>CM065436.1:44215000-45415000 GCA_033030585.1 Hippophae rhamnoides | reverse complement strand
AGTAAAATTCTTAATATGCTACTCGTTGCGGCAAAGATGATCGATCTTCCACATCAAAAAGATTTTATTAGGTCCAGGGCGTATTTATTTACGAGAAAAAGAAACACAGAGAAAAAAAATGTCAAGCCAAAGGTAGATATTGAGAAATTTAATGGCAATAATAATTTCTCTTTATGGCAAAAGGAGGATGAAAGATATTCTCATTCAACATGGAAGGTCCATAAGGCGTTCTTGGGAAAAGAAAAGAAGATAAAACCGTCACCGAGGAACAATGGGAGGAAATAGATGAGATTGCCTAGGTACAATCCGTCTAAATCTCGGGCAGTTGTCTTGCAAAATATTGAATCAAAAAATTGCATAAGACCGCTAAAGAAACATGGGAGACTTAGAAAACGTATACATGTCAAAGAACCTTGTCAATAAATTTTATTTGTGGAAGGAGCTATATCAGATGAGGAAGGAAGATAATGTGAGCATAATGCAACATGTTAGCAATTTCAACAGCAAGCTTTCTCACTTAGCAAGATTTAATGTGAGTTTTGGCGATGAAGAGAAAGTCGTGATGTTGTTGGCATCACTACCTCATCATATAACCATATCACAACAACTACGACTTATGCAAAAGACAAGATGGAGTTTGAAGTTGTTGTAGAAGCCTTGTTCTCATATGAGAAACAAAACAAGGAAAGAGATTGAAGCACAAGCCCTTATCACAGTAGTTCAGAGGAAGGAGATCAGACAAAGAACAAAACCCGAAGTAAAGAAGCGAGGAGGCAAATCAAAACAAATTTGCCAATGTTGAATGCCATCATTTGTAAGAGGAAGCGGCCACATTAAGAAATTTTGTCGGGTGTTCAAAAAGGAACAAGAAATGAACAAAGGCAAAGTAGCGAAGAAGGAACTGACAGGTGATGATGAGCAAACAAATACCATAGACGAGTTCAATATCATTTATGATGAAGATTTTGTCAATCTTGCATCACACGAGACCATTTGGGTGATTGATAGTGCTCAGCTCACGCTTACATCGCGTAGAGAATTTTCTCATCATACACACTGGAAGTTTTGGTGTTGTTAGAACGGGAAACGAAGGTCTGTAGCGTAAGTAGTGCGGAGGAGACGTTTGCTTGGAAACAGAAACGGAACCAGACTATTTCGAAGCGATGTCGCATATTCCGGATATGCGCTGAATTTGATCTACGTGCGCCGACTTGCAAATGAAGGATATTGTAGCTCCTTCATTTATGACAAATGGAAACTTACAAAAGGCTCCTTAGTAGTGGCCAGAGGTGAGAAGCATACAACTTTGTATATAATGCAAGCGAAAACTCTCTACCGACACAAGAAATGCCATGTAGAAAGATAGTGCACAATGAAAGCTATGGCATAAGAGACTCACCACATGGGTGAAAAAGGGTTTACAAGTCTAGCCAAAAAGAAGATATTGCACTCGGAATGGATGAAGTACATTTGGAGAAATGTGTTCATTGCCTAGCAGAAAGCAAAATAGGGTTGCTTTCAAGAGCTTCCTCTCCTTCCAGGAATGAATAATATTTTAGATCCGATTCATTCGTATTTATGTGGACCAATGCCAAAGTCACTTGGTGGTGCTCAATACTTTGTGACTTTCATTGATGATCATTCAAGGAAGACGTGGTATATCTTCTAAAGACAAAGGATCAGTGCTAGATGTCTTCAGTTAATTTCATGCCTCTGGGCTTGAGAGACAGATGGAAAGAAGCTAAAGTGCATCCGGACGGACAATGGTGGAGAATACATTGGACCTTTCCATGCTTATTGCAAAAAGCATGGTATTCGGCATCAGATGACACCTCCAAAGACACCGCAGTTGAATGGCTTAGCTGAGAGGATGAATAGAACTTTGATGGAGAGAGTTAGATGTCTACTCTCACATGCAAAGTTGCCTAAAACTTTTGGGGTGAAACCATACCTCACGATTGCACATGTTTTGAATCTTTCACCTTGTACTCCTCTCAAGATGGATGTTCCAAATGAAGTCTGGTCAGGAAAGGATGTTTCCTATGATCATCTACGAGTGTTTGCCTCCAAAGCATTTGTTCATATCGCGAAGGATGAGAGATCAAACTTGATGCCAAAACAAGGCAGTGTATTTTTATTGGCTATGGTCAAGATCAATTTGGCAATAGATTTTATGATCCAATTGCAAAGAGACTTGTCAGGAGCCGTGATGCTGTATTTGTTGAAGATGAGACCATTGAAGATATTAACAAAATGAAGAAAGATGTTCCTAATTCCAATGGTGACTCATCGACCGTCTGGAATTAATTCCTCCAACATCGTTGCCAAGACAAGTTGGAGATGAAGACCAGTTTATCCACCTGATGAAGATGATGCCCCCATAGAAGTTGGTTCTGAAGATGAGGGAAATAATGATGTTCATTATCCAGTACCAACACATGCGGCTTCTCCTGTTCCACTGGGAAGAAGTGATAGAGTGAGGCACTCTATCTCATATCCTCCAGATGAGTATGTAACTTTCACTGATGGGGGAGAACCTGAGAATTATGAAGAGGCTATGGATGGCGAATCCAAACAAAAATGGATTGAAGCCATGCAAGATGAGATGAAGTCCTTGCATGAGAACAAAACCTTTGAGCTGATGAAACTGCCCAAAGGGAAGAAGGCCTTGAAAAATAAATGGGTGTTCAGGGTGAAGCATGAAGGACATAGTTCGATCCACGATACAAAGCGATTGGTTGTCAAAGGATTGACCAAAGAAAAGGTGTTGACTTTGATGAGATTTTCTCTCCAGGTTGTAGAAAATGACATCCATTAAATGCTGTGCTAGGGTTAGCATCATGTCTTAACTTGGAGGTTGAGCAAATGGATGTCAAAAGCCGCCTTCCTACATGGTGACTTGGAAGAAGAGATATACATGGAGCGGGAGGGTTTTCATCAAAAGGGAAAAGAAGATTATGTCTACAAATTGAAGAAAAGTCTCTACGGCTTAAAAGGCACCAAGACAATGGTACAAGAAGTTCGAAATCTGTTATGGGGAGCAAGGCTACAAAAAGACTACTTAGGACCATTGTGTTTTTGTGAGAAATTCTCTAATGATGATTTTATTATTCTTTTGCTCTATGTGGATGATATGTTGATTGTTGGCGAAATATTTTAATCAACAACTTGAAAACTCAATTGAGTAAGTCTTTTTCCATGAAAGACTTAGGACCAAAGAAAATGATTCTTGGCATGATTATTATTAGAGACGTAGGCGCCAAGAAATTATGGTTGTCACAGAGGAGAAGTACATTGAGAAAGTACTTGAGAGATTTCATATGAATAAGGCTAAAGCGATTAGTTGTCCTCTTGCTAATCACTTTAAGCTAAGTTCTAAAAGAGCCCTTCTGGAGACAAAAGAGAAGGAAGAGATGGAAGAGGTTCCATATGCTTGACGAGTTGGAAGTCTAATGTATGCCATGGTTTGTACACGGCCGGATATCACTCATGCAGTTGGAATTGTGAGTAGATTCCTTTCAAATCTGGAAAGGAACATTGGGCTGCGTTGAAATGGATTTTCAAGTATCTTCGAGGTTCTTCCAAAATATGCCTATGTTTTGGAAATGATAAACCCTGTGTTAGTTGGATACACGAGATGCAGCATATGGTGGTGATGGGATTCCGTAAAAATCCACTTCAGGTTACTTGATTACATTTGCGGGGAGCTGTGGTCATGGCAATCAAAGTTACAAAAATGTGTTGCATTGTCCACTACCGGGCAGAATTCATAGCGACAACGGAAGCATGTAAAGAGTTGTTATGGATGAAAAGTTCTTGAAAAGAGCTTGGAGTTACAACAAGACAAGTTATCGCTATTATTTTGTGATAGTCGAGTAGCTATCCATCTTGGAAAGAATGCCTCCTTTCATTCGAGATCAAAACATATTGATGTGAGATATCCTTCCGGATTAGGGATGTAATGGAGAAGAAGCTATTACAACTTGAGAAGATCCATACGGAAGAAAATGGATCGGACATGTTAACAAAAATTCTCCCGAGACAAAATTTTGAATACCGTGGTTTAGGCTAGCTGGATTGGTGGACCTACTGTAATGGGAGGGGGAGATTTGTAAGTCCCTCCTACATTTAAGAGGAAGAAAACACAAATGGTAGGTGTAACCACCAATGGTAGGTGCAACCACAAATGGTAGGTGCAACCACCAATGGTAGGTGCAACCACCAATGGTAGGTGCAACCACCAATGGTAGGTGCAACCACCAAATGGTAGGTGCAACTACAATGGTAGGTGCATCTAACATTGATATGCAATTTTGCCTATAAATAGGCAATGTCTTTGCCTTAGAGAAACATCAACACACCAAACAAGAAGTGAAGCAAAGCAAAGCCAAAGGAACAATTTCCTTTGAAGAAATATAGTGTTGTGTGTAAGAAAGTGGGAGAGAATATCTTAGAAAAATATTGGGATATTTTTCTAAAAGGGGAGTGACAAAATAGTGAGTTTGGGAAACACTTGTGTGACACTATTTTGGGTTTATCTCAATTTGTTGTATTGCCTCTCACTTTGTACCCATTAATCTTATTAGTGGAAGAAATACTTTTCGGAGTTTGTCCCGTGGACTTAGCCCAAATTAAAGGGTGAACCACGTTAAATTTCCGGTGTCATTATTCTACTCTGTTGAATTCATTTTATCTTTACCCGCTGTGCCCAACAATTTTACCCTTATAATTAATATTTTTTTTAAATTCAACTATAACCACTTTAATGTTACGTCATGAGTAGAGACTAGAGAGTTCTTTTTGAGAGTAACAAGATGAAACATAAACAAACTTTTGGGTGATGATATCACTGGTATTAGATTATTATTTCTTTAAGTAGTAAAATTACAATTTTAGACATTCCTTGTGTAATGAACTAACAATTGGACATTAATGTTATGTGTTGAGACTATATGGCTTATCTAGAGAGAGATTAGAGAGATTAATACAAAAGGCTGAATGTGTGAATCCTCATGAGTGGTCCACCTATTTATAACACATATATAGGTATAAGTGAATATACAATGTGTAAATGTAAATATGTGTTAGGAGGGCATGATTAGCCTAAGGTACAATGTGTCAGAGATTTAGGTCGGGTTTTAACCGTGCTTTCCACGAGGTCGTGTTGTGACCGAGCTCGAGATGACCTTGGGCTTGGTCTTCTATCCAGCTCGGTCTTTCTAGGGCTTCATCGGCCATTGGGTTTCAGTCTTGCTAGGCTCGAGTTGACATCGAGCTCGGTCTTGATATGGCTCGAGCTGGCTGATGAGTGCTCAAAAAGTACTAAAATTACCATAATTTTATGCACGTTAATTGATTAAAAACATATATATTTATATGATTTTATCATATTTTTATCTAAATCTATCTTTTCGGAATCACGGGTATTTTTATTGTTTTTCAGGTATTTTCACTTAAAAAAAGTAACTTAAAGACTTAAAGAAAAAATACCGAAGGCAATACATCACAAATGTATTCATAAATTAAATGAGGAAAAGTAAAAAAAGATGAAAAAATTGGACAAAATGGGTCAAAAATGTCAAAAAGGAGGAAATCGCGCACGTAGCCGCCTAGCCGCACCAGCCTAATCAGACGCCCTGGTTACGCGTCAAGTGCACCATTAATCCCCGCACGTCATATCGTCTTGTCCGCGCGCACTTGCTCTCCATTCCGCGTGTGCCATGCACGTCTTTGCACGCCCCTACTCCTTTCCGCGCATGCCGCTACCCATTTGCGCCCCATTCCGGCGTGCCGCCGCGCCCCGCGTCAGTATGACGTCATCATTCACTACTCCGCATTTCCACCATTTTTAATCATTTTTTCACCCATTTTTTCTTCTCTTTCTCACCTATAAATACCCCTGTTCTCTTCACTTCAAATCACACCTCAAAACACATCTTCTCTTCTCTTTCTTTCTCTCCATTTCTTAGTTTTTAGCTTTTCTTAGTTAGTTTTTCTTAGTTTTAGAGTTCTTCTATTTTTGAGAAGAACTAATTATGTTTTTGTAATTTATTTGTTTTTTGATTCAATAAATGGAAGTGCAAATTTCGTTTGTAGGTTTTCCAACAACATGAATAACATCAAAGTACTATAATTGTTTTATTTTCTTTACAGTTATTTTTTATGCTTTATTCTTATATGTTATATTTAATTTGTCTGTGATTAAATTTAACTTTGATGGCTGTTTGTAAACATGATATAATAATAACCTTGTTATGCTTGCGAAATATTAAATAGGTAAAAATCTCTAAATTAAATTGATTTTGTTTTTATTCAAGATTTTATATTAACAATGTTAGAGAGAAATATATTATTTTTCATTACAAACTTAAATCTGAAAATTAGATTTTAAGATTTGGTTATCCAGTCTAATTTAGAGTAGTGCTTTTTTATTTGTTGGTACAATCGCCCGGTAGTTAAAATGAAGCTCTATTTCAAAAGTTTTTATAGGAATTATTATCTGAAAAATGTATTGACAACATGTTTTCGGTAGTGGTTTTAAAACTTGAAAGTTATTACTCGGATAATTAAATTCTTAGGTTTAATTTGGACACCTTGAATAAAGTTTAAACTATCTAACCCCACGAAAGGTATCATTTAAATGGTTCATTTTCAATCTCTTAGAAAAAAAAAATTAATTTAATTTCATAAATACTCTAATATTTATTTTCATAAATATTTATTGAATCCATATCTATGTTTATTTTTATGTTATTAGATTAGAAACACAAAACCCAAAATATCGTGATAGGATGTTTATGATTTAATTTCGTTTTTAAAAGTTTGAATAATAAATTAAAAACCACATATATTCCTTCCTTAAATCGAACCTTGGGAGTTTTATAAATATAAAAAAAAATTTGGCAAGATCGGCGATGCCGGTTTTGTTCATCAAGTTTTTGACGCCGTTGCCGGAGAAGGAATAACATTTTTAAATTATTTATCAAAATTTTAAAAAAAATTGTACTGTAAATAATTGTTATTTTTTTTTGTGTTAAAAAAAATACAAAAAAAAAAACAAAAAAAAACACAAAAAAATTTCAAATTAAAAAACTAATAATAATAATTATAGCGTGAATAGTAAAATAATTTTGAAATTTGAAAATTGAAGTAAAAAGAAACTTTACCGTTTATGAATAGTAAAAAAACAAAAAATTAATAAAAATTGAAATAATTTAAAAAAAAACTTACCATTCTTGAATAGTAAATAAAAAATAATTTTATTTATTTAAAAAAAAACATAAAAAAATTTAAAAACAAATAAATAAAATTTAAACTTTATTTTATTTAAATAAATAAATAAAATAATTAAAATTTTGAAAAAAATAAATAAATAATTTAAATTAAAAAAAATTAAAAAATTTAAACTTTATTTATTATTTTCTTTTAAAAAATCAAATAAAATTATTTAGGGTTTTACTAGTTTTTTTAGTGTTTTGTATTAAATACTATGTAAATTTTCTCTAAACTTTTGTGTGGTTATTTTATTATTTTTCTTGATAAGAGTTTGAAATTTACGTTTTCAATAGTCTATTCGTGGTAGGATATGCTTAGGAAACCCCCTTACACCATATGTAAATAATATTCATAAATTTAAACAACTGGTAACAAGACTGGATTCCAACCATCAACCTATTTTTGAGCTAAACATAGAACCAAGCCTTAATCATTTACTGAAATCGAAAGAAATGGAAGAATACAACATGTTAGGGAAAACCCCATGAAGGAGTTTGCATAAGACAGTGATTAGCACGCAGAAGCATCGCTATCCATGGGTAGAGGCCGGAATTATGAACTGAAAAATATTCATTTTTCTATGCTTCCTTCCTTTTATGGGCTGCCTAATGAAGATTCTCTTTCCTTCATTAGAGACTTCTATGCTACAGTCCAAACCTTCACCTTGGGTATTCTAAACAAGGATCAACTTAGAATGAGATGTTTCCCCTACACCTTAAAGGATAAGGCCAAAGCTTGGTTGATGTCACTTCCCCCAGGTTCTCCGATGACATGGGAGAACATTTATAATAAATTCATGGGAAAATTCTATTCCCACTAAAAAAACATTAGAGTTGAGAGGAAAGATTGCTACTTTCTCTCAGATGGAAGGAGAACTATTCCATGAAGCTTGGGATAGGTTCAAAATGTTTCTCACTCAATGTCCCAATAACAACTTTCCCCTGTAGTTGCAGAACCAATTCTTTTACAATGGACTTACGCAACAATGTCAGTTCATTGTCGACAACGCTGTAGGAGGAGCAATAGGAGAAAAGACTACCTCAGAGACGTACAACCTATTTGAGATGTTGGGTGCTAATTCCCAACAGAAAAGCTCACGAGTAAGAAAAGCTGGAGTTCATGAAATTGATTCCAGCAATGAAGTTCAACAACAACTTGTTCAATTGACCAAGAAAGTTGCCCTTCTCACTACGCAAACCAACACCAATAATGAACATTATGGTTTGTATAGCAACATGGGACATGACATCAAACCCCGTCCATATCAAGGAGAAACAACAATTTGGACTGACGAACGGGTTAATGTATTGGGAGCATATCAACAAAGACCAAGGTTCGACCCCAATTCAAATACCTACAATCCTGGGTGGAGAAATCATCCAAACTTCTCCTGGAGGCAAAACAACCCTCCTTTCGCTCAAAGCTCAAATAAGCCAGGCCAGCAATTCCACCAGCCTATTCCAAGAAGCATTCCTAATAAATAAACCCTAGAGGACAACTTGAATTCTTTTATTTAAGTTTGTAAATATAACCAATCTAAAACCAATCAACTGTTGGACTCTGTGGAAGCTTCTATCAAAAAGGTGGAAGTTCAAGTATAACAGTTAGTTGAACATTTGCAAAAACAAAGCAAAGACTAACTGAATGGTCAAATGAGATCAAATAAATTCAATGAAGATGAGACATTGAGTTTGTGATTCTGCAATCTCCAAGCAACGTCTTACTAGAAGACGATAAATTTTAGTCTTACGTGGGAGGTCACCCATTATTATATTTTCCTTTGTTTTAATTTATTTTGGGTGTAATAAAATTTCAATGAAATAAATTAGTTTTTTTCAAAAATTGTGTCCATTCTTTAAATTTAGCATTAAAAAAATAAAAAAAATAAATATGTATAAAATAATAATAAAATAAAAATAAAAAAATTAGGTTCCCTACACCTTTATGCTTTAAGCCTATACATTTTGTCAAGTGAGAAATCTTTCTTAGAGATATCTACTATTTTTAAGAGCTAAATGTTGATATACATTTTGTCAAGTGAGAAATCTTTCTTAGAGATATCTACTATTTTTAAGAGCTAAATGTTGATACACAATAGGAGAAGGATCAATTTCAACTACAAATAGCCATGGGAGATGCTGAAGATAGGCAGAAAATGATGAAAGACTATGCAATGCCAATCATTAGCAATGTAACTTCTGGCATACAATTACAAGAGGCTGCAAGGAATTATGAATTGAAAAAGATTCATTATTCTTTGTTGCCTTCCTTTTACGGTGTCCCTAATGAAGACCCTTTGCATTTCATTCGAGAATTCTATGCTATTGTCCAAAACTTTCCACTACATGCAACTGATGAAGATCAACTTAGGATGAGGTATTTTACTTACACCCTCAAGGATAAAGCTTGGTCATGGTTCATTACTCTACAGTCAGGTTCTCTAAAAACTTGGGAGGCAGTATATGAAATGTTTATGGGTAGGTTCTATTCCCATCAAAAGATTGTTGATCTAAGGACGAAGATAGCAACATTTTCTAAAATGTATGAAGAGCCCTTTCATGAAGCTTGGGAACGATTCAAACTCCTTTTCATTCAATGTCATAATCATAGCTTTCCATTATAGCTACATAACCAATTCTTTTATGATGGATTGACACTGAAGAGTCAGTACATGGTTGATAATGCTGATGGAGGTATTGTGGGAGAAAAAACTGCAGAGGAAACCTATAATCTTTATGAGCTATTGGGTTCTAATTTCCAACAATGAAGTGCTACAAAGAGAGCAAGAGTCAATGAAGTTGGCTCCGATAATGAGATAACCTTGCAACTTGCTGAATTGACTAAGCAAGTGCAACTTTTCACTACCTACCAAATTCCAAATCAAGAGGTGTGTGAAGTGTGTTTTTCAATTGGGCATGGTACTCATAATTGTTCAAATACTTGTGATTCTAGTGTCGATGCCATGGAGGAAGTCAAATCCTTTCAAAGGTATCATCCAAACACCTATAATCACCCTAACCATCCTTGGAAACAAAACAATTACCCAGCCTACACCCAATGTCCAACACTAAGGTCGAATAAAAATCACCCTTACCTACCAAGCCAATCTTTTAAAACCCACAACTATGTCTCTTCAACTTGCAGATAGATCTCTTAAGTATCCAAAGGGAATAGTTGATGATGTGTTGGTACAAGTAGACAAATTGATAATACCTGTTGACTTTGTGGTTCTAGATATGCAAGAAAATCCAGCATTGGACAAAAAGCACACAATAATACTTGGTAGACCGTTTATGGCAACTACTAAAACTATTATTGATGTCCAAAATGGAAATTTGACAATGACAATCTTAGGAAAGACTGTTCATTTTAAAGTTTTTGATTCTTCACATTTTCCTTCTATTTTTGCCATCGATGAAATATTCGATGTTAACCCTTTGGATAATCTTGTCCAAAGCACCTTTTTTCCAAACCAGAATAACTTGAAACTGTTCTTACACTTGAAGAGGTCAAAGAAGATTTAGATGAGGAAATTAAGGTGTACCTTGAACGACTAGACAATGATGAAGTAATGACAAAATCTAGTACACTTTTAAATCTACCAAGGTCTTCATCTAGTAAAGAGGCCAATCCACCTGAACTTGAACTCAAAGACTTACCTGAGCACTTAGAATATGTGTTTTTGGGAGAAGGAGAAACTTATCGAGTGATAATTTCTTCAACCTTGACCAAAACCCAAGAAAAGTAACTTATCAAAGTGCTTAAACAATTTAAGAAAG
The DNA here is from genome assembly GCA_033030585.1 of Hippophae rhamnoides. NCBI lineage: Eukaryota > Viridiplantae > Streptophyta > Magnoliopsida > Rosales > Elaeagnaceae > Hippophae > Hippophae rhamnoides. The sequence goes on along the minus strand of CM065436.1, from coordinate 45,403,946 downwards.
CTAAAGGTTGGGGTATCGGGGATATAAGAGGCATTAGTCCTACAATGTGTATGCATAAGATCAACTTGGAGGATGGTGCTAAACTTGTACGAGAGGCCCAAAGAAGACTAAACCCAAATATGCAAGAGGTAGTTAAGAAAGAAATTCTTAAATTGTTAGAAGAAGGAATTATCTATCCTATTGTGGATAGTGAGTGGGTTAGTCCAGTGCATGTGGTACCTAAGAAATCTGGGATAACAGTTGTTAAAAATGACAAAAGTGAATTAGTACCCACTAGAATAATCATTGGATGGAGAATGTGTATAGATTTTAGGAAACTAAATTTATATACTAAAAATGATCACTTTCCTCTTCCATTCATTGATCAAATGTTGGAAAGATTAACTGGGCACGAATTTTACTATTTTCTAGATGGATTGTCTGGATATTATCAAGTACCCATAGCACCAGAAGATCATGAAAAGACCACATTTACATATCCTTTTAGGACTTTTGCTTTTTGAAGAATGCCATTTGGGTTATGCAATGCCCCCGCCACTTTCCAATGATGCATGATATCTATTTTTTCGAACATGGTGGAAAAATTTATTGATATTTTCATGGACGATTTCTCTGTCTTTGGGAACTCATTTGATGATTGCTTACATAAATTGACTTTGGTTTTAGAAAGATGCATTGAATGCAATCTCACCCTTAGTTGGGAGAAAAGTCATTTTATGGTTCAACAAGAGATAGTTTTAGGACATATAATTTCAAACAAGGTTATTGAAGTTGATAAGGCAAAAGTTGAATTGCTTTCCAAACTACCTCCCCTACATCTGTGAAGGGGATAAGAAGCTTCTTAGGACATGTAGGATTTTACAGATGATTTATTAAAGATTTCTCTAAAATAACTCATCCCTCATGTAACTTTCTATCAAAAGATGTTTATTTTAATTTCAACAATGACTACCTTATTGCCTTTAATACCTTGAAAGAGAAACTAACATCTACCCCTGTTATTAGGGCACCAAACTGGTCTTTACCCTTTGAAATAATGTGTGACGCTTCTGGTTATGCTATCGGAGTAGTCTTGGGACAAAGAGTGGATAAGTGTTTGCATGTCATCTACTATGCTAGAAAAACACTCAATGATGCCCAAATGAATTATACAACAATTGAAAAGGAATTCTTAGCTATAGTGTTTTCTTTAGACAAATTCAGGTCTTATTTAGTAGGATCTAAAGTGATTGTGCATTCTGATCATGCTGCTTTAAGATACCTATTAAGTAAACCAAATGCCCAGCCAAGATTAATCAGGTGGGTCTTACTCTTACAAGAATTTGACCTAGAAATAAAGGATAAGAAAGCCAGTGAAAACTTAGTAGCTGACCATTTGTCTAGGTTGATTTCTGACTTCAATTCTCTTAAAGATGAGAGTAATGAAGAAATAGTTGAAACCTTTCCTGATGAACAGTTATTTTCAATAGGTCCGAACCCATGGTATGCTAATATTGTAAACTATCTTACCACTAGTGTTTTGCAACCTAACACTTCATATCAGGACAAGAAAAGGTTTTTTAAAACTATTAAGGACTATTTCTAGGATGATCCTTATTTATACAAGATTGGTCAAGATCAAGTCATCCGGAGATGTGTACATGAAGAAGAACATAAGAGCATTCTAACTTTTTGTCATGAACTTCATTGTGGTGGCCATTTTGGTGGTGAAAAGATAGCCGTGGGTATTATGTCAAATTGGATTCTTTTGGCCCACTCTTTTTAAAGATGCTCATATGTTTTGTACACAATGTGATATATGTCAAAGAACAAGAAACATAAGCAAAAGAGATGAAATGCCTTTGACATCTAATTTAGTTGTTGAACTCTTCAATGTATGGGGGATTGACTTTATGGGTCCTTTTCCCCCATCCAATGGTTTTCAATATATTTTGGTTGCTGTGGATTATGTATCCAAGTGGGTAGAAGCTATCCCCACTAAAACCAATGATGCTAATGTTGTTGTTAAATTCTTGAAGGATTTAATATTCAGCAGGTTCGGAACGCCTAAAGTTATAATAAGTGATGGAGGTAGCCATTTTTGTAACAAGATCTTTGATGGAGTACTAAACAAGTACAACATTACACATAAAGTAGCTTATCCATATCATCCTCAAACTTCTAGTTTAGTGGAAGTAAGTAATAGGCAAATTAAGGGAATATTGGAATGTACTGTGCTTCCTTCAAGGAAGGATTGGGCATTTACACTAAATGATGCCTTATGGGCATACCGCACCACTTACAAAACACCTATTGGGATGAGCCCTTATTGGTTAATCTTTAGGAAAGCGTGCCACCTTCCAGTTGAACTCAAACACAAGGCTTCTTGGGCAATTAAAGAGCTAAACATGGATTTAGATAAAGCAGTAGAAAAATGGTTACTCCATCTTAATGAGTTGGAAGAAATTAGGAATGAAGCCTATAAGAATGCCAAATTATATAAAGAGCGTATTAAGCGCTATTATGACAAGAGGTTAGTTTCTAAGACTCTTCACCCTAGAATGAAAGTTCTTTTATTTAACTCTCATTTGAGATTGTTTCTAGGAAAGCTGAGATCAAGATGGGATGGATCATTCAAAATAGTTCAGGTATTTGAACATGGAGTAGTAGAATTATTGGATTCCAAGACACAAAAAACATTCAAAGTCAATGGGCATCGTGTGAAGCCTTATTTAGAAGAACCAAACAACATTTCTGAAATGGATTGCATTTGGCTGAGTAACCCTTAGCACCATAAAGTTACGTCTTTCTAAGACGTTAAACTAAGCGCTAGATGTGAGACAACCCATCATTTTAGGTAATTTGTTTTATTTTTTTTATTTATTTAATTTCTATTGATTATTTTAGTTTAATTACATGTGAATAATTTTAAAATTGTTAAAATTAAAAATATTTGTTGAGATGTTAGAAGTTCACAAATCTATCTATGTGAACCTTAATGATGAATATGATGGATGCACCTGCATTTCTCCATTACTACTTGCACATTCTTAGGAAATAGGTAATCTTTCTTCTCTTTTCTCTCTATCTTTAATTTACAATTGTTACATTGAGGATAATGTAAGTTCTAGGGTGGGGGTGGTGAAAAGTTATAATGCTTAATTTCAAAAAATAAAAAAATAAAAAATTTAACAATTTAAAAAAAAATAAAAAAATAATTTTTATTTTATTTTATGTTCACATTTTCATTTTTATTGTGTTTGGTTTTATTTTCTTTGTGTGATTTAGTAATTTTTGAAATTTTAGAATTAGCTTTAAAAATTCTCACAAAAATTTATCATTTCTTTAAATCAAATTTAAATAAATAGTTAAGTCTTTTGTACTGTTAGATTAATTTTTGAAAATATATCATGAAATTTTTTGTAATTATTTTTGGTAATTAGTTAGTTTTTGTCATAACTAGTATTTCTTGATAAGATGTAGAAATTATATTAAACCCAACATCGATGTTTATGAATTTTGTTTTAGTGGAAACTACCTTTGTGAGATATAATTTGAGCCTAATTTCCTTTATTCAGAGTGAAATATATATATTTGTGTGATTTAGTAATTTTTGAAATTTTAGAATTAGCTTTAAAAATTCTCACAAAAATTTATCATTTCTTTAAATCAAATTTAAATAAATAGTTAAGTCTTTTGTACTGTTAGATTAATTTTTGAAAATATATCATGAAATTTTTTGTAATTATTTTTGGTAATTAGTTAGTTTTTGTCATAACTAGTATTTCTTGATAAGATGTAGAAATTATATTAAACCCAACATCGATGTTTATGAATTTTGTTTTAGTGGAAACTACCTTTGTGAGATATAATTTGAGCCTAATTTCCTTTATTCAGAGTGAAATATATATATTTGTGTGATTTAGTAATTTTTGAAATTTTAGAATTAGCTTTAAAAATTCTCACAAAAATTTATCATTTCTTTAAATCAAATTTAAATAAATAGTTAAGTCTTTTGTACTGTTAGATTAATTTTTGAAAATATATCATGAAATTTTTTGTAATTATTTTTGGTAATTAGTTAGTTTTTGTCATAACTAGTATTTCTTGATAAGATGTAGAAATTATATTAAACCCAACATCGATGTTTATGAATTTTGTTTTAGTGGAAACTACCTTTGTGAGATATAATTTGAGCCTAATTTCCTTTATTCAGAGTGAAATATATATATATTTTTTCTACTCCAAACACATTTCTTATTTCTTCAAATTTTTAGATGATCTCTATAGGTATTAGCATTGAATGTATGATTTTTTTCTCATCTTAATAGAGTGTTGTATATTTTTTATTATTATTCTTGCTTAGATTAAATGATTTAAGTAGAAATTGATAGTATATGCTTTTATTTCATTTGTGCATGACTGTTACAAAAAAAGAAGAAAAAAAGAGAGAGACATATATGGGGTGACCTAACCCAAAATTAAGAATATATAGTATAATCTACATACTATGACTCATATTACCTACAAAGTTGTGAGTAAAGGCTAATTACAAATGAAAGATATAGAAAATAATTCCCTAAAAAGTCATTGCACTTTTTTCATTTGGAAAAGGCATATATCTTGAAATTTTTTCTTAATGAGTTTGATTTATGCATGAAAATAATTTTTATATATGATATCTTTATAATTTATACATTCGATTCCTTTCATGAGATCAACGTCAAAATAACACTTTGAGCCTTTATTCTTTATACATATGCGAACATATTAGTTCATTTCTATACATCAACTCTTTTGCATATAAATTAGTATGAGTGTTTGAACCCATAGAATTTAGTGTTTTGAGAGTATTGATTAGTGAGGAATAGAGTCGAAGTGAATTCGGATTCTAGACACAGAAATTGGGTGAAATTAAATTGATACATTTTTTATATGAAATATGAAAATGATTTTTGACTAATTATTATAATATATCAAGATTGTTTAAGAAGATTAAAATAACTTATGCTTGAGATTTTAATTATGATCTTAAAGGATTATAAAAAGTATGAGACAATTTTGTGTTATGTTGTTTTCTTTTATTCTTAAAAGTTAATTTTTGATTTTGTTGTAATTTTAGTTTTTAAGTTGATTGTTCTTATTATTTCTTTTAATTTTTACATTTAGTTCAATGTTTGTGTGTATCATTACTGAAAACCCTCAAGAGACTCAAACTCGTCCACCAAGGCAACCTAGGGGTTTAAAGGCTTGTTGCATAGGCTAAATGCAACCGTGTTAATCCACATAAGTGATTTAGGATAGTTTAATTTTTAGTTTTTATCGCTTCTCTTGCTAAGGGACTAGCAAGAAGCTGGTTGGGGGTTGTGATGAGTGCTCAAAAAGTACTAAAATTATCATGATTTTATGCACGTTAATTGATTAAAAACATATATATTTATATGATTTTATCATATATTTATATAAATCTATTTTTTCGGAATCAAGGATATTTTTATTATTTTTTAGGTATTTTCGCTTAAAAAAAGTAACTTAAAGACTCACATAAAAATACCGGAGGTAATACATCACAAATATATTCATAAATTAATTGAGGAAAAGTCAAAAAAGATGGAAAAATTGGACAAAATGGGTCAAAAATGTCAAAAAGGAGGAAATCGCGCACGTAGCCGCCTAGCCGCACCAGCCAACGCTTGCATCGCCCAGTTCGCACGCGCCAGCGCCCATCAACGCCCGTCCCGCACGTCGTATCGTCTTGTCCGCGTGCACTTGCTCTCCATTCTGCGTGTGCCGTGCACGTCTTTGCACGCCCCTGCTCCTTTCCGCGCATACCACTACCCATTTGCGCCCCATTCCGGGCGTGCCACCGCGCCCTGCGTCAGCATGATGTCATCATTCACTACTCCGCATTTCCACCATTTTTAATCATTTTTTCACCCACTTTTCTTCTCTTCCTCACCTATAAATACCCCCATTCTCTTCACTTCAAATCACACCTCAAAACACATCTTCTCTTCTCTTTCTTTCTCTCCATTTCTTAGTTTTTAGCTTTTCTTAGTTAGTTTTTCTTAGTTTTAGAGTTCTTCTCTTTTTGAGAAGAACTAATTATGTTTTTGTAATTTATTTTCTTTTTGATTCAATAAATGGAAATGCAAATTCTGTTTGGAGGTTTTCCAGCAACAAGAATAACATCAAAGTATTGTAATGATTTTATTTTCTTTACATTTATTTTTTATGTTTTATTCTTATATGTTATATTTAATTTTTCTGTGATTAAATTTAACTTTGGTGGCTGTTTGTAAACATGATATAATAATAACTTTGTTATGCTTTCAAAATATTAAATTGGTAAAAATCTCTAAAATAAATTGATTTTGTTTTTATTCAAGATTTTATATTAAAAATATTAGAGAGAAATATATTATTTTTCATTATAAACTTAAATTTGAAAATTAGATTTTAAGGTTTAGTTATCCAGTCTAATTTAGAGTAGTGCTCTTTTATTTGTTGGTACAATCGCCAAGTAGTTAGAGTGAAGCTCTATTTCAAAAGTTTTTATAAGAATTATTATGTGAAAATGTATTGACAACATGCTTTCAGTAGTGGTTTTAAAACTTGAAAGTTAGTACTCGGATAATTAAATTCTTAGGTTTAATTTGGACACCTTGAATAAAGTTTAAACTGTCTAACCCCACCATAGGTGGCATTTAAATGGTTCATTTTCAATCTCTTAGAAAAAGGTATTAATTTAATTAACCAAATTAGTTATCAACCTCATACATAGGTGTTAATTGATTTGTTTAGTTAACAAAGAATATCTAACCCCACCAAAGGTGGTATTCATACAAAAAAGGTAGAATCAATAAATATCAATTCATATCTTTAATAACCTAAATAATATGAGCAAGCATAATTACTTAGTTATTATATCCATAAATACTCCACTATTATAAATGATAAAATTTGCATAAATGTTTATTGAATCCATATCTATGTTTATTTTTATGTTCTTAGATTAGAAACACAAAAACCCAAATATCGTGACAGGATGTTTAGGATTTAATTTTGTTTTTAAAAGTTTGAATAATAAATTAAAAACCACATATATTCCTTCCTTAGATTGACCTTGGGAGTATACTTATCATTTTCTATAAAATGATTCGTGCCCTTGCGAGAGTTTTATAAATATAAAACCAAAGTATTGGTAGGATCGACGATGTCGATTTTGTTCATCACTGGCATTGGGCTTGGTTTGTCCAACTGGTGGGATGTCTAGGGTGCTTCATCTTCTATCTTGGACTAGACTTGGCCTGGGTAGTTTATAAGGTCCGGTCTTTGGGCCGGTATAGATGTCCAAACATCAAGTCCCCCCACTCTTTTAGGTAGGGCTTTGATGTGAGGTGGAAGAGTAGATACCGGCACAAGATACGAACCGTTCAACTTCCACATTAAATTGGTGTCAATTGATGGGAGAGAGAAATCCAGTGCACCTATATAAATGGGTGCCTGGGTTGGGACTATCATTGTTCACCTATAAAATTGAGAAATATTAAAGAAAAACACTCTTTCGTTTCAGCTTGAGTTGTGAAAGATTTTTAGTTCGGTGGTAAGAATTCAACTCGCGTTATTATATTCTCTGTTCGGCTTTTTTAGAACTCAAGCGTAGAGTTCCTAACAATTTTCTACTTTCTTTTCAGGTCGGTTTTAAAAGGAACATTTTCTTTAATTTTCAGATCATCTCTAGGTAATCTCTTTTCTCGTATCTTACCACCTGCTACTATTTTGTCTTTATATTTTTGTAGCTTTTATCAGAATGCAAAGGGAAGAGACATCAGCTTCTGGCTTGGGCTCATGGGAGAGTCCCTAGTATGCCAGTACAAGTGGGGACTTAGGGTCCTCTAGCTTGGGTTCTTCTAATGCAACTATTTAGTCTTCACCATAACCATCTACCTTTGCCCACCATCCCCAGATCGTTCCTACCGCGAGATTGAGCATGCCTCAAACTCAAATTTTAGTATCTAGGACATGGAGGAAGAAAAATAGGAATATAGGGTCTGGCAAACCGACAGGTCACGTTAGGGGTTGGACGGCCACTCCAAAAAATTGAGGGTTGTTACCTCAGGATGAAGAGAGGATAAAGAGGACCTATGACATCCCCTCAACCATTCAGATAATGATTCCTCTCGAGGGGGCTTGTGATAGTAATGCACCTCCAACTGGGTGGACCTTTTTTCATGAGAAAGCTCTATGGTTGGGAGTAAGGTTTCCTTTGTATCCTCTTATCAAGAGATTTTTGGTTAGGATGTAGCTTGCACCGAGTCAATTGATGCCTAATGGGTGGAAATATCTTCTTTGCCTAACGTTGATATGCCAAGAGCTTGGGGTGGATTTAGGAGGGTGTATATGTCAGTTAAGAAGGATCATGGAGTGAACATATCCCTTCCTAAAAATGAGAAAATTGGAAATAATATTTTTTCTACATATCGAGTCGGTGGGAGTCCCCTACAAATGACACGGGGTTGGTTAGGAGTGTCTAGAATGATACTATGGTCGTGATTAGAAATATGGCCTCTCTTATCACGACCTTAAGCCTTGATGCGAAGTAGAGGTTGGCTGATATCCAAAACTATCTTTCCTAGAAGACAAATTGGAAGACTCTTTTGAACACTATGCGTTTTGTTGCGTGTGGGTTAATGAGACGTGGTGATATAGATCCTCCTCTTAGGGTGAATTGTAAACCCAGAGCTCCTCTTAAAGCCCGAGCTACTTTTAAACGTGGAACTCTTCCTGCAAATTTTGGGGGCTAGTTCAAGGTGGTGCCGGATGATGATGACCCTTAGTCTTACTCTTTGTTCCCCCTTACAATATTTTGTCCCTACTTTTTGTTTTTGTTTTTTATGTATATATATTCATGGATTATTTTTTAGGGGCTGGCTAACATGGATCATTTTTCCATTTTTTAGCTCGTATGGAATTAACCTCTGATAGAATTTTTGCTAGTATGAAGAGAAAGGTTGCGCTGAGGGGAACAAGCTCACCCATGTGTCCCACTCCTGCCCATGGGGGGTTCCTCAGTGGGTAAGAAGAGGGGGAAATCCTCTCATGAAGGTTATACCTCTTCCCTTAAGAAGAGAAAGAAGAAGGTTGGTTCTGATGAGGTTGGTCGTGACCCCGAGCCTTTGAATGTTTGTCCTCCTTTGTTGCCTACATGTGAGCAGTATGGGTCCTTAACTCCCCACATCGGATCCAAAGAATCTGGCAAATCTATGAAGGCTTCAAGGAGGGGGAAAGCTATTATGGAGGATCTCATCGCTAATACGGAGATGATCGTCCTAAATCGGGGTTTAGCACCTGAATATCTTGATCGTTGTATGAGCCATGTATCTGTGGATGCATGCAACTCGTAACTCGCAACTATTTACTTGGGTGCTGATGTTGGCGAGGTTATTTATCTTCAGATGTGTCATGTGCATTGTTTTTTTTGTTATGTTGAGAGATGGTATGAGCTCGATTTTAATTTGTTTTTAACTCTTTTCTTTGGTTGTAGTTGATACTACTTTTTGATTTTGATCGAGCTCAGAACGTGGGCTATTTTAAGTCCGAGCTTGTGAAGGAGAAGAAAGCTCACATGTCATCGCTCTCAAAATATATTGCATTGTTGGTGAAAACAATGAAGTGGGAGAACAAGGCGATTGATAAGGAGGAAAAGTTGAAGTGGGCTGCATCCGAGCTTAATTTGTATGCCCGGTGCGTGACTAAGCTTGAGTAGGCCTTGAAGTGCGCTGAGGAGGGGATGATGGACGTTCCGAGACAAGCTGAGGCTTATACTAAAGAGGTGTGATGCCAAGAAAAGTCCAATATAGATGCTATGGCCCAGAAGCTAGAGTCTAGCATCAAGCGGACCTATGAGATGGGTAGGGATTGTAACTTCGGTGGGTATTACTGCCTTAGTTCCATATACTAGGGAGAAGGGGTTTTATTTGGTGCTCCCTCGGGGGCTTGTTCAACATCCTATAATGCGCCGAGAAATTCTTCCACCCATTTCCCTTTGGTTCTTTCCAATTTTTTCTTTAACAGGTTTATGATTAATTTGTTGGAGGACTCTGGCTGACCATTAGCCTAGGGGTAGTAGGGTGTTGAGTGGCCTATCATGATATTTTATTTGAGAGCGAATGCTTTGATCTTTCGATTGGTGAATTGGCACCTGTTATCCATAACGAGTTCTTTGGGGAGGTTGAATCGACAAACTATAGACGTCCATATGAACTTGATTACCTTCTCCTCTCGTATTCTATCTAGGGCTTCAGTTTCTATCCATTTTGGAAAATAATCAGTGGCAACGAGGAGAAACATTTTCTAGCCCGTGCCTAGAGGCAGAGGTCCTACTATATCCAGTCCCAACTTGTAGAAAGGCCAAGGACTTACTACTCCCATTATATCATTAGGCGGTGTGTGAGTCAAGGGGCCAAATCTTTGACATTTGTTGCACCTCTGAGCATATTTAACGCAATCAGCGAGCATAGTGTGCCCATAATAACCCTATCTCATAATTCACTGGGATAATCTTCTACCCCCAGAATGCGAGCCATAATCTCCTTCGTGTGCTTCGTATATTATTTTTTGGCTCAATATGTGCTTATGCATAAGAGGCTTTGTGGTATAATTTTCCTGCCTCAATCATGTTCCGACCTACTTTAGCTTCAATTTGCTTTGTGGCCGTGAATTCTTCGGGTATGTCCCATTTATCTAAGAAATTATAGATCGGGGTGAACCATGTTGTAGACGGATTGTCCATGCATCCAATCCTTTTTTTAGTTTCTTTGAGAGATGCTTCTACTAGTACATACCACCCAGTTGTATTTGGTTTCCCTCATTGACACCAAAGTGGCCAAGGCATCGGCGTGACTGTTCTTATTTCAAGCTATCTGCTCGATCTTGAACTCTGAGAATTTTGTGCATTCTTGTTTTAGTCTTTCAAAGTACTTCTTCATCTTTCCATCCCGTGCTTCAAATGTTCCCAGAAACTAATTGATCACGAGCCGGGAGTCGCTATGTAGGGCGATTCTATCTACCCATAGTATTTTTGCAATCATGACTCCTAATATGGCAGCTTCATATTCTGTGATGTTATTGGTTGCTTGGAAGTCAATCTTGATAGCATATTCAAAGTAGTTGTCCTTTTCATCCCTTATAACCACCCCTAGTCTTGAGGCATTGAAATTGTGAGCACCATCCACAAATACCTACCAGGTCGGTGCATTCCTTGGGTCAATTGTGCATACTTCCTTAGTTTCTATTCTAGTAATGACCTCGGGGAATTCAATGAACTTGGCCATAAATTCGGCCACAACCTGCCCTTTGTCAGTACATTTTTGAGAGGATGTGAGGTGGGTACTATAATAGTGTGTGAGCCAAAGTAGTGCCTGAGCTTTCTTACAGTAATTTTGTGGGCAAAGGTAAGTTTATCTATGGTGGGATATTTGCTTTGATCCTTAGTTAAAATTTGGCTGACATAGTAGATGGGGTGCTGGATTTTGTTTCTTTCTGTTATTAGTATGTCGCTGCATGTTTGGGGTGTTACAACCAAATATAGATAAATAACCTCCCTTGACAGTAGGCTGCAATCCTCATCCCAAAAGACAATCTTGTTCTTTCTCAGCATTTTGAAGAAAGGCAGACACTTGTCTGTGCATCTAGCTATGAATCTACTCAACGCCCCAATTCTTCCATTTAACTATTGTATACCCCTAAGACTACCGGGTGGCTTCATGTTTACCATTGCCTGTAGTTTTTCAAGATTGACGTTGATTCCTCTTGTTGATATGAGATAGCCTAGGAATTTTCCTACAGCCACACCAAAAATGCATTTTTTGGGGTTAAGTTTCATGTCATACCTTCGTATCACTTCGAATATCTCCTGTAGGTCTTTGCTATGGTTTAGGGGTTGAATTGACTTGACCACCATGTCGTCGATGTATGCTTCCAGGTTCCTGCACAATTGCTTGTCGAACATTTTGTTGACGAGGTGCCGGTATGTTGCACCTACGTTTTTCAATCTAAATGGCATTCTTGTGTAGCAAAATGTTCCTTCTTCTGTTATGAAAGAATATTTCGCCTCATCATGAGGGTGCATTTTGATTTGATGATACCCAGAGTATGCATCTAAGAAACTCATCAACCCGAACCCAAAAGAGGCATCCACCAACTGATCAATGCTTGGAAGGGGGAACTAGTCTTTGGGGCATGCCTCGTTTAGATCGATAAAGGCTATGCATATGCGAGATGCTCCGTAGGCCTTTTTTACGAGTACCACATTTGAGAGTCATGAGGGATACTTGACTTCCCTGATGACCCCGGCCTCTTTGAGGGTTACTATATGACATTTGATTACCTCATTTTTTCTCTAGGGAATTTCCTATTCTTCTGTTGAACGGGTCTAGCCTTTGTATCAAAATTTAGCTGGTGTTTTATACTCGTGAATCAATTCCTAATATGTATGTAGGGGTCCATGCAAAGATGTCTACATTGGCTCTGAGAAATAATGAGAGTTGCTCCTTGAGCTCTACTGTTAGGTCGTTGCCTTTTTTTACGGGGTGGCCCTTTCCCTCCACGTCTGTTGGGAATTCTTTTACTTTGTTCAGAAACACTAACCTCACTATACTTTTATTCCTTGGTCTCTTTGGGAGGAGACCTCTCGATGATTTCTATTTAGAGGTAGTTCCCTTCATTGTGGCATTATAACAACTCTTGGCATTTTCTTGATCTCCTCTTACCTTCTCGGGACCTTCAAGCATAGGGAATTTAACCACCTGGTGGAAGGTGGATGGAACTGCTCTTATCTTGTGTATCCAGGTTCTTCCCATGATTGCATTGTAGTGAGCCAGGGCGTCAATGATGACAAAATTGGTCATTATTATTACCCACTTTGTCATGATAGGTAGGATCACCGTTCCATTTGCATAGGTGGTGCTGTTGTTGAATCCTATGAGGGGAAGCTCGGCCTTGATAATGTTTGCATATCCTAGCCCTAGGGCTCTAGCAGTGGTTTGAAAAAGGAGGTCTACCAAACTCCCAGTGTTAATCATTATTTGTCGGATGCCACAAGACCTGATCCTCAGGGTTGTCACCAGTGGGTCCTCGTGATGGGATGGAGTCTCATCCTTCTCTGTGAAATTTATTCTTGTAGGGCGTCTCGCTTTATGCAAAGCGTATATGTAGGGTGCATTGTGTAGCTCCCTTGCAAATCTTTTATTGGCGTTGTTAGAAACCCCGCTGACCTCTGGCTCTCCATGTATGGTGTGGCGGTTTTAACATCGGGCCCATTACGAGGTTGTTTACCACTGCTTGACATGTATGTTGGTTGGAATATTCTTCGCTCGCCTTGGTAGCCTCTTCTATCTTCATTCTCTATGACGTTGAAGTATCCTCTCCCCAATAATGTTTCCAACTCTCTTTTCAGGTTTCTGCAGTCTCTTGTATCGTGGCCCATATCTTTGTGAAAGGCGCACCACTTGGACACGTGTCTATCCCGGGCATGAATCTTGGGTGGCCATTTGGTCTCGGGCTCTTGCTCCATTCTTTTTATTGCCTCAGTTAACTCCCTTTTTAAAGGAGGACCTTGAAGAGGGATAATGCTCTCCCCCAAGTTTCCTTATTTCCCGACCAACTTTTATTTATTGCCCAGTTTCTATTGACCAGCCAATGCCTGTTCCCCAAGTTATAAAATCACTTGTTTTTGTAGTTTTGGTGTGTTTGATCTGGGCTTGTCCTCATTTTTTCTTTACTTGGGGCTGGGACCATCTCTACCCCTGTTTGACAATCCTTGGCCAAGCTAAGCTCTCTTTCTAAGTTGACGAACTTTCTCGCCTCCCCATAAGCTTCCTCCAAGGTGCGCGACACTAATTTAGTTAGTTCCATGAATAGGGCGGAATTTTTTAGCAAGCCTCGCCTGAAAACCTCTATAGTGATAGAGCTAAGGCAGTCAGTGATTTCTAATTTTTCTTCTCTAAATCGCTTCATATACTCTTCGATGGGCTCCTTTTCCCCTTGTATAATTGAAAAGAGGTGGTGCGATTCTTTTCTCAAGGGTTTATTATAGACATAGTTGGTGATGAAGAGTTTAGCATACTGTGGGAAGGAGGATATGGACCGGGGAGGTAGGTTGTTGAACCACTTTTGCGCGCCCTCTTAGAGAGTGGTGGCAAACAGTTTGCACATTATTGCGTCTCTTTTTGACTGGGTGAGACTCATGGGTGCTATGGCTGTTTTGAAATGTTGAACGTGTGTTACTGGATCTTTTGTCGCAAATAGTCTGGGCATTTAAGAGCATTGAACTTGGGTGGGGGTTCATCATTTTTGATTGCATCTGAAGATGGTGAAATGTAAAATTTTTCAGAATCTCTATCCACTTCGCAAGGGGCTTTTCCCTTTTCCTGTTTCTCATTTGCTGCTTTCAAGGCCTCTTCCTGTCTTTTGTTGTTATCCTCTAGAGTTTGTAATCCTGTTTCCCAACTTCTCTTTTCTTGGAACCATTGCTCTTCATCAGGATGAGCCAAGTTGAAAAAGGGATTTCTTTCAACCTCATGCTCAGTATGACAGGGCTAGGATAGACCGTGTCCCCTTGCCTCCCCTGTGGTTGGTTTAACGGTAGGATTTTCTAAGGTCCTTTCATCTGCCTGGAACCGAAGAGTTTTGTTTTCTCTTCGGGTTTTCTTTTCTTAGCTTGAGGAGATGATGAGATAACTCCTAATAGAGGTCGTTATCTTCCGCCTTGGCCCCATTGGTGGCCGGTAGTGTGTTTCCTTGAGTTTCCATTGTTTCGGCATCAATCAAATTTGATCGTCTTTCAGACCGAGTTATTGCCATGATTGTCGGTTTATGAGTGGTATGTAATGGACTTTCCTAATTTCTCTCTAGGAGCGAGGTGAGTCTCTACAGGATATAGGGTCATAAACTTGTGATTGACCTGAGAATCTGAGCCCCACGATGAGCGCCAAATTCTTGAGACTATATGGCTTATCTAGAGAGAGATTAGAGAGATTAATACAAAAGGCTGAATGTGTGAATCCTCCTGAGTGGTCCACCTATTTATAGCACATATATCTGTACATGTGTTAGATATACAATGTGTAAATGTAAATACGTGTCAAGAGGGCATGATTAGCCTAAGGTACAATGTGTCAGAGATCTAGGTCAGGTTTTAACCATGCTTTCCATGAGGTCGTGCTGTGACCGAGCTCAAGATAACCTTGGGCTCGGTCTTCCTTGGGCTTAAGCTTCTATCGAGCTCGGTCTTTCTAGGGCTCCATCTGCCATTAGGCTTTGGTCTTGCTAGGCTCGAGCTGACATCGAGCTCGGTCTTGATAAGGCTCGAGCTGGCATTAAGCTTGGTTTGTCCTATGGGTGAGATGTTTAGGGTGCTTCATCTTCCGTCTTGGATTGGATTTAACCTGGATAGTTTACAAAGTCCGATCTTTGGGCCGATCCAGATGTCCAAACATTATGTTTATTATTTTATTGTATGAAAATCTTGATTTTAAAGAATCCCAATAAAATTTCCACTGATAATTGTTTTGTCATAAATTCCATTCTATTGTATTATACTATTACAGTAATTAATTCATGCTTGAAAGAGAAGATCAAAGGTAAATTTTTGGGTCTATTTGATTAAAATTGGTTTTAAGATATATATTTAGTTTTTATGATTTAAATGTCAAAAATAGTTTTAAATATCATATATTTTGATAATTATTTTAAAAATATGAGTATACATTCAAAAGTAAATACTACTTATCTATTTTAAAACTACAAATAGAAATTTCTAAATTTTTAAAAACATTTCTGGTAATGAATGTCAAATACTCTTGAAATTACATTTGTAATTTTGAAAAGACTTCGTTCACCCGTTATTTCATGAAACTAATAAATATCTCACATGCATTGCAACATTTTCCTTTTCTTTTTCTTTCAGTTATTTTAAATGCATGCAAATCATTATAAATTATAGCATGATTCCTTATTAATGTTGTGATTGATTAAAAATAATATTAGGTTTGTTAGTCAAAATAAGAGGTGCCTAATTTAGAAGAAAATTCATGGAATGTGGCTTACCATATTGTCAAAGATGGAGGTGCCTAACCTTGTTTGAATAAAAATAAGAAAATTAGGTAGCCTAATTTTGTTGAATGAAGAAATGTTTGGCATATGAAATGGGAACTTGAAGGCTATAAATATGGCTTCATTTCTTCATTGTTGATCCTCCCAAAAATAGAGAAAAACTTATATGAGAAGTTTTTGAGTGAGAGAATTTTGTGAGAAAATTCTCTTAGGCTTGTAATTGCTCTTGTCTTTTGGGTGTGTGAGAAAATCATTGAGAGTGTGGTTGTAACAATTTTCTACATAGTAAATTTCTTTCTCTGGTTGTCTTTTGACACAAAAGTAGTTTTTCTCCAATTTGGAGCTTCCACTATAATACTTGTGTCGTGTATTCTCTATTTCTCTGTTATTTGATATAATGCTAAGAAGGATCTTGTGAGAGGGAATTTTTGATTATACCATTTGATACAAATTTCACAACTGGTATCAGAGCTAATTTCAAAGAAAGAAAGAGAAATGTTAGGAGTCAAGATTGACATTGAGAAATTTGATGGGAGAATCAATTTTGGCTTGTGGCAAGTACAAGTCAAAGATTTGTTGATCCAATACGGGTTACACAAGGGCGTTAAAGGGGAAACCAGCCCCTGTTACTGGTATTGAGTCTAGTAAAACCAACATAAGTGATGAAGATTGGAAATATCTTAATCTAAGAGCTACAAGTGCAATTCGGCTTTGTTTGGCCAAAAATATTCTTGCAAATGTGTATGGAATATCTATGGCCAAAGAACTATGGGAAAAGCTTGAAGAATTGTATCAGGCAAAAGGCATTTCAAATTGGGGGTATCTGAAAGAGCAGTTTCATACTTTGCGTATGAATGAAGGAACTATTATGCCTGACCATCTCAATGTTCTCAATGATATTGTCTCTGAACTGGAAACTATTGGAGTTAAACTTGATGATGAAGATATAGCTTTAAGGCTCATTTGGTCTCTTCCATCTTCTTATGATCACATGAAACCTATCTTGATTCATGGAATGGAGAAAATAATTTTTTCAGAAGTTACTAACAAGTTGTTTTCTGAAGAAAAAAGGCTGAGTGGTGGAAGAAATGTTTCACCTGAAAACTCAACATTCATAGTTGAGAACCAAAAGAAAAAAAATTTCATGAAAAATAAGATAGCGTGCTTAGGGTGTGGACAATCTGGGCACCTCAAAAGAAATTGTCCAAAGGGTGGAGCTAATTTGGTAAGAAGCTCAAATACCGATGGTGATGCTAACAATATGTCTATTTTCAAAGACTATAGTGATGCTCTTTGAAAAGAGCGTGTACATCCTCATGGCATGCCGCTAGTCTCTAAATATTGCCATGAAAGAGGGTGTGTTACTGGTAGCGGGTCCACAAGTTTGCACATGGGCATTGGCTTGGTATAGATGCAAGGTGTGTGGTGGAAAGGATGTCGATGGATGATGAACTCTCGGAAAAACCAAGTGTGAGAGTTGCACCATAAATTTCAGCAATTTTTTTTTTCGACATGAGCCGATGTGAAATACTTAGAATTGGTGATTAATTCTAAGTGGGTGTACTCTTTATGGTGGAGTATGATAATTCTCGATGTAGAGAATTATGACTGTTGGAGTAGACAGTGTTGTAGTGGTAACTATGTTTATTTTTAATTAAGGTGGAGGTTGTCGTGATTGATTAAAAATAATATTAGGTTTGTTAGTCAAAATAAAAGGTGCCTAATTTAGAAAAAAATTCATAGAAGGTGGCTTACCATATTGTCATAGAAGGTGGCTTACCATATTGTCAAAGATGGAGGTACCTAACCTTGTTTGAAAAAGAATAGGAAAATTAGGTAGCCTAATTTTATTGAATGAAGAAATGTTTGGCATATGAAATGGGAACTTGAAGGCTATAAATATAGCTTCATTTCTTCATTGTTGATCCTCCCAAAAATAGAGAAAAAATTATATGAGAAGTTTTTGAGTGAGAGAATTTTGTGAGAAAATTCTCTTGGGCTTGTAATTGCTCTTGCCTTTTGGGTGTGTGGGAAAATCATTGAGAATGTATCTGTAACAATTTTTAACATAGTAAATTTATTTCTCTGGTTCTCTTTTGACAACAAAAGTAATTTTTTCCCAATTTGGAGTTTCTACTATAATTTTTGTGTTGTGTATTCTCTATTTCTGTGTTATTTGATATTCTGCTAAGGATGATCATGGCAGGAGGAATTTGTGATTATACCATTTGATCCAAATTTCCTAACAATTAATTCATTAGATTTGTTACTATTGTCATTGAGAATAATTATCGTAAGTATATTTTATGATATTATCAAAATATATACCATGTGCTTCTTTAATAATTTATTCTTCAATAAAGAATCTATTAAAAATAGAGTGATCCGCTATTTTTAATAAATTTCTTACAACTAATATAAAAACAAAATAATGTATATAGAGTATCTTTTTCGATCCATTTTTAGATATGATCTTTCTTCAATTTTTCTTGTAATGGTTTTCTCATTTCTACAAGTTTCTCAATGTATGCTTCTGCATATGTTAAACATCCTAAAAATAATATTATTTAGTATATGGGGGTTGTAGAATATGTTTTTCATTTTCAATTTTCAACCCTAAATATTTAATTTTTTATTGTGTAAGTACTGCTTTCTTTTCAAAGAGTACAATGCCTTCTTTTATACATTCTTGTAAAATATTGATAATATCCAAATAATGTTTATTTAATTCATTACTGAAAACCAAAATATCATTTATGTAAACACAACAAATATATTGTAATTTCTTGAAAATGTTATCCATATATCTTTGAAAAATACCTGGAGCTTGTTTTAATAAAAATGGTATAACTATCCATTGTAGTAGTCCTTGCGGGCAACTAAATGCTATTAGTTTTTGTGATTCTTCGTCCAATCTTATTTTCCAAAATCCACTTTTGCAATCAAAACTCGAGAAGTATTTCTTTCCTTTTATTAATGATAGTAGTTCTTCCTTTTCTAGAATGATATATCCATCGCCAATGGTTTTTTTATTCAATGCTTTAAAGTTTATTAACATTCAATTTACTTCCTATTTTTTTCTCAGCTTCTTTTTCAACTAAGAATGCTGGACTAGAGTGAGGTGAATTACTTGGTATTATGAATTTTAATTCCAAAATTTCTTGAATTTGTTTTCCAAATTTAATCCTGTCTTTTGGAGTATAACTCATTGGTTTTACTCTTATGATCTTGTTAGGATCTCTTAATTTTATGTTGACTATTATTTTAGATTTATTTATTTTTTGATTCAAAAGACTTTATGAACTAACTATTTTTAATAGTTTTTTATGCCTGTTAGGGCCTTATCTTCTTGTATTTCTTTTAGAAAAGAGTTTTATTTCTTTTATATATCTAATGAAATATTTTCTAAATAAGGTTTTTTCTAGTCTTCTATCTCACCACGTTTTCGCTTTTTATGTTGTTGCATAAAAGTTGAGTTTGAGAGAGTTAAAGTTTTTCTTATTTTTGAGACATAAATGGTATCTCTTTATAAGGTTGTGAGACTTATTTTGTCGAAATATTGTGTGAAAGGTTGATATAAGTTTAGGAAATAATCTCCTATTAACAAATCTACTCATGTTTCCTGTTGATATATGGTAGGAATGTGAAACTTTTCTCCTCCTATCATTATATTAGTATCTTTTAGTACCTTATTAAGATTTATTTTAGTATTATTAGAAATTTTTACAATTAAATCTTTTTTTTGGCACTTATTTCTAGTTGTCTTCTGGAAATACATATTTATTGGCTACACACATACTATCTTTTGTATCTATATATGCATGTAAATGATAAGTGTTATATAGCCTTTAAATTTTTGTCCTACTTTAATGTAAATACTATTTGGATTTGTAATACTATACAAATCATTCATCTTCTGATGAAAAATATTCACAATTTGAGTATTCATATTCTGAGTCAATTATTTCTTCCTCAGTTTCTTCTAATCGATAGATACTATAAGTATCATCTATATCAGATTTCTCGATGGGTTCTAATTCCATTTTGAAAGCTTCTTCCAATATTTTTGCTATTTGTGGAAATTCCTTTTTATGTTAAAGTATGCTTGGACATTCGTTGGCATAATGTCCTTCTTTATTACATATCCAACATCTGCATTTTTCTTTCCTGAAGGGTAATAATTCTTGTTTTTAGAAGGTTTATTCTTCTTTTTTCTAAAATATATTTTCTTATAGTTTTCTCCATTAAATCTCTTTTTATATTTTTGGAATTTTGTTTTCTAAATTTATATCTTTGTTTATAAGATTTTATATTATATCCATATCTTCCTAGTATTCTAAGATATTTTGTATCACAATAGATTTTTTCATTTCCGCTTATCTATTTATATTTTTTTTCCTTTTTGGCATTTAATAATGATCTAATTTTTAAGGCTTTTTATTCTTCCTCTTAGAGTATCTGGTATAGTTTCTATATTTCTTTGTTCCCAACTTTCTGTTAAGGTCTTATGTAGTGTTCCAAGTAATTTTTGGAAAAAGAATTTCTTTATAAGTTGTTTGCATAAAAGGTGGTAATTTATAGTAAATACATTTAATATTCACAAATAAAAGAATCTATGTAACACATGTTACAAATTTCCATATTTATTATATGCCATTTAGCTTCATTAATATCATTTTCATTGGATTTAGTGACAATTATTCATTTATTTTCTCCGATAAATTCTTTGTATATTTCATTTATTATTGTATCCAAGTATTCCCTTTCTGTAGAAGCATTCCCTTGCATTAACAAATATTATTGGTCTATTAAGTTTGAAAACCAAACTTTAACATTTCTTATCATTTTATGTGCTATTTATGTGCTTATCTATTTATATATATTTTTTCCTTTTTGGAATTTAATAATGATCCAATTTTTAAGGCTTTTTATTCTTCCTCTTAGAGTATCTGGTATAGTTTCTATATTTCTTTGTTCCCAACTTTCTGTTAAGGTCTTATGTAGTGTTCCAGGTAATTTTTGGAAAAAAAATTCTTTATAAGTTGTTTGCATAAAAGGTGGTAATTTATGATAAATACATTTAATATTCACAAATAAAAGAATCTATGTAACACATGTTACAAATTTCCATATTTATTATATGCCATTTAGCTTCATTAATTTCATTTTCATTGGATTTAGTGATAATTATTCATTTATCTTCTCCGATAAATTCTTTGTATATTTCATTTATTATTGTATCCAAGTATTCCCTTTCTGTAGAAGCATTCCCTTGCATTAACAAATATTATTGGTCTATTAAGTTTGAAAACCAAACTTTAACATTTCTTATCATTTTATGTGCTATAAGTACCCTACAGATTGAAGGATTTGTTTGGGTACTTTGAGAAGTTTGTATGAGCACACTCATTCCACTAGCCCATTCATCTAAGGCTTTCTTCCTATCTCTTATACAGTCTAAATCTAGAAGATCAGAGTTATAATTATCATGTAGTTTGAATTCTGGTGGAATACTACCTCTAGTTTCCCAATGCAACCCTTCCTCCATTTTAGGTGGTTGTTTTATTCTATATGTGATATTAGGTTGTTCTATTCTTTTCCTATTTATTTCTCCCCTATATGGGTCAGATGTTCCTTCTTAGTAAGGGACTGGTAATGAAATTGGTTTCATATGAATTTTTGGGATCATGTTTTCTGGTTTAGAATCAGTATCACTGATTATTGTCATATCATTCTCTTCTTTTGTTAGTAATTTTTTTTCATTATATTGTTCTTTTATTTCTTCATTAGCTAATGTCAATAAACTAACTAATTTTTCTATATCCCTATTTTCAGGGTTCATGAAATTTCTTTCTAATTCTTTTCTATATTCCATTAAATTTAAATTATCTATTTGTTCTCAGATTGTTCTTCGTTTTTTCTTTTTTCATTTTTTAGGAATCAGAGAATCTGATCTCCTTGGTGATTCTTCTTTTAGTCCTTCTAAGGGGTCATATTTATGACCTATTATTTCATTATTTTATGTATGTTGTATACATCTTTTCTTAATTTTGAGAATTCCTTGTGTATATCTTATTGTAGTTTATTATAACCACAATATTTTATTTCTTTTAGTAATTCTTTTTATACATCTATTATTTCCTGTAAATATTTTGTGATTGATTCTTGGACTAAATAAATTTCCTCTCTTAATAATTGTATAGTTTCAAATAATGTTGCTTAATTTTTCGCTATGCCTAGTACAATTTCAAATAATGTTGCTTGATTTTTTAATACTCCTACTAGGCTTCCATTTACTTCCAAATGCATATTTTTTATTTTATCTCTAAACATTATTTTTCCCCAATATACAATCATAAACTAATGCTTTCACTATTTTTACTTCATTTTCTTGTTTTTTAACTGCTTCTTGGTTATAAGTTTCTCCTTCATAGTCCATAAAAGTAAACATTAGCATGCTATTATTTCTAACAACATTACATTTTCTTCTTGTTATCAAAGTTTTTTCTTTGATATCTAATTGACATTCCTCTTGTATTTCGAAATCTGTTAGTATATTTGGTTTATTATTTGTTGAAGTACTTTAAAAGTTTTGTCTATTTCTATAAATTCATTTTGTCTGTATATTGAATTATTATGACTATTTGTTAAAGAATATGCTACTAAATAATGTATTAAAAATGGAAGATTTCCTTCTTTCATTAATCTCTTCTTTCAAATTCATAAACTAGACTTAGTACTTGATTTAGATTTTTATCATGTATATTAATAGCAAATTTAGGATATGCCGTAAATTTTAACTTTTAGTATCCTAAGTTAGTATGAATCATTCCTAATAATGCATCTTTCATATTTATTATTTGTTATCTAATAATGCTATTTTTATTAATGTATCTATTCCTTCTTTAAAATGAGTTTTTATTAATATTTGAATTATTCCCAAATGAATGTATCCAATTTTTTTTATTTTTATGAGGAATTTTTGATAGCTTGTTTAATATGATTTCTTTACCAATTAATGGTATATTATACATTCCTTTTACATATGTAATCTTAATACTTATTTCTTTATTACTTATGCCATGATAAATTATGTTTTTCCTAGGGAATAATTTTCTTAATAAAAATGATGTCTTTAAATCCACCTCCTTCTTTAAAATTTAATTTTTCTTTTTGAATTTTTTCAAATTTATTTTTACCTATTACCATTTCATGTGAAAAACATCCTAAGATGTCTTCTGTTTCTATGTCTAGTATTTATTGGTTTAGTTTTTCTTCTATTTTAAGAATATTACTATTCACTTTCATTAGATTTAACTTCCGTTATATTTCAGGGATATTTTTGAATTTTTTGAAACCTTAGGAGTATTTTTGAAGATTTCTCAAAGCTTGGGGGTATCTTTGATATTAATCCTCACCTAGGCCTATTAACATTGTGTACGTGGGTGATGAAGTATTCTTATACTATTCTTCGTGTTAAGGCCACATTTATTTTTGTCACATTAAGGCAAATGTGACAAATCTATCAAAATAGAGCCATTAGTGTACTTTTTATTTAAGATTTGTTCGTTTTATTTAATAAGTAGTACTTTTGAGCTTAATAAGTTTAAATTTTTTTATGAATTTTTTAATGCATAATCAATTGTAATGGACACATCAAAAACCAATCAGAACGTGTCACATGTATAGTTGACCAGTCATTACCACGTGGACGTCACATAAGCAAAGGAGGGCTAATCAATGCGCGCCTTCTTTACTCAATGGATAGCGCTTATCCTCTTTCAATCAACAAAATGAGAAATGGGGAAGAAAGAAAAGAAAGAGGTCTTTATTGAAGAGGCTTTGCACCTGAAATAAGACTAATGAAGATCCAGAAGAATGGGTCTGGGCTTTCGAAAAGATGAAGATGCAAAGGCCACTGATACAGGCGTTACCATGTGTCACAATGTAGTTCAATATGAGTTTTGTCGAGCAATCAACGAGCATGGTATGCATCATCAAGGGATTTGCCCGTTCTTTCCATCGAGATGCCACACAATTTTGATCAACAAATTGTAGCTTGCCATGTACCATTGATTAAGCACGGGTTAACCAGCACCACTACACCACGCCAGGAATCATGCACTAATTCATCTTGTGTTTCTCCCTTGCTATGTGTCGCAATTCCATTAGCTAGTGTTATTTAATTTTCCTTTTTTCATCCCAACCTTTGATTTGAAGCTGATTTGATAATCTAGATTCTACATAACAAGATTTTACAAATTTTTTATCAGTTTTTGTTGCCAAAAAGAGATAAAAAAGTTTAAGAGAATTTCAATTTTGGTGAAGATTCAAAAAGATATTTGTACTACAATTTAAGAGATTGATCATATTTATTTTTCTTATCCTTTCTTTATTAATATTTTGTATGCTTTTCTTATTGAAAAATACGAGATTTGTGAAGAAAATCATGTTTAGTTAATTTATTAATCTTGGGGTCTTATGAATCTAATTTTCTATACGTGATGATTTAATATTTATCCCAATTATGTTTTTCAATTTAATTATATTATTTAATTTAATTTTATGCTATTAATTGTTTAGGTACAATTGATCTATAGAAGCAATTAAATCGATTTAAAAGAATTATTTAATTATATATATTGATTAAATAACATGCATAGTTTCTAGGCATAGATGTATGATTCTTATGTATGTGATCCATAATTGAATTTGATTGACATGAGAGTGTGATAAGGTTAATTACTATACGACGTGTAGTTTACTTAAGAGAGGGATACATGTTAGGTTAGATTCAATTGATCATGTAATAGATTAGTAATTATATTGAAGAGATTTTAGTGATTCGCATCTTTAGAAAATTGGGAGATTAAGTATTCCTAAACATTTTTTCATATATTTTCTTAGCTAATTTTGAGTTAGTTAATTACTGCTACTTTTTTTTAGTTATTTTGATTTTTTTTTCTTAAAAAAAAATTTGATTTTTACCCTTCAGTTTTAAAATTAGTTTCTAATAACATAATTTCTGTGGGAGAGATATTTTTTTATCATTATATTACTTGTTTGTGATATGTATACTTATGTAACCATTGCACACAATTCATGTCGATCAATTTTTTGGCACCATTGTCGGAGATTATAAACATTAGAAATTAATTTTTATTTTATTTTATTTTAGTTATTTTTCATAATTTTAATTTTATTTATTTATTTTTAATTTTGATGTCTCTTTTAGTACTATTTGAAATATATTTGGCTATATGCATAAGCAGAGTCTATAAGGAAGAAATTTTACCTTTAGATACCGAAAATGAGTGTACTTTGAAATTGATAAAAAATAATAAGGTGTCACTCAAGTGAAAGAAATGACTAATCCATTATAAATAAAGAATAATGAGTTAAATTTGAACAATTATATACCTTTAATGGATGATAAGGATAGAACTATGAATGAATATACATTACCTATGTTGAAAGGGCTCTAAGTATTACAAGGCTAAACATTGAAGCTAATCATTTTGAACTAAAGCTAGTGATGTTTCAAATGTTACAAATAGTTGGAAAATTCAGCGGATTACCAATAGAGGATTCTCATTTACATCTCAGATTGTTTATTAAAATTAGAGATTGATTCAAATCAGTTGTGTAACTGAGGAGGTGTTTAGGCTTAGATTGTTCTCTTACTCTTTACGAGATTGTGCTCGAGCTTGGCTAAAATACTTTCCACCTAATTCCATTATAACTTAGAATAATTTGATAGAGAAATTCTTGATGAAATACTTCCCACCGAAAAAGAATGCAAGCTTAGGAATGATATTATCTCTTACCAATAAATTATAGGGGAATCTTTATACGAAGCATAGGAAAGATTCAAAGAATTGTTAGGGAAGTATCCTCACTATGGTATCTCTCATTGGATCCAAATGGTTACTTTGTATAATGGTCTCAATGCTCAAATAAGAACCATTGTTGATGCATCCGCTAGTAGAGTTTTGCTAGCCAAATCTTATAATCATGCTTATAATTTACTTAAGAAAATGGCCAATGGTAATTATCAATGGTTAATGGACAGAATGATAGCTACAAGAAGAGCAGTCTAAGTGCATGAGGTAAATAATATCATGACACTTATACCTAAAATGTCATCTTAGGTGAATCTTTGGAAGGCTCAAAACTCGCTAGCAAGTATAAACCAAGTCCAAGATTCATAGCTATCCTCTGTCTTTTATGGTGGAGCTAATTTGTTTCATAATTGTTCAAATAATCCTGAATCAGCAGGTTATATAGGGAATGTAAACCAAAATAATAATCCATACTCGAATACATATAACCTAGGATGGAGATAATATCCAAATTTATCATGGAGTAATAACAACAATCAAGGTAGTAATTAATTTAACCGTCAATCATTTCCATTACAACCATAACAGTCACAAGTCCAAGAGAAGAAGCCACTTACTAAGGAAAATACAAATGTTTTAATGGGGATGAGGAAAGACTTCATCCAGTCAGTAAATACAAAATACATATAACCTAGGATGGAGATAATATCCAAATTTATCGTGGAGTAATAACAACAAACAAGGTAGTAATTAATTTAACCGTCAATCATTTCCATTACAACCACAACAGTCACAAGTCCAAGAGAAGAAGCCATTTACTAAGGAAAATACAAATATTTTAATGGAGATGATGAAAGACTTCATCCAGTCAGTAAATACAAAAATGTCCTCTTAAGAGGCTTCAATTCTAAATTTAGAAACCCAAATAGGGCAACTTGCCCAAGCTATAAATCAAAGGCCTCAAGGTAACCTTCAAAGTGACACACTTATAAATCTAAGAAGAGAAGGTAAAGAGCATTATAAATCCATAGCCTTGAAGATGGTAAAATTTTAGAGTAGGAACATGAGACAAAAGGATGAGGAGGAACAAGAAGCTAAAAAAGATGAGGAGAAATAGGAAATTAACAAGGATTAGGAAGAACTAGTGGATAAAGAGAGCACTAAAAATGAAATAATTCAACTAAAGAAAAGCAACCTCTACAAATCCACTATTCCTTTTCCTCAAAGACTACAAAAACAAAAGTTAGATACATAGTTTTTAAAATTTTTGGATGTCTTCAAGAAGCTATACATAAACATACGATTTGAAGATGCACTTGAATAGATGTCATCTTATGCCAAATTCATAAAGGTTATACTGTCAAAGAAAAAAAGGGTTAGAAATCATGAAACCATAACCTTGACTAAAGGTTGTAATGCCATCCTTGATAGAAAACTACACAAAAATTGAAAGATCCAGGTAGTTTTGATATCCTTTGCACTATTAGGAACATCCATTTTGGTAAGGCATTATATGACTTTGATTCCAGCATTAACCTCATACCATTATAAATTTTCAAGATATTAGGGGTTAGTAATGCCAAACCTACTTTAGTAACGTTGTAAATGGTAGACAAGTTAATCAAAAGACCCCAGAGAGTGGTAGAAAATGTGCTTATAAAATTAGACAAATTCATCTTTATGGTATATTTCATTGTGCTATACATAGAGGAGGATCATGACATTCCTATCATACTTGATCGTCTCATCCGGAAAAACACTCATTTATGTACAAAAAGTTGAGGTTAGAATAAGAGTGCAAGATGAATAAATAACATTTAATGTGTTCAAAGAAATTAATTTTTTTATAATGATAATGCTAGTGATTACTTTCAATAGATGTTACTAATGAGCTAACCAATGATGTGTTTTATGACATGTGCCCAAGTGATGCTTTAGAGTATGTGCTAATTAATTCTATGAAAACACATGCTAATGAATAATATGTCACGTACTTAGGTACACACATTCATACTGGTAGCTTAATAAAGCTTATTGAACTGTCCATACTTAAGACTTTAACACATGATGTTATGAACGATGATATAAACTCACCATAAAACAAGTCAACCTATTTCAACATTGAAAGTATGGAATCAAAGGTTAATATTGTTAACTGTGTGAACTTTTTTGAGGATATGTCTCTCTTGTGTATATCAAATGCATTTGTGGAATGTCTTGAGACAAGCACAAAGTTCAAATCATCCATTGAAGAGCCACCCAAATTAGAGCTTAAACCTTTACCATCTCATCTTTGTTATGCATTTTTGGGTGATAACGAGACACTTTCATTCATAATCTTTGCTAGTCTAAGTATTGAGCAAGTGGAAGCACTATTGAAGGTGCTATGGAACTTCAAAAGAGCTATAGGTTGGCCTATGACTGATATCAAATACATAAGTCCATCCATATGCATGCATAAAATCTTGCTAGAGAATAGAGCTAAACCTATTAGGGGTGCACAACTCCAATTAAATACCATTATGTAAAAGGTGTTGAAGAAGGAAATCGTCAAGTGGTTAGACATTGACATCATTTACCCAATATCAGACAGTGAATAGGTAAGCCCAATTCAATATGTACCAAAGAAAGAAGAAGTCATTATGGTCAAAAAAGAGTCAAATTAGTTACTACCTACTATAACTATCATGGAATGGATAATATGTATGGATTTTTGCAAAGTGTATAAAGCTACAAGAAGATCATTTCCCTATCACATTCATGGATTACATGCTTGATAGATTAGTTGTGCATTCTTTCTTTTGCCTTCTAGTTGGATACTCTAGTTATAACCAAATTACCGTGGCACCTGAAGACTAAGAAAAGACCATATTCACATGTCCTTATGAAACTTTTGCGTTTAGGAGAATGCAATTTGGATTATGCAATGCACCTGTGATATTTCAACGCTGCATGATGGCCATTTTCTCAGACATGGTAGGAAAACATCTAGAAATCTTCATGGAAAATTTTTTGGTCTTTGGAAATACATTTGATGAATATCTAAACTATCTCTCCGTAGTGCTAGAAAGATGTGAAGGTATTATATTGGGGTAAATAATATTAGCTAATGGTATTTATGTGGATAGAGCTAAGATAGAAGTGATTGAGAAACTCCCATTATTTACTAATGTATAAGGAGTAAAGAGTTTTCTTAGGCATGCAGGATTTTATGTTATATTCGTAAAGGATTTTTCCCAAATCTTCCAACCCTTATGCACTCTTTTAGAAAATACATACCTTTAAAATTTGATGATAAATGTTTAAAGGCATTTTAAGTGCTTAAAGAGAAACTAGTGTCAATATCAGTTATAGTGACACCAAATTGGAACAAGCCTTTTGAGTTGATGTGTGACACAAGTGATTTTACTATTGGAGTTGTTCTTGGACAGTGAAGAGAAAAAATATTTCTTACCATAAATTATGCAAGCAAGACAATGAATGAGCTCAAATGAATTATGCTACTATAGAAAGAGCTTTTTTTCATTGTGTATGCCTTTGAGAAATTCAATTTTTATTTGGTTGGAATCAAAGAGACTGTCTACATGGATCATTCTTCTATAAAGTACCTCATGATATAAAAGGATGGAAAACCAAGATTGATAAGATGGTCTATAGGAATTTGACTTGGAAATATGTGATAAAAAGGAACATAAAATCAAGTAATAGACCATCTGTCTAGACTAGAAAGGGAAGCACAAATGAATGACAATATGGTGATTGGGGAATCCTTTTTAGAAGACCAATTCTTTTTAGTAGCTAAAATAGAAATGTCATGGTGTATAGACCTTGCAAATTTCCTAGCTACCAACATTCTTCCCTCAGACCTTACATGAAAACAAAGAAGAAATTCTTTTATGATATTAAACAGTATTTTTGGGATGACCCATACCTTTATAAAGAATGTGGTGATGGTGTTTTAAGAAGGTGAGTCCCTTATAATGAAGTTGGAAATATTATTTACCATTGCCACATCTTAGATTAGGGAGGTCATTTTGGAAGCACAAAAATAATAACTAAGGTACTTAAATTTGGTTATTTTTAGCCCATACTGTTTAAAGATCCTTACATTATGTAAAGATGTGTGACAGATGCCAAAGTATAGGTAGTATTTCAAAAAGAGATGAGATGCCTCTAAATAGTATACATCAAGTGGAATTGTTTGATTTTTGGGGCATTGAATTTTTAGGACCATTCCCTTCATCCTTTGGTAACCAATATATACTTGTATGAGTGGATTATGTGTCAAAATGAGTAGAAGCCATAGCTAGCATTAAATGTGATGCCAATGTTATGAAATTTCTAAAGAATAACATCTTCACTAGGTTTGGAACTCTTAGGATCATTATTAATGATTGAAGTAGTCACTTTTGCAATAAAGCCTTTAATTACTTATTGTCTAAGCATGAGATTAAGCACAAAGTATCTGAAGGATGTGTGTTTTAAAAGTTATTCATTTTGATAAAGATTTATGTATTGTTCATGATTTTGAATATTATGTATTCTTGTTCTTTGAGATTAACATGTTATATTTTGGAAGAATTCAAGAAGATGCACTTGGCCTTGAACCATAGAACTCTTAAAATGAGAAACATGTAATCCTAAATATATTCATAATTGTGGTAATTAAGGAGGAACATTAATTACCGTGAAATATTGTCATGTCGATTAAAAGTACATTGTAGTTCTATAAATGTTGATAAGGGATTATCATTTAATGACATGAGTATATAAAATGTGTATTTTATATATTGAACATGGCCTAACTAAATAGAACATTATATAGATTGTGTTTTGTGTCATTAATTAGAATCTTAGATATCAGATGTGTAGGTTTTTCATATGAGAAGTATATAATGTGATTGCTATTTAAATATTATCTTATGATAGGAATGAAATAGTAGTTCATTGTGTACAACCTGTGCGGGAGAAATCTATATGTTAATATTATCATTGTCCCTCGATTTTGATTTATGATATTACCGGACCCCTTCGTAAAGTGGAATTATATCGCATGCAATATAACTGATGTAGTTATAATTATAATTCACTTGGGAGACCAAGAAAACGAATATAATGCAAAAGTGACACGATCTTATTTTTCATATTATTCATAATATCATGTGACAAAGATATACAAAAAAATAGTGGATTTAGTAAATAATTACTATGCCATTTAGAAAACTATAATGTAATGATAAAACCTCTTATAATCAATAATATAAAGTTTTATATTACTGCCAAGATGATATAGATCCTTTATAAGGTCACACCAACTAAAGAGAAACAACAAGTATTTTACATTTTATAATTACGTATAATACATGAGATGAAATGCTAAAATAAAATGTCATAATATGACATGCTTAGACCATAAATAAGTTTGTGAAGTTATGCAAATATTATTTGGTATAATATTTGAATGCATTATAAGAATAATAGAGACATTGTATAATAGAATAATATGAATAATATTATTTGTTCATAAATTAATTTATTAAACCAATCACAAGTTGAGATTAAAGAGAGCATGAGATGGATAAACAAGGCTAGTGACATTTGTGTAATTGATTCAAACCTTACACAAAGAGTAGCTCTAACCCTAGCCTATTTAAGGAGGCATAATTGAGGAAAATGCGATCAAAATGTGATGCTTTTAACCCTAGCCGAAATCCTACATTTTCAGCAACCACATTTTTCTTTCTCCTAGGCCAAAACTTAGAAATGCTTGCTTAAGGTCAAAACGTAGGTGGTTCAACCCTAGGTCGAAAGTCTCTTCTCTCATCTCTTCTTGATAGGTGGTTGGATCTAAGCCTTGAACTCTACACCCATCTATCTAAGAGGTGTGGTGATGAGTGCTCAAAAAGCACTAAAATTACCATGATTTTATGCTCATTAATTGATTAAATATATATATATTTATATGTTTTATCATATATTTATATAAATTTGTCTTTTTCGGAATCACGGGTATTTTTATTGTTTTTAAGGTATTTTCGCTTAAAAACGTAACTTAAAGACTCAAAGAGGAATACTGGAAGCAATACATCACAATTATATTACTAAATAAATGGGGCAAGGTCAACAAATATGGAAAAATTTGACAAAATGGGTCAAAAAGGTCAAAAATGTCAAAAAGGAGAAAATCGCTACCGGAAGATTTCATCCATCGCAGATCGTTTCATCCGCTACGGCTGGGCAGTATGTTCATCCGCAGATGCGCGTGCATCAACGCCATTTCGCCCCATTTTTCACGTGCAGCCGCCCCCATGACGTCATTAATGACCTCACCATCTCCATTACGCGTTTTTACATTTTTTAACATTTTTTTAACATTTTTTTACTTATTTTTTCTCTCCATCCTCACCTATAAATACCCCCATTTCCCTTCACTTCAAAAACACACCTAAAAACACACTTCTCTCTTCCTTCTTTCTCTCATTTCTTAGTTTTTTTAGTTTTTAGTTTTTCTTAGTTAATTTCTCTTAGTTTTAGAGTTCTTCCCTTTTTGGGAAGAATTAGTTATGTTTTTTTTGTAATTTATTAGCTTTTTGATTCAATAAATGGGAGTGCAAATTCCGTTTGGAGGTTTTCCAGCAACGGGAATGACATCGAAGTACTGTAAGGATTTTATTTTCTTTGTAGTTATTTTTTATGCTTTATTCTTACATGTTATATTTAATTTGTCTGTGATTAAATTTAACTGTGCTAGCTGTTTGTAAATATGATATAATAATAACGTTGTTATGCTTGCGAAATATTAAATAGGTAAAAATCTCTAAAATGAATTGATTTTATTTTTATTCAAGATTTTATATTAAGAATGTTAGAGAGAAATATATTATTTTTCATTACAAACTTAAATATGAAAATTAGATTTTAAGGTTTAGTTATCCTATTCGATTTAGAGTAGTGCTCTTTTATTTGTTGGTACAATCGCCCGGTAGTTAGCGTGAAGCTCTATTTCAAAAGTTTTTATAAGAATTATTATCTGAAAATGTATTGACAACATGTTTTCAATAGTGGTTTTAAAACTTGAACAGATGCCACAGCCTGGCGCGGATGAACAAGACTGCGTGTGCGGATTCGCCCGGCGCGATTTTCTCCTTTTTGACATTTTTGACCTTTTCGACCCATTTTGTCCAATTTTTCCATATTTGTTGACCTTGCCCCATTTATTTAGTAATATAATTGTGATGTATTGCTTCCAGTATTCCTCTTTGAGTCTTTAAGTTACGTTTTTAAGCGAAAATACCTGAAAAACAATAAAAATACCCGTGATTCCGAAAAAGACAAATTTATATAAATATATGATAAAACATATAAATATATATATTTTTAATCAATTAATGAGCATAAAATCATGGTAATTTTAGTGCTTTTTGAGCACTCATCATGTGGTAGTTTGTTGTTTAGGTTCAAGGTGAACCAAGAGGTGCTCCCGAAAGAAAGGTGGTTTTCATGAAATCTAGAAGGGAAATCAACTTCCCTTTACTTAAGAGATTTGACAATCTCTTTAGGTAAAGGTTATCTTCTTCGTCTCTAGCAATAAGGTAGATGAGATTTGTTTATTTTATTTAGTGCACATTAGATGTTTGTTGAAATGTTTAAGAGAAAATCTTGCTTGCAATTGTCATACAAATGAGGTCCTTTGTATATTGAGCCAAGTAGTGATAGGAAAATTTTAAATTCTCACCATATAGACATAGACATGAAATCCCAACAGTATCTACCCCTTACCATCCCCAAATAATGTGCAAGCAAAAGTGTCCAATAGAGAAGTGAAAAGAATTTTGGAGAAAACCGTGAACATCTCTAGGAAAGATTGGTCATCTAAGTAGAATGATGCATTATGGGCATACATAACTTCATTTAAAACACCAATTAGTACTACCTCATATAGGCTAGTTTATGGAAAGGTATGTCACTTACTACTAGAATTGAAAAACACAGCATATTGGGCACTAAAAATATTGAATATTTCTATATAGATGTAGCTGGTGAGAAAAGAATACTACAAGTAAATAAATTGGAAGAACTAAGCTTTACAAAGAAAAGACAAAAAGATAACATGATAAGAAAATTGTACACTGTATCTTTGAACTAGGATAAGAAGTATTATTATACAACTCAACACCTAAATTGTTTCTAGGAAAACTAAAGAGTAGATGGTCAGATCCATTCACCATCACTAAGGTAACCAACTATGGAGCCATTAAATTAGAAAAATAAAATAAAGAGTAGTTCATGGTTAACAGACATAGAGTGAAGGACTATTATGGAGATCAATTATCAAATCAAACATTTGTGATAACATTGGTGGATGCACCTTAGAAGTTGATATGTCTATCTAGTTAACAACGTTAAACGTGATGCTGGTTCGGAGGCAACCCAACATTATTTCACTTAAATTTTTATTATTTTTATTTTACAGTTGAATAAATATGGAGAGTAATGACATAACAAGATTGAGTAGTTTCAATGATAGATGTGGTGTGCTAAGACTAAATGAGTTTTCTTTTCTTTTCTTTTCTTTTTTATATTTATATGTGCCCATTGGGGATAATATGCAATTTAAGTTTGAGGGAGGGGACTTCATTCTCTATTTTAGTATCTAGTATGCATTTTTAATTTTTAGGAAATTTTTAATTTTTGATATTTTTAATCATGATTTGGGTAGAAATTAATAAATACATAGAAACCAAATGCATGCATGCTTAAAATGAAACATATGAACCCAATGATATACTTGTTGTTATGACTAGGATAAAGAATGTAACATACTTGTAAAATACTTACATTAATAATGTGATATGCTTGCTAGTTTTGATTGAATTGATTCAATTTTTAATGCATATGTTCATGATTGATTTTTGGTGTTCTTATTGAGAGAAAATTTATGATGAGTTATGCGAATTGATGAGATCTAACATGTTTTAAAATTTATTTGATCATTCATTGATGCAGAATTCTAAATGGTATTTAGTATAAGAAATAGTTTAGGCCTTATATGGATCGATTGAGTCTTTTAAGCTAATCATTGTTAATATCTTCAATTGCCCATTTATGACTAATTAAGAATCTTTTATATATTTAAGTCACATTTTATACCTAACCAATAAGCATTACCTTTACCCTTGCATCTTTAGCTTGTATGAAAAAAATACAATCATATGTTATGTTGTATGGTAAGGTGAAATGTAATGCACCCTATTTAAAAAAAATCACAACACAATTATCACTCTAAAGAAAAGGAAAATAAGTTTGAGGGTATTGTAAAGTTACCAAAAAAGATGTGAAATAAAAGAATATGAAAAGAATAATAAGATATGGTGTACTAAAACATAAAGAAAAATCTCAATTGTAGTTAAAAAATGCATGATGAGTAAAAAGAAAGCTAAAGTTTGAAAAGAGTCTAAATATCTTTATTTATCTACCCTCACCCAAGCCTTACATTACAAGCATGTAAAACCCTTATTGATTTTTAGCTAAGTACATATTTATACTAGTGGAGAGGAATATGCAATATAGATTTATGAGACTCGTTCTAAGATTTAATTGATTAGCATGCTCATATAGGTTGATTTCATGAGTACATTGGATGATATCGTATGCAACACACACAAATCGATTCGTCAAAAATCTTGCATAATTCTTTTATTAATAAAATGTTGATTGATGAATATGTGAACCTCATTGTCAGAATCATATGACTTTCGAGAAGAATAGTTTTCATTAAATATACATATATTAATAGATATATATATTTATGAATATATTACTTATGTCATTTTATCTAGTTAGACTTGGTTTTACTTCAGGTCAAGCAAAGTTTGGGGGTATTATAACTTTTTAAAGTAGAGACATCAAGTGTACTTTTTTACTTAATATTTATTCATTTTGTTCAATAAGTAGTACTTTTAGGGTTAAACATATTAAAATATGGACTTTTAAGTGAAAAGGGATGAAAATATATTTTCAAATTTTTTTTGAAATTTTTAATATAGGACCAATTAGAACAGGACACATGGATGCTACACAAGCAAAAGGGAACCAATCGGAGCATGTCGTGTGTACAACTGACTAGTTATCACCATGTGGATGACACACAAGCAAAGGAGGGAAAACACTTTATGTGCCATTAATGCAAGCATTGCCATGTGTTGTCACGACGTTCAATTTGAGTTTTTTCGTGTAGTAAAAAAGCATGCTATGTGTCATCAAAAGTTTTTCCCATTCTTTCCATCAAGGTGCCATATAATCTGGATCAACGAATCACAACACACCACAAGTCGTTGACTCAGCACGTGTTGACTAGCACCAGTCCACCTTGCCATGCATCGAGCCTTGATTCGTCTCTTACCATGTGTCACAAACCCATTGACTTTCATCTTAACCTTTGATCTGAAGCTGATCTGACGATGCATATTTCATTTAATCACAATTTAACCCCCTAATTGTTATAAAGTAGATTAGGGAACAAGACAATTGTAAATTCAAACTTAAACAAAGACTTAATACATTATTTAACAATTTAATTAATTATCAATATATTAATTTCATAGTTAATTCACTGTAAACTCTTAGATGTCATAACTAGTATTTACTAATTTCAATATAGATGGAGTAATCTATTGATACAAATATTAAGTTCAATTCAATCATCCATAACTAACATTGATTTTAAATTGGTATTAGAGTAAGTGCACACCGTTGAACTTAATTACTCTAGTGTTGATCATTATCATGCATCTTTTTACACACACATGGCTTCATGATGACTTTTGGCGTTGAAGAGAACGTTGGTAAACCTCCTCATTTCAATGGCATAGAGTATGATCACTAGAAGTCTTAGATGCATTTTTATTTGAAATCGTGTGTTGATCATATTTGGTGTCTTTTGAAGATTGGTGGTGAGTTTCCTACTAAAATTTATGAAGTCAGCACAATATAACGAAAGCCTTTGGAGAAATGAACCAAAGATAATATACAAGAAAGTGACCAAAATTGCAAAGATTTGTATGCCATCCTGTGTTGTTGATTCTATTGAGACCGAAAGTATATATTCGTACAAGACTTCAAAGGAAGCTAAATGATAATTGAAATGTAACATATTTCGCCATAAAAGAGAGGGATAAATAGCTTCTAAGATCATAAAATTCTCACTCATTCACACAAAGGTCTCCAAAAAAAAAAAAAAAACACTTTGTTGGCAGACTTATTGAGTATCACATTAAAGTCTTTTTCATCACTTAGGTACTCAAACTTAACAATGACCTAAGTGTAACATATTAATCACATTATAGTCCCAAACTTCTAATTATGGACTAATATGTTAATTTGAGAACCCTTGTGTAAAGCATTCCATAGTTTGGAGATCTTAGGAGCTATATAGCCAAAAAAGAGAGATGTAATCTATGTTGAGTTTCTCCTATGCCTACAGTACATTGAACTTTTTTAATGCCATTTTAGAACTTTTTCTCATTCGTTTTTACATTGAACACATTTGATAATTTTTAAATAATTATGACTAGCACTGTACAAGTAAATTTTAAAGCGAATTTGTACTCATTTCTCCATTAGCAATTCCCCACGAGTTCGCAATAAGGCCTCTTTTTACACAAAAACAGTACCTTAACACCAAACTTTTTGTCAGATTAAGTTATAACTGTATTCAGTGTATTTACAATTTTAAAAGGGGGAAGGGAAAAAAAAAAGTTCATTCGTGAAAAGAAACTGCATCCTATATCAGAATCTAATCCTCCGGTTCTTTAAAGAGTAAGCACTAAGTAATTACAGTAAAAGTAGGATAAAAACCTGTTTGTTCACCATCTCTATGCAATAACAAACGTCTCAAAATGAAGGCAAGGAAAGTTAAACCCTAAACATCATATACAGGTAGACGCTCTTCAACAGAGACTCGGCAAATGGGGCACTTTTTACACTTCTCACAGCACGTACTGCAAACATGGAAAAACAAATAACATACAAAAAAAGAAGAATAATTTTTAGGATAGATGCTGGAGGTATTGAATTATCGAAGTTCATGCAATAACAATTGCATATCAATGTTCAAATCTACCTGCAAAGGACACGATGCCTGCAAGGTAGCAAGACCACCGAGATTTCTCTCTCAAAGCAAACCCTGCACAAAACTTTTTCCTGACCAACATGACAATATAACATCAGGCATGATTGTTGAACCCTTAAAAACAAGATGTTTTAGAAAGAAAAAAAGAGAAAACCCCATCAATCTCTCGAGTCTTGAACCTACTTTCAATACTATTTTCAATTACTATGTAAGATTCCAAGTACAACTTAGATGGAAAATATTTTCCAAGACTTGAGAAACAAGGTTATGGAAAATCCAAAAGATCCTAATTTTGGGTTTGTTTTCCAAGTTTCATATTTGACAGATTTATAGAACTTTAGTTCAAAAGAATAATTATTTTTTAAATAGTTATGGATCAGGTTGTTCGTAATTTAACAGGTCAGCTTAGCTCATATTTGAACTTAAAAAGTGGGCTTACTATTTCAAATTGTGCCCAGGTTCAGATTCAACCAATCAGTTTCCATAACTGGTCACCTTTCACTTGCGATGGATTGGATTAGACACACTAATAATTAATAAAGCCAGCAGCCACACAATGAACATGAGAACCATTACAAACATGGATCACAGCCTTCAAACATTTTGTTAAACACATAAAATAACCCCTCATTTCAATACTATAGTCATATAAATAATCAAAAGTGAGAATTGATAAATTACACTTTGAAGTCTTTCAAACTCCTGCTGGCTGTACTTGGTGATTTCTGTCTGTTCCCCCAGAGCTGCTTGAAGTCTCCAGACCTAAAACGAAAACATTACTTAAAGTTGTAGCCTTGTCAGAGACTCATTAGAACTAATAATGGCCAACATAAAATTTATAAAATATTTGTAGAAATGAATCCTCTACCACTTCTGCCAAATCATTGGGCTGAAGAGAGTGAATTTTTTTCCCTTACTGTTTTTAAATGTGTGATCGTTAAATACAGCCCATTAGATCTAGTCTAGGCTTCATATGTATTGTTAGGTCAGCCACTACAAATTTTTTCATGGGATTACAATGTGTTGAATTAGGTCAGATGAGTCTTTTTATGCTTCGGTCCAAGTTGAGTACTGATTATATCCATATCCAATTTTCTCTTAAGGTGTTAGGATTTCCTGTATGTGTCAAATTATTGAGTTTTAGAATCTATAACTTCTTGAGTTTTTGGCCATATCTAGAGGTTAAGAATTCTTTGACTAGTAAGGCTATGAAGGTAAGGGTGTTGTGATAATGGGGTTAGAGCAATTCTTTGAATTTTGTGGATGAAGACTAATATTATAATTCTATATAGAACTGTATATTAGAAAGTGAAGTTTATGTATGTATTTTGAAGTGTTGGTTTACTTACAAAAAATTAGGAAAACTTGGGACTAAAGAAAGGAAATAAAATATATTAATTAATACACAATAAATAAAAGAAAGTCTTCTAATAAACTCTAAATCACCTAATAATGTCTCCCAAATCATCAATCTTGCAAATGAATATCATCAAAATTTTGGAGAAACTTTGGAGATGACGTTATTTAGTGATGATATCAATAATTTCTTCTTTTGGTGGAACGTTAGTAATGTAAATAGTTTCATCTTCAACATTTTTTTTTGATAAAATGTTTATTCATTTCCACGTGTTTTGTACTGTCATGTTGAACTGGATTAAAATAAATATCAATAATTGTTTTGTTGTTGCAATAAAGTTTAATTTTATTGAAAATTGAAGTTTCATAATAGTTTTCTTAACTATAGTGCCTCACAAAGTTCTCGTACAACTAACCCAAATTCAACTTTGACATTACTCCTAGTGACTACGTTTGGCTTCTTACGAGAACATATCACTAAATTTCTGAAGACAAAGGTGTAATATCCTACGGTGGATCATTTGTCTTGTACTAAGCCAACCGAAGACCTCTATATCTTTGGTTTCTTTCTTCTTTTTTTTAATTTTTTTTTAAGAACAATCATTTACCAGGTGACCCTTTTTGAAGTATACGAGAATCTTTAAATTGCTTCAAGGTGAGCGTCCTTCGAAGAATGAATGTGTTGACTCACTATACTAATTGCAAATGCAATGTTAGGTTTAGTGAGAGACAAATATATCAATTTCCTATTAGTCTATGATATGTTTCTCTATCCACTTGTTTTTCCAAATCTTCAAATTTTTGTTCTACTTCGATTGGATTATCACTTAAATTGCAACCAAGCATGTATGTTTTAGTAAGAAGGTCAATGATGTATTTACGTTGAGACATATTGATTCCTTTTTTTGACCATACAACTTCCAATCATAAGTATCACATTTGTCCTAGATCTTCAAATTATGTAGGTAAGGTTTTCTTTAGTCTCCCATTTTCCTCCAATTTATCTCCAGTCAAGATTCTAT
Organism: Hippophae rhamnoides; assembly: GCA_033030585.1. Classification (NCBI taxonomy): domain Eukaryota; kingdom Viridiplantae; phylum Streptophyta; class Magnoliopsida; order Rosales; family Elaeagnaceae; genus Hippophae; species Hippophae rhamnoides. The sequence continues at coordinate 45,363,501 of CM065436.1, read as the reverse complement.
CATCTACATATATTATCAGAATTGTCCTCTGTTTGCATAGTTGAGATTGAGTAGTGATATATGTGCAAAAGAATGGTTATGGAATGCTGTGATGATTAGTCATTGGCTGGTGAGAAGAGTTGACGTGGAAATGCTATGCAGACTGAAGTTGTTAATTGAAAAGGGCACCATCATAAATGTTGTATAACAGAATGTAGTTAAGTTTGTTAGATTGATTGTATTAAGCTTTCCACGTGTATACATTGATTAGTCAGCTTAGCCTATAAATATGGTTTGAATTGTTGTAATTCTCTCAAGTATTGCTCATTATTCAATAAATAAAATTCAGTTGAAATTCCTTTTAATTTTCAATTTCTTGCTTGTTTTAGTTACATTCAAGTTCAGTTCATTACTTGCATTGGATTACTGAATCAAAATAGAATCGGAATTATTTTTCTGTTATATCTTACATACAATTTGGATATATATATATATATATAAGGATCTGTGAAAAAAATTCTGATTTCTAGGAACTAATTTACACTACTTAAGGAAAGAAAATCACTGTTATATATACAAGATTAATATCCTTAAAATATAAATCCACAATTATAGGAAACTAACAATTTTCATATGTAATTAGATTGAATTCTTACACTCCCCTACAAACAAGATGATATATAGTCATTATACCAAGTTTAGAACTTAACTCAATGAAGTTTGGACGAAAGAGTGCCTTTATAAGGATGTCTGGTGCTTGATGTCGAGATGGAACATGCTTCAGTGATATAAGATTGTTTATTGTTTACTATCTTTTTGCCAATGAAGTGTAGATCAATCTCAACATGCTCTGTCTTATCATGATGGATAGGGTTTTTGTCAATAGCTATAGTTGATTGGTTCTCACATATCATACTTATAGGACCAAAAATACTAACTTTAAATTCATCCAGTAGTCATTTTAACCAGACTTCTCACAAATACCCTGAGTTAAGGTTCGAAATTCTGCCTCAATACTACTACGTGCTACCACTTGTTGCTTCTTACTCCACCATATCACTAAATTTTCCTATATATAGGAGCAATACCCTAAAGTTGATTTTCAGTCAATGGGGGATCCATCCCAATCTGTATCCGTGTAGACCTCTAAAAAGCGATTAAACATCTTTTTGAACATTAGTCCCTTTATAGGGTCCCTCTTAAGATATTTAAGAATATGGTAAACTGCCTCCATATGTGTTTTTGAAGGATTGCTTAGAAATTGACTAACAAGGCTCACTGCAAAACATATATCCGAACGCACATGAGTCAAATAGATTAATTTCCCTACTAAGCGTTGATATTGTCCTTTATCCAGAACCATTTCTTCAATTCGAGGTTCAACTTTGTGTTAGGAGGTCCATAGAAGTGTCCATTAGCCTACACCCGCTTATACCTGTTTCTTTTAAAAGATCTAAGACATACATTTGTTGGGAAATTGAAATTCCCTTACTTGATCTAGCCACTTCCATTCCCAAAAAATACCTCAGATGTCCCAAGTCTTTGATTTCAAACTCTTTGGATAAGAGAAACATAAGTCTCCTCATTTCCTCTTCATAATTCCCCGTGAGAACTATATCATCAATATATACTATTAATACAGTAATCTTACCATTTGTGAAGTGTTTGATGAAAAGAGTATGATCAACTTGAGACTGTAAGTAGCCATCTTGGTTTAGCACCCTTGTAAATTTGTCAAACTACGTACGGGGTGATTATTTAAGTCCGTACAGTGACTTTCGAAACCTACAGACCTTTCTTCGTGTACAATTAGTTTCCAACTCAGGAGGTATATCCATATATACTTGTCTACTAAGTTTCCATTCAAAAATGCATTTTTTATATAAGTTGAAATAAAAGCCAATCTTGATTCACAACCATGGATAACAAAATACGTATTGTATTGAGTTTATGTAGGAAATCAACCTAGGAGTATGGTCAGTTTCCTGATTCCCAGGGTGGAACCAACTCCTGATTTTAGGAGGACAATTTCCTGATTTTCAGGGTGAAACCAACCCCTGTTTTTAGGATGTTAGTTTCCTGATTTTCAGGATGATTTACAGCTGTATAGTAATAAATTCCAACAGTGGATTAGGCATAACAAATGTATATATAAAGGGATTTGATATTAAGAAATAAATGAAGTAATTTTTTCTGTAAAATATATAAAACTTCATGATATCAGAACTCTGGGCAGAAAGACCACTGCTCTAATCTATCTCTTTTATTTCCAAATAACAGCTCACCATGGAAGAACATTCCTCTGCATCTAATCCCTCTTTTATTTCCAAATAAAAGCTCACCATGAAAGAACATTCATCTGCATCTAATCCCTCTTTTAATACTCCTACTGCTCCTCGGTTAACATCAGGCAACACATATTATAATCTCACCCCTATCATCACACACAAATTTAATGGCCAAAACTATCTTCAATGGTCTCAATCAACGATGATGTTCATAAGCGGGCGAAGCAAGGATGAATATCTCACTGAAAATATCCCAAAACCCGATCCCAATACTACTGATTTCAGAATCTGGAAAGCAAAAAACAATCTGGTTATGTCCTGGTTAATCAGTTCTATGACAACCGAAATAGGAGAAAATTTCTTGTTATACACCACAGCAAAAGAAATATGGGAAGCTGCACGAGAAACGTTCTCCAGTAGTGAGAACACTTCTGAGCTCTTCTATGTGGAGAGTTCTCTCCAACTCTGTGACTATTTATTTCACAACTCTTACTCGTCATTGGCAACAGTTGGACTTGTTTGAGATACATGAATGGAAATGTCCAGAAGATCGTGCATATTTTAGAAAAATTGTGGAGACTAAGCGTGTCTTCAAATTCTTGATGGGACTCGATAAATCCCTTGATGAAGTAAGGGGTAGAATTCTTGGAACAAAACCATTACCAAGTCTGCGAGAGGCATTCTCTGAGGTGCGCAGAGAGGAGAGCCGAAAACGTGTCATGCTGAGACAATCAAATCCTTCTACGATTCCTGAAGTCCTAACTTTTGCAACAGTCAAAAGCAATTCACCAAATTTTGGTGCATGTGTTGCACGAAGCAATACTCAACATACCGACACTAATCGAATAAGGAAAGGTCGCACATGGTGTGACTATTGTAGAAAGCCTGGGCATTTTAAGGAGATCTGTTGGAAATTACATGGAAAGCCTGCTGACTGGAAAACAAATCGAGACCGAGAGGCAAAGGGAAATGCTGCAATTACTGACATATCTCTATCTGATAATCATGTCCCATTCACTAAAGATCAATTGGATCTCCTCCAACAACTTATACAAAAATCAAACATTAATCCCACTCATAGCTCCAGTAATTCAGCAATGCATGCAGCCAAATTTCCCCCTTCATCTTGGATAGTAGACTCAGGTGCTTTCAATCACATAACGGGTGATCAATCATTTTTCACAACCTACTCACCTTGTAACAGACTTCAAACAGTGCGTGTGGCCAACGGTACTCGAACCACAGTGGTCGGAACAGGAACTATATGTCTCTCGAACAACCTCACCCTCAAATCTGTGTTATTTGTGCCTGATTTTGACTGCAATCTCATATCAGTTAGTAGACTTAATCATGACCTTAACTGTGAAACTAAATTCTTGGCTAAATCTTGTGTTTTCAGGACCTGAGCTCTGGGAAGATGATTGGAAGTGTTGATTTTCGTGCGGGCCTCTATGTTCTTGAGGTCAACACTCTTTCGATCCATTCTGTTAGTCATCAGTGTCAATTGAGTCATAATCTTAAGTCTAATAGTCATACTGATAAAGAAAATGAAATCATGCGGTGGCACTTTCGCCTAGGTCATCCAAATTTTCTGTACTTGAAACGTTTGTTTCCATCCTTTTTCATCAATATAAATCCAAACTTATTTCATTGTGAAGTTTGTCAATTGGCAAAACATACTCGAAACACTTTTTCACCACGCACGCACAAACCAAGTCACCATTTTTCTCACATTCACGGTGACATTTGGGGACCATGTCGCATTCCCAATATTACTGGTGCTAGATGGTTTTTACTGTTAGTTGATGACCATACTCGATTGTGTTGGACATTTCTTATGAAAGACAAATCTGAAACCAAGCACATATTTCCACTTTTTCATGCCATGATCCAAACTCAGTTTAATGCCCATATTCAAATCCTAAAAACTGATAATGCTAGGGATTTCTTTAATTCCGATCTTAGTGGATATCTCAAATCACATGGTATTGTCCAACAAAGCTCCTGCATTGACACATCACAACAAAACGGTGTAACTGAATGTAAGAACCGTCATATACTTGAGGTTGCCCGAACTTTGCTCTTTCAAACCAATGTTCCTAAAAAATTTTGGGGTGAAGCCATTCTTACTACAAAACACTTGATCAATCGAATGCCTTCTCGAGTTCTCAAATTTCACTCACCTTTACAAGTGTTTCAGGATCAATATTCTACCTCAAAACTTGTGTCACAAATTCCTTTCAAGATTTTTGGTTGTACTATTTTTGTCCATATTCATTCACAATATCGTGGTAAACTTGCTCCCCGTTCCCTTAAATGCATTTTCCTTGGCTACTCAACCAATCAAAAAGGTTACAAATGTTTCTCTCCCATCACCCATAAGTTTTACAATTCCATGGACATTACTTTCTTTGAGGAAACTCCATTCTATTCTAATTCTGCAATTCAGGGGGAGAATCACACAAATGAATTACAGAATTGGGATTGGTCATTACTCATTGAACCAAACTTACCATCTCAGTTATCTTCTACTACTTTGTCCTCTTCCAACCTGGTTTCCATTCCAGATTCTCCTTCCAAACTTAATCAATCTCCCATTGTCTATCCTAGACATCTTCTCCTTCCTAATGATGCCATAAAAGTCTATGAAAGAAAGAGAAACTTTGACTTGCCCACACAAAATCAGCAAAACCAAGAATCTCTCCCGCGTCAGACTGAATCTGAGAGATTACAAGATGAAGCAGAATCTAGTCCAATACTAGGTTCTGACCTTGAGTTTGATCTTCCTATTGCGCAAAGAAAGGTGTTCGATCATGCACTCAACATCCCCTTCGAAGTTACATTTCTTATGCAAATTTGTCCCCAAAATTTCAGGCATTTGTGACATCCCTAGACAACATCAAGATTCCTAATTCTATCAACGAGGCTCTAAAAGTTCCTGAATGGTGCAAGGCAACCTTAGAAGAATACACTGCACTTGAAAAGAATGGTACATGGATGTTAACAAAGCTACCACATGGAAAGAGGACAGTGGGTTGTAAATGGATATTCTCAGTTAAACAAAAGGCAGATAGAAATATCGACAGATATAAAGCTCGACTAGTGGCAAAAGGGTTCACCCAATCATATGGAATTGATTATCAAGAGACTTTTGCTCCTGTAGCAAAACTTAACACAGTTCGTGTCTTGCTGTCTATTGTAGTTAATAAGGATTGGCCACTGCTTCAGCTTGATGTCATTAACGCATTCTTAAATGGAGATTTGATCGAAGAAGTTTACATGGATGTGCCTCCTGGCTTTGAGACTAAAGATACACAGGGGAAGGTATGCAAGTTGAGAAAGGCACTATATGGACTTAAACAGTCACCTAGAGCATGGTTCGAAAAATTCACCAAGGTCCTCAAACAGGATGGATACTCTCAGACACATACAGACCACACTTTATTTGTCAAACACTTCACAGATGGGAGAATTACAACTTTGATTGTATATGTTGATGATATAGTTCTTATAGGAAATCATGTAGGAGAAATGAAGAGACTTAAGATGCTATTATCTAAGGAATTCGAGATTAAAGACTTGGGATATTTGAAATATTTCTTAGGGATGGTGGTGGCACGTAGTACTAAAGGAATCTCAATTTCTCAATGCAAATATGTTCTAGATCTCTTGCGTGAGACTGGCATGAATGGGTGTAAGCCTGTTGAAACACCCATGGATCCTAACACCAAACTAATGCCTCGAACTGATGAATTGGCAACTGACAAAGGGCAATATCAACGTTTGGTAGGTAAGTTAATTTATTTGACCCATACACGTCCAGATATAAGTTTTTCAGTCAATGTTGTTAGTCAGTTTCTTGACAACCCATCAGTAGATCACTTGGAGGCAATAAATCGTATTCTAAGATACTTGAAGAAGGATCCTGGAAATGGACTCATGTTCAAGAAAACAATTAATAGGAGATTGGAAATTTATACTGACGCTGATTGGGCGGGATCTCCTAGTGACCGAAAATCCACATCTGGATATTGCTCATTTATTTGGGGAAATTTGGTGACATGGCGTAGCAAAAAGCAAGCAGTGGTAGCACGTAATAGTGCCGAGGCTGAGTTTCGTGCATTGACTTTGGGCATCTGTGAAGGAATTTGGCTAAAACGACTGCTATACGAACTCAAGGTTGAACATTCAGAATCTATTAGAATCATGTGTGACAACCAATCAGCAATTGCAATTGTCAAAAATCCAGTCCACCATGATCGAACTAAACATGTGGAAATTGATAGACACTTCATCAGTGAGAAAATTGAAGGTAAGATGATCTCCCTCAACTATGTTCCATCTAGGCAACAAGTAGCAGATATCTTAACTAAAGCTTTGTTTCGACTTAATTTCACAGAGTTAAATGTAACACTTGGTTTGGAAAACATATATTGCCTAGCTTGAGGGGGAGTGTAGGAAATCAACCTAGGAGTATGGTCAATTTCTTGATTTTCAGGGTGAAACCAACCCCTGATTTTAGGAGGACAGTTTCATGATTTTTAGGGTAGAACCAACCCCTGTTTTTAGGATGTTAGTTTCCTAATTTTCAGGATGATTTACAGCTGTATAGTAATAAATTCCAACAGTGGATTAGGCATAACAAATGTATATATAAAGGGATCTGATATTAAGAAATAAATAAAGTAATTTTTTCTGTAAAATATATAAAACTTCAGTTTAGCTACAGGAACAAATGTTTCCTGGTAATCAATTCCATATGATTGAGTGTAGCCCTTGGCTACCAAGCGGGTTTTGAGCAATTGAGTACTACCATCAACCTTTTGTTTTACTGAGAAAATCCACTTGCACCCAACTGTTTGTTTTCCAGATGGTAGAGTTGTTAGGATCCATGTGCCATTCTTCTCAAGGGCATGAAATTCTTCTAGAGTAGTAGCTCTCCACTTAGAGTCTTTTAATACGTCATGAACTATTTTGGGAATCTAGATTTTGTCTAGAATAGTCACAAATGCTCTAAATTTCTGGGAAAGGTTGGAGTAGGACATATAGTTGCGGATAGGATGTTGTATACATGAGCGAACTCCCTTTCTCTAAGCAATAGGTAGAGATAAGTCTGGATCATATTCTGCCACCTTTTCAACACTATATTCTGTGTTAAGGTTTAGCCTTACCTTGTGCTATTTAAGAAATTGTTGAGTTCGGATTAGACTCTAGGTTTTGCTGATTTTGAAAAGGCTGTTGAGGTTGTTTTCTCCTAGTATAGACTTTTATTGCCCCATTGGGAAGGTGGAGATGTTTTGATTATATGTCTGACTTATCGGATGGTGAATTGGGTGACTCAAACGTGTTTGGAAAGCCAGCTCTTGTCTGAGGACTTAAAGGTGATGGAGACTCTGAGTTGGTAAGTGAAGAATTGAATTGAGTGGACTTGGACTTGGTACCAGATCAATGAGAAGTCCAATCCCAATTTTGTGATTCATGTGTGTTTATCTCCCCCTGAATTATGGAATTAAAAAAAATGGTTTATCTTCAAAGAAGGTTATACCCGTGGTGTGATAAACCTTTTTGGTGAGAGGAGAAAAACAATTATATCCCTTTTTGTTTGATGAGTATCCAATGAAGATGCATTTGAGTGCTCTTTCATCAAGTTTATCTCGGTTATGAAGGTGTATGAATAAACGTAGTGCATCCAAAAATTTTAAGAAGAATTTGGTAATGTAGCAAATGAGAGTTTGGATAAAGATCAAGGAGTAATTGTACTGGAGTTTTGAATTTGATAACATGTGAGGGCATTCTATTACTGAGATAAGTGGTTGTAAAAACAATCTCGCTCCATAATTTCTTAGGTACACTATACTGGAAGATTGACGAACGACCAATCTCTAGTACAAGACAATTTTTGCGTTCTACCATACCATTTTGTTGAGGTGTGTCCACGCATGAGCTTTGATGGATAATTCCATAAGATTAGAGATAAGGACTAAGAATGGAGTTGAAGAAATCTCGGGCATTATCAGTTTTAAGGACTTGAATTTTGGCTTGAAATTGAGTTTGAATCATAGAATGAAAAGTTTTGAAGATTTGGTTGGTTTTAGATTTATCTTTGATTAGGAAGATTTAGCTTAATCGTGTATGATAATCAACCAACAATAGAAACCACCTAGTTCCAGAAATATTGGGGATTTTGGTTGGCCCCTAGATATCACATCATGGATAAGAGAAAAAGGGAGAGTTGGTTTGTATGGTCATCGGACATATATACTTCGAGTGTGCTTTGATAATTGATAGACATCACATTGAAATAATAGCTTTGCATCTTTATCAATGAATAATTATGGAAATAAACATTTCAAATACAAGAAATTTGGATGACCTAAACAATAGTGCCACAACATGGGGGTCTGATACTATTCTTATTATTATTATTCTAAGCTGGGACAAAAGAGGAGACTACTTTGAAGAGATACAAGCTTGCACAAAGTTCAGCATTGCCAATCATTTTCTCCGAACTCAAGTCCTAAAAAACACAAAATTTGCCAAAACATTTAGTCTCACGGTGAAGAACATGGGTTAATTTGCTTACAGAGATTAGATTACACTCAAAATCAAGTACAAAGAATACTGAGTGTCGAATGAGATTGCATGAGAGATATATGGTTCCTATTCCAATAACTCTTGAGCGTGAACCATTGACAATACGCACTGTGTGATGATCTTGAGATGGAGTATATGTTGAGAATAGTGATCTATCACCTGTCATATGATTTGATGCGCTTGAAGTTGAAGTTCGATCGAAACAGTACTATCCAAGATGTTGAAGTTGATTAAGTCACATGAAGTACTTTGCTGTGCTCAGAGTCAGCCATGGCAGACACGAGTGAGAGAGAGAGAGAGAGCTCGATCGAAACAGAGAAATGCAAAAAAATCTGGTAATAGAGAATAGGCAAGGAATTCGATAGAAATCATAAATGTAAAAAATCTGAAAAAAAAAGGTTTCATAATCCAAGCTCTAATACCAGAGTCGGCCATTATTTTGATGTCTTTGTTGAAATCATTGACTAGAGGAAATCCCTAATTTCTAGCCAAACAGTTGAGGTTATGAGAAATTAGGAGATAAATCATAGTCTAATTTGGTATAGATAATTGTACTAATTTAATATCCTTTTTTAGGCCTTCATTTGTAGTATAATTTAATCTATTCTATATAACATATATTCATTTAAGGAAAATACAACTTATAAATTTCCTATTTATCTTTTCTATATAGTATCATAGCATGTTCTTTCCTTCTAGAATTGAGCTATGACTGACTTAGTCTTGAACATACAAGTGTCAGAAACCAGTTCAGAAAACACCCATACATCATTTGTAGTATAATTTAATATATTCTATATAACGTATATTCATTTAGGGAAAATACAACTTATAAATTTCCCATTTATCTTTTCTATATAGTATCAGAGCATGTTCTTTTTAGAATTGAGCTATGACTGACTTAGTCTTGAACATACAAGAGTTAGAAACCAGTTCAGAAAACACCCATACATTCCCAACCATGAATTTCAGTAACCTTGATAACTCATGTATACAAATCATGGTCGAGAAATTAAACGACAAAAATTACACATAATGGTCTCGATCCATTAAACTTGTAATCAATAGGAAAGGAAATACAGGATACATGACTTGAAAAACCCAAAAGCCCATTTCAAACGATGTCAATGTACTCCAACAATGGAGTTCAGAAAATTCAATGATAATTGCATGGCTTATCAACTCAATGCTACCAGTTATTGGAAAAACATTTTTTTCTATTTTACTCAATGCCAAAGAAGTGTGGGAGGCTGTTAGACTCACCTATTCAAATGGTGAAGATGGGTCAAAAATTTATGAAATAAAAACAAGACTTTGGGAGATGAAACAAGGAGAAATGGAGGTTACTAGTTATTACATAGAAATGCCCTCTCAGTGGCAAGAATTGGATTTGTTTTGAGAAGAATAATGGGAGTACGTCGAATATAGTTCTCGATGCTAGAAAAAAAATCAAAATTGAAAGGACATTCTAATTTATGGCTGGATTAAATAGCAATCTCGATGATGTCTGTAGGAAATCTTAGGTCGTCGTCCACTACCATTTGTTAGAGAAGTGTTTGTTGAAGTCCGATGAGAGGACAACCAGCAACGAGTGATGCTGGATGACTCCTTTAGTGACACTAGCTCTCGTAATGATCGAGTCGTAGCCCTAAAGGCTAGATTTGTGGATGATAAGGGTAATGCTGGGTTGTATGGGATTGGGCTCGATCCGTATGGACTGAGAACTAATGATAGAGTTGGGCTTAAACAGAACTATAGGCCATGAATTAAGCTTGGGTTTGATGGGACTTCAGCTAATGTAACACATGGATCCTATGAAAATAGGACAAAAAATGGCCAAATTTTTCAAAGAAAACTACTGTTTTGTGAGCATTGTCGAAAACCCCCACACACGAAAGATACATGTTGGGAAATTCACGAAAAACTCGTAGATTGGAAACCAAGACAAAGTAGACATCGAAGGTACTAAGCCTCAATGGATCAATAGACAGGGGGAGCTCTTAATCCAAAACAAATGGATCAACTATACAAGTTTTTCTAATTTCCAAAATTTTGGCCGACCTCTACAAACACATCATCTACCTCATTAATCTACAAAGATAATGTTTCAAGTGCCCTTGTTATAGCTTGTAAAACCAAAATTTTGCAAATTATCGATTCTGATGCATCATATCATATGGCTGATGTTTATCATTTATTTACCACTTACTCCCCTTGTGTTGAAAATTTTAAAGTTAGAATTGCAAATAGATCTCTCTCATTCGTTACCGAAAATGGGAGTATCCGACTCTCTAATTCTATAACTTTGGATTCCGTTCTTCATGTACCAAATTTATCGTGCAATATCATTTCTATTAGAAAAATGACAAAACTTCTCGTGTTTTGCTAAAATTTTCATCATTTTGTGTCTTTTAGAACCTATCAATAAGGACGACAATTGGTAGTGCTAGCAAGTATGAAGGTCTGTAATATTTTTTTGAAGATGAAGTGATGGAATGTTATCAAATTACTACATGTGATTCTGTTTTTGGCCTTAGAAGTAGTGAAATTTTATTATGGTATTATAGAATGAAGCATCGCGGCTTTCAATATTTGAAATGGTCAATTCCATATTTTTTTGAATAATAAAACGAGCAATTTTCAATGTAAAATTTGCACATGTGTAAAATACCACCGTAGTTATTTTCCACAAAATCCGTATAAATTGTCTAAATCATTTATCCTAATTCACAGTGACGTATAGGTTCCATCACGTATCCCTAATCGTACACAAAATAAATGGTTTGCTACCTTTATTGATGACCATACTCATGTCTCTTGAGTTTATCTATTAAAAGAAAAAACCGAGATATGAAATGTTTTCATTAGTATTCATAAAATGATTCAAATCAAGTTTCAGACCCAAATTCAAATTATTTGCATTGATAATGGCACCAAATATTTCAACTATATCCTTTAAGAATACTTTCGACACCATGGAATACTACATCAAATTTCTTGTGTTGATACTCCCAAACAAAATAGGGTAGCTAAACGAAAAAATCAACATCTTCTTGAAGTAACTCGAACTTTACTGTTCACGGACAACATGCCAAAACAATTTTGGGTGGATGTACATCAAAGCCTATCTCATTACAATAATACTTTTCCAAATCTCATCTACACTTGAGAATTTTTGGTTGTACTTTCTTTATTCACGACCATTCCAAAACACAATAAAAACTTGATTCAAAAGCTATCAAATGTGTTTTTGTGAGATATTCTCCTACTTAAAAGGCTACAAATGTTATGATTTGTCTCACAAAATAACGTTTTTCAGTCTTGATATTACCTTTGAACACATCCCTTACTACCAAAAGCTCTCTCCTTAGGAGAAGAATCCAATGAGAAGATAGAAACTTCGAATATAACATGAGTACTTGGACTTTAATCAAAGTAATCGATCAAACAAAGAAGATCTAAACACACCTTCCCGTATTATTATACCATATACAAAAAATAACTTAAACCCAAAAGAGAGAAACCAAAAAAAAAAGAGACAATTACTTACTCATGGAAGTTAAACTAGAACAACAAAGAGAACTCTACACTTGTAGCAACAAAAGAATCAGATTCAATGATTGATTCAAGTACCTATGAGTCTACAATGAATCCAAGTATCTCTGAATCTTATAAGTCTTCTGAGTTACCTATTGCTCTTGGAAAACAAAAACGATTACTCTCCACCCTATTTCTAAGTTTGTTTCATATAAAATTGTCTTATATATTTCGTGCCTTAACTTCTCATCTTAACAGAACAAGAATTAAAAAAAAAACCATGACCCTTTAAATAATCCAAAATGGAGAGAAGTTGTTATGGAAAAAGTAAGAGCACTTGAAAAAATAAAACTTAAGATGTAACAGAACTACCCAAAGAAAAGACTACAGTTAGCCATAAGTGATCTTTACAATAAAATACAAAGTTGATGATACCATAAAGTTGTACAAAGCTTGTTTGGTTGCAAAAGGGTTTACAAAAACCTATGGAATTGACTATAATGAAACATTTGCTCTAATAGCTAAAATGAATACTTTGGGTCCTACTGTGTTTAGCAATTAATTTGGATTGGCCGCTTCACCAACTAGACATAAAAAATGCATTTCTAAATTGAGAATTAGAAGAAGTCTTCATAACCATACCTCTAGGATTCTGTAAAGGAAATAACACAGTGTGCAAACTAAAAAAAATCACTTAATGATCTTAAACAATCATTGAGAGTGGTTTGATAGGTTTGCAAAGGTGATTAGAAAACAAGGATACTAACAAGGATAATTAGATCATACCATCTTTTTTCAACACACTGAAGATGGAAGGAAAACTATTTTGATAGTTTATGTGGATGATATAATCATAACTAGAGACAATTTGGAAGAGATTAAGAGACCGAAAAAAAACTTGTCCATAGAATTCGAAGTCAAGAATTTAGGACAAATGAGGTACTTGGTTGGATGTTGAACGATCAACGACAAAGTTTTAATGATTTCATCTATAAATTGGATATGATCGATATTTATGACTCAACTTGAGGAGTGTTGAAATCATAGACCAGTGAAAATCACTGATTTCCAACATGACAATTGCATAGGTTAGGAGAAATAGGAAGTAATCATAGCCTAATTTGGTATAAATAATTGCATTAATTTAGTATCCTTTTTAGGCCTTCATTTGTAGTATAAATTGATCTATTTTGTACAAAGTATATTCATTAAGTAAAAATACAACTCATAATTTCCTATTTGTTTTTTCTAGTCTTTGAGGTTTATTTCGCATTTTTTTGTAAAAGTCCAAATTGAACTTAGATAATATCCATATCCAGCTTTAGGAGTGTTGGAGATAATAATTATCTAGTACTTAAGATTTATATTCATATCTTAGAGATGAAATTCAAGTCTTTTGTCATTATTCAAATTCCATCCAATTAGGTTGTAAACCTATAAAGAAGAGAGATAATATCTTATTATGGAATTGCAAATTAATAATGAATTTGTCTACTTTTCATAATCTTCGCTCTACGATTTTTATATTTCTTAACAATGTATTATTCTATTTTTACGATATGAAGAATAAGAATGAAATTATTTATCTTTCTTATTGTCCTCTTAACTTATTTTGATTCTCTAATATTCTCCGTGTTCTTTCTTTACCTATTTTATATTTCTACTAAAAAAACCTAAAAACTATTTAGAAGGTGTGATTTTTATTCATAAAACGCCATTGTTGAAGGTCTTGGTTCCTATTTATTAGAAATGTGGGGCCTAGCTTATGGTGCACATAACCCTGCTTAACATAAAAGATGATTAAGAACTGCCTTACATAATCCTGTAGAAATTTTCCACACACTTGTAACCAACTCTTAATATATGGACCATTCAAGTGTGATTTGTTTTTTTACATGGATACATATAATATTTTTCTTGTTTTAATGGCTTTTTCCTACATAACCTTGTAACTCATCTACAAGTCTATGTACTTAACCTGGTATTTTTTTTACGAAGAAAAGGTCACTACTTCTCACTCCAAGACATATGTACTAACCCATGTTTGTGTCAAATTGGTCTGAATGCCCTTTCCATAGGATTTGCTTTCATTATATAGAAGAGATTTACATATAGATTGCTTGATTTCTAGCGCCTAAATGCTATACAAGGTAAGTATTTCCAACATTATTTACAACCTAATTATCTGCTACATACCATCTAGACATATAGGAAAACATCCCTAAAATAATACAAATCAAATCCCGTAACATCCCCCCTCAAATTGATGCTGGTAAATCAATAAGCATTAATTTGTCAAATAAGAATTGATGCCGGTGCCGAGAAAGAGCTTTAGTGAAGATGTCTGCAGTTTGATGTTCGGTGGAAATGTGAGGAAGTGTAATCACATGTCTGTCAAAGGATTCACGTATGGAATGACAGTCGACTTCGATATGTTTTGTACGCTCATAAAAGACAGGATTAGCAACGATCTGAATAGCACTGATATTATCAGCATGAAGAGGAGTGGAATGAAGTTGAGGAAAACCAAGTTCTCCCAATAACCCACGAAGCCATGTGATCTCAGAGCAGGCAGAAGACAGCACGATATTTAGACTCTGTGGAAGACTTGGAAACTCTGTCTTGCTTCTTACTCTTCCAAGAAATGAGTGCATTGCCTAAAAACATGCACCAGCCAGTAAGGAAGATTCCTTAGGAAAGAACAACCCGCGTGAAGTGGTGCCCTTCAGATATCGGATAATGCGGCGGACAGCGGCAAGGTGAAGGTGTCGAGGGGCCTGCATAAATTGATTGACCTGCTGCACAGCAAAAGAAATGTCAGGACGAGTAATCATCAAGTCGTTCAAACTCCCAACGAGTTGCTGATACAAAGATGGATCTGATAGAAGCTCTCCTTCCTCCTGACGAAGCTTAAGATTTACCTCCAATTGGAGACCAGCTAATGAAATTACTTCCTCTGTGTATTTGTGCTGATGTAACAATGTACCAGTCGGAGTAATCTGGACCTCAAGGCCAAGAAAGTACTGCAAGGGACCAAGATCTTTCATGTGAAAAGAGGCCTTGAGATGCTGTTGTTATTGCTTAAGTAACTCAGTATCAGAGCCTGTAATCACAATATCGTCAACATATACTAGAAGCAATACAATTCCTACAGAAGTTTTGCAAAGAAACAGAGAGGAATCAAACTGACTCTGAGTAAAGTGAAAAGCAAGCAAAGTAGAACGAAATTTATCAAACCATGCACGCGGAGCTTGTTTCAAACCATACAAAGATCGACGTAACCGACAAACCTCTGAGGAAGGTGTAGTAAACATGCCAGGAGGTGGAGACATATAAATTTCTTCCTTCAAATCCACATGTAGAAAAGCATTCTTCACGTCCATCTGCCGGAGAGACCACCCCTGTGACGCAGCAAGTGCCAAGATAGTCTGTACAGTAGTCATTTTAACAACAGGTGCAAATGTCTCTTCATAATCAATACCATACTCCTGTCAGTTCTCAAGGGCCACGAGACGGGCCTTATATCGGTCCAGTGAGCCATCAGACCAAAACTTGACTGAGTATACCCATTTACAAGTAATAGGTTTGACACCAGAGGGACAAGTCACAAGATCCCAAGTGTGATTGTCTTGAAGAGCTTGGATTTCTTCTTGCATGGCCTGCTGCCAACATGCTTGGGTGGCTGCCTGAGTATAAGAGTGAGGAACAGAAACAGTATCAAGAGTGGCAGTAAGCGAGGTATGAGAAAAACCATACCTATTTGGTGGATGTGTAACTCGGGTGGAGCGTCAAGGTATCAGAAGCGTAGAATCAGATGACGGATCAGTGTCTAGAAGAGGCGCTGAAGGAGGACGTCTATGGTACACCATACCTAGTTTAAATCGCTCAATAGAAGAAGGAACATCATCAAAAGCAGGTAGAAGAGTAATAGAAGGATCAGAAATAACCTGAGATTGAAAGAAATATTGATTTTCAAAGAAAATCACATTCCGGGAGATCCAAAATTTGTTTGCATGAGCATCATAACAAACAAATCCTTTCTGAGTAGGGTTATATCCCATAAAAGCACATGTGACAGACTGGGCAACAAGCTTGTGACGATCAATAGGTGGCAGATGAACAAAACAAACACACCCAAAAGTATGAAAGGATTGATACTCAGGAGATATGCCAAATAATCGAAGATAGGGAGAATCATAATTTAGAGTGACAGTAGGCAAACGATTGATCAAATAAATAGCAATAGATAAAGCTTCTATCCAGAACTTAGAAGGTACAGAAGAATCAATCAACAAAGTACGAATAACATCTAAGAGATGACAATTCTTACGCTCAGCGACTCCATTTTGTTGAGGGGTATAAGGACAAGAACGTTGAGAAATGATCCCTTTTTGTTGAAGATAAGTCTGAAAGGAATGAGACATGTATTCCCCCCCTGAGTCGGAGCGTAAGGTTTTGATACAAGTACTGAACTGTGTCTCGACAAGCGCAACAAATTTTTGAAAAACAGAGAACACGTCAGCTTTAGAACGAAGAAAATAGATCCAAGTAAATCGACTGTAATCATCGATAAACGTCACAAAATAACGATACTGCCCATGAGAAATAACATTAGGAATAGAAAACTGTAAAGGAAATAGACGTCCCACTTTAGGCCCCTTCGCGATCACCGTCCCCGACACCTAATCCTGCACAAGACAACCACCACGAGAGAAATGAACATCACAGTTATTATCTACCAATTGTCCAACAGAAATCAAATTGGTAGATAATCTAGGAGAGACAAAAACATTTCGAAATGAAGAACCCAAAGCACCAACAGCAGTAATAGGAAGTGTACTGCCATCAGCAGTCTGAATAGTTTGCGTGCCTCCATACTTACGAACACCATGGAGACCCATCGTACTACCAGTCATATGATTAGAGGCACCGGAATCAATAATCCAAGAAGTGGAGGTAGGAGATGTACCTTGTAGGCCTAAAGCCGTAAAAGCAGACACAATCATCTATTGAACCATGGCAGGTGTGAGAATAGATGAATCAGAGCTTACAGTGGGAGGCGCCAAAGAAGAGGATGATTGAACAACAGCTTGAAAAGCTTGAGATTGGCAATTCTGAGGCCGCACGCGACAATCTTTTATGAAATGGCCCTCTTTCTTGCAATAGTTACAAACTTTCGGACAGTTGCGAGCAATGTGACCTATCTCCTTGCAATTGAAACACTGCAACTTGTTCCTCCCTTTTCCTTGTGCTGCATAGGCTACATTCACAGCCTCAGAAAAGACTTTCTCAGAAGTCATACCCATCTGAGTAGATAATCGTTGTTCCTCACGCAATAAATCTCCTAAGCAGATATCCAAGGAAGGAACCGGATTACGGTTCAATAAATCGGTTCGAACAGATTCAAATTCAAGGCAAAGCTTCATCAAAAATTGATCGCGTTGACTCTCAGCATGAACCGCTTGAAGAGCCGCGAGGGCCGCGGTGGGAACCTTAGCATGAACAATAGCAGAATACTCACTCCAAATATTAATAAAACCAGAATAAAATTGCTCAATAGTCAAATTTCCAACTCCAATTGGAATTTCCGAGCATTGTGGTCTTGATGATAAATACGTTGCATATAGGCCCACATAGCTTGAGCCGTAGTGAAACACCAAAGATTGGTGACAAGATGGGGCTCAATCATTCCCAATAACCAAGAGATCACCTTAGCATCCTTAACCTCACATTGGGCAAATTCTTTTTCATCAGTGGGAACTCGAATAGAACTATCAATATGATTGGATAATTCTTTCCCTTTCAAGAACATTTTAAATTGAAATTCCCACATTGAAAAATTCTTTCCAGTATAATGAATAATATTATTTTCCCTAGATATGATGAAAGTTACGTAAAAAAAATCAGCCCAAGAAGTAAACAAATAACAACAAGCCCAATAAACACAATAAGAGGGCCCGAAATTGATACCTACCCAGCACGTCGGCAATAAGAGAATCGGCAACAACAAAGTGCCGAGTTCACACGGAGAGAATGCCCAGATTGCTGATCACCTTGCAATCACCACAGAATCTCCCGTCTACCACAGAGAGAGCCGACGTGCCCACGGCAACCCAACCACCACAATGGAAGCACCGAAAGAGAAGATCGAACACCACTCAACCACCACAAAAAACACCGAACGCCACCTCAGAGAAGATCAACGGCCACAGAGGAATCTAATGGACACCTTTTGACCCATAATAGGACGTCGATAGCCACAAAAAAAAAGGAACCCACGAAATCGGTGACCACAGAAAGTCCAGACACACCAAGAGCAAGAGTAGGGGCTTTGATACCATGAAAAAAAATTTCTTCCTGTCACAAGAGTGATTAAAACCACAGAAATGAATAGCAGAGTAGGAGCTTTGATACAAGAGGTTTGCTTTCATTATATAAAAGAGATTTACATATAGATTGCCTGATTTCCAGCGCCTAAATGCTATACAAGATAAGTATTTTCAACGTTATTTACAACCTAATTATCTGCTACATACCATCTAGACATATAGGAAAACATCCCTAAAATAGTACAAATCAAATCCCGTAACAGTTTGCTCCCATGTCAAGTGGGCATTAATGCCCAAAAAGTCTACATTAAGAAATATGACAAACCAAACCTTAATTGGTAATTATTATTTGGTAAAGTTAGGTGCTTCCTTCTATAGGTGGATTACTGGTGCACAATGTAATTTTTTGTAATTATTATATATATTAATATACTATGTTTCTTATCACAAAAATAATAAATAGTTCATGCATTAAAAAATAATACACTTTCATTCTCTTATTCTTCTCTTTACCTAGTTTGATTTATCAACAAGGCCTATATAGGGAACTCTCGGTAAGCAAGTCAATCCACTTATACAATTAAACCTAAATACAAATTTATTTTCTAAAAACAACCTCATAAGCTCAATTTGGACGGCCGAAAAGAACACAGTATTCACATAGGTTTAGTCATATTTAACCATCGAAACAAACAATAAAACATAATACCTCCTCTGCAAGATCCTTCTTTGGCATTTTCTTCACTATCTCTGGAGGATAACCACAAAATGTGTTATACCTGCAAGGTCAGAAACCAAATGTATCATATTAGCCAATCATACATTGTAAAGAAAATGCTTGTTCATATACTTGGTCAGAAACCAAGTGTCGTAAAGATGTGGAATTGGAATAATTCTTTAAGTTTTTTATTTTTGAGGAAACTAAAAATGATGGAAATTTATTAGGAGGAAAAGTTTGATTTTTGCCTGCATTGTGGATTTCAGTTTGAAAAGAATTTAAAAATTATTTTAAGTTTTTTTATAAACTATAACTGGGGAGCTCACATATCCTAAAAATATGTGATAAGATTATAAAGGATAGACTATCTTATAGTTAGATTTTTCCTTTGAGTCGCTTATACATATTTTGTTTTGAAACTATTTTTATATATAAATATATTATGACATTTGTTATTATTTAAAAAAATAAAATTGCTTTTCCATATACCACATGCCAAAATGAAGTCTCAAATGTCATTGTACACTGAGATTCAAGTTATATCACTCAATAGATGAACATACTTCAAATCGACCACTAGCTTCATAATCTTATCTATTGAGTGTATTCAAATTGTAAGTACCTAAAAAGTTATATTGCCATGAAAACAAAAACAATTCATTGAGAATATTCAATTAATAATGAAGAGCATTTTTTCATAACTGGGTACATATACACACATATACGAGCAAGCCCTAAATAAGAAAGAACAATTGTTCCTATTTATAAAAAAATTAATATTGACTCCTAGGATAAGCTATTCAATAATAATAACACAAAACACATATACCTTAATTATTCCTATATCAAGCTATACAATTGTTATATGTTTTGCATGGATAACTACATTCTTTTGATTTTCCTCTTAATGAATGCAGTCAATATTGACAAAAACATGACCAAAAAAGAAGAGGTATAAATTTTTTTCACTTCTTAACATACTAATATTGACATAGTAAGACAGGTTATTAGTACCTATTCTTTAGTAAAAATGTAATTAGAAAAAAAGGTATTCTGTGTAACAGTGTTATAGCACTAACCCTGAAGCGCCTTCTTGTAATGACTGAGCCTGTTCTTCACAACTTCCTTCGTCAATTGACCACCACCCAAGAAGCCTGTAATCATAAAATATCAGCTAAAAAATTGATCCACCATATTCAGAGTACATCGTTGCCTGAAATTGATATCTCAAATTCATATAAACCCTGAAAAATGAAGAGTGGGAGAAGGAGCAGGGAGGACGTTACTACCTGGAACCATGGTGTAAGAATCCCAGGCAGTCATGAGCTATGGAAGAAAATCTAAAATAAAATCCTGCGCTAGCTCCAGTACGCAATAAAAGTACAAGTCTCTCCACCAATCTAGCTGCAGCAATTAGGACCCCAGCACCTTGGAGTAAAAAAAGAGGAGAGAAGAGAACAGGAAGTGGAATATCTCTAACTCTAGAAGGGGTTCCCTGAAATTTGAAACAGAAAGAGGTCAATAAGACCCTGAATCAGATTTAGATAGAGAGGAGAAACAAGAAAGACATACTTCTAGGCGCATGCAAAGGAGGACTTGAAAACCAATTACGGGTATTTTCATAACATGTCCACCAATGTCTTGTAGGCCACATATTCGATCTTGATTCTGATCCTCTTCAGGAGAAACGACTAATCCACTATTCCAGTCAAGATATCTAATAGTGGTAG
Source organism: Hippophae rhamnoides (assembly GCA_033030585.1). Taxonomy (NCBI): domain Eukaryota; kingdom Viridiplantae; phylum Streptophyta; class Magnoliopsida; order Rosales; family Elaeagnaceae; genus Hippophae; species Hippophae rhamnoides. Next base: position 45,342,326 of record CM065436.1, on the reverse strand, counting down.
AAGATGAACTAGCTTCTCTTGTATGAGAATTTCGATGAATCACTGGATTAGACCACTTAGTACAGACAAGAAAAGCAAAGCACTCTGCAATACTGCAAGAAGGAAAACATTTTATTTTTTGGTCATCCAACTATGGATAAATATCCAATCTCATATATGCAAAGCAACTCTACAGAGACATAACCATGTCAAATTATAACAATGAAGATGTGTAAACTCTACCCAAAGTTAATGAATAAGTCCCACCAGCCAAGAGCACCAACATCACCTGCAACATTTTATTGAAAAAAACATTACAAATGAATCACTAAAATAAATTTGACGATATAATACAAACCTCTATCATGCCAAGAAAAACATATAGCATCAGAAAAATATACGCATTTTAGTGTCCTCAAGTAACCTCTGAGTTTCAAAAAGAACTGCTCTATGCTCCTTGGCCCCTGCCAAACTAAGCTCAGATAATGTACTGACAGCTATAAAAATAAAAGAAACCATCATCTAATCATTTCTTCAATGCACCGATACATGCACGTAATTCTGGATATTTATCTTTATCTTCCATTACAATACTTTTTCATACATACACCAGATCTCATAGATCTGCGATAATCTTCCTTTATGCTATTTGTTACCATCCTACCACAATCCAATACAGAATCACCAATCATAATCATGATAACAAATTTCTACTTAGCATTAATATCATTTTGAAGTCCGTGCAGTTGACTGAAACATAATTGATAATAACCACTAGTAAGAGTTAAGACTGCTCCATCCCATTTAATCTTAGCCCAAACTCTTTTACTTGTCTACTTGAGTAGACTACTTAAGCCAATAGATAATTGCAAATATAGTTTCCCTTAATCCTATTTAAAAAGTTCCTATTCATTGAAGGGATCAATATCTAGGATGAAAACAAAAATTGAGAAACATGTATCTAAAATAAGAGCTAGATTTTCTACCCCTTCCAGTTGATAACCTACAATTGAGAGGCAACATGTTGGAAGTGACAAATCCAAAGAAAATTCACATAAAATTGTAGCCAATTTTCAAGATAAATGAATATAACTCAGTTAGAAAAAACAAAAACCAGAACAAAAGGAAGCCAAGAAGCTGAAATTATTTGATTTTGTTGAACGCAGAAGTTAGAAAAGTGGGTACAATGCTTATTGAAAATTGTAAGCTTTGGAAAATAAGGTATTTAATAATTATATTTTCCTTAAGAGTAAAAGTCTATTAAGATTTATTGAATTGCTAAGGTTAAGTGTTGTAATCTATCTATAAATACAAAATGTATTCTCTGTTATTAATAAATGAAATCATAATAAGTCTTTTATGTTTTCTCGATTTGGTTTCTACTATTTTTCTTAACATTGTATCAGAGAAAAGTTAGATCCAAAACATATGTTAGTCTTTGTTGTGGTCTCCTCCAAACCACTTGTCCTCTCCGTTTATGTTTTCCTTTCTCCCAAAAAAAAAATCAATAATTATAATCAGCTATCGGCCCACCACCATATCTCCTCCACCCAAGTTGCCATCAACAGTTTCCTTTAAACTCAAAAGCCACCTACTACGAAGAGCCTCCACTGCAGCTGGTTTGGCCATTGTTGAATAGTTAGTACGACCTTCGGGATTTTTTACTCAGAACTAGCATTACACTTATAAAAAGCAAACGCAATATCTATTAGCAACTCTGAACTTGTTGTCTGTCCATATTGTCATCTACCATCATCTAGGTTTCCATCATTAGAAACTCCACATCGCTCGATATGTGTTCACCACTTCTAACCTAGACAAGACCAAAATTCTAAAAAATATTGATGATAAATGGGAAATTCCCGAGTGGAGAGGATCTGTAATGGAAAAATTGCGAGCCTTATAAAAAAATGGAACATGGAATGTGGTAGATTTACCAAGAAGAAAAAACCAATTAGGTGCAAGTGAGTCTTTACTGTGAAATATAAGGCCTCTAAGACAATTGAACATTACAAAACTCGTCTGATTACTAAAAGATTTACTCAAACCTATGGATTGACTACATAAAGACCTTTGCACCAGTAGCAAAGTTAAATACAATTCAGGTTTTATTGTCATTAGCAGTGAACCTGGACTAGACCCTTAACAATTAGACAATAAAAAGGTCTTTCTTAACGGCAAGTTAGACGAAAAAAATTTCATGATATTACCACCAGGTTTTTGTGAAGATGATAGAAAGAATGTGGCAAGCAAACTAAGTCCCTCTATGGACTTAAACAACCACTCAGAGTGTAGTTTGATAGGTTTGTAAAAGTGATAAAAGGCTAAGGTTATATCAATAAAGATAGTCAGATCACACTATATTCTTCAAACATTCCCAAAATGGGTTAAAAGATCATTTTAATTGTATATGTTGATGACATAATACTTACAAAAGATAATTTAGTTGAGATTGAAAGACTAAAGAAGATTCTCACCAATGAATTCAAAGTAGGAGACCTAAGACAAATGCATTACTTTCTGGGTATAAAGACTAGTAGATCAAAAAAGGGTATAAGTATCTCCCCACGAATGTATATTCTTGATCTCCTATGGAAACTGGTATACTCGACAGTAAACCAATCGACACCCCAACTGAAATAGGAAAGAAAAGAGTGACGAAAAACCAGTAGAGAAATATATCAAAGACTAGTTGGAAAATTAATATACTTATCGCATACAAGACCCGACATTGCATTTGCAGTTAGTGTAGTGAGTTAACATATGCATTCTAGATAAAGAAGTTCACCTAGAAGCTATGCACAAAATTCTCAGGTATCTAAAAAACTCCCCAGGAAAAAGACTCTTCTTTAAGAAAACTGAAGAAAGAAAAAGAAGCTTTTCAGATGCAGATTAGGTGGGTTCAATCGAAGACAGAAGATCTACTACTAGGTATTATACCTTTATTTGGGAAAACCTAGTAAAATGGAGAAATAAAAAAAATATATAGTAGCCTAAAACAATATTAAAGCTGAGTTTCAAGCAATTACACAAGAGATTTGTGAAGGACTATGGTTGAAGAAACTTCTAGAAGAATTACAAGTCAAAACCGAAGTTTCACTCAAAGTCTACTGTGATAATAAAATTGTCACCAACATTTCCCTCAATTCAGTTAAACATGATCGAACCAAACATGTCGAAATGGGTAAACATTTTATCAAAGAGAAAGTTGAGGACGGGATTATTTGCATGAATTACATTCCCACACAAGAACAAACGATAAATATCTTCACCAAAGGAACTTTCGCGTCAAAGTTTCTAGAATTTCATAAACAAGTTGGGCATGATTATGATCCATGATCCAACTTGGGATGAAGTATAAAAACCCCAAATTATTAGGAATTTAGTAATCAAAAAATGAATAAATCAGTCTGAGGAGAATATGATTTGTAAATAACTATTTTAGAATTTTTATTTTCTATTTTAATTTCATTAATGTATTATATAAACAATAGTGCACACAGAATAAAAATCAATCAAGATGCAATCAATAAAATATTTAATCTCTTTCACTCCACAACTTTAAACATTGGTGCCATGGAAACCAAAATAGAACTAACCCAAATTCACAACGAAAAAGAATTTTTTGTAATCATTATTATGCCTAGCCATAGAAAAGATACTTGTTGGAAAAATCCATGGCAAACCGACAAAAAGGAAACTCACACATAATAGGGTCCTTCGTTAGCAAGCTTAAACTAATCACCATAAATCCTAGGATAGCTCAAGAAGGAACATGTGATCCGAAACAATTAGACCAACCCTAAAGACCTTTTACCAATATGCACAATTCCAACCAACCTTCCGGAGCATTTATCTAGTAAATTATACCAACCTTACAAACCTTTTACCAGTATGCACAATTCTATAAAGGTACTTATTTAAGTACCCTGACTACCACATCACAATCCAAAATTCCTTACATTATTGATTTTGGTGCAGCCCATCAGTTATTTACATCTTACTCACCCTGTGTTCATAATCTTAAAGTAAAGGGTGGTTGATGATTTCCAACTTTATAAATATCAATTTTTCTTTCTACGTCCCAAACTTATAATTTAACATCCATTAGTCATTAATGCAGAATAAAATTATGAAATTATTAAAGTTTTAGATTAATTAGGATTTAGTTATCTAGAATTCTATTTTTATTGTATTTTTTATTATATTAGGATTATTATTAGATTATGATAAGAGTTATTAGAGTTTGAGTCTTATACCTTGGCTTATTTACATTATAATTGTACTTTTATTGATATTGATTATATTATTAATTATTAAGAACTTTGTTCTTCAATTATCCCCTCCACGCCTTGTAACATGCGTCAATTGGTACCGAAGCTTGTTGATTTTGTTTTCTTAAACAAAATCATATCCTTTTTTCTAAAATATTTTGGTACTATTTACGTGAAAAGAGTACAAATTTGTTAGAATTATGAGAAAATTGATGTCCCTTGAAATTTTCTTATACGAGGGAGAAATCAAATGAGTATTTTGAGTGACTGGCACATGGATGCAATAAATCAGATCTTATCTTATTTGAAGTGCTACCATGCAAAGCTATAATGTTCTCTAAACATGAACACCTAGACATCAAGAGTTACACTAACTCTAACTTTGCAAGTTTCAAGATAAATAGAAAGTCAACTTTAAGTATCTGACATATGTTAGAGGTAATTTGGAAAATATAGGAAGAAACAACATAATATCATTTCCTAGTGTAAAAGTTGAATTCAACACTTTTCATCATGTTATTACAAAGCTTACTTGTCAGAGATTCTGTTAGGCCTCCCATAGATATATTCATGTCATTAAGCTACACGTGACAAAACAAAGCATGTTGAACTTGAGACTCTAATGTCATCAAATTTCATACATCAAACTATTGAACTAGTTAATATTATGACTCATGAGATTGCATGAAGCTTTTCCCAAATTTCATTGAACAATATTTAGACATGTGTAATATTTATGCTCTAATGAAGGGTCAACATATATATATTAGTATTAATTGTATAGTTTATTTTAGGAATATCAAAATTGTCATATTTATTGTATATTTAGCATTAATTAACCTTCCTAAATTAGGATGACATATTGTGTATATTTGTCCCATTGGATCAATGGAATAAAGCAGGTCATTCATAATCTAAATTAAATAAAGGGAAAGGCAATCAAATTACTTAGAATAGCATACAATATATATATATAATTTGTCATTAAATTATTTTCTATACCAAAATTTTCATGCATATTAAGAAAACATAATCTTTTGGGAATAATGAAATTTTTTGTCATTAAACTAAATGATTATCCTTTTAGCTTTGTATTGAATGATGGTTTCTTTTACATCTATTCCTCTAATTAGAATAGGATTTTTCATAAGTACATAAACTATGTGGTTTATAGCCTGTAAAATTAAAATATCCCAACACATAATTATAACGTTTTTTTTACCATAACTTGATGAGAATATTATTTCTTCTTTATCTATTTGGATATGATAAATTTGTACTCGAAAGATTTCTTCTTTTTGGTTAGTTCTAGATAATATTGGAACTTGAACATTTTTAACAGCAATAATTTTATCATAATTATCTTCAAGTTTAGAAGATGATTCGCTAATTTTCTGGTTTTTTTATCTATATATATCTTGTGTTACGAAAATAACATATCCAATGTTCAAGGGAAAAAGGAAATTAAAAAGATGTACAAGATAAAAAATAAATAAATTAGAATTAGAGTTAGAGTGACATTAAATAGTGATACCAAAGAAAGCCACAAAGCAATAATACGAGGCTCCTCAGAAAAAAGAAAAAATATTAGCATCTTTTACTAATTTATCAGCATGCAATTATTTGAAAATTCATGGAAATAAAAGAAATTACCACAAAGCTTTAGCAGTGTGAAGATTGTAGCAGCAACAAAGAAAACCATAGATACTGCAACCCAAAAGTGCTACAAACAACAGAGAGGCTGTTAATTAAGAAAAATATATCATAAACTAATTTTTATGTCCACCAAAGTAGACGTTTGCATATAAAAATAAAAACACATTGAATATAATAAAGACATGTAATCATGAGAACAATGAAAAGTATAAGCATATCTACTATTGTTGTTGGAAAATGATACGAGGAATTTAGTTGAATTGGATTGTTTAGAAATTAAGTCTTGTGATTCTATAGTGGGTTAAGAGTCTTAGGTTTAAGTTTTAGGGAATATATATATATATATATATTTGTGCATTAATTTTTACATATTTACAATGAATTACTATTTCTTATACGCAAGAATAGTAAACAAGGCTCGATCGATTGAGCACTGATCGAGGATCGATTGAGCACTGATCGAGCACTCTCAAGTTGAAAATTGTAATGGTTAGATCAATCGAGAAAAGGTCCAATCAGCACTCAGATCTGACATTTTTCAACACAAACTTTTAATTATGACCATTGGATCAAGCAAATTCTAATCTAACTAGAATTATACTCAAAAATACACTATAAATAACCTAAGATGTCATTTAAACACAACAATTGCTACAAGGAGCAAGAGAGGTCAAATAGCATATCAAGGGCAACTTTTGGAAGAGATTTGAAGAGAAGATTGGAGATTTAATATTTTGGTCACATTGACTTCATCCTCTACCATTCGTAAGATTTTCTTAATCCTCTTTTTTATAGTTTTCTATGATTATAATGATGATTCTTATAGAATCCATGTCGAACTAAACTAATAATGTGGTTGTGGGCAATTATAAACCCTACACTATGATTTAATTAATTTAATATCATAATAAATTTCAGTATCACTTATTGATTCTTCATGTATTCAGTTTTATGTTTGAATGTCAAAACTATGCATGTTATGAATGAAGATGCATAACTAATTTATTGTATGGATATGTAGATTTCTAGTTTAAAATGTTAGTACGTAACCGCTAATATTCTCAATCGAAGTGGTATCTTGTGGCTGTTATCACAATCAGAGTTGAACGCATATATTAAAGATTATCAACGGTATTAATCTTGCCCAATTTAGTTATCAACTTTTTGGATCTAAATGTAATGAATGAATTAAATCTAATATACATATTTGTATGTTGTTCAGGATTTAGGTTTATCAGTGATCGTATCATTAATCAATTACATCGTAAAAAATGTGAAAGGTCTTAAGCGGATCTATATTTTTAAAGCTAAAGTTATAAATTCAATAAGGGTTTTAAATTATGAAAGTGATTTAAAACTTAAAAAACTAATTTTTATTCATGACATGATGAGTTGAATTGTGGACTAGTAGTGAGGATAGTCTCATGATCACATGTCTCTCCACATTCTTCTGCAATTCACCTTTATTGTTATTGTTTTCTGTTATCTTTACCATCAATCAAAAACTTCCTTTTATTAACTTTAATTAACATAGTAACGAACTACTAATTATTAGTAGGAATTGTTACCAATCTTCGTAGATATAACAATCCTTGTTCTTAAATTACTTATTATTTGTGTGTGACTACGTATACTTGCATGTGCTCACATGTCATTTGTAAACTTAATTTTATGAAAGCTACCATAGTTTTCTTTTCCTATTTGATTTCTTGACATCATATCAAGTTGTTCCATCTTAAATCTAGTTACTTCCAAGCCCTAGTCTAGCTCTTCCTTCCCCTTTTATTGTCTGTCTACTTAGCTTGTCCCAAAAAATAAGAGAGGAAAAAATAAGCCAATCATGTTAAGCCAGCCAATCTTCGTGTTACTATCAACCTCAAACTTTCATAGAAGACAATTGAGCCAATTGCATCTCCATTAAACATTGCATTTTCCATGACTAGAAGACTTTGATTCCATCATATTTCAAAAATATGTTGCCAATTTCGCTTCAAGACTAAAAGGAGTAAAAAACAAACAGTGGTATTCAAACCTATATGAAACATATTAGCATGAATGTTAGGAACTCTGTCTCCATAGTCACCTCCATCTATAATATTTGTTAATGTTTCTAGTTACTACTTACCACGACAACTTTCTCTATATATACTGTTAGGCCAAATGATACTTGTGAAAAGGAAATGGAGGTTTCAAACTCTTACCTTCCTACTAAAGGAAGGAGAGATTTAATGGCTCACCAATGAACCATCCCCTTGGTTTCCGTAACAACCCCTCAATTAAATTATGAAAGCCTAATTTTATCCATTAGTCATGTTAGAAGGAGTTGGTTTTGCAACATACTTTAACATATTATCAAAGTTGGAAGTTCTCTATTTAAATTTCAGTAAACCTAATTGTTGAATTACATGTATTTATTCTGTATTGTGCATAGAGCTAACACTTGTGGAGGAGTAATAAATGTATAAATGTATAGTTAGCCTTTTTCTAATTAGCTTAAGTTTTAAAGAATTAGTTTTCTAACATACTTCTAGCATGGTATTAGCGTTAGAGATCTTGTGCTTAAACTTTTATAATCTCAACTATTAAATTACAAGTGTTTGTCCTGCATGTTACATAGAGCAAACACTTGTAAAATAATTTATACCCATTTACAAGTCCAAATTAAGGATAATAAATCCTAAATATACACATAATAGGAATAAAATAAAAATAAAGAATATTCCTTCAACTCCTTCAAGCTTGGTTTCAATCAAGATATTACCAAAGACAAACCATTGTTGGTTCAAGCTGTCTTTTGACTAAACCTCCCTCCCTTTCACCTCCAAGTCCCTGTTCTACCATCTTCAATTACCATTTACTACTATTGAGGACTTGTGACTGGATTGTAATTCTCCATCGTTCTCACTTCCCCTCATTCTATTATTTATGTGTGAACTGTTTCTGGTTATCACAACCACCTTACTCTCCCTCTCTTTCAAAGGAATCCATAGTTAGGAAGCAAAGGTGAGGGTTTCAACTTCTACTTTCCTATGTAGGGGGCAGAGAGTGCCTTATCACTGAATCATCATTTTGATCTCAATAGGTAGTCTTCAATCCTCCAAGCTCGAGTTACAATCAATACTTGTACAGGCATCACCAACAGTTGAACCATTTTTAAACCAAGACTGACTAAGTTTGACCTTGTTCTGGCATCTACACGTAGCCAAAAGTTGTGGCTAGATTCTAACTCTCCTCTTTTTTTCCCTTATTGGATTCTTTATGTGAAAATCATAATGCTTGAATAAGAAGGGGCTTTAGTCATATATTTCCTTTGGTCTTTTGGTTAGGGATCAAGATATTAGAGTTTAGGGAGGAGGAGAAAAATAATATGAGGAATCAGGATACAAATGTTAAATATCATCGAAAAAGCTCTGAAATACAATTACAGGCAGACTTTTAAATAGAATTTAAAAATTTGAACTCTCAAGTAAATAAACTTTAGACTGTATTAATTAACCCTAATACATTATTTAAATAAATCTAATACATTATTTAAATAAATCCTAACGGGAAATAAAGATGTGCAAAATATAAAATCAAAGAATTATCATAACTTTTTCGATTTAAATTTTTTTAAAAGAAAAATAAATATCCTAATTCTCACTGCTGTTAAGGTCCATCAATTTATTTGGTCCATCAATTTATTTGTACCTCAACTCTTTTATGCTTAAATATATTGTGTTTCTTATATACAAGCTTTGTTGCTGGATCTCTTAATGCAGGGCAAATAATCCTATTTCTACAAGGGTTAGAAAGGAAAAAGAGTTATATGAAGAAATAATTTATATATTTACTTAGTTTAATGGGAGTTGTTCTAATAGTTTAAGTCTGATTCTTTTGGGATTTAGAATTCATATTTGGTTAATAGTTTTTTTGTTTTAGTTTAAAAGTATTATTATAAGCCTAAAATGTAGTTTATACCCTAACAAGGGAAGCCAAGTTTTTATTGAATAAAGTTTATTCTCCCTTTTAGGTTTATCATTCATGAGTCTTGTATGCTTCCTGCATCACCTGAAATTGTTGTTTTCTAACAAATATGAAGAACTAGAATGTTTGGGAGATTTCAGATATTGAACAGCTCTTCTATTTATTAGAAAATGCTCATTTGTTTTTATTGTAATGATTACTATGATTTGGCTAAAGGAACGTACTGTTTTGTTCCCTTTGAAGTCTTATTGTGTCTTATCAATGATCTTTTCCGTCTTCTTTTTTTAGCCAATATCTTCCTGTCCTATCGTTGATCACTTAAAAGTAGCCTGAATGTTTTAAGTTCGGAATAAAGTTCATTGTTGAGTGATCGGTGATTCTAGGAATACTAAATACTTGTGACAGAGTTGAAAAGAAAAATCCTAAGCATCACTTACCCTTCTTGGAGTGTGATATATAAGATAATGTTGAACATTGTCATTAAATACCTTTCTTTTGCTAAGAATAAATCATTGTGTACTTGAGATTCTTAATTGTCAGATAGTTTACAAATTATGAAATTATTATAAGGGAAAGATGGAATGCATGTCTTTTTGGATGGAAAACGAAAGGTATCTTATGGTATACATTATTACATTTTCTAAAATTTTCAAAGGAAAAGGGCATAATGAAAAAATTGACTAACAGAATTATTGTTCATTTCTTGATCCAAGCGATCATAAAATAAAATTAAGGTGGCATTTGATCCATGGAATAGAATCGGAATCAGAATGGAATAGGAAGGAAACAGTTTTGTTTGGTTTGACCACTGGAATCAAATAAGGAATCAGTATTCCAGTGTTTAGTTTACAACTGGAATAGAATGAAAAACACTGTATATAACCTTAATACCCCTATATTCAGTAAAGTTTAAATAATATCGTTTCAAAATTATTATTACTTAAAAAGAAAATATATTATTAAAATTATTTTTTTTTTTTAATAGGGTTTAAGATTTAGGGATTTATGGTTTGAGGTTTAGGGTTATATTTGTGAGTTAAGGTTTAGAATTAAAATTATTATTTTTCTAAATAGGGTTTAAGGTTTCAGGATTTGTGATTTGGGATTTAGAGTTTAGGGATATATTTATGGGTTAAGGTTTAGAGTTACAATTATTATTTTTCTAAATAGGGTTTAGGGTTTTAGGATTTAGGATTTGGGTTAAGGTTTATGATTAAAATTATTATTTTCCTAAATATGGTTTAGGGTTTTGGGATTTAGGGTTTTGGGTTATATTTATGGGTTAAGGTTTAGGATTAAAATTATTATTTTTCTAAATAGGGTTTAGGGTTTTAGGATTTGGGATTTAGGGTTTTGGGTTTTGGGTTTTGGGATTTAGGATTTAGGGTTTTGGGTTTTAGGATTTAGGGTTTTGAGATTTAGGTTTAGGGTTATATTTGAAATTTGGGTAAAATTGGAAGAAAAAAAATTTAGATGAGAATGTAATCATGATTCCTTAAGGTGGAAAAGGAATTCTACTTTAGAAATCGATTCCATTCCATTCTCATTTTTCAACCCAACCAAACACAAAAATGAAATGAATTTATTCTGATTCTATTATATTCCATCCAACCAAACATAACATAACATAACATAAAAGATATTGAGTTTTCAAAGTTTAAAAGAAAGTTTGTCAACTCGATAAGCACAAGTGTTTTTTCCACCATAGGAAACGGTTAGGCAGTTATCAAAGCAATTATAAATGCAACGAATAAAACAGAATGGACCAGCAATCTAATCAAATGCTGAAAAGAACTTTCTTCCCATAAAAGGAGATTCAAAAAAATATTCCCCCAACAACTATAAACACTATATGTTAAGATGAACAATTGCTTGGTATAGAATTTTAGGATGTTAAGAAAGACTAAGATGTATTTTTCTCCTTTTCCATACTTTAAAAGCTTACATACTTGAAACGTGTCAAATTTCTCAAAGTCTCCCTCTTGTTTTCACCATCTTTTTCAACAATTTTAAACGTACACGACATATTAAACCAATATTTGAAATAGAGCTAAAAATTTATCAGTCCTCGAGAGGTATACTTTAATGTTATTAATTAGAAAGAAAGCATGCTTCTACAAACGGTTTAACAGTTGAAGAAAAAGACTTACAGGTAGCGTCTCCCACATTGCCTCATCATTTATAGTCTCATCATCTCCGGGCATCAGTGCCCTACACATTCTGTTAAAAATATAACACATGCGAGAAGCATAACCAAAACAGATCTAACATTCAGAAAATCCAAGATCAAACTTTAATATATTTTTTGCTGAGAGGAACCAAAGGAAGCCATAAATGACACATCAGAGATTATCATGTTGGATTATGCATGAATTCAAGCATGCATGCCAGTGAATCCAAAAATGGATATCTAACAGTAAATAAATCACATTTCTAATCTCGCAGGAAGATAAATACTAAATGCAATTATGGTTGGGTAAACTGCATGTTCTTCCAATACGAAGTTTAAAATCTCATATTTTTGCATGTATCTGTACTTTGTTTTTCCTATTTCCATTCTCTTTTTCTTTCTTTCTTTCGGTTTTTTTTGGCACAAGAGGGGGCGAGAGCTGTCTCCCTCCTATCCCATATATTTTTGAAGGCGTCAAATCATGCAACAACTAAAAAGTAATAAAGACACAACACTAGATTACCAGTAGAATGCTAGAAGATGGAGATAACATAGTTTGCAAACTAGTAAGCTCTTAATTTTAAGGTCAACAGTTTGTAGACTTCACCAATCTGCACCCAAACCCCACTACCCAAAAAATAAATAAATAAATATTTAAGTGAATTCAGGCCAAATTTCTTAGCTCCGTATTTGACCATGGAAAACTGAATTCTATATATATGATTCAAGTGAGAAGGTTAAAGTTTGTCTAAAAAGGACTGAAATACAAATGCCTCCCCATGTTGGCATAAAGAGCAAACTCCACGAAATTGTCAGGAGAGGTGTTACCAAGAAGATCATCAAGGAGAAATGTACAGGAGATAATGAAAATAAAATAATAATTTTGGCGATGTGATTGCCTGCTTATGAAGTTGTGGTGGTAGTTTGTTATTTCAACAAACCTAGAGGGACATCAAGGTAATTACCCAAAGTGCATATAGTTTTAGTTAAAATGTGTACATATTATTTTTAGGTTAATCAAGAATTTTCTTTATTCTTTATTTTACACTTATTCCGTGCATATTTAGGATTTATCGTCCTTGTAAATTTGTATAAATACTCATACAGGAGAACAAATAAATGTCTAATTGTCAAGTCTGTTTAGGTTGCCAATAGAACACGGACACCTATACCAATTATGTGGATTAGAAATGTCTAATTGTCACCCACTCTCTTGGTCTTACGCTTTACTTTCATCAATTCTCTCCAACAATTTTTTGTCCATTACTAAAATAACCAAGAGTCTTAATTCTGTTATATCACCTTTTATTCCGTTCACTGTGCTTTAAGACAATCCTAGTTGGTAATTTTAAGTATTATACTCGTATTCTACCCGTACGTCTAAATTAATGAAAAATATTTTTGTTTTTCCAATAATTTGAGAACCTACGAAAAGATACTCAAATGTTAAAAAATATTATACACGAACCATACTTTTTCTTGTAAAATAATAAGTGAAAAATACTTTCTCCGATAATAAATTTTTATTATTAAATATGTATATTATTATTATTATTATTATTATTAGGCTACAACATCTATGGTCCCTTAATTCTTACTTATTCTATACTTTGATCCCCTTACTATTTTTTCATAATATTTGGCTGCCTAAATTTTTGAATTTGAATATTTTAGTCTAAATCATTAATTCTCAACATTTGATATTAAAAATCGCGACTCAATTTACACTTTGGTCCTCTAACTATCTTTTTTGTGAGATTTGATCCCGTAACTTTTTAAATTTGACAATTTTGATCCAAATCATTAATTCTCAGTCAAATGTAATGTTAATGTTAAAAGTCCCACATCCTCCAGGTAAACCAACAAAGTGCTGGTTATAAGTCTACGACAGCCCCTTCCTGATAAGCGCGTTTTGAGGAAAAAATCATGGCTGCGCAGACTACAACATGGTATCAGAGCAGGTACTTGGGGGTCACGATGTGCCCAACTGGTCAACCCCTAATCATCCACAAGGTCACCCCCGGTACAGGGTACTCCGGCCGATGTGAAGAGAAGTGTTGGAAGTCCCACATCGCCCAAGTAAACCAGCAAAGTGCAGCTTATAAGTCTACGACAGCTCCTTCCTAATAAGCGCGTTTTGAGGGAAAAATCATGGTTGCGCAGACTTCAACATGGTATCAGAGCAGGTACCTGGGGTCACGATGTGCCCAACCGGTCAACCCATAATCATCCACACGGTCACCCCCGATAGAGGGTACTCCAGCCGATGTGAGGAGGAGTGTTGGAAGTCCCACATCGCCCAGGTAAACCAGCAAAGTGCTACTTATAAGTCTACGACAGCCCCTTCTTGATAAGCGCGTTTTGAGGGAAAAATCATAGTTGCGCAGACTTCAATATGGTATCAAAGCAGGTACCTGGGGGTCACGATGTGCCCAACCAGTCAACCCCCAATCATCCACACGATCACCCCTGGTGGAGGATACTTCGACCGATATGAAGGGTAGTGTTGGAAGTCCCACATCGCCCAAGTAAACCAGCAAAGTGTTGGTTATAAATCTACGACAGCCCCTTCCTAAAAAGCGCGTTTTGAGGGAAAAATCATGGTTGTGCAGACTTCAACATGGCATCAGAGCAGGTACCTTGGGGTCACAATGTGCCCAATCAGTCAACCCTCAATCATCCACACGGTCACCCCCGGTAGAGGGTATTCCAGCCGATGTGAGGGGGAGTGTTGGAAGTCTCATATCGCCTAGGTAAACCAACAAAGTGTTGGTTATAAGTCTACAACAGCCCTTTCTTGATAAGCGCGTTTTGAGAGAAAAATTATGGTTGCGTAGACTTCAACAGTTAAAAACTCATGTGTGGCTACGTGATGACCGTTTTAGTTGTATTACTTTTTTGGCGCAATATTACTTTTATGAATATGCAAAGTATATTGCTTTTGTAGAAATGGATATTGTATCAATACAATTTATGTATCCAAAGACCAAAAGAAAAGGATATATGTAAATCAAACTAAAAGTTAAATTTAAGTGAGAGAGGTGATGCTAGACACTGATAAGTTGCATACAAATAATTAATAATACTAACATGGGAAAAGTAACAGATTTTTTGGTCAAATTTATTAATGTATTGATGAAAAGGTGAATTATACAAATGATTCTTAAATTTTTCTATAATCTATATTTTGATCAAATTATTTTTTATGGCTTGGTTAATTCTTTCACACTTTGATTTCCTTGTTTTTTTTATAATTTAATCCCTTTAATTTTTAGTTTTTACACTTTAGTCTCTGAACTTTTTTTATACTTTTAAAGTTGAGTTTCAAGTTGATCTCAAATTTGAAATAAATGTGTGAAATTAATAAATAAAGTGATTAAATTATAAAATAAAAAAATAAGGGGACCAAAGTGTGAAAACTAAAACAAATTAATGAAACAAATCATAAAAAATATTAATAGAGACAAAAAGTATAAAATGTGAAAAAATTTACATACCTCTTATGAAGTTTTCCTAATTGTAAATTTGAAATTTTGAAGTGTTAAATCTAAACCAAATAGTATTGTTTTTGTGGCACAATATTACTTTTGCGGATATGCAAACCGTATTAATACTATATTCATCTCAAAAAAAACAATATTACGTCACAAAAGCAATAAGCTAAAATAACCAACAAGTGTGCCACACATGAATTTTTAACATCAGATGTTACATTTGACTTAGAATTAAAAATTTAGATCAAAATTGCAAATTAAAAGGGACTTAAGTTTAAATGAGTAAAAATCAGGGGACCATTTGTGTTGTTTAGTCAATTTTTTATCATCAGACGTTACATTTAATTAAGAATTAATAATTTGGACCAAAATTATCAAATTCAAAAAGTTAGGAAACCAAATTTTACAAAAAAATAATTAAAGAAACAAAGTGAAAAATAAATAAAACTTAAGGGACCATGGTGTTATTTAGCCTTATCATTATGAAATAACATATAATAAATTTGTTAATATTATCAATTATTATCGATTATATTTAATTTATAATTTATTGAAATACTAAGATTTTAGATCCAGTCATACAAATAATGTGAAAGTTTTTAATATAACTTCATTTAAATATATAAATTAAATATTTAATAATAAAACTATTAATTATAAAACACATTAAAAGAAAAGGATGTTAAAGATGAATTATTAAGATCAAAAGACAATAATTGATGTAATTCGAACTTCTGACTTGAAATGGACGAGATGAGTCTTATAAGTCACCATTAAATGAACTACACTAAAATTAAATTAAATTTAGTAACTAATTTATCTTATTATTGATATGTTATATTATAATGTGTAGAATTGTAGAATTTCAGATAATAGTAGTTGTGTCTAAGCTATAATAGTAGTGTACACGCAGTAGTAGTGGTGTATTAGTCTAACTCCTAGTCCTATTTATATAAATGTAAATACATTTGAAAAATTACAGAGAAAGAAATAAATAATACTTCAGATTTTTTCCACCATTTCTCTCAATATTTTCTTCATGGTATCAGAGCATTTCTGAAATCCAAATCGATAAAGTTCTGCACTATCGGAGCCAGCACCACCAATTTCCTTCTTCACCAGTCCCTCAATCTCGCAACTTTTAGACACCAAACTTGTGCACCTTCAGCCACCAAACTCGAGCAACTTCTACCACCAGTGTTGCATAACTTTCAACTTATATCTCGCGTGACTTTCACCTCAGTCTCGTACGACTTCAACCTCAGTATTGAAAGACTTCAATCATCAATCTCGTGAAACCCAGGCACTCAGTCCCTGGCATCTTCCACTTCAGCGCTTCCTGTTCCACTTTGACACTTCGCCATTGCCATCCAGTTGTCGTTGCCCTCTACAGCGCTTCACTCTCTACAATTTCATATGACCCAATCTACAGCCCAGAATCTCATACGCAGCCATCAAACTTGCCACTAGTAACTAACAGCACAGCCTAGAATCTCATACGCAGCCATCAAACTTGCCACTAGTAACTAACAGCGCAACCCATAATCTCATACGACCCAATCTACAACCCAACCCAATATCTAATAAGCCCAATCTACCCAGAAACTAATAGGTCTAATTAGCCCAATAACTAATAGGTCCACATATCAAATAAGCCCATATTGAAATAATATCAGTTTCACGACAGTCCGAGCATTAATGGACATAGGAAAACCTATCATGATCGGTTCCACCAAGAACAATATTTTGCCCATCACCAGTCACAAATTAAATGGATACAATTACCTTCAGTGGTCCCAATCCGTCATGATGTTTATATGCGAAAAGATGAAAGATGATTACCTCACTGAAGATGCAAAAACCCCGAACAAAGACGATCCGAAATACAGAACATGGAAATCCAAGAACAATATGATGATGTCTTGGTTAGTAAATTCCATGACGAATGAGATTGGAGAGAACTTTCTTCTCTACAATACTGCCAAAGGAATATGGGATGCCGCCAGAAATACTTATTCCAATTCTAATAATATGTCTGAACTACGGCACATCAACAAAGAACGCCATGGAAATACTACCTCCACAACCCATGGAACTACGTCACCTGAATCTGCTCTGTTTAGCAAGAAACAGATTGATCTTTTGTAAAAAATACTTGGACAATCCTTGCCAACATCATCTGCCACTGTATAGCTCAATCAGGTAACACCATCAACGCTCTTAGTGTGAAACAGGTTATGAGACCATGGATTATTGATTCAGATGCTTCAGACCACATGATGTGTGATGCTTCTCTTCTCATTAATCTTAAAACCTACCAAGAAGGACACACTCTCAGAATTGTCAATAGCTCAGTATCCAAAGTAATAATGATTAGTTCAGCAAAAATTTCAAATTCCTTTATTCTAGATTCTGTCATTCTTGTTCCCACTTGATTGTAAATTTGTATCAATTACTAAACTCACACGTGATAAAAATTGTGTGGCTAAATTTGTTCATAATCTATATGAATTTCAAGACTTGGATTCGGAGAAGATGATTGGCAAAGCTAAAAAGTGCTCGGGATTCTATCTCCTCAAAAGTGAAGACCCTTCAGCAAGACAAGCCCTCCAAGTTGTATACGAGGTTTCTTATCATAATAAAACTTTGTTAAATCTTAAGTCCAATAATGATGGTGAAATCATGTTGAATCATTATCCTGATTTCCAGTATTTAAAAAAACTTTTCCCTTCATAATTTATAAATAAAAATTCAAAGGATTTTCAAAGTGAAGTATGCCAATTTTCAAAACATGTTAAAAATTCATATTCTCATCTTCCACATAAAAAATCACATCATTTCTCATTAATTCACACTGATATTTTGGGACTTTCTCGAATGAAAAACATAACAGGGACACGATTCATTTCATTTGTAGATGATCATACTCGAATCACTTGGTTATTTCTCATGAAAGAAAAATTTGAAGCAGGTCAAATCTTTAAATTTCAATACTATGATTCAAACTCAATTTCAAACAAAAATCCAAGTATTGAAAACTAACAATACTAAAGAATACTTCACTTCCATTCTAAGTAATTATCTATTAAGTCAAGGAATTGTCCATCTAAGCTCTTGTGTTGACACACCTCAACAAAATGGGGTGGCTGAAAGGAAGAATTGGCATCTTCTCAAGATAGCTAGATCCCTCGTGTTCACAACTCATGTCCCTTAACATTTATGGGGAAGTTGTCCTTACAGTTACCTATCTTATCAATAGGATGCCCTCTTGTGTCCTCACTTTCAAAACACCTATCAACACTATGCTTGAGTCATACCCACACACCATAATCGTGTCCCACATTCCCTTTAAAATATTCAAATGTTCTTCTTATGTCCATGTACATCATAAAGGTAAACTTGATCCCAGTGCCATCAAATGCATATTCCTAGGATATTCATCATACCATAAAGGATACAAATGCTTCTCTCCTATCACAAAAACGATTCTATAATACTATGGATGTCACATTCTTTGAACAATATACGAACTATTCCAAACCTACCATTCAGGGGGAGAACATAAGCAATGAATACCAGCTTTAGAATAACATTACCACTCATTCTCCACAAATTCTATCTCAAATCATATCCCGCAAATTCCAGAGAGTGAATTAGTATCTCAAACAAATGCTCCTAATAATCCCAATGAACCCTCAACTCTTCTGCCAACAGATCCAAACTTCTTTGTCCCAAACAGTGTATCTTCTTGTCTACTCCAGGAGAACTCAAGAAAGAACAGAGAACCGAGCATATCTTGAGCCTGTCCAGGAGTCCAACCTGAGTACAAACCACTCTGACAATTCACAAGGTAACATCATTGAACCTCCTATTATTGAGCTACCTCCTATTATTGAGCTGCCTCCTAATGATTTGAATTTGCCAATTGTTGTAAGAAAAGGTGCAAGATCTTGTACAAATCATCCCATCTACAACTTTATTTCCTATAAAAGTCTCTCACTAGGTTATAAGATATTTATCAGCAACCTTAATCAGATACAGGTTCCAAATTCCATTCATGAAGCTTTTCAGGTACCTGAACGGAAGACAGTCATTCTTGAAGAACTCAATGCCTTAGAGAAAAACAAAACCTGGGAGATCACAAAACCACCACCAGAAAAACGAGTTGTTAGGTGTAAGTGGATCTTTACAGTCAAACACAAAGCATACGGCAGTATAGAAAGATTTAATGCTCACCTTGGGGATTCACTCAAGCATATCAGATTGACTATCAGGAAACTTTTGCACCTGTAGCAAAGCTCAACACTGTTCGTGTTCTTCTCTCCCTAGCATCTAACTTGGATTGGCCTCTCTACCAATTAGATGTCAAGAATGTATTCCTTAATGGTAATCTTGAAGAAAAAGTATGCATGAACATTCCTCCTGGAATTGAAACTCTTGCTCTAACCAATAAAGTCTGCAAACTTAAGAAATCCTTATATGGATTGAAGCAGTCTCCATGTGCTTGATTCGATAGGTTTTCTAAAGTTCTGAAAAGATATGAGTACAATCAATGCCAATCAGATCACACACTCTTCGTCAAGCATTTCTCCAACGACAGAATAGTTATCTTAATTGTGTATGTAGATGATATTGTTCCAACAAGTAATTCTACAGTTGAGATGAATAAACTCAAGGAGTTCCTAGCCAAAGAATTTGAGATCAAAGATCTATGCAATCTCAAATATTTCCTATGAATGGAAGTAGCACGAACAAAGAAAGGCATATCTATATCTCCAAGGAAATATGTACTTGATCTTCTCAAGGAAACTGGAATGATGGGATGTAAACCGACAGAAACTCCAATGGATCCTACAGTAAAACTCAAAATCAAAGAAAACAGTGCACCTGTGGACAAAGGTCGTTATCAAAGATTAGTGGAAAAACTCATTTATCTATCCCACACTAAACCAGATATTGGTTTTTCAATCAATATTGTAAGTCAATTTATGAACAGTCCCACTGAAGAACACATAGAGGCGATCTATTGTATACTCAGGTATCTCAAGATGACACCAGGAAAAGGATTGTACTTTAGTAAGAATCCCACCAAGAAAATTGAAGTCATTGCACATGCTGACTGGGCAAACTTTATAGTGGATCGCAGATCTACCACTGGATATTGTACATTCGTGTGGGGGAATCTTGTAACTTGGCGAAGTAAGAAACAGTCAATAGTCGCTCGAAACAGTGCAAAAGCCTATGGCCCATGGGATTTGTGAAAGAATGTGGTTAAAAATACTACTCAATGAACTAGACTTCACAGCTACTAAACCTATCAACATGCATTGTGACAATCAAATTGCAATAAGAATTGCAAAAAACCCTGTTCATCATGACCAAACCAAACATGTAAAAATTGATCGTAATTTCATTAAAGAGAAATTAAATGGAAAAATTGTGGACCTCCTATGTACATCTAATTGTCTATAAAGAACGAATTAAGTGTTGCCATAACAACAATTTGTTCTATAAGTTCTTTTATCCTGGAAAGAAAGTTTATCTGTGTAACACTTGTTTTAAATCTTTTCCAGGTAAAGTAAAGCCTTATTTTGTCAAGAAAAGGAAGGAATGTGCACTTCAACGAACAACTTAGATCGAAGATAGAAGCCTAAACCTGTTTCAACAGAGAACAATGTCTTTTGTTTTACTGTGATTTCACTTCCACTAGTTCCTCAAAGTAAATGCAAGAAAACCATATAATACAGTAAAAAAATCAGTGCTTAAAAAAATGGTGCACACTACAAAGACAAAAACATACATATATGTGTATATAAACATACATATATGTGTGTATATAAACATACATATATGTGTATGTATATACACACACATATATGTCTATATATACAGATATGTAGTTCATATACTGATATATCCCGTTCAAGAACTTAGAAATTAAGAAACCTGCTAATTATGAATGACAGTGTACTGCAATGTCATGGAGAATAAAATTTGTAATAAAAGGAAGAGTAACGAAATATTACTTACCTGAAATTGTCAATTAGGATAGTTATTTCAAAGGCCAATAAGGGAAGAAAAACAATCTTCAAATTTACAGCTGCAAAACCATTAACTGCAAAGATGGAAAACTGCTAGTTAGGCATAACAACAAGACAGATGGCATGTTATGAGTAATAATCCTTCTATTACTTGCATATTGTATCCTTCAGCCAGGTTGTTACTAAAGAAACCTCCTCGGTTAAATGATCAAATAACATTATGTTATTGTCATGATGCAAACCAAAGGTGAAACTACTAAAGCTAGTAGGATGTTTGTTGAGATTTATCCATGAAAAGAATGGAGTATTTGGTATTCTGTAACAAAGGTCAAATGGAATTGAAATGACAATTAATCAGGTTGTCATAATGGGAGCTATTGGAATGAAGTGATTACTTTTGAGACAAGAACCAAACAAGAGTGAGAGTGGAAAGTTTAATATAACCCACTTTTAGACTACCTTGATATCTCTTGAGAAATTGAAGACAGTTGAGTGGAGAATGAGAGAGCCAAAAAACTCTACTTTATACTCATGTTATAGTAAATGAAAGGATATGTAGGATATATTCATAGACTCGGACTCCTAACCTAATAGCTCTTAATATAGAATCTCTTAAGGCTACATAAACTTAACCCTTGCATAAGATAATTCAACTTAAACGCTAATTTTTCATGAATCCTCCTCAAGCTGGGCATAGAACATTTGACAATAAGCATGAGGCAAATCAAGAGCACTAATCAAACAGATGATGCAGAACTCCTTGCTATGGACGGGAACAATAAAAATAGAGTCTAGCAGCTGGTATTAGATTGCTTGCAGATTAAATGAGTACCTCTTGATAAAGAAAATCACAGATAATTAGAGTCCTGATCTTATAGGTAATAGCGAAGAAAAGTAGAGACAGCAGTAGTAGAAACAGCACCAAACTAATAAGGTAGAGATAGCAAATGACACAAACAAACAGCAAGAATAGAAAATTCAGAAGAAAACTAAATTTTAAAGAGCAAGGGATGAGTCCTTTTATTGCTCAAAACAGTCGGGAAATTCTTGGACACAAGCCTGCAGCAATTTATATTCCTTAAATCCTAATAAAGATCATGAGTCCAAATCTACATAGACTTCTAATCCTATTATCTTTCCTTTGGTAAAATTGTGTTTCCTACCAAAATTCATAAGTGAGACAAAGGATAATGGTACGAGGAAAATTCAAATAAGCAAAGGCAATGTGTGATGAAGATTTAAAATAAAGTTAACAGAATATAGTGAAGGGATGTGATAGCTATTTGAACAATAAAGAAGAATTTCCTAACAATCATAAGAAACTTTACTCACAAAAGACTAGTGACTAGACTATATAGTAATGCCAAAGGTCTCTACAGGTGATTCCTAGAGTTGTAATCATCTGATACAAAAGACCTTCACTTTTTCTTCCTAATTTCCTCTCTGTATAGCATGATAGCATCTACAACTTCTGTCCAACATCAGATCCAGCATGCATCATAAATTCAATGCATATTAATATGTTTTGGACAGATTCCGTTGATAAAGCTCCAAAGAAAAAAGTAGAAGACAAAGTAACTCAATCCTGATCCCAATTGTAAAGAAAACAAAGGCTATAAGTACCTACCATAAATACTCTCCAGGTATATACAGAGGAGTAATTCAAATGCAATTAGGAGTGGTGTTGCAACAACAGCATGACATGGTGCCCACTGTCAAAAAAAAAGAAATAATGAATTTAATAAGGAGGATGTAGCATATATTTCTCCAAATACTTGAAAATTTTAAATGAATAATCAGCCCACATATACATAATGACCATACATGACGATTATGCGGAATTGATGGAGCAGGCAACGAGAATCTTCCTCTTGCAACAACTGCATGGAAAACCCAAAGAGGAAGGAAAATTATCCTGCACGTGAGAGTAATGCATTTCAGCCAAAGATCCAAACGTTAAGGAAAATTAAATATAAAGGCTCATGTATATGTTTAAAGATGTCCAAATTATGAATTATCAAATGAATCTACCTATTATAAGGAAAAAAAGAAGTCATTAACTTAATGGTCATAAGCTGAACTATTATATTAACATTTTTATTTCGGTTTCAAAATGAACTATATAGCTCTGTTAGAACTCATTGGAATTCTTTACTATAAATGGTGCTTGATTTCGATAAAGCAATTCCTAGGTGTAAAAAAACAGTAATGCTTCTCCAAGAAGCACCAAGCAATTAGTTTTATGAGAACCACCAGGTATTTAGTAGTAACTTCAACAAGAAATACTTTTCAACAATTGAAACCATTTTTAGTAGTAGAATATTAAGAAAAGCTCTTATTGACATAGGAACCAACGGATTCAAACAAGAATTGAAGCAATTCTTAAGAGGAAGGATTACTTCGGTCCAACTCCTAGAGTAAAAATAGCAAGAAACAGAAATTACATGAAGCTAAAGTTTTCATTCATCAACTGAATTCCTCTAAACTCTCTTGACTATTCTATAAGCAAGTTAGTTACTCAAAACACACGTTTTGAGTAACAAACTCTGGCCAGCTCAACCTTTCTTTAATCAAACAAGAAATAAAGTAATAAAATAGAAATAAAAGTGGCTAATTGTTCTTAGTAACGTCAACACAATGGATCGAATTCAAAAAATTTCAACCTTTGTCTTTCACCTGGAGAGTATTTGCACTAGGCATTTATATTTTCTTTACAATTGGGATCAGGAATGAGTTATTTTACCTTCTAGGATCATTTATTTCTTCATTACCCAATTGCACATAATCCTTGATCTAAGCTACAAAGTAACATGGGAGTTCAATGAGCCATTCTAGGATCTTGCAAAAATCTTTGTTGTTAGAAAATTTTAACATGCATGCATGAAAATAGTATGAAGGCTAAGAAGGTTGCATTGTTGTTGAGCTGTGGGATTGAAGCAACTCTTTAGGTGTTGGGGTTTGAAAGAAATAGTAGAAGTTTTGAGGAAATTGAAAACGATGGCAATCTATTATGAGAGAAAGTTTTATTTTTGGTTTCACTGCGGGCTTTAGAGTTTGAAAATTATTCTCAATTTCTTACAAGTTATAATTGTGGAGCTTGCATATTAATATTATGTGATAGATTTTGTATAGATTAGACTTTGTACACATTTCAAATGTTTGTAACTATCCTTAAATATAAACATATTATGTTGATTCTTATCACAAAGAAAAGAGAAATAAAAGAAACTAATGAAATAATAAGCAAACAAATAACAACTCCTCTTAAACAAATGACAATAGTAATTAATAGTTAAAACTACTTAGTTGTTTTATGCTATTGCCCCTACATCAGTCCCCCTTCTTTAAAAGCATTCGAATCAAGTGTTGATGAGAATGTTGGAGCATAATCAAGTGGTCGATGAGCAACAAGATCAAACACGTGGACATTGTCATTAATCTTGTAGGCAATTCTAAATGGGCCAAATCTTTTATCTTGCAGCTTTGAATACGTTCCAACAGGTGTCCTATCTTTGTTTAGATGTTCCATCACTAAATCTCCTTGAAATATCTTCAATCTTCTCTTCTTGTCTGCTTAATCCTAGTACTTAGCATTGACTTCTATCAAATGTTGCCTAACCTCTTCTAACATTTCTTGAATTATTTCTGTTGTGATTAAAGCTTTTTTATTCTTGAAGAGTGGAACTTTAACCAAATCTGATGTAAACTAAGGGACTTTAGTCTAGACAATAGCAAATAGGGCTTTTCCAGTAGACTTATTCACCATACTATTAAAGGCAAACTCAACCTATGATAAAAAAACAAAATCACCATTGCTTTGGTTTGTCACCAACCAAGCATCTCAACATATTTCCTAAAGTCTTATTCACTACTTCAATTTTCCCATCAATTTAGGGATGATAAGTAGTGCCGAACCTTAAAAAGTGCATAATCTCTTCCATAAGTTGAATATAAAGTTATTTATAAATGCCAATACTGTTTTTAGATGTTTCAAATGCTCTTGTTCACCTTTACTAAATATTAGGATGTCATCTAAGTACACCACCACAAGCTTATCTATAAATGGTTTCACCACGATTAATTAAGTGCATGAAAGTACTTAGAGCATTGCATAGGCCAAAAGGCATTACCTTCCACTCATACAAACCCTCGTTGGTCTTAAAAGCATTCTTTCATTCATCTATTAGCTTGATCCTTATCTAATGGTATCTACTTTGCAAATCCAATTTGGAAAACAATGTAGAACATTCTAGCTTGTCAAGCATGTACTCAAGTCTAGGTATAAGAAACCTAAACTTGATAATAATTTTGTTGATAGCCCTATTATCAATACGCATTCTCCAATATCCATCTTTTTTGGGCACCAAGAGGATTAGCACTGTATAAGGGCTTAGACTTTTCTTGTACATTTTGTTTTTGAAGTAAGTTATCAACCATACCTTGGAGAAACTCATGCTTCTTAGGATTCATCCTATGATAGGGAAGATTTGGGAGCTTTGCACCTAGAATCAAGTCAATGTGTCTCATGGGAGGTAAACCAGTAGGTAATTCATTCCCAGTGATGTCTTGCACTCTTGTAATGGGGACTTCAGTTGTTCAAGAATGGTTGAAACTCTTTCTTAACATTCCTTGGCAATGAGCATTATCACCTACTTGTTGCTCTTAACTTCTATCTAAATGTCAGGGCCAGTTGCACCGGTGATGACCTACTTACTTCCACCAGGGAGCTCATTTATTTGTAACTTCTAAAGTCGAAATACAAGCACAATTTTTTTATTATGCCAAATGAAAGTGTATGTGTTTTTCTTACTCTTATGAACTGTTTCCTATCATATTGCCATGGTCTACCCAATAGTACATAGCAAGCATCCATTTTCAACATGTCACAATCCTTCCTAATAGATATAGATAATTTACATATCTCAATCACATGTATTATGTTCCTCTTTTAATTCATCCCACAATTTAGGCTCTAGAATGCTTATAAGTCACCAAACCAAGGGCCTTAACTAGCTGCTTTGAAACTATGTTGTCATTGCTTCCGTTATCAACAATGATCACACACGCTTGTTAATTGTGCACTTGGTATTGAATATGGTGTGTTTTGAGAGATTATAGGCTTCCTAGGAGTCAAAAGTAACATTTGAATTTTGCAGATGAACTTCTCTTCATTCTTCCCATGAACATATTCAACCTCATCAAAGTCCTCTTAGTCTGCATCTTCAAAACTTCCATCCACTCCTTCCACACCTTCTATTATATGCACAAATTTTCTCAATGAACATTCACTAGAACAATGTCCCATTTAGTTACATTTGTAACACTTGTGAGTTGCTGGTTTAATGTTAGGGTTGGGTTTTGTGGGTTAATGGGCCATTTTCCAAGGTTCTTTGGATTGGAGTTGGGTTCAAGTGCTCTTTTCGGTAAATTGGGAGATATTGATTGAGGGGCTAGATGAATATCGAAGTTTTTCAAGAGGAATTTCAAATGGAGGTCTTTTCATAAAAGGTCCTTTGGGCTATCTAATAGATTGGGTTTCATATTTGGTGACTATGGTAATAGCCTTAGGAAAGTTCAAGACATTTCTCACATCAATTACAATGAGGTTCTTTAAGGCCAATAATATACCTCAATATTACTTGAGCTTTAGTTCCATTGAGGTTGCTGTGAGCTTGGAGTTCCTAAAATTCTTTTCGCATGCCCAGTAACAGTTCTTTGGCACTGTTGATAGTGATGATATTATCTAAGCAAGGTTTGCAAGTAATCAGGGGGAAGAAATCTGGTAAACATGAATTGATCCATTCTCAAGAATTGATGGGTAATTCTCCAACATTTATTTGGTTGGTCTAAATTTGATCCCACCAAGCATTGGCTCCACCTTTTAGTTTATAGACAACCATTTTCATAGGTATCTCCATGTAATCAAAGTAATTATCGATTGACTTAAGCCAATCTAAGAACTCATTGATACTAATTTGTTCTCCGTATTGAAGTGGGAGGCTCAGTTCAACATATTGAGGTTTGTTAAAGATTTGGGTACTGTTCAAAGTTGGGTGAGGAAAATCAATGGTTGGGCTTGAAGTATGTGGATGAGGCGATGAAAAGGTAGCTGGGTTTGGGTGATGTTGTGGTTGATTTCTAATCTCAGTAACAATTTCCACCTTAAACTGTATTAATAGTTAACGAAACTCAGTCATAAATTGTTTAACGATTCTCTATTTTCTAACCTTCATTGCGAAGGTAGGTAAGCAAATCAGTCGCAACAGGGTTTTCTTCAACAGCTTGCAAACTTTCATCACCAGGATTAGTCATTGATTTTGCATAGGAAACCTATGCTATGATACCAAAACAACATAGGAACCAACATATTCAAACAAGAATTAAAGCAATTCTTAGGAAAGAGAGAAACTAGCAATAAACAGAAATAGTGTGAAGCTAGCATGAAGCTAAAGTTTTCATTCATCAACTAAATCCCTTTACACTCTCTTGCCTATTCTATAAGCAAGTTAGTTGCTCAAAACACACATTTTGAGTAACAAACTCGGTGACCAGCTCAGCCTTCCTTTAATCAAACAAGAAATAGAATAATAAAATAGAGATGAAAGAAACTAATGGAATAATAAGCAGACACATGACAAAGACTCTTAGACAAATCACAATAGGAATTAATAGTTAAAACTCCTTAGCTGTTTTACACTAATGCCCCTGCATCACTTATTTTTTGTGTACATTTGGGATTACTAGAGAATATCCTAAAACTTCTCTTTAAAATATTTCATCTAGAAAAGCATTTGGCAAATTTGATTTGAAACTGACTAAAGAATGGACAATTACAAATTACTTTTTCACACAAACAATAAAATTATTGAAAGATAAGATATATAATTAAGTAAAATCTATCCAACAGGATCATCCCAGAAAGTGACCTCTCCAATGAAATTTGTATTACTGTTTCTTCTTTTTATGCTTGGCATATCAAGCAAGTAAAAAGATAGACGCTGAAGCATCCATAAGTCATTTCCTAAAACGAAATGAAAATAATAATAATAGCTATCTATACAAATGCATTCACAATAAATGTTTACCATTTTCAAAGAAGATAAAATTTTGGTAATTCCCACCAAATACCAAGGAATGTCTAAAAGGGTACCAAGTTTTAATATTATCTTAAAGCCATCAAATTCAAAACATGGCATTATAAGCTTCAAAATTCTTCTATTCACGGCAATAACTCAAAAATCCTCGTCATTAATTACATTACAAAAGCTAATAAGAAGGCTAAAAATTGACTGTTGTTGGTTCTACTGTTTTCTGTGGTCATACAAAACTGATTACTGCCAGTCCCATTGAAACAACCACGACCCATTAATTTCATCGCAAAATCAAATAATCAAAGAAAACCTCGTTAAATTTTCAAACATTTCCCAGCTCATTTCTCGAAGAACCTTCTAAATCTCCTACCATAACCCAGAAATAAAAAGAAACAATAACCAAAAGAACCAAGCATAAATATACAATACATACATGAACATAAATAGATAAAATGAGAGAAAGATGACAGACCACCAAGAGTAGTAGACGACATGATCCAGCTTAAAAACAAGCAAAAGCGTGAAAGAGAAGAGGAGGACATGGGCAACCAGTGCTTGAACGGAATTTAATACCATCCGCCAACTCATCATCTGAATCGAATTCGATGAAAATTAAAAAACAGTGAATAAACCCCAAACCACAGACCTTCAATTATATATGGGTATACAAATCTTAAGTTTATTTATAAATATTTTTCTAAACAATTATCATCTCGTACGTGGAGTATACAAAGAAGAAGAAGAAAAAATAAACCCTAGTGCTCTTATCTTTAGGTATCAGCTTTCTATAATTTCAGTTTCAGATGAGAAAATGCTTCAGTGAGCGCCATTGGCAGGAGGGTGAGAGTCTCCAATTTTTTATTAGGACACTACTTTTTTTCTATGTAATTATCAGTTTCCTCTCGCTTACCGTCCAAGGCAAAGTAACGGCTATCGGTATCCTCCGTTAGCGTTCCGTATGGCTCCGAGCACTTTTTTATCAAATTTTTAACGACAAAAATTACTTATATATTTTTCAGCTCATCATTTCACCCGTTTAATTAATATAGTTTTAGTTAAAATATAATTATTTAATATTTAATTTTACCTAATTAAATTTTATAAAATATTATGGATATATTATTTTTATTGTTATAAAATTTAAATATATTATATTTTGTAATTTTTCATTTTTTAAAATTGAATAATGATATTGTAATGTATAAATTATTTATTTTTATTTTTATTTTATATTTAATTATGTTTTAATTAAATTATCAAATATTAACACATTCATAACATTTTTATTATCATATTCTAAGGAAATGGTTTTGAATTTTTTCTCTAAAGTCACTTAAATAGCAAAAATTAAAGTATGTTTTATCTAATTCTACACAATTACCCAAAAAGAATTTACTCGGTCAACTTAAGATTTGTCAATTAAAATCATTTATAAGTTTCTAAACATGTTGAAATGAAAAAAAAAAGACATCAAAGATGAATTCAATACAAGTTAAACCACCAAAAATTATAATATTTTTAGATTTAAAGATTTTTTTAAAAGAGATCATTCAAAAAGAAAAACAAATTGATCTTTTAACTTAAAAAAGTGATTTGAAGTTTCAAGATGAAGTGACATAATTAAGAAAAAATCACATCAAATAAAGGAATCCTTAGAACAATATTACATTTAATAGGAAGACAATTACAATAAAGTATCCAAATAAAAAATGCAATGCTATCATGAATTTTCAAATTTCAAATCAATTTCAAATGGAAAAATAAACAAGGTTTTTTCCTAAAATTAATTCTCTATAAGAAGACTTAGTGTTAAAATTGTCATTGAAATTAAGTGTCTAAAACCAAGAATCCCTTTTGTTTTCAACTAAGAAGGAAGTCTTGTGAAAAAAGAACACATATCAGTATCTCAAATATGATTAACCAATTGAAAATTTCAAACAATATTGTAAGTATTAAGTAGATCATAAACCTTAATAAGGTAATGATGCAATTGATTGTGATAAATTAAAAAAATAGAGCCAAAAATAAGTAGTCCAATGAATCTAGAGATCATGTCAGATATCAATTGATTTATCATCTCCAATACTTATGAATGCTCCATTTTTTTAATCACTCTCTAGAAGAGAAACTATACTTCGAGATGAAAGAATCAGATGGCCTAACTTCATAGTTAAAAAAGTCTTTAGATTGTTCATAATTAAAATGAAACATTTTAACCCAAGATTTGTTATCATTATCGAGAAACTACTATCCTAATTTAGAAATAAGACTTAAATTGATGTCTTTAAGTTTACGAAAGCCTATACCACTTACATATTTAGGAAGACAAATTTGATCCCAACTTTTGCAAGCTAAAAGTCTTGAATTATCCTTCTTAGAGTTTAAACACCACCAAATTTTTCTTATGATAGCATCACTCTTTTTACAAAGCATTTTAAAAAATTTGAAAGTGCTTATAAAATAAGTTGATAAGGATAAAAGAACAGATTTAATATATATCATTTTACTACCCTTTAAAAGCAATCGAGATCTTCAATTATTAGTTTTTGAAATGAGTATATCAATAATTCTTTTGAATTTATCTTACCAGCCTTTGAAATTAATCGGGATCTCCAATTATCATTTTTTAAAATAAGTATATCAATAATTTTTTTGAATTCTGTACTTCATTGTTTATAAAGAAAAATATTATAATCAAGATATTTAACTCTTCTTGAGGCCTCTCGAATACCCAAATGAGATTGAAATTATTATATTAGATGACTAGAAACATTTTTTGAATATAAAATGTAGGATTTTAATAAATTAACTTATTGACTTAACCAAGTAAAAAACTTGAGCAGTTGTTGATGACTAATAGTAGGAACGTGTATCAATTTTAATTCTATAAAAACCCAAATTTGGCTCACCAGAAATAAATAATTTACTCAAAATTCCTAATCCCAAAATAAACAAGTAGAGAGATAAAGGACCAGTTTGTCTTAGAACTCTATCATGGATAATATTCCCAAAAGAATACCATTCAGTAGTAAATAATAAGATACATTGAGTGCTAAGACAAGTATAAATTAGATTGAAAAATTTATCGGAGAAGCTAGGGAGTCTCATAATTTTGATAATAAATTACACTCTATTATGTCATAAACTTTTTACATGTCCATTTTAATTCTCATTAAACCACATTTTTCTAATTTTCTTTTGATAGTGTAAACAACTTCTTAAGTAATAATAATATTTTCAAAAATCCATCTTCTAGAAATAAAAACCGATTGAAAAGCAAAAATAAATTTAATTAGATGACCACTAATTCTATTCGAAAGAATTTTGGAGATGATCTTATAAATAACATTTCACAAACTTATGCCAAAAGTTTTATTTGGAATTAGATTGAGAAGTCCAATTTTGAAAAAGTCTTGAACAAGTTTTACCAAACTTTTACTAAAATTATCCCAATAATTGTTATAAATAAAAGTTGGAATACTATCAGAACTATTAGTCTTAAAAGAGGCCATCGTGAATACCATATTTTTTATTTCACCCTTTTTTTCTAGAATGCTCAAAAGATCATTATTATTTTCAAGTGAAATACATTGAGTAAATCGAATAGAAAATTCATTATTTAAACAGTTAGAATCATCAAAGGATGATTTAAAGATATCATTAAAATGATGGATAAACCAAGAACCAATATCATTTATGTTTGAAGACCATCTGCCATCAGTGTTAAGAATGATATTTCTTCTTCCTCTAATCAAAGTTGAAGTATGAAAAAACTTGGTATTATGATCTTCTTCAAGTAATCAAGTTTCTCTTGATTTTTGCTTCCAAATGCTTTCAATTCTACTTTGATACTCATCAATATTATTTAAAAGTTGATTTTTAAGAAAACCATTTTCATCAATTATATTACTACTTTGAACTTTTAATAGAAGATCTTCAGTAGCTTTTAATCTACCCTCACAATAGCCAAAAATGATGGTTGTTCTACCATTTGAAATCATTGGCTAATTGAGCAGAATTAGTATGAAAATTAGATTGAGCATCAAGATTATCAAAACTTTTCCAAGCTTGATTAATAACATTCTTGCTACAAATATCTCTATTCCAAGATGCATAAAATCTGAAGAGTTTATTAGTATAATTCAAATGAATATGTAGATTCAACAGAATAAGAGCATGATCCTAAGCTCTAATTTGTAAATTAATTACAAAAGCATTAGGGAAAAAATGATCTACATTGGAGAAACAAGAGTTCTATCAATCCTTTATTTGATATTATGTCTATATTTGTTTTTGTTAGTCCAAGTGATAGGTAAACCAGAAAAACCCAAATCAATAGCTTCAATCTCATTCATTAATTCTCTTAATCCATTCGGCCAAGAATTAACTAATAAACCTCCCTTTTTTTCATTTTGATTTAAGACCTCTTTCAAGTCTTTCACATCCAATTACCATCAAAAGTATTTATTAGAGTTATAAGACTTGTACAAAATTCATCTTTAAGATTCTCATAACAAGGATAATAACATTAAAACAAGTTTCATTTCATTCCATTGAAAATAGAATTACAAATTTAAAGAGCAATAACATGTTGATCAAAAGCCACCACAGAGAGTTAAACACTTAGTTTCCACATTATACATAAATGTCTAACATTATCCAAAGTAGGAACAAAAAAATCAAAATAGCCTAAATGTTGCTGAACAGAAATACAATAACTACTAAGAGTTTTAGTCTAGAAAATAAATATACAATTAGGATTATAAGTATTAACCATCCTACGTAAATAATTAATAGTCGAGGATTTAAGTAATCCTTGACAATTCCAAGGTAGTATCTTCATTTTCCAATTGGGAGCTTAATAAGGAGCTTGGTAAGGGTCACTTCTTCCCCCATTTAGATTATAGAAGTAGTAGTTGATGAATTGATAATAGTAGATGCCACAATAACTCCTGAAGGAATCATATCTCTAGGAAGAACTAAGAAACTAAGAAGCTTTCTCCACGTAAACCAGATTTAAGATATACACCTAAAAAGGTCGTATGTGGAA
This sequence comes from Hippophae rhamnoides, assembly GCA_033030585.1. Classification (NCBI taxonomy): domain Eukaryota; kingdom Viridiplantae; phylum Streptophyta; class Magnoliopsida; order Rosales; family Elaeagnaceae; genus Hippophae; species Hippophae rhamnoides. The sequence continues at coordinate 45,308,605 of CM065436.1, read as the reverse complement.
GGACTATACTCTTAACAAGAAAGGGAGCAAGGAAAAATTAAAGTCCTTGGTTTAATTTTCCCTTTTTTAGAAGAAGTGTTTTTTACTTTTTATCTTAGATCAAAGAGTGTAGATAAATATTAAGGAAATGAAGTTAAGTTAGTATAAGAATAAACTAGATCTTTAACTACACATGAATAAATGAGAAGAAAAACCATCAAACCATACTACAGGAGACATGCAAGAAGATCTCATAGCAAAGATAAAAAGTACACCTCAAAAACTTAGGGGACAATTCCATACCATTTCCTGCACGAAGGAAATAGGAAAGTGAAACTCTACTCTCAAAATTGTGAGAAAGCATGACCCATTCAAGTTGATAAGTTGCTTGGGATTATGTTTTCTATCACACAAATGATACTTAAAAGGTGATTGGTAACTTAAGCGGTGATATAGAGATAGATATAAGTTCTTTTGAAGTGAAGTAAGCTTAAGATGAGTGATGGATAGATGCGTGATAAAGATAAGGGATGGATATATGAAGGTGGTTAACTAAAGGATCATAATTTTTCTTAATTTATGATGGGTTTGAAGATAAAGGTTGACGAAGGAAAAAACCTTTAGAAGAAGAAAGACTCCACTCTGAAAACACAAAGAGTAATATATCATGAAAGTATAAGCTTTCTTCCATCTCTTTAGACTGACATAACCTATGTTATTGGTTGTTGAAGATGATGATAAATAGAGGGTTATAGGTGGTTTACTTATGGTTTTAGGCTTTGGGTATTGCAACAGACAATGGATTTGAAATGATGAAATTAGATGGAGGCTTTAGGCTGAAAAATCAAAAAACCACTTGATTTTTCAATGAATTTTAGATGGTTTATGGTAATGGATGATGGACCTCCCAAAAGGAATTAAGATATGTGTTTTGATAGAGTTTTAAAATCAAATTGTATTCAATTATGATTTTAAGGACACTAAAAGTTTTATTTGTATTGAATTATAATTTTATATAAGTCTTTAAAAATAAACAAAAATTTAGATAGATTCAATTGTGATTTTATAAAAGTATTTAAAAATGTAAGTGTAATAAAAAATTAGTTGATTTTTAAAGATTTCAAAAACTCGCATATTTTTATGAATTTTAGACGACTTTTTAGGGGTGTATTCATTTGAGAATTTTAATGATTTTATAGAGTTTTAAAATCTAGGCATATTTAATTAAGATTTACATAAAACTCTAAAAGTTTAAGTATATTTAAAAATCTAAGGGTATTTAAAAATTCTTTGATTTTAAAAGTTATAAAAACTCATAAATTTTTATGAATTTATATGAAATTTTAGATGTTATGTCTTTTAGATCCTATAACTATGTGATTTATATACTTTAATCCTACAATTTTACACATAATTATTATAATTTAAAAATATGATCAATTAAATAAAAAATTTTACGGATAAAATATAAATTATATATTTTATTAATAAAAAAAAAACTTATACAACCCTTCTCCTCACTTTTTCCTCTCCCTCATTCTTTACTATTTTTCTTTCTCATCCTATTACTTTCTCTCTCCCACTTACCTTTTCTCTCTCACTTATCCTCTCTCTCATACTTACTCTTTCTCTCTCTCAATTTAATTTTTATTTTTCATTAATAAAAATAATGATGAGAAAATGAGAGAGAGAGAGAGAGAGAAAGAGGGAGAAGAGAAGGGACTACGTTTGTTTGTATATTTGTTTTTAATATTTTTTATTAATAAAATATATAATTTTTATTTTGAATCTCAAAAAATCCTTACATTTGAAAATTTTGACTTTATTGATCATATTTTTAAATTACGAGATTAATAAAGTTCACTTAAAAAGTTATAGTACTAGAGTGAATAAATCATATAATTACAAAATTAGAATGACCATGCATCCAAACATTTTAATTAAAACCAAATGTAAGATAATTTCTACTAATTATTCTCTCTATCCTAAAGATTTCTGAAAAATTATAAGGAATTTTTATTTTTATTTTTCTCTCCCATACACTTCATCTCTCTCTATTATTGGTTCAACATTATCGTATAAAATCCATAAAAGTCTGAAAAAAAATTCAATGCAATCCACGAGACTAAAAATCAAAGATTCTTTAAAAGTTTATAAGAATCTTTTAAATTTATAACTTGTTAAAAAACTATCAAAATTTTAATTAAATAGAAATTCTCTTAAGTAGTATTTGTTAAATTGAGGTCAAGGGTCAAAATGTCGCATGATCGTTACGTGACTAGTACTCAATACTCATAAAACTTTCAATTACTCTTTGCAACCACTAAATCTACCCTTTTTGTGTCTATTTCGTCAATATATTTAAAGCCCAATTATTTGAACATTCAATAAAGGTATAAATATTTGGATGATCTTTCATTTTTTTAATAAAAAATTTAGACTTTGTAGATTTAAAGGAAAAACAAAGTTAATATGGTTAATGAAGTTGTATGGCCAACGAGAAAGAAATGCAAAATGATGGATTTGGTGGTGGATGAGAAAAACAATAGTTTGGGGAGTATTAAATGATCATTTTTGTGACTTAATGCCAATTTAATAAATAACATTTAGTTTGTCTACAAAGTTATCAATTAAATTGATATAATTAGAGGTTGAGAGATCATATCGAGTGATTTAATAAAATTAAATGAATAAATCTATCCAAGTAAAAGTTAGGAATTAATTTTAATAGTTATTTGATAATTTTTTATTAAAAAAGATTATAGATTAAATTTTACAAATTAATAAAATTGTGGGACTAAATTGGCGTACTTAAAAGTTAAGTTACTACATTCGGTAAGTTAATAGAGTTACACCATGTTTGTTAACGTATAATAAAAATCATGATTGTATATTTTTTATATAATCATACTTTTAACTGTGAAGTTATATTATATTATACAAAATAAAAATTGTATATTGTAAGTTTTGTCATTTTGGTGTTAGTATTTAATTATTAAAAATAATGTCTATATTTTATTTGATGTTTATGTATGTTTTTTGTAATTTTGGTTACTGGTGGTTCAATATCACTTACGACACAATTTTGTATTTACTTGTTACATACACTTACTCTCTTAGATTGTATATAGTCTGCATTATTGGGTTGTGTTTTGTTATGTTCTCCCGTTGAAGACTTTGTTTGTTGTTATGTTGTCCTATTGGAGACTTAGTGTTTCTCGGTGTTTAAAACGATTGTTTTTTATGGATTTCAATGAGGCCCATCAAGAGCTCGTTGAAGTCCTCATCAAGATACTTGCTAACGTGGTTAGCAAGGTGTCCAATAAGGTGGTTAGCACATTGTAATGACTATTACCCTCGTTGCGGTAGTTGTTAGCCCCAGAATGTGGTAATTTAAGGTCCATAGGTTTAATTTTTCTATAAATTTTCCTCTCATTCTCTTTATTTTCTTGGCCGTAATTGGAGGGAAGCTTTGCCCATTTGGTACTAGACTTTCCAAATCCCTTTTTGGTCTTTTTTCTTTTTGAGTGTTGAGTGTGAAAAATAGTTTGTAAATCTATAAGTCATAGAACATTAAAGATGAGTCTTTTTCATATTTCTCAAACATTAGTTTGAGTGAAAAAATGTGAGATTGAGCAACATTTTGTTAAGAGTTAAAAGCTCATTTGTTAGTGAAGAACCACATCATTTAATTGAGCACATCTTAGTGTCGAGTTGTAGTGTGTCAGCTTGTAGTTGTAAGGATGCAACATAGTCTCCATAGGTGAAGAGTATATGTGGTAGTGTGTCATGTGTTGGCTGGGTATTACGTGGTTGCAACAAGGTGTATAGATGATAAGTATATGTGTTTGTTTGTTGTGTGTCAGCTGATAGTTACAAGGTTGTGATAGTTCCCACAGATGAGGAGCCTATATAGTAGTGGCCTATGTGTCAGTTGAGTATTGCAAGGTTGTAACGTTGGCCATAGGTGAGGAGCCTATCTGTTATAATAAGCGTTATTTTATCCACATTTTTATATATAAAATCCTTTACATTTATATATTTATTATAATGAGCTAAAATTATTTATTTTATGGTAAGTTGTCACAAAAATCTCTTATATTAGCTCATTTATACCGTTTAGTTTCTCTGATTATGAATGATGCAATTTAGTACTTTAGTTTTGTAAAAAGGATCCACTAAGAACAGATTATAATATTTTAATAATTTTTCATTTAAAATATTATTTTTTATCAAGTAATTAAAATACAATTAAAATATGAGTCTTTAACAATAATAAAAGTGAATTTAATTTGAAATAGTTTAAGAAAAATAAATAGTAAAAAAATTCAAATAAAAATTTATTTAAATAAATATTTTAATTTTTTAAAAAATAAAATAATGGCGGTGAATAAATATTTTATATTTTTTTATATTAATTGTGATTTTACCGATGTTAAAACTCATGTTTAAATCACGTTTAATCATTTTACAAAAAAAATAATGTTATTATAATAAAAAAATATTAAAATAATATAATTTGTCATTAATCGGCCTTTTTCACAAAACTATAGGACTAAATAACATTGTTTCTAATTTAATAGACTAGATGTCATAAATTGCCTAATCTAAGAAATTTCTGTGGTATTTTTCTCTTTATTTTATATTTATTGAAAAACTATTAATTTTTAAGATTCTTTAGGATTTTCTTAGGATTTTTATGAATTTTTTATTTGATAAGTGAATTAAGTTAGAAAGAAAGTTGATATATTTAGAAAACTATCAAAGCTTATCCCTTATTTTGACCATCATAGCTTATCCCTTCTTTTATCCATCGTAGCTCATCCATCACTTTGTTCATCGTAGCTTATCCCTCATTTTAATAGGTGGTGCACATTAATTATCTCTCCACCAGAATACTGGTAATTATGTTTACATCTTGATTCAATTTTTATCTTTTATAAATGCAAAAAAAATCCCACAAAATAAGGAGAGTATCAAAATTACACAAAAATTAAGAAATTTAAAAAAAAATCATATTTAATACAATATTATAAGAGCTTTGAAGGTAAATTCAAGAGTAGGAGAATATTGATATTTTTAGTTCCTTTGGGTCTAATTATTCATACAAATCAAATTCTTTTCTCTACCACTCTTTATTTATGATGGAATATTTATAAAGGAATTTTTTATTATTTTTATTTGATAAGTGGATTAACTTAGAAAGGAAATTAATGTATTTAGCAAACCATAGTAGCTTATCCCTTTGTTTGACACGTGATGTACACTAATTATCTCTTTACCAAAATACCATCAATCTTATTCACATCATGATTTAATTTTTCTCTTATAAATATAAAATAACACTCCACAAAATAAAATGACTATTATAATTAACAAAATCAATATAACAATTGCAACAAGGAAAGAGAGAAAAGGGACACATTTAGGGTAACTTTTGGATGAGATTTTGAAGATTTTTATAAACTTTTCTACTCTTCTTCTATTTAGTTTTCTTATGGTTATAATGTTGATTCTTATAGAATTTAGCTAATTTAATAATATGATTGTGGGAAAATTTTATGCTCTAGACTATGATTTAATAAATTTAATGTCATGAATAATTTTGCTTTCAATTCTTAATTTTTAATGTATTTAATTCTATATTTGAATGTCATGACTATCAATGTTATGAATAAGGATGTACAACTAATTTATTGTATGAATGTGTTTATATATAGTTTAAGATGTTAGTATAAAATTGCTTATATTCTTATTCAAAGTGTTACCTTATGAGTGCTATCATAAGTATGATTGAATACCTTCACCAAAGGGTAAATGATTGTTCTAATCTTGCTTAGTTTAGTTATCACTTTTTAAGATTTTAATGCAATAAACGAATTAAATCTCATAAGGGTTTTTCTAGGTAGTTCAGGATTCAAGTTTATTTACGATGGTATTCTAAATTAAATACAAAGTAAAAAAGTGTGGAAAGTCTTAAGTTGACGTAGATTTCTAAAGCTAAAGTTAATAATTTATGAATTATTTTAAAATATGAAAAATATTTATAACTTAAGAAATTAATTTATATTCATGACACAATTATTAAAATTATAGGCTAGTGGTGAGAATAGTTTCATAATCACATATCTCTCATAATCCTTTCACAACTTATTTTACTACTTTATGTTATTTTTCTCAAAAAAAATTCAAAAATTCAAATTTTTAATTTTGATTGAGTCACTTATGACTTAGTAATTAAGAATAGATATTATTACCAATCCTCGTGAGTATCACAACCTTTATTCTTAAATTACTTATCACTTGTATATGATCATATATACTTGCGTGTTCTTAATTGTGTCAAGTTTTTGGCACCGATGTTGGGGATTATTTTAACAATTCTTTAAATAATTACTAGTTTTATTTATTTATTTATTTTCTTCAAAAACAATATCCTTTATTTTTTAAATTCATTTTTTATTTATTTTATTATTTTTAGTTTTATTTTTAATTTATATTTTTTTCTAACTTTTGTTTTTTCATCTTTTGTTTATTGTTTTAATTTTTAGGTTTATGATTATTTTTATTTTTATTATTTTTTATTATCTTTATTTTTCATATGAATTAATTCTCTTGAAGTGTTGAATGTTAAGGAAAAATGTACACATATGGATAAAATATACCTTACATACAATGGGTTTCTTACACCATACTTTGAGCATCAACAAGAAAATTGGGACTACCGTAAGAATTCAACTACATATGTTCTAGATCCTGTGTGGATTTACCTCCTTACATGCTTTATTATGTATTATAGCATGTGAGAATACAATCATCATTTATAGAATATATTCGCACATAGGAAGTCTTAGAGTGATTGAGCTTTCTTTGTAGTTTTTCTTATATGTTTGCTTGAATAATGTACTATGTTATTTTTCATGTTAATATATGTTGCTAACTTTGACAGGAACCTGTTAGGCACACATTTAGTAGTGTGTTTATTGTAACTTATTTTTTCTTATTTACTAGTTATTTTTGTAGTGTATTGAATTAACTATATTCATTTTATTGTATTTTAGATGTGTTATTTGTTTAAATCATATTGTGAGGCCTACTTGATCAAGTTAAAATAAAACTCGCAAAAGTTTTTATAGGTTAGCTTATCAACCCCTCTTTAGGTCCTCGATACTTATTTGGGTCGAAAATAATGTATATTGTTCAGACGATGGAACTTCAACACCGATGTAGAAATTATTTATTATCAATAGGTTTGGGTTTAAACAATACTAGATAGTTAACTTAATTGGTCAAAATTCTACATTCTAAAATTATTTTTCTTGATTTTTTCTTTTATCTCAAACTAAAAATTAATTTTAAAAATTTTTAAAATGTAAAAAAAAGATGAAAGTTATAAATTAAATATTAGTTTCAAAGAATTTAAAATTAAATTATTTTAATATTAAAGAAAATTACAAATTATTTTAAATATATATTATTTATCAAGAATTTTATCCAATTATATAATTCAAGTTTTCATCAAACGTGAAAATGATTGATAACAATTCCATTTCTAATTACAAGTTTTATAAATATAAAATAGAATTACGAGGAGTCAAATATTAAAAAATCAGAATTAGTAAAGAAAAGAACTAAAAAATCAAATAAAGACAATCTATTTCTCATTTATAATAATACTGAAAAAGTGCATATGTATTTATTGGATTAATAAGGCTTAAACCTTAATCATAATATGATTTTAAATAAGATTCATGAACTAATAAGAAAACATAATAGTAATAATAATAATCTATTATTCTAACCTTAATAGTACATTAATAAGAAAACTAAATATTAATATCTAATATTCTATTTCTACTTTTCAAGTTGAACCTATCTATGAACATAAATAAGTTTTGCTTGAGTAAATACAAAAGATAATCAAATAGAAATCAACAAAAATAATCCACGAGGTTAAATCTCAAAGTTACTTATATTATTCTTTCCAATAGTGTAAAGTTAGTCACTGAACCAACTAAAAATAAATGAAAATAATGGATTATATATACTTGAAAACATACAAGTATAAATGATCATTGCATAAGTGATAAATAGTTTAAGAGCATAAATTATCTTGCCTACGAGGGTTGTTAATAATTTCGACTCCTAATTACTAGTTTATTAGCAAATTAATTATAGCTAATAATGAGAGTTTTTGATTGATTTTAAGGAAGATAACATAAAATACATATATGTAAATTGCAAAGGAGTTATGAGATATATATGATTATAGGTATATCCTTACCACTAATATATAATTTAACTAATCATTTAATGAATCAATATTTAGTTTTTTAAATACTAATTTACTATATTAATCTAAAACTATTTTTGAATTCTTAACTTTAGTTTTAGAAGTCTAGGTATATTTGAGACTTTTTATCTTTTCTTATTGCATAATGATTAATGATATAATTTATTTACCAATCTAAATCCAGAACTACTTAGAACTTCACTTACTAGATTTAATTCATTCATTGCATTTAAATTTAAGAAGGAAATAACTAAACTAGATAAGATTGGAACAATCATTTAACCTTTAACAAAGGTATTCAACCATACTTTTGACAACAACCACAAGATACAACTTTGAATAAAAATATTAGCAATTACATACTAACATCTTAAACTAGATATAAACATACTCATGCAATAAACTATTTGGCTAATTTACAACATTCATAGTTTTGGTATTTAAACATATAATTGAATATATCAAGAATCAAAACTAAAGTTTATCATGACATTAAATTAATTTAAATTATAGTCTAGGTCTTATAATTACTGACAATCATATTAAAAGTTTAGCTAGACATAAATTTTGAATAAATCATTATTATAATCAAGAAAACTAAGAAGAGTAGAAATGATAAGAAAAGCTTAAGAATTGTAGACAATGAAGCCAAAAGAATCCCAATTTTTAATCTTCAATCCTTCCTTGTAGATCTAGTTCAAAAGTTTTCCTTTAATATGCTCTTTGATCTCTCTTGCTTCTTATTCCAATTGTTTAATTATTTTATAACTTTCTTTCTATATATCTTATTATTAACCCTAATGACTTATATATAGTTATAGGTTTAAACACAATACAATTGGGATTATAATTCTAAAACTTGGCATTCAAGTATTAAGTCACGAATGCAGATCATGACACACATTATTTCATACCAGGATGTGTAATCAAACTTGTGCAAATAATGTAGATCCAAGACGAATGTGTCACGTCTTAAGTAAGACTATGTTACAACACACGTTGTGTGATTTCTAGAATACCTAGTGATCCGAGATGGAGTGTGTTGTGGTGCACATATTTCTATGTCTTGAAGCGCTTGTAGTTCTGTTTTAGTTCTAAATACACATTTTTGTCTCTTTTTCCTTCTTTTGTCCCCTAATACTTGTATAATACAAAATAAACACATAAACACACAAGGAACAATAAATCAATGTACTTATGTGCAAGTTGGTGCACAAATATATATGTAAAATGATACAAATTAATATCAATATTGAGTGGAGTCGTAGGTCACATGTAGTAAAACATCGCTATATGTGTAAAGTAACATAAAAACAATAGAGGATGTGATTGGATAGGCTAAACAATAACAAAATCACTTAGAAAAAGGCTTTTTGAAAACTGAGATAGTTTCGATGTAGACAACTGAAGGGTAGCAATGCCGATGGTGACAACTCCAAGCAAAAAAAGAGTTGGCGTAAGTTGTCATCTAGAAGGAAGACATACTCTAACTCCCCACATAAGTTGGAGCACAAATGTAAAACATGTTCAACTTGAATAATGAGGTATAAAAAGAATCTCCTAATAATAAAGAGCACCATAAGACATTAGTAGTAGAAATTGAATTTTATCATGCTTAAAATGATTACCCTTTAATAGGCATATATAATTTATACCCATATGATCTTCAATTAATAAAATAATAACTTTAATTAGTGCACATAACCCACAAAGTAACAACATGGAAAACATCTAATATATTAGACTACATAACAGTAACGAAGAAAAGAAAAATCCAACTATGAACCATACAAGTACCAACAACAACATTGAAGAAGCAATTCAACATTTAGTGAGACGAAAATACGAGAAACTCCTCATATTGCATGCAATTGGTGTCGGCCAAAGCCTACCAACATATATCTATTAACTCACATCAATAATAGAACTAAGAAAGTTTAAAGTGAGTGGTATATACTGACAATTAAAATTTCAATCAATAAGATAATCCATAAAATTTTCATATTGTAAAATAACTATAGAAAACCACTCAAATAACCAATCAAGGTCACTGTTGAAAATAACGCCTAGTACTTCTCTTTTGATAAAAATAAGAAATTAATAATTGGAGTATTAGTCACATAGTAGTATGATTTTGAGTATTGAGACCCACGTAATATTATTGAACAATAAGAGATATTTATGGATTATGAGATAAAGTTAAATCTCATAAAAATCCAAATAACCAAAATTTGGGTTCAATAGCAATAAAAGAAAATGACCAATCTAAATTAAATTTTAATAAAAATATCTTCGATATAAAAAAAATATTAACAACTAATTGACACTATTGATCAGCTTAAAATATTGAGTCAATTTAAAATATCCAATTTAACCAAATAAGTCCAAATAACAAATAAATGGGCCCAAAAGTCTCAATGAGCCCAATTACCAAAATACAAAACACCAATAAATTACCTCCAAATTGCCTATGGACCCATCTGCCCGTATTTCTAAATATGTCAAAGATACCAATTAGCCCAAAGTACGAAATAAGCCGAATCAACCTTAACCAAAGAATAAAGGCTAGGCGGCGGTGCTAATTTGGGATTGAAGTGGTCCACGATGTTGAATAGAAATGGATGGTTAATGTTGGCGAGTGCGATTGGGTGGCTGTAGCACTGACAGTGGCGTGAGTAGTAGAATCCTTACACAACCCACTCTCCAATTTGGCGGATAGCCGCGCATAATGGCTGACCCAAGATGAAGTTAGTGGTTAACGATTATGGCTTGGACTTGGAAAATTGATATATTTTTAATTTTTTAATGAAAGGAAAAACACTATAAGGAGTGAGGATGAATTAGAGTTTAGAGAATAGATAAAAATGTTTAAGATTTAACATAGCGTTACAAAGAAGAGAAAAATAAAATAAGATTATATGGAAGCAAATATTAAAGATTTTGAAATAAGTATAGATGAGAACCAAATAAATAAAAGAAAGATGTTCAAATTCTCATCTATAATAATATTGAATCATATGTGTATTTATAAGAGTAATAAAAACGAACCTATAATCCTAATAATAATTTAAATAAGACTCATAACCTAATAAATAAATATAATAATAACTATCTAATATTCTAATCCTAATAGTTTTCAACACTAATAAAGAAACTAAATATTAATATCTTAGATAAGATGATATTTTAATCATTTTATTTTCACAAATTAAGCATATTAAATTGGTTTTTAAAATTTTATGTACTTTTATCACATTATTGTTGCATTTTTTGACACATTTGTCATTTCTTAACAATTTTTTTTGATGTATTTTTGCAAGAAAAACTTAAGTTAGATTAAATTGAATCTTAAGAGTAAATGATTGAAGAGAAAAATATTTAAAACAATTGGGAAAAAAATGAAAAATAAAGTGATTACAAATAATCAAAATTAGCTTAAAATGACTACAATATTCACAAATGTAACAATAAAATGACTAAAATGCACCAAGTTAAAGCAAAGTGACAATTGTGTCCAATTTATGAAAGTAAAATGACTATTATAGAGTTTTTAATTAATTGTAAAAAAAAAACAACAACATAAAAGATCAGAAACAAATTGCATAATAGCACATGAGATCATGTGTATCCTTACTATTACTATATTATTCAACTAATTATGTCATTAATAAAAATTAGTTTATTAAGTTCTATTGATACCTATTTTTGTCAAGATCAGTGATTGGATACAGCTTTTCTTCCTGTGAACTTAAGAATAGAGAATACACCATTAGGACCTTGAACCACCACAGGTGTGGTGATCTTTGGCTCTCCGATACTTAAGTAAGTCAGGGTAATGAGAAAGATGAGTAGACTAATGTTTCTTCGTATGATGCATATGGACGAAGAGAGACTAAATGAGAGAGTATAGATTCAAGTGTTTGTCTCTTGTAAAGTTAAGTCAAGTTGCTTCAATTTATGTTTGAGGGAAATTTATGATGCATATTGATGAACGAAAACTGGCATAGCCGATTCTCGCAAATACTTTGGTTTTAATATTTGTAAAACTCTCGCAAGTGATCATTTCGTAGAAAATGATAAGTATACTCTCAAGGTCGATCTAAGGAAGGAATGTATGTGGTTTTTAATTTATTATTCAAACTTTTAAAAACGAAATTAAATCCTAAACATCCTGTCACGATAGTTTGGTTTTTGTGTTCCTAATCTAATAACATAAAATAAACATATATACAGATTAATTAAATATAATCTAATAACATAAAAATAAACATAGATACAAATTCAATAAATATTTATCTAAAAATAAATATAAATACAGATTCAATAAATATTCATGCAAATTTTATCATTTATATTAGTGGAGTATTTATGGATATAATAATTAAATTAATTATGCTTGCTCATATTATCTAGGTTATTAAAGATATAAATTGATATTTTATTGATTCTCTCTTTTTTATATAAATACCACCTTTCGTGGGGTTAGATATTCTTTGTTAACTAAACAAATCAATTAACACCTATGGGTGAGGTTGATAACTAATTTGGTTAATTAAATTAATTCCTTTTTCTAAGAGATTGAAAATGAACCATTTAAATGACACCTTTGGTGGGGTTAGACAGTTTAAACTTTATTCAAGGTGTCCAAATTAAACATAAGAATTTAATTATTCGAGTACTAACTTTCAAGTTTTAAAACTACTATTGAAAACATGTTGTCAATACATTTTCACATAATAATTCTTATAAAAACTTTTGAAATAGAGTTTCACTCTAAATAGTGGGCGATTGTACCAACAAATAAAAGAGCATACTCTAAATTAGACCGGATAACTAAACCGTAAAATCTAGTTTTCAGATTTAAGTTTGTAATGAAAAATAATATATTTCTCTCTAACATCCTTAATATAAAATCTTGAATAAAAATAAAATCAATTCATTTTAGAAATTTTCACCTATTTAATATTTCGCAAGCATAACAACGTTATTATTACATCATAATTATAAACAATAAAGTACGCTTAAATTTAATCACAGACAAATTAAATATAACATGTAAGAATAAAGCATAAAAATAATCAGAAGAAAATAAAATCCTTACAGAACTTCGACGCTATTCCCGTTGCTAGAAAACCTCCAAGCGGAATTTGCACTTCCATTTATTGAATCAAAAACTAAAATATTACAAAAACATTACAAGTTCCTCTCAAAAAGAGAAGAACTCTAAAAACTAAGAGAATTGAACTAAAAACTAAGAGAAAAACTAAGAAAAGCTTAGAAACTAAGAAAGAAACTAAGAAAAACTCAAAAACTAAGAAATGAGAGAAAGAAAGAAGAGAGAAATGTGGGTTTGAGGTGTGTTTTGAAGTGAACGGAAGTGGGTATTTATAGGTGAGGATGGAGAGAAAAAATAAGTAAAAAAATGTTAAAACAAATGTTAAAAAATGAAAAAATGCATAATGGAAATGCTGAGGTCATCAATGACGTCAACATGACGTAATGGGGGCTGCTGCATGTGAAAAATGGGGCGAAAATGCGTCATGCGTAGGGCCGGGTCATTGGTGTCGCGCGCCGGGCGCTGCGTGAATACAGCAAGGCGCTGGCCGTGGCGCCATGCCACAAGGTCAAGGGCGCTAATTTCCATCTTTTTGACATTTTTGACCTTTTCGACCCATTTTGTGTAATTTTTCCATGTTTGTTGACTTTTTCCCACTTATTTATTAATATATTTGTGATGTATTGCTTCAAGTATTCCTCTTTGAGTCTTTAAATTGCGTTTTTAAGCCAAAATACCTGAAAAACAATAAAAATACCCGTGATTCCGAAAAAGACAAATTTATATAAATATATGATAAAACATATAAATATATATATTTTTAATCAATTAATGTGCATAAAATCATGGTAATTTTAGTACTTTTTGAGCACTCATCACAACCCCCAACCAGCTTCTTGCTAGACCCTTAGCAAGAGAAGAGATAAAAACTAAAAATTAAACTATCCTAAATCACTTTCGTGGATTGACACGGTTGCATTTAGCCTATGCAACAAGCCTTTAAACCCCTAGGTTGCCCTAGTGGACGAGTTTGAGTCTCGTGAGGGTTTTCAGTAATGATACGCATAAACATTGAACTAAATGTAAAAATCAAAAGAAACAATAAAAACAAACAACTTAAAAATTAAATTTAAAACAAAATCACAAATTAACAACATCTCACAAAAATGTCCCATACTTTTTAATCTCCTTTAAGATCATAATTAAAATCTCAAGCATAAGTTATTTTAATCTCTTTAAACAATCATGATTTATTATAATAATTAGTCGAAAATCATTTTCATATTTCTTATCAAAAATGTATCAATTTAATTTTACCCAATTTCAATGTCATGAATCAGAATTCGCTTCGACTCTATTCCTCACAAGTCAATACTCTCAAAACACTGAATCCTATGGGTTCAAACACTCATACTAATTTATATGCGAAAGAGTTGATGTATAGAAATGAACTAATATGTTCGCATATGTATAAAGAATAAAGGCTCAAAGTGTTATTTTAACATTGATCTAATGAAAGGAATCAAATGTATAAATTATAAAGATATCATATATAAAATTTTTTTTCATGCATAAATCAAAATCATTAAGAAAGAATTTCAAGATATATGCCTTTTACAAATGAAGAGAGTGCAATGACTTTTACTCACAACTTTGTAGGCAATGTGGGTTATATTATGTAGATTATACTATATATTCTTTATCTCTCTATTTTTTTTCTGAAGATATTTCTCAACATATGTATTTTAGAGAGTCAACCCATGTACAGATTGTACTTTTTTTTGTTTTTTTTTGGATTTTGGTGAGTGGTTAATTTTGTGGATTTTCTGTTTGATCTTGGTTTAGGTAACTTTAGATATGTCTTTTTTTTGTAGCAGTCATGCATGAACGAGATATAAGCATATACTATCAATTTCTACTCAAATCATTTAATCTAAGCAAAAATAATAATAAAAAAATATATGATACTCTATTAAGATGAGAAAAAATTCATACATTCAATGCTAATACCTATAGAGATCATCTAAAAATTTGAAGAAATAAGAAATGTGTTTGGAGTAGAAAAAATATATATTTCACTCTGAATAAAGGAAATTAGGCTCAAATTATATCTCACAAAGGTAGTCTCCACTAAACAAAATTCATAAACACCGATTTTGGGTTTAATATAATTTCTACATCTTATCAAGAAATACTAGTTATGACAAAAACTAACTAATTATCAAAAATAATTACAAAATATTTCATGATATGTTTTCAAAAATTAATCTAACAGTACAAAAGACTTAACTATTTACTTAAATTTGATTTAAAGAAATGATAATTTTTGTGATAATTTTTTTTTCTTTTCAAAAATTACTAAATCACACAAAATAAAACCAAACACACAAAAAATGAAAATGTGAACATAAAAATAAAATAAAAAATTATTATATATATTTTTTATTTTTTTATTTTTTTATTTTTAAATTGTCAAAAAATTTTTTAATTAAGCATGGTAACTTTTCACCACCCCTAACCTAGAACTTACATTGTCCTCAATGTAACAACTGTAAATTAAAGATAAAGAGAAAAGAGAAGAAAGATTACCTATTTCTTGAGAAAGTGCAAGTAGTAATGGAAAATGCAGGTGCATCCATCATATTCATCATTAAAGTGTATCTGAAGATCGGTCATGTGAACTTCTAACATCTCAACAAATATTTTTAGTTTTAACAATTTAAAAATTATTCACATGTAATTAAAATGAAATAAACAATAAAATTAAGTAAATAAAAGAAATAAAAGAAAATTACCTAAAATGATGGGTTGCCTCCCATCCAACGCTTAGTTTAACGTCTTAGCAAGACGTATCTTTTTGGTGCTAAGGGTTACTCAGCCAAATGCAATCCATTTCAGCAATGTTTTTTGGTTCTTCTAAATAAGGCTTGACACGATGGCCATTGACTTTGAACGTTTTTTGTGTCTTGGAGTCCAATAGTTCCACTACTCCATGTTCAAATACTTGAACTATTTTGAATGGTCCATCCCATCTTGATCTCAGCTTTCCTGGAAACAATCTCAAACGAGAGTTAAATAAAAGAACTTTCATTCCAGGGTGAAGAGTCTTAGGAACTAGCCTCTTGTCATGATAGCGCTTAGTACGCTCCTTGTATAATTTGGAATTCTCATGAAGCTGGAGTAATCGTTTTTCACCTGCTTTATCTAAATCCATGTTTAACTCTTTAATTGCCCAGTAAGCCTTGTGTTCAAGTTCAACTGGAAGGTGGCACGCTTTCCCAAAGATTAACCGGTAAGGGCTCATCCCAATAGGTGTTTTGTAAGCGGTGCGGTATGCCCATAAGGCATCATTTAACTTAAATGCCCAATCCTTCCTTGAAGGACGCATTGCTCCCAATATTCCCTTAATTTGCCTATTACTTACTTCCACTAAACCTAAGTTTGAGGATGATATGGAGTAGTTACTTTATGTATGATGTTGTTCTTGTTTAGTACTCCATCAAAGAGTTTGTTACAAAAATGGCTACCTCCATCACTTATTATAGCTCTAGGCGTTCCGAACCTACTGAATATTAAATCTTTCAAGAATTTCACAACAACATTAGCATCATTGGTTTTGGTGGGGATAGCTTCTACCCACTTGGACACATAATCCACAGCAACCAAAATGCATTTGAAAACCATTAGATGGGGAAAAGGACCCATGAAGTCAATCCCCCATACATCAAAGAGTTCAACAACTAAATTAGATGTCAAAGGCATTTCATCTCTTTTGCTTATGTTTCCTGTTCTTTGATATCTATCACGTTACAGGCACAAAACATATGAGCATCTTTAAAAAGAGTGGGCTAGAAGAATCCAGACTGTAATACCTTACGGGCTGTCTTTTCACCACCAAAATGACCCCCACAATGAAGTTCATGACAAAAAGTTAGAATGCTCTTATGTTCTTCTTCAGGTACACATCTCCGGATGACTTGATCTTGACCAATCTTGTATAAATAAGGGTCATCCCAGAAATAGTCCTTAATAGTTTTAAAAAACCTTTTCTTGTCCTGATATGAAGTGTTAGGTCGCAAAACACCAGTGGCAAGATAGTTTACAATATCAGCATACCATGGGTTTGGACCTATGAAAAATAACTGCGTTCATCGAAAGGTTTCAACTATATCTTCATTACTCTCATCTTTAAGAGAATTAAAGTCGAAATCAACCTAGACAAATAGTCACTACTAAGTTTTCACTGCCTTTCTTATCCTTGATTTCTAGGTCAGATTCTTGTAGGGGTAGGACCCACCCGATTAATCTTGGCTTGGCATTTGGTTTACTTAGTAAGTATCTTAAAGCAAAGATGATCGTAATGCACAATCACTTTAGATCCTACTAAATAAGACCGAAATTTGTCTAAAGAAAATACTATAGCCAAGAATTCCTTTTCAGTGGTGGTATAATTCATTTGGGCATCATTGAGTGTTTTGCTAGCATAGTAGATGACATGCAAACGTTTATCCACTCTTTGTCCCAGGACTGCTCCTATAGCATAATCAGAAGCGTCACACATTATTTCGAAAGGTAAAGACCAATTTGGTGCCATAATAACAGGGGTAGATGTTAGTTTCTCTTTCAAGGTATTAAAGGAGATAAGGTAGTCATTGTTGAAATCAAAATAAGCATCTTTAGATAGCAAGTTACACAAGGGGCGACTTATTTTAGAGAAGTCTTTAATAAATCGTCTGTAAAATCCTGCATGTCCTAAGAAGCTTCTTATCCCCTTCACAGATGTAGGGGGAGGTAGTTTGGATATCAATTCAACTTTTGCCTTATCAACTTCAATACCCTCGTTTGAAATTATATGTCCTAAAACTATCCCTTGTTGAACCATAAAATGACTTTTCTCCCAACTAAGGGTGAGATTGCATTCAATGCATCTTTCTAAAACCAAAGTCAATTTATGTAAGCAATCATCAAATGAGTTCCCAAAGACAGAAATCGTCCATGAAGATCTCAATGAATTTTTCCACCATGTCCGAGAAAATAGATATCATGCATCTCCGGAAAGTGGCAAGGGCATTGCATAACCCAAATGGCATTCTCATGAAAAGCAAATGTCCCAAAAGGACATGTAAATGTGGTCTTTTCCGATCTTACGGTGCTATGGGTACTTGATAATATCCAGAAAATCCATCCAAAAAACAGTAAAATTCGTGCCCAGCTAATCTTTCCAACATTTGATCAATGAATGGAAGAGGAAAGTGATCCTTTTTCGTATATAAATTTAGTTTCCTAAAATCTATAGACATTCTCCATCCAGTGATTATTCTAGTGGGCACTAATTCACTTTTGTCATTTTTAACAACTGTTATCCCAGATTTCTTTGGTACCACATGCACTGGACTAACCCACTTACTATCCGCAATAGGATAGATAATCCCTTCTTCCAATAATTTAAGAATTTCTTTTTTAACTACCTCTTGCATGTTT
Source organism: Hippophae rhamnoides (assembly GCA_033030585.1). Lineage (NCBI taxonomy): Eukaryota > Viridiplantae > Streptophyta > Magnoliopsida > Rosales > Elaeagnaceae > Hippophae > Hippophae rhamnoides. Next base: position 45,289,796 of record CM065436.1, on the reverse strand, counting down.
GGGTTTAGTCTTGTTTGGGCCTCTCGTACTGGTTTAGCACCATTCTCCAAGTTGATCTTGTGCATACACATTGTTGGACTAATGCCTTTTATATCTCCTATACACCAACCTATCGATTTCTTAAACTGTTTAAGCACTTTGATGAGTTCCTTTTCTTGTGGTTTGGTCAAGGTTGAAGAAATTATCACTGGATAAGTTTCTCCTTCTCCCAAAAACACATATTTTAAGTGCTCAGGTAAGTCTTTGAGTTCAAGTTCAGGTGGATTGGCCTCTTTAATAGATGAAGAACTGGGTAGATTTAAGAGTGTACTAGATTTTGTCATTACTTCATTATTATCTAGTTGTTCAAGGTACCCCTTAATTTCTTCATCTAAATCTTCTTCAACCTCTTCAAGTGTAAGAATGGTTTCAAGCTTGTCTTCTATTCTGGTTTGGAAAAAGGTGCTTTGGACAAGATTATCCAAAGGATCAACATCGAATATTTCATCGATGGCAGAAATAGAAGGAAAAGGTGAAGAATCAAAAACTTTAAAATGAACAGTCTCTCCTAAGACTGTCATTGTCAAATTTCCATCTTGGAAATCAATAATAGTTTTAGTAGTTGCCATAAATGGTCTACCAAGCAATATTGTGTGCTCTCTGTCCAATGCTGGATTTTCTTGCATATCCATAACCACAAAGTCAACAGGTATTATCAGTTTGTCTACCTGTACCAACACATCCTCAACTATTCCCTCTGGATATTTAAGAGATCTATCTGCAAGTTGAAGGGTCATAGTTATGGGTTTTAAATCCTCTAGATTGAGCTGTAAGAATATAGAGTAAGGCATCAAACTTATACTAGCACCTAAATCAAGCATTGCTTTAGCAACTTTCCTATCCCCCATAGTTATGTTTATAATAAAACTTCCAGGGTCTTTCAACTTAGGGGGTAGTTTGTGCTGAAGTACAACGCTAGAAATTTCTGATACTACTACTCGTTCATTCAGCTCATACCTCCTTTTCTTAGTGTTCAACTCTTTGAAAAACTTGGCATATGAGGGCACATTCATGATCACTTCTAATAATGGTAAATTGATATTTACTTTAGAGAGCATATTAAAAAGATCGTTGAATTGCTTATCTTGTTTGGATTCTTTTAACCGGTGGGGAAAAGGTACTTGCATCTGGTGTGGTTCTGTTGTCTTTTGAATTTTGGGGGTGTCAGATGACCCCCAATGAGTTTTTCGAGAAGGCTTGGTAAGTTTAACACTTGTTTCTCCTTTTGCGAGATTAGAATATCGCCTTCTTTGTTACCTGAACTACAAGGTAGATTGTTAGAGATTTCAGGTAAACTGGTATTGACTACCTTACCACTTCGAAGGGTTCTTACATCCTTTGCTTGTTCTGGTTGACTGGGAAACTTTCCTGGTTCTTTCTTTTGCATTTTTTCAGCTAGTTGCCCAACTTTAGATTCAATACTTTTAACCGAAGCCTCCATGGTGTTCAATCTTTGATTAGTCATCAATTGGTTGTCACGATTAACTTGAATAAAACCATTCAAGCTATCTTCTAAGGTTGGATTAAAAGATTGGCTTGGTGGGTAAGGGTGGTTGTTAACCGACCTTAGTGTTGGATATTGGGTGTAGGCTGGGTGATTATACGTGTTTGGATGATACCTTTGAAAAGATTGGACTTCCTCTATGGTATCGACACTAGAATCACAAGTATTTGAACAATTATGAGTACCATGCCCAATTGAACAACACACTTCAGCAAGTTGCAAGGTTATCTCTTTATCAGAGCCAACTTCATTGAACCTTGCTTTTCTTCTACCACCTCTTTGTTGGGAATTAGAACCCAATAGCTCATAAAGATTATAGGTTTCCTTTGCGGTCTTTTCTCCTACAGCACCTCCAGCAGTATTATCAACCATGTATTGACTCTGTAGTGTCAATCCATCATAAAAGAATTGGTTTTGTAGCTGTAATGGAAAGCTATGATTTTGACATTGAATGAAAAGGAGTTTGAATCGTTCCCAAGCTTCATGAAAGGGCTCTTCATACAATTGAGAAAATGTTGCTATCTTTGTTCTTAGATCAACAGTCTTTTGATGGGAATAGAACCTACCCATAAAAATTTCATAGACTGCCTCCCAAGTTTTAAGAGAACCCGACTGTAAAGTAATGAACCATGACCAAGCTTTATCTTTGAGAGTGTAAGGAAAACACATCATCCTAAGTTGATCTTCATTAATTGTATGTAATGGAAAGGTTTGGACAGTAGCATAGAATTCTCGAATGAAATGCAAAGGGTCTTCATTAGGGATACCATAAAAGGAAGGCAACAAAGAATAATGAATCTTTTTCAATTCATAATTCCTTGCAGCCTCTTGTAATTGGATGCCGGAAGTTACATTGCCAATGATTGGCATTGTATAGTCTTTCATCTTTTTCCGCCTATCTTCAGCATCTCCCATGGTTGTTTGTAGTTGAAAATGATCCTCCTCCTATTGTGTATCAACATTTTGCTCTTAAAAACAATAGTAGATATCTCTAAAAAGGTGCAAGAAACCTAAATTTTTTTATATTTTCATATTTTATATTTTTATATTTTATTTTAATTTTAATTTAAACGAAAGGACACAATTTTTGAAACAAACAAATTTATTTCATTTGAATTTTTTTATTACACGCAAACTAAAACAAAGGAAAATACAATAATGGGTGACCTCCCATGTAGGACTAAAATTTATCGTCTTCTAGTAAGACGTTGCTTGGAGATTGCAGAATGAAAAACTCAATGTCTCCTCTTCATTGAATTCATTAGTCTTTGCTTTGTTTTTGCAAATGTTCAACTAACTGTTCTACCTGAACTTCCACCTTTTTGATAGAAGCTTCCACAGAGTCCAACCGTTGATTGGTTTTAGATTGGTTATCCCTACAAACTTGAATAAAAGAATTCAAGTTGTCCTCCAGGGTTGGTTTATTGGGAATGCTTCTTGGAATAGGTGGGTGGAATTGCTGGCCTGCCTGGTTTGAGCTTTGAGTGAATTGGGGGTTGTTTTGCCTCCAGGAGAAATTTGGATGACTTCTCCACCCAGGATTATAGGTATTTGAATTGGGATCAAACCTTGGTCTCTGTTGATATGCTCCCAACACATTAACCTGTTCAGGTCCAGTTGTATCTCCTTGATATAGACAGGCTTCAGTACCATGTCCCATGTTGCTATACAAACCATATTGTTCATTATTGGTGTTGGTTTGTGTAGCGAGAAGGGCAACTTGCTTAGTCAGTTGAACAAGTTGTTGTTGAACTTCATTACTGGAGTCGATTTCATGAACACCAGCTTTTCTGTTGGGAATTAGCACCCAACATCTCAAAGAGGTTATACGTTTCTGAGGTAGTCTTTTCTCCTATTGCTCCTCCTGCAGCGTTGTCGACAATGAACTGACATTGTTGTGTAAGTCTATCGTAAAAGAATTGGTTCTACAACTGCAGGGGAAAGCTATGATGGGGACATTGAGTGAGAAACATTTTGAACCTATCCCAAGCTTCATGGAATGGTTCTCCTTCCATTTGAGAGAAAGTAGCAATCTTTCCTCTCAACTCTGATGTTTTTTGATGGGAATAGAATTTTCCCATGAATTTATTGTAAATGTTACCCCATGTCATCAGAGAACCTGGGGGAAGTGACATCAACCAAGCTTTGGCCTTATCCTTTAAGGTGTAGGGAAAACATCTCATTCTAAGTTGATCCTCGTTTAGAATACCGAGGGGGAATGTTTGGACCGTAGCATAGAAATCTCTCATAAAGGAAAGAGAATCTTCATTAGGTAGCCCATAAAAGGAAGGAAGCATAGAAAAATGAATATCTGTAAGCTCATAATTCCGAGCAAATTTCACCCAATGGATAGCGGCAGTTGCCATGCCAATCACCGGTCTTGCAAACTCCTTCATCGTGGTTTCCCTAACATGTTGGTTTTCCTCCATTTCTTTTGGTTCTAGTAAAGGATTAAGACTTGGTTATATGTTTGGCTCAAAATCAGGTTGATGGGTAGAATCCAGTGTTGTTGACACTTGTTTAAATTTATGAATATTATTTACATATGGTGTAAGGGGGTTTCCTAAGGATCTCCTACCACGCATAGACTATTGTAAACGTAAATTTAAAACTCCTGCAAAAAAATAAAAAATTTAGAGAAAATTTCCATGGCATTTAATACAAAACACTAGACAAAACTAGTTAAACCCTAAAAAAAATTTATTATTTTTTTTATTTTATTATTTTTTTTATTTTTAATTTTTTTAAATTTATTTTTAAATTTTTTTATTTTTTTTAAATACCATAATTAGTATTAACCAAGAGTGTTCCCAGGAAAGAATGGTGGTGCAATGGCTCCTTAAAAACCATTCTCCTAGCCAGAACAACGTTCCCAGGAAAGACTAGTGGCACAAAGGGTTCCAAGAACTAGTCTCCTAGACAGAACTCACTTAGATTTTTACTTTTCATGCCATTTAGTTAATTATGTATAAATTCAAGTTTTTTTTTTATTTTTTTTTACAAACGGTAATTTTATTTTGCTATCTTATTTCTTATTAACTTAATTTGTTTTTTTGAAATTTTTAATTTTTAATTTATTTTTCTTTTATTCATGAACGGTAAAAAATTTTTTTTATTCAAATTTCAAGTTTCTAAATTATTTTAACTATAAAAAAAAATTATTTTATTTTATTTATTTATTTATTTTTTATTTCTTATTGATTTTGAAATTTGATTATTATTTTTTTATTAAAAATATCACAATTATTTACAGCACAAAAACTGTTTTTAAAATTTTGATAAATAATTTAAAAACCGTTATTACTTCCCCGGCAACGGCGCCAAAAACTTGATGAACGAAAACTGGCATCGCCGATTCTCGCAAATACTTTGGTTTTAATATTTGTAAAACTCTCGCAAGTGCACGAATCATTTCGTAGAAAATGATAAGTATACTCCCAAGGTCGATCTAAGGAATGAATGTATGTGATTTTTAATTTATTATTCAAACTTTTAAAAATGAAATTAAATCCTAAACATCCTGTTACGATAGTTTGGTTTTTGTGTTCCTAATCTAATAACATAAAATAAACATATATACAGATTAATTAAATATAATCTAATAACATAAAAATAAATATAGATACAAATTCAATAAATATTTATCTAAAAATAAATATAAATACAGATTCAATAAATATTAATGCAAATTTTATCATTTATATTAGTGGAGTATTTATGGATATAATAACTAAATTAATTATGCTTGCTCATATTATCTAGGTTATTAAAGATATAAATTGATATTTTATTGATTCTCTCTTTTTTATATAAATACCACCTTTCGTGGGGTTAGATATTATTTGTTAACTAAACAAATCAATTAACAACTATGGGTGGGGTTGATAACTAATTTGGTTAATTAAATTAATTCCTTTTTCTAAGAGATTGAAAATGAACCATTTAAATGCCACCTTTGGTGGGGTTAGACAGTTTAAACTTTATTCAAGGTGTCCAAATTAAACATAAGAATTTAATTATCCGAGTACTAACTTTCAAGTTTTAAAACTACTATTGAAAACATGTTGTCAATACATTTTCACATAATAATTCTTATAAAAACTTTTGAAATAGAGTTTCACTCTAAATACTAGGCGATTGTACCAATAAATAAAAGAGCACTACTCTAAATTAGACCGGATAACTAAACCGTAAAATCTAATTTTCAGATTTAAGTTTGTAATGAAAAATAATATATTTCTCTCTAACATCCTTAATATAAAATCTTGAATAAAAATAAAATCAATTCATTTTAGAAATTTTCACCTATTTAATATTTTGAAAGCATAACAACGTTATTATTACATCATAATTATAAACAGCTAGCACAGTTAAATTTAATCACAGACAAATTAAATATAACATGTAAGAATAAAAATTGATTAAATTAAATTATATTTTATTTCTAAGGAAATAACAAACCATCTAAATCATTGTTTTAGGTAGAACACATAATTTAGACTCTTATTCAAGATATCAAAGTTAGATCTTAAAATCTAATTTTCATATTTTATATCTATTACAAAAATATGTCATTAATACATTTTTCAATAATAAACTTTGTATAAATCTTGAGTAAAACAATAAAAATTAATTAATTTTATAAAAATATTTACCTACATTAATATTTCACAAACATAATAGCATAACTAATATTACATAGTAATTTTCAATGAGACATCTTAAATTAACATTCCAAACATTCATAGTTTATTGAAAAAATTAGTTGCAAATCAAAAATTCATATTTCATATTAAAAATCTATCAATATTGACTTATCCAATTTTAGTATTAAGAATCTGAATTCACTTTGACTTTAATCCTTACAAGTCATACTCTCAATATTACATTAGTCCTATTGATTTAAGCAATCAATCAATGTTATATGCGAGTAGAAGTTATGTAAAGAAATAAACTAATGGGTTAACATATGTTTCAAGAAAAAAGGTTCAAAACAGTACGTAGTATTGATTTTATGAAAATAATCAAATAATAAGATTTATAAAAGAATCAAATAATATTTTCATTTATAAATTAAAATAATCAAGTAAGAATACAAATTATATGCCTTTAGAGATGAATAAAAATGCAATGACTTCAAGGGGGTGTATTTCCTATCTTTATTTTGTAATAGCTATTCTCACAACTTTAAAGAATTTTTAGGTCATTTTATTTAATTATGCTTTTGATTTCTCTCTCTCTCTTTTTATGTATGTATGCATACATATACGTGTGTGTATATATATATAATTGTATTTATTGAGTGGTTAATTTTTAGCTCTTTTTTGGATTGGTTTTAGGAAGCCCTAGATATATTTATTTTTTTGGAAGTCATGCATGGATGATAAATGAATACTTTTTCAAATTCTGCTTAAGTCATTTAATTTAAACAATAAAAACAAGTACATGACACTTCATCAGATGTTAAAAATCATAACATTTAATACAAAACCTAGAGAAATTATCTAATAATTTGAATTAATAGTAGAAAAAATATTATTACTCAGAATAAAAAAGATTGTAGGCTCAAAATATTTTGAGAATGTAGGCTTCACTATTTGATTCCTAAACATCAATTTTGGATTTATCTCAATCTCAATATTCAATCATAAAAAACAAATTATAACATAAAACTAATTATCAACTTAAAGAATGATAATTTTGAAAAAGAAATTTAAAATTGAACCTAACTATCCCTAACCCAATAAATAAACTAAATAAAATAAATAAATGTAAACAACATGTTTAATAAGTTTTTTAAAGAGATATAAATTTATGTAACTTTTTCTCCACCCCCAATTTAGAATCTTATTTATTCTCAATGTAATAAATGTAAATTAAAAAAAATAAAAAATAAAAAACTTACTCATTTCCTTTATACGATCAAGTTATGATGTAGAAAGTTAGGTTACCTGCATCCATCATCTTAAATAACTTATCAACACTGACAGATTATTGTGTACTTATCACACATATCAACCAACAATTATAATTTTAACAATTTTAAATGAAATGAACATGGTTGAGAGGAAATAAAATAAACTAAAGCAAAATAAATTACACAAAATATAAAATAACATAAAATAAAAGAAAATTCCAAAACAAAAGCAATTAAACTAGAGTTCATAAAAAATAATTAAAACTAATAAAACTCATAAAACTCTAGAGAAATGTTGGAGCTCAATCCTCCATGTCATCTAGTCTTTCTTCTTCACCTTGTGATTGATCGAGTGGTGTGAAAATGAAATCATACCCTTTATTATTGGTAGTATAAGCTTGGATATATTTTTCCATATAAGTCACTTTTTTGTTTAAGTGATGAATTTCATCCTTTAATGACATTCTCAATGAAAAAGTGACCCTTTTGTCCTTTTGGGTTTATTAATGCCCGAAGTAAGTTCATATAGTATACTAGAGTCCATAACTCACTTGGTTGTATTAACAATCCACCTTTTGAGTAGTTTATCATTGCTTTAGCACATAAACCTCTAACTAGTTAGAGGAAGAAATAACTCAAATGGTGTTGTTAGTAGACAATTATTTTCGTTGGTGAATTATGGCTTCAAAATTCATAGTCATTATGGATACCATAATGTTGTTTCTTTTAAGAGAACATAAAACGTGCAAGTATACACAATCACAAGTAATAATATGATAAGTAGAATATCGTTCCCACGGAGATTTGTTACTAATGTTCATTAATTACTAAAATTATTTCAACCTAATTTTATCCAAACATTCGATAATTTGATGCAGTTTGATTAACTAATTTTTATAACAGTTTGTAAGAAAATTCTAGGAATGCAGTTTCACTAAATTAATCCACTTGAATCATTATATTTTCTCTTAATTTATGTTCTCGTATTTTAAGTTGTCAACCAAGAACTCCTAAATTTATCCATATATCTCTTCCGAGCTCCATACAGACACATCTCGTTATAATAATTCACTATATTCCTATGAGAATTTAATTCAACCAGATTTATTAAGTTCTAAGTTCTCAAATAGTTACACATACAATAAAAGTATATTCTTATCCCTTATACATATACGTTATTTTATCATGAGCAATACACAAAAATGCCTTTTCCAAGTTTATTTAAGTATCACAGATCAATTAATTAATCTTCCGATAATTAAAAACATTAAGCACAAATAAAATAAACAACTTAAAACCGTTCCATAAATCATTCAAAAAAAATTAATTCAAGTTTCATAATTCAAGCTACACTGCAACCCTAGAACAAATAAATTAATTCATCACAGAAATTAAAATTACAACACAATAATAATCACACATTTTAGAGAAATAAAATTAAAAAAAAAAGATTAGGAAAAACTCTTTCACGATTCCTCAATAAAAAATAAATTCTTCCCTTTCCTTCTTCTTCGTTGTCTTCTTTCTCTCTATTTCCAAAGAAAATACAACATCAAAATATAAAATAAAGGTTCTGAGTGTTGTAGAGAACACGCAGAGAGAAACTGAAAATTGAAGTGAAAATTGGAAAAACGAAAACTAAAACTGAAAACTCACCCCCCACGTCCTCTCGCGTACAAAATATATCTCCCCCTTTGAATTATTCTTTTTATTTTAAGTGGGGGACAAAAATATATATGGGGAATTAAACTAATAACACGCGTGAAAACCATTCTGCGTGTTTCTGATTTTTTTTCTTTTTACGTATGCCATGTGTCACCATGTGATTAGCTCATAGAAATACAGAGACATGTGGATGCTTATTTGTCGTTGAAATGTAAGGGTGCACGATTATTGAATGAACCGCATCGCACAAGATTCGTAGAGCGCAACTTGGTGCGCGACAGCTTGGTTCCACGCACTTCAATCTGGACCATTCAAATCATCCAACGGTGACTGATGCGCCTCGGGGAAATTCTGCGCAGCCGACATATGGGTCCTACCTTACACGTCAATCTGCGCAGCAGGTGGGCCCCACGTGTGTCGAGCCGCGCGCTTTCTGGAATTCCGGCGTAATCGCTCTTGTTGCGTCTGGATGTCACGCGCCTAATCTTGACCGTTTGATGGAATGATCGAGCGGTGTGTGTTGGGCATTGTGAATGTCGCGAGTGGCTCTTCTCCTGCACAGAAATTCAACTTTTTATTAATTGCATTTTGACCCACAAATTTAATTTAAATTAATTTCTAATCTTTTGATATTTGCAATTTAACCCATTCTTAATTTCAAATTAAATTGTGATCTTTTTATAATTGCAATTAAGCCCCTTTTTTTATTAAAATTTATTAATTTACTTTAAAATATATTTATTAAAAACTAATATTAAATATTAATTTAATTAATTAAAAATTAACTAAAAATATAAAGAACTAGCAATTATAATTAATAAAATAGACACAAATCATTGTATAAAATACAGTTATCACATAACATAAAGTGATATAGCCTTTTTTCTATCCATAGAACAAAATGTGTAGTGGGCTTGAGTTGAGAACAGATAAAATTTTACCAGACAAGGGAAACCTTAGTTAAATATTTTGCTTTAAATCCTTTATATTGCCCACCGATATCTTTCTATTCAACCCCATCCACATCAATGGTTTCTATTACATTAGTATATTCTACATTTTTTAAATAATTTTCATACTTACTAGGGCACATATCCATCAAACCACAATGAGATTTTATATAAGATGGGCTATATAGGACTAGTACACCCCATATTTTTACCCTGTTATTGATAACGTTGGGAACATTAATATAAAAATCCTGAAGAGTAGATTCTACAGTAGCTTTTGGTTCTTTTACGAACCATCTCCATCCTAGAGCCACTATTACATCAGTTATTCCCTAAAAATGACATTTTTACCTTACTTCAAAATCTAAACCATATTTTACAACAAAACTTTTATTGATATGAATGGCCTTATCAAATATGAGTTTGGCATCTACACTTGTAAATTTAGCCTTATTGTAATATATAGTGGTTTATACATCCTTTTCTTTCTCACTCCTACTCCTTTTAGGTGCCATTTTAAATCAAGTAAATCATAAAAAATTTCAAGGGTTCATAAATATTCTGGAAATCAAACAACATAACACTAAGGTGGCGTTTGGTTTGTGGAATGGAATCGGAATTGGAATCGGAATCGGAATGGAATGGAATGGAAAGGAAACAATTTTGTTTGGTTTGACCATTGGAATCAAGCTCAGAATCAGGATTATAGTGTTTGGTTTACCACTGAAATGGAATGAAAAAAGCTGTAAATGACCTTAATACCTCTACATGCTGTAAAGTTCAAATAATGTTATTTAATTACTATTTTTTCGTCAAACAAAATACATTATTGAAATCATTATTTTTCTAAATAAGTATTACTTAATTAAAAAGAAATATATTATTAAAATTATTATTTTTCTAAATAGGGTTTAGGGTTTTGAGGTTTGGGATGTGTGATTTAGGGTTTAGGGATTTAGGATTTGGGGTTATATTTGTAGGTTAAGATTTAGGGTTAAAATTATTATTTTTTAAAAAATAGTTTAGGGTTTTAGAATTTTGATTTAGGGATTAGGGTTTTAGGGTTTTAAGGTTTAAGGTTTAGGGCTTATGGTTTTAGGATTTGGTATTTGGGGTTTAGGGTTTTGGGTTTTGGGATTTATGTTTTAAGGTTTAGGGTTTAGAGATTTGGATATTTGGGGTTTAGGGTTTAGGGTTTTGGGATTTAAGTTTTAGAGTTTTGGGTTTTAGGTTTTATGTTTTAGGGTTTAGGGTCTAGGGTTTGGGGATTTGGAGTTTTAGGGTTTAAGGTTTAGGGATTTAGGGTTTAAGGATTTGGGTTTAGGGTTTAGGTTTTGGAATTTGGGATTTAGGGCTTAGGGTTTTGGGATTTATGTGTTTAGTTTTTTGGGTTTTAGGGTTTAGGGATTTGAGGTTTAGGGTTTAGGGTTTTAGGATTTTAGGATTTGGATTTAGGGTTTTGAAATTTTGGGTTTAGGGTTTAGGGTTTTGGAATTTTGGGATTTCAATTTAAGGTTATATTTTAGGTGAGGGTAAAATTGGAAAAAAAATGTTTAGATGGGAATGGAATAATGATTACCAAAGGTGGGAGAAGGAATTGTGATTCCTTCTCTTTTAGTAATCAGATTCCATTCCGCCCTCCATTCCGTCCAACCAAACACGCAAAATGGAAGGAATCGATTCTGATTCCATTCCATTCCCTCCAACCAAACGTGGGGTAAAATTAATCCACAAATAATCCTCACCCTCACTTTGCCCTATTAGGGTTTAGTATTCTTTTCTTTTTATTCAAAAATTCTAGAATTATTCCATAAATTTAGAAAAAGTAATGCAAGAACTATTTTGAAATTTTTGGTTACTTGCTTGTGTTGTTTTGTGAAGAAGATGAAACTTTGAAGAATACCTCTCGCAGAAGATGAAGATTTGAAGATTGTTGATGGAGATTTGATAAATTTCTCAATGAAATGGCAAGAAAATAAATGAAAATAGGATTTTTGTGAAGAAATTTGTAAGATTAAAGGAAAAATATGGGATTTTTTAGGGTTTATGTGTGTTTAATGGAGTAAAAAATTAAGGTTTTGTGTAAAAGACGATAAAATGAGAGAAATGGTGGTTTGGAATGCATAGGCTAGGTATTTCCATGCAAAAAATGAACGGGGGTTACGGTGTATATTTATTCATGCTACGACATGAACGGTTAAAATTGCATCCAAAAGCGTGAATAACCACTTGGGTCAGAGTTAAATTCATGCCATGGTACAAAGTTAAATCTTCAAACCTCAATTTTCAATACGAGAGCACTCTTCCATGGCTATAAAAAGACCATGCCTTGCACATGTTTTATTTTATTAATTTAATTTTTATTTATTTATTTATTTGATTACTAACTTAATTATTTTTATTTTATATTATTTTCTTTCTTTAATTTTAATTTCTTTTTGTTTATTATTTTGTTTAGTATATATGTGTACTAGCATGTCATTTTTGTATGATATACTTTATTAAGTTGTTGTAATTATTTATATGAGCTTTGTTAGGTATAATAAATTATTTGTATAATATATATTGTATATTTTATATTTGTTTTATTTTTTTATTTTTTCTATATGATAGGTGAATTTAATTTATTGTTTTTGTAATTTATGTAAGGTAAGATATCCTTAGGATATTCTCTTACAATTTATATAGACAATGTTAACAGATCTAAGGAAATGTTTAGAAGGGTGGATACTAAGATTCAAGAGCCTTTATTTGAACCAAACCTAGTTCCTTTAGTAGAACCTATATAAATGCGGGGAAATCCACGACCTAAGGATATAACAATGGAGTACGTAAGGTTATTTATTGGCATTTCTGCTACCTCTATCCAATTAGATAAGGCTCCAAGGAACTATGAATTAAGAAATATTCATATTTTCATGTTACCTTCTTTCCACAGACTGACTAATAAAGACTCTCTATCTTTCATTAGGGCCTTCTATGCAACAATCCAAACTTTTCCGCTCGGTGTAGTTACCAATGACTAGTTGAGAATGAAGTGTTTTTCCTTTACCCTCAAAGATAGGGCTAAGAATTGGCTAATGTTTACAATAAATTTATGAAAAAATTATATTTCTATAAAAAAAATCTAATTTGAGAGCTAAGAGAGCTACTTTCTCTTAGAAAGAGGGAGAACCTTTCCATGAGGCTTGAGCGTAGGTTCAAGCTATTTCTCATTTAATGCCTTTATCATAGATACCCTTTGTAGTTTTAAAACTATTTATTTTATGATGGATTGATACAATAGTGTTAGTTTATCGTTGATAATCCTGCGGGAGGATCTATAGGTGAGAAAACTATCATAGAAGTCAAAAATTGGAATTCATTTATGAATTTTTTTCCTTCCATTTGAATTCAGTTCAATAATTCTTTAGTTTATAATTTTCAATAAAATAGCTCACGAGTGAGAAGGGCTAGAGTCCATGATATAGACTCTTATACTAAAGTATCGATGTAACTTGCACAATTGACCAAACAAGTTACACTTTTCTCTACACAATCCACTCCTAACAAAGTACTATGTGGAATGTGTAGTACTTTGGGACATGGTGTTAATGCTTGTCCCTGCCAAAGAGAAGCTGCTATAAGATATGAATAGGTTAATGCAATGAAGGGGTACCAATCAAGACCAATGTATGACCCCAATGTAAATACCTATAATCCAAGGTGGAGAAATCATTCTAATTTGCACAAAAGGCAAGACAATCCTCCATTTGGCTAGAACTCCAATCCATAGGCATAATAATACCACCAATAAGTGCCATGGAATCTTTCCAATAGACCATCCTTGAACGATAACTTGAATGTTTTCATTCAAGTTAGCAAGGACAACCAATCCAAGAACAATGAAAGATTTGACTCTTTAAAAGCACCGGGGAAACAGGTGGAGATACATGTAAAGTAACTAACTGAACACTTGCAAAAGCAAGGGAAAGAATAGTTGCTTGGTCATAGCAACAATTGAGCTCAATGATGCAAGGACATTAAGTTTATTAAAAATGGAGTCCCTTACAGTGGTGCTAAAAACTTGATGCACAAATTTTGTATTTTATAATAACTCGCATGTACACAAATCACTTTATAAAAAGTGACAAGTATACTTCTAAAGTTGGTATAAAAAGGAATTATATGGTTTTAAATAACTCAGCAATACTCTTAAAAACAAACATGAGAAGTAAACTTAAACATTTTGTCACGGTAGGTTTGGTATAAAAAGTCTAAACTAATAACATAAAATTAAAGGATAAAAATAGATTTGATTCAACAAATATTAGATAGTTAAAAAAATTAACACTTAATGAAGAATTTATAGGATATATTAATTAGTTAATCATCCTTCCTCAAAATTAATTAAATTATTAAAAATATAAATTAATGTTATTGATTTTTTCTTTTTGAATGTAAATTTCTTTAGTTAGGGATCATATTATTTGTTTATAAAACCAATTAATATCTTAATTAAGGGATCACTAATTGAGAAAATTAAATTATGTTTTTATAAGGAAATAATAAATCATCTGAATCACTACTTTAGGCAGAACACATAATTTATACTATTATTAAAGGTTTTAAAATATCTAACTTTCAATTTTTAAATATATTAAAAAATATACCTTCAATACATTTTTTAGGAATAAACTTTGTATAAATCTTGAATGAAGAAATAAAAATTAATTTATTTTATAAAATATTTCCCTAAATTAATATTTCACAAATATAACAACATAACTAATATTCCATAGTAATTTTCAGCTAGACATGCTCAAATTTAATAAATAACTAGTACATTAAAAATTACATTGAAAATGATACATAAAATTAAATATGTAGATAATATAATGCAAATAAAATTTATACCTCAAATATATCCTTCAGTATATAGAACTTTAGTACCGATTTGTGATATGAAAAAACTTTAAAAAGATATGCCTAACTGTTTACTGAATAAAAACTACTACATAAAACTAAAGAAAATAAAAATTCCTAAACTATTACGAATTCTATCAGAGAGTTTTTTTTAAAGCCCATAATTGAAGCTCTGAACTGGTGTGTCTAAAACAAGAGAATTTGACTTATTTATAATAGAGGAAATGGGCGAGAAAATGGGATTATGAGGGAAAATTCTTGTGCGCTGTGTTACTTTTAGTGGGCATTAAATCAAATCCCAATAAGGTCACTATATGGCCTAATGTTTCCACCATCATGGCCTATGTTGCCTTTCTTCACTTTCCTTTTTCACCCCCATACATTAATTGGAACACATATAATGCTTTACATGTTTGTTATTTTTATTTTTCTAAGTTGAAAATGAGTACTTTAGGTACGATTTTTTGTGTGTTGATCATTTTAATCAATTTGAAGTCAGAAATATTTGAAAAATAACAAAAACATACAGATGATTTTGAAAATATATATTTACTTTAAATAATGATAAAATTATGCAAATTCAAATCCATTTATAATATTTAAGAGTAAATAAATTACATAATATTAGTACTTTTTAAACACTCATCAGATACTTTATGAATTCATTCTTTATAGGGAGCCATGGTCCATTATGTTGGTACACAATGGTGCATAGTTATCATGATGTAGGTTTAAAACTCATGATGAGGTAGTTGTATGGGAGACAGAATATAGCATGAATGATTTAGGATGAGAGAATGCTCAGTCTAGGGTGGTTTGAGTAGTTGTGGGTCCATGCATATCCGAATAATTGTCCAAATGGAAGGCCACATATGTCCCCATATGTACTATATTCGACCACATGTGGCTTCTCAGACCACACATGTCATGTTTGGCCACACGTGGCATGCTTGACCATGTGTACCATGTCTAACAACATGTGCCATGTTTAGCTACATGTACCATGTTTGACCACATGTAACACATTTGACCACGTGTACCACGTTCGACCATATGTACCATATTTTCCCACATGTTCCATGTTCGATACTATGTATCATGTTTGGCCACGTGTACCATAGCCGACCACGTGTATCATATCTAACCACTCATGCCATACCAAACCTTGTGTGCCATGCTCGACCACGTGTGCCATGTTCGACCATGTGTTTCCATTGGGCTTGTGTCTAGACTTTGTCAAATTCATATGACTTTTTTTTCTATGTTAGGCTGGTTTGTTTCAACTAGGGTGTTCCTAATTTACTAGCCTCCGACTTGGTGTGCTTGAGTTTTCCAATTCATCCAGGCATTTAGTCTTGAGTCTTTGAAAATTTTTGTTGTCCTTAGTGGATTATTCCATCATGTCGTGAGTGTCATTGTACTCTATTCATTCATGGAAATTTTTAATAAGAACTAGGGTTATAGACTCAAGGTCCCCAATGTGAGAAAATATGAGTTTGAATGGATGGGGTGAAGAAGTTGTAGAAAATCTTAGATCCGAGGCATAGTTACTGCCTAGTTGTAGGTCAATCAAGGCCCATCGTTAGGATCTATCATCCTGAAAGACAGAAATTTTGCTAAGTTTCTTGCCATGTTTATTTTAGCCTGGATAGTAGAGCTTATACTTAGGTGCATCCTAACTTTAACCATAGGTACCAGCTTCTATAGATGGTGGACTCCCATCTTAGGAACATGAAGTGCACCTATAAGGTTATTGTGGTATCTAATTTATTAGAGATGTGAACCCGAGGATATTGGTATGTGGACTTTTGTATTCTATGCATCTAAGTCCCTTTTCCATTTGGACTACAACATTGAATTCCATAAGTGTAGACAAGCATGACCCAAATACTTGCAAACATAATTCTTATTAGCATAAAAGTGTTCGTAAATCACTTTATGTCTTTCTATCATAGTAGAGCATTGTTTCTGTACCATCTTGGTTTCTTATGAGTGGTATCTCTTGCCTCTTTATGATTATTATCTATAAAGATTTTGATGGATATGATATATGGGGACAAGAGCCTATGACCTTGTGTATGAACAACCTTTTTGAAACTATATTATGGGGCCTTCTTGACCCACATTTACCTCTTGGTTGTGAGCCTCTTGGGTATTATGTGAACTTATGTAATCTTGGAGGAGTTGGATCATTATTCTGAGCCTCCATTATATGAGTGGAAAAATAGTTTGTTCTTTAGTTGGGCATGAAATGTTACTTCATTTTGTCTATGTCTAGACTTGGTTTATTATGTTAATCTCACCAAGTGTTCTCATAGGACTTGGGAAAATTTTATAGTGTACTCTTGGGGCATTTTCAAATAAAGCTTTTTGAAGTAATTAATGGGGAGATATGTGACCCTAGATGATATGTGATGGTTGGACACCTCACAACCCAATTTGTTGGTGGGATGTAATTTTAGGTTACATACTTTACTTCCTTGATAAATGTCCAAAAATATCATATATGTCTTTAGCCCTGATTCATACACTTCGTTACTTGTAGTTTTATTTATGAATCTAACTATGATCTCATATATTTATGAGATTATGGCCCTATAAGTAGGTGTACGAGGATAGAAAGATGTACTAAAGGAAAGTGGAATACGGGTCCTGTTCACTATGGCTATTGGAAGATTCCATGTGTTCTCTAGGACAAGAAGTGGACCATGGGCCTATGACCTTAGAGGCATTTCCAAGATGGCCTCGAATGCTATCTTCATTTTTTTGAGTATTGTAACTAGTTCATTATTTCATTCTTTTTTGAAGAACAATTGGTCACCCTTTAAGAACATTGTAATGATGATGACAAAAAGTGTAGATGATATTTTTCCAAACATTATTTGGATGTATTGGATGAATGTAACAGTGGATGATCATTTCTGCCCAATTTTGCCCGAATTGGACAAGTGAACGATCTTTCCATACATACATTTTTACACATCCATTTTCTTATGTGCATGAAACACTATCGAATATATAGTCATTGAAATTGTTTCGTTGAAAGGATTTTAAAACTAGATTTATTTTTTCAAGAATTGATATAAAAGTTGGTAACCATACCCAAATCAGATTCAATATATGTTTGATGAACTGAGTCAATTCGGATAAGATTTCCACAGTTTTTTTCACATTAATAATTTTGATCGATGCCTACTCGTTCCATCAACATATGGTAATGCATGATGCCTAGTTTGTTGTCTATTAAATATGAAATTTTGAGAAGTGGCTATGTGACACGTGATCCTTCTAATGGTAGTTCCAAATTTTTTCAAGTGATGCATGGATTTTGAGATTTGGATAGAGTATACTTGTTCGAACAGAAAACTAAAAGGTGGGTCCTATTCTGGTTGAACCACCACGAT
Source organism: Hippophae rhamnoides (assembly GCA_033030585.1). Taxonomy (NCBI): domain Eukaryota; kingdom Viridiplantae; phylum Streptophyta; class Magnoliopsida; order Rosales; family Elaeagnaceae; genus Hippophae; species Hippophae rhamnoides. The sequence goes on along the minus strand of CM065436.1, from coordinate 45,271,412 downwards.
CGTCAAACTGCACTTTTATGACCAACAACCAAGGATTTTTGACTTGCTAGAGGTGTCAAAAATTAAGGAATCATTTGGCTATAGTGACTGTAATGCATACGTGTTGGATCATGAATTGAGAAATTACACGTGATGATCTTTACTAAACTCCATTGGGAGAAAAGCCTCAGGTCCATGAAATTATTTTGTCATCTTCTTAGAAGGACATAAAATCTGGCCTTTTAGAGACCGTTAAGAATGTGAACTTCTTTTTTTTTTATAAGCTTTCTCTGGACTTGTAGGGCCTTTTTTTCAAAGGCTACCTAATTCAGAGTTAGAGATAACTATAGAATCTTTTTCTCTCTAGTTTTTACTCTATTAGTAAAGCACAATCGTTCCCACAAACGATACCAGATGTTGATACCAATTTTTATCAACATCAATAATTATATGCACATCTTTTTCCTGTTGACTTGAGAATAGAGAATACACTATTAGGACAATGAATGACCATGGGATGTGACAAGCTTTGGCCCTCTGATGCTTACGTTAGTCATGAGAAGGAAGAGAAGATTAGTGACCCTCCTTGTGATGTAGAAAGTTGAAGAGAGATTTAGGGAAATAGAGTATATATTCAAATGTTTTGTCTATTGTAAAGTTTAGTCAAGTTATTTCAAGTTACATTTGAGGAAAATATAAAATGAATATATATAGGAGAGGATGTAACTATCGATGACCTTTACATGTAGTTATAGACTTATCTTAATATAAGAGCTATATCTCATTAATTATCTCATTGTTAGATAATTAAGAGATTATATATCAATTGCTTATCATGTTGGATACTTACCTGATATTGATGCTTCTTTGCTAACTAAACGCTTATTGGGTCGACCTCTAAGTTATATGCTAACTAGAACATATTATATCGTGCCACATGACATGGACTAATTTACACCCAACAAATTCTAAACCAAATTCAAAATTTAAAATCCTTTTTGAATTCTTAACTTTATGTTGCGTGTTTTTCAACACACGAACTCGTGCAAGTATACACGGTCGCAAGTAATAACATTTATAAGTAAAGATCGATCCCACGGAGATTTGTTACTATAGTTTGTTGAGTACTAAAATTGTATCTCTCTGATTTTATCCAAAACAATCGTTAATTAAGAAAAAGTTTAAAAATAAAATAAGAGAACTCTAGGATTGCAATTTTTCACCAAACTAATCCACTACAATCATATTATTTTCTTTGGATTTATATTTTTTAGTACATTTAATTTGTCAACCGAAAACTTCTTTTTTATTCATACATCTCTTCCGAGCTCCGTACAAACACACCTCGTTAAATTAATTCACTATATCTCTATGAGAATTAAATTTAATAAGATTCATTAAGTTCTAAGTTCTCAAATGGCCACACATACAATTAGGGTATATTCCTATCCTTCATCATACATGTCATTCTATTTACGAGCAATATACACAAAAATGCCTTTCTCAAGTTTATTTTTATGCCACAAATCGTTTTGATAAAATTCGTAAATAATCAAAAAGCATTAAGCACAAAATAGAACGAACAAATCGAACGTCTTATAAATCTATAACCAAAAATAATTAAAATTAAAGCTTCATAAATTTAGATCAAATGCAACCCTAGAAAAATTAAATTACTTCATAAAATTAAAATTAAAATTACAACAGATTCAGAAAAATAAGATGAAGAATAAGGAAAATTAAAACATCAAGAAACGAAAATATTTGGCACACGCAGAACACAACAAAAGCCAAAAAATGGCTTCTGCGTGTTCTACAGTCCAAAACCGAACACCCCAAAATTTCTAAACTAAAAAAAAAACTCTTCTCCAACCAAAAAAAACTTTTTCACAACTAAAAACTATCTCCTATTTATAGCTAAAAAATACATCTAAAATATTACATTTTTATTTTATTTTTTTATCGAAAACGGGTAATAATTTTTATCGAAAAACAAAAATCACGCGTATCGATTTTTGTATCGAAAAATATAAATTATTATCACGCGTAGACAGGCGCCGTTTCTGCTTTTTTTATTTTCTCCCACGCTGCCACGTGTCGCTTTCTGATTCGCTGAAAGATTCCCTAAGGCCACGTGGCAGCACATCATTGGGTGCACAAACCGGTTGCACGTAGGAACGGCGCTCAGGATTGGGGCGCCGAAAACTGAGGCAACGGCTGGAAACGGGGCGTGATCCAGCGCGGTCGCGCGCATTGTAAATAGCCACGTGTCGGACTTTGATTAGCGTAAATATTCGTGGGACACGTGGCAGATTCTTATTCCGTAAAAACTGAAGATGCACGCCGCTTGTATGGACCGCGTCACACAGGATTGTTACACGAGCTTGGATGGACGCGCTTCAATCTGGACCGTTGATCTGATCCAACGGTCAGCGATCGCCTCGGGGGAATCTGCGCAGCCGACATGTGGGTCCCACTCTGACGCCGGCCTGCGCGACACGTGGGGCCCACTGGCACGCCAGCCTGCGCGAAGACCGTCCACGCGATTTTTCCTCGTCTGATTGCACGCGCCAAATCTGTACCGTTGAATCTTTGATCGGACGGTGGGTGATGAATTTCGTGATTTGTGCGAGTGCGATTCTTTTCCTGCGCAGAAAATTCAAACTTTTATTAATTATATTTTGACCCACAAATTTAATCCAAATTACATTTTTGTACTTTCTTAAATTACACTTTAGCCCTTTTCTAATTTTAAATTAAATTTTTAACTTTTAATAATTATAATTAAGCCCAAATTTAATTTAAATTATATTTTCGATTTATATAAATTGTAATTAAGAAACTATATTATCATAAATTATATTTGTGGACAAAAATATGAAATTAAGTACATTTTCGATACAAATTATTTAATTTTATAAAAAATGTATTTTTAGCAAATAAAAGGAAAATATTAATTTATTTAACAAAAATTAATAACTATTAAACGAACATAGCAATTATCATTACTAAAATTGATGCAAATAACTGTATAAAATACAGTTATCACTTTACCTATAGAAATCTTATATAGTATAAGACTTCCTACCTTTTTTTACATTGTAATTGATTAACAATTCAATTAACAAACCAACCTAAATCTTGAACAACTAAGAACTATTAGTGTTAAATTTAATTCATTTATTGCTTAAAATCTAAAATAGATAGTTACTAAATTAGACAAGATTAAATATATTAACTATCTTCAATATAAGCATTCAATTATGATTTTAATATAAATCACAATTAGTCACTTTAATCACGAAAATTAGCAATTTCATATCAAATTCATAATTTAGTAAAAAACTTTCATGTAGTAAACTAGTTGATCACCTAATTCATAACATGTAAAATTTTGACATTCAAACATATAATTGAACATATTAAAAATTCAAAAATTGAAACTAAAATAAACCATAACATTAAATTAATCAAATCTAGTTTAGGGCTTGAAAATTATTCATAATCATATTATTAAATAAGCTAACCATAGATGTGATAAGAATCAATATTATATACATGAATCTATAATGAAAAGGATGACAAAAAGTTTATGAAGACTATAGTATGAAGCGAATGTAGCCACAATCATTAATCTTCAATTGCCTATTCAAAACTCTTCCAAAAGTTTCCCAAGATTATGCTATTTGTTAAGTCCTTTCTCCTTATGTAATTGTGTGTTTTGATGATCATTTATGTTGAATATATAATATATTTCTCAAGTAGACTTTAAACTTTGACCTAATTTACTTAATCCAATGGTTGAATTTAACAAAATAATGCTGAACAATGCTAGAATTATGTACTAAAGTGTTAGATCTAATGAAATTTAAGTACTAATAGTACAGTTTAATCAATCTAATATTATTTTTCTTTTCATTTTAGTTTACTTTATTTTCAAACCCCTTATTTAGTTTAAAAGACTTAGGTACTATTCTGAAATCATTAACACATTTTTTCAAATAGAAAAATAAATATAATATTACGAAAAAATAATTATTAGTTAAAAAACTACATATCAATATATTCCTCCTTAACTTTATCCTTTATATCTACTTTCTTAAACACATCCATTAATATAATAACCGCCTAAATTCGACGAGAGAGAAAGAATCAAATACCTTAGAAATTAGCTCTATTAACATATAAAGAAACATTTTTCTTATATGAAGTGGACATAATATTTGTAACCAGATAAAACAGGTAAGACCTATAAGTTTGAATGGAATCCATGAAATTATGAAACACCAACTTTCTACTTATAGGGTGTGGTGTAGACTTAGTAGTCTCACTAATGTCTGTGTACCTGCAATTCTCATTGGAAGATAATTACTTTTATTCTAGTTTCATTTATGATAGTGTTGGGTATCTAAAATATCTCTCAAATTAATTATCTAGTATTTACCCAAAAAAATTATATCTCAACTAGAAAGGTGTATGTTATTAAGATTTGATCTTACTAATTGATAATATTGTTAAGATTTGATTCTTGTCAAATCTTGTTAATTAATAATATGATTCTCTTTAGGGTTGAAACTCTTTGATTGTAGGAATTTATTTAATTTGTTTTCTTCTTTGTTTGAAGTCATTTAAAACAAATGATTCTTTACTTGTATATATATTGTATTTGCCTCTCAAAATAAATATATGAGAAATATAGAGAATTTTCTCAACACTTTTTTTATGGTATCAGAGCATTGATCCTAATATCTCTATGAAATATATATATCATTTTTTTGGAAGATCCTAATTCTCCTATTTGTGACAATCCAATACATAGCAAGAGTTTTTTTTAATATGTCTACCACAACAATTGATCCTTTTGATCCTCTATTTCTTCATACCTCTGATAATCCCGAGATGGTACTTGTTTCCAAGGTTCTTGAAGGCACCAACTACGCCATGTGGAGACATTCGATGTTGGTGAGTCTCAATGCTAAAAAAAAGCTTAGATTCATCAAAGGCACCATTGCCACGCCAGGCGAAATAGATCACAAATATCAAGCTTGGCAGCGATATAATGACATGGTTTTGTCATGGATTTTCAACTCTCTAAGTGAGGATCTTGCCAACAGTGGTCTCTACGTTGAGACGCCTTCCGAAATCTGGATCGATCTGCAAGAATGTTTTTCACAAGGTGACTTCTCCCATCATTATCAAATACAAAGGTCTATCGTTGAATTAAAACAAAACCAAGACTCTATTTTTACCTATTACACTAAAATAAAAACATTATGGGATGAACTCAAAATATGTAGTTTTTCCATAACCTATACATGTGGTGGTTTAAAAGAATTAAATGCTAAAGAAGAAAGAGACATGTTATGACAATTTCTTATGGGACTCAATGAGTCTTATTTTGTTGTGAGAGGTCAAATCATGTTAATGCAGCATGTACCAACTATCAAGAAAGCATATGAACTCTTATGTGAGGAGGAGACACAAAGAGTATTGATGGAAAATAAGGGAAGTGATCAAGTTTATGCTATGAATGTTAAAACTCAACATTCATCCAAACAGTGGGAACCTTCTAATTCAAAACCATAAAATCCTGAAAGAATGTTGATGTGTACCTACTGTAATAGCAATACATATACAGTGGAAAGATGCTTTTACTTGATTGGGTTCCCAGTTGGCCACAAACTGTATGGTAAAGATGTCTAGCCTCCAAATCGAACCAAAAAGCCCACTGCAAATCACACCAATACAGAGATATCACAAGATGCATAGACAAAAAACCCAGAGCAGTCACTTCAGTTCACTCCTGAGGAGCTATCTCAAATCAAAGCCTTTTTTAGCCATGGTAACAACCATATTCATGCAAATTACATAGGTATATCAAAACCTTTTTGCTCATCTCTTAATTCAACTCAGTCCACTTTAAAAAGTTGGATTATCGATAGTAGTTCCACAAATCATATTGTCCACTCAATAACCTGTGATAATCTCTTGTCTTCTAAAGTGTCTTTACCAAATGGCTCATACTCAAAAATCATTAGAATTGCTTCAACGCATCTCTCAAATAATTTGCATGTTAAAAATATATTATGTGCTCCATCATTTCATGTCAATTTACTTTCCGAAAGCCAACTTACCTCGGCATTAAATTGCTCCATTCACTTTTATCACAACTTTTTTATATTGCAGGACCTAGCTTCCATGAAGATGATTGGAATAGGGAAGCAGCTTAATGGTCTATACTATCTCACACCACATTCACAATTACCAGCACCAGCTCAACCTTCCATTCATCAAGGCACCCCCACCATTGTCACTTGGCATAAGAGACTCGGACACCCATCCAAAGCTCCCTCCAAATTTTTAAGCACAATAATTCCATATTTTATATTTGATTCTCAACATTCATGTGAAATTTGTCCTTTGGAAAAACAAACTCGATTACCATTTTCTTCAAGTTCAATTCAAACATTACACTCTTTTGATCTTATTCATTGTGATATTTGGGGGCCTCATAAAACAGTAACACATCATAGTGCACATTATTTTTTGATTATTATAGATGATTACACACGTTTCACATGGGTATTTTTATTGAAGTTCAAATCTGAAACACAAAGTCTACTAAAAACATTCATTGCATTTGTTAACACCCAATTTAATTGCCAAATAAAATGTATTAGAAGTGACAATGGATCAGAATTTGTCTCAATGAAACCTTATTGCACGAGCCTTGACATCCTCTTTCAAAGTTCATGCCCCTCAACACCTCAACAAAATGGTGTAGTTGAGAAAAAACACATACATATTTTAAATGTTGGTATAGCTTTAAGATTTGATGCAAACCTTCCTTTAACATTTTGGGGAGAAAGTCTGCTCACTGTAGCTTACCTTATTAATTGGCTTCCTACCCTACTACTAAAACAAAAGTCCTCATATGAACTACTTTATAACAAACCACCAAATTACTCACATTCACGAGTATTTGGTTTCCTTTGTTATGCAACCAATCTCTATCCAATGGCCAAATTTGCACCACATGCTCACAAATGCATTTTTGTAGGATATCTGTCTGGCCAAAAATCTTATCGAGTTTATGATCTACACACTCATCAATTTTTTTCAAGTCATGATGTAATTTTCCATGAAACAACCGTTCCTTTCCACACTTCTGAAACATCTCCCACCACCCATTATCTCCACATATGATAATAACACCATCTTACCATTACCTCTACAACCTGATCCTTTTCCCATACCAAATGAATCAAATTCACCATTCAACACTACTTTATCACCAAATTCACCTATTCTTCGTCGTGGTACTCATGCTCGATAACCCTCAATTATTTTGCATAATTTTCATTATGGAAAATTTAGTACAGTGCCATCAACTATAGCTCCAAGTTCATCATATTCCTCAAAGTCAGGTACTTGATATCCATTAGCTAATTCCTTTCTTTTGATTCTCTTTCACCTTCTCACACCTAATTTGTTAACAATATTTCAAGTGTCTTTGAACCCTAATCTTATGCTTAGGCTATTTTAGATCCTAAATGGCGTGAAGCTATGCAACTTGAACTTATAGCTCTCTCTAATCAACAAACATGGTCCCTAGTTTCCCTACCTATTGGCCATCGTCCTATTAGGAGCAAATAGGTTTTTCATATCAAATACAAATATAATGGCATAGTGGATCGATACAAGGCTCAACTTGTTGCCAAAGGTTTCTCTCAATAAGGACTCGATTACAATGAGACCTTTGCCCCTGTTTCCAAGTTGTCGTTGCTCGAAATTGGCCTTTATTTCAAATGGATGTCATGAATGCCTTTCTTCATGGAGATTTAGCTGAAGAGGTTTACATGACTCCACCACCAGGCCTTTGTTGATAGGGGAGAAACTTGTATGTCGATTGCACAAGTCTCTTTATGGAATGAAACAAGCACCTCAAAATTGGTTCTCGAAGTTTTCCAAAGCCATAAAGAGAGCTGGATTCATTCAATATCAATCTGATTATTCATTGTTTATTAATAGAAAAGGAACATCCATAACATTAGTTCTTATCTATGTAGATGATATGGGGATTATTGGAAATGATGCAAAGGCCATTCATAATCTGAAACAGTTCCTTCATCAACAATTTCAAATCAAAGACCTCGATCAACTTAAGTAATTTCTTGGTTTAGAAGTTGCAAGATTAAAAAGTGGCATTGTCATATCTCAACAAAAGTATAACTTATAAATTCTTGATGATGTTGGCCTTCTAGGTGCTCAACCAATTGACTTCCCCATGGAGTCTAATTTGAAGCTCACAAACTCAGATGGTGATATCTTACTAAACCAATCTCGCTATAAAAGGCTAGTAGGACGACTGATCTATCTCACTATTACAAGACCCGACATTACCTACTCAGTGAATATTCTAAGCCAATTTATGCATGCTCTAAAAAAGCCTCATTGGGATACTACTCTTTGCATTATTAAGTACATAAAAGGAAATCCAGGTCTTGGATTATCTTTCTCTTCCAAAAATTGTCTTACTTTAAAATCTTATTGCGATGCTAATTGGGGAAACTGTCCTATGATAAGAAGATCAACTACATGTTATTGTGTATTTTTGGGAGACTCTTTAATCTCATGGAAGGAAAAGAAACAAAAAATTGTTTCTCGATCATCTTCTGAAGTAGAGTATAGGTCAATGGCAGCTGCAACTTGTGAACTTACATGGCTTAGGTTCTTGCTCAATGACTTGCAAGTCTCAATAGGGCCAGCACAACTCTTCTGTGACAACCAGGCTGCTCTCCATATCGCTGTAAATCCAGTGTATCACGAGCGCACAAAATATATTGAACTTGATTGTCATGTCATAAGAGAAAAGATTCAAGATGGTTAAATTATCACCAAGTATCTCCCATCTCATATGCAAATTGTTGATGTGTTTACCAAGGCCTTAGGAGCAAACGTATTTACAAAGCTAACAGGCAAGTTGAACATGCTTGATATACATGCTCCAACTTGGAAGGGAGTGTTAAGATTTGATTCTTGTCAAATCTTGCTAATTGATAATATTGTTAAGATTTGATTCTTGTCAAATCTTGCTAATTAATAATATGATTCTCGGTTAACGATCTTTGATTATAGGAATTTAATTAATTTGTTTCCTTCTTTGTTTGAGGTCATTTAAAGTAAATGATTCTTTACTTGTATATATATATTGTATTTACCTCTCAAAATGAATATATGAGAAATATAGAGAATTTTCTCAATACTTTTTTCAGTGTATGATATGAAAAGTAGGTATTTGCTTGCAACTAAAGTACAAGCCCGACATATACATGCTCCATGCAGCATACCAAGGTGCATCAATATAATGCCACGTCTAACATGGTTTTCCAATGTGGATGTCCAATGTGTCAAATAAGTGTCACTCAGTTAGCTTATTGCATCACTATATTTTCTTTGGTGCTAGTTTTTATAATTTTTGCCCTTTTGTGTGAATTTAACTATATATGGTCCTATATAATAATCTATCCAAAAAATATTAATCCATGTGATCTTAATTAATTAAGACTAACCTACTAGGAATGTTTTGGGAACACATAGTCCTTAATTGGAAATTACATTTTTGATTAACTTTTCATTCATAGGTATTTGATATTTCACTTATAGAACTATAGGTGGGGATCATGTGAGTTCTATTTGTAGCTTTAGTTGTCATAGGGCCGAATGATAATTTTTCCTCTATAGAGATTATAGATCAATTCTCAGGCTAGTTAACCATTATTATCCCATACCTAAAATTTAATTAATCGCAGTTTCTATTCTAAAATTATGCATATATAATATATTTATCCATTAGATGGGGCCAACCATAACTCGGTTCAAGTTTTATCGAATAAATGAATATGCCTTCACAAAATTAAAATATAGATTAACAAAGAGAAGTGTTTGTTCCAGTGGCTATCCAAAAACAAAGATATTAGAAATTGTGTTGTGTTTATTAATGAATCAAAGCAACTAGCATGCATACTCTTGACTACATTTATATGAGTTTAAGAGATATCATTGGTTAGTTTGTACAAATCCAGCAATTGTAATTTGGTGATGTTGTACAACTAACCAGCGATCACGTCCAATGCTTTATCTCACTATCTCTAATGATGAAGCACCCCTTTTTATTGTGACTGGGTTAAGCCACCAACTCGTAGTGAAGTTACAACATACACATTTCTAGGGAAAAGGAACAAGCATATATGAGTCCCAATGTCAAGCATTGACATAATATCGCCTAAAACTCTTATTACATAATGATAAAACACAAAAATGCTTAAATAAATATTTATTTTATTAATTGAGTATAATAAGATATTACACCTATGTCAACTACTTGGTGTGCTTTGTATTGATGTATTGATGTATTTACTTTGATAGTTAAAAGTTACAAATGTAAGAATTAAAATTGAAAGCAAAGGGTTCAAAGTAATAAGAATTAAAGATTCAATATATGGGACATAATTGTCACATAATGAAGGACCTAAATGCAACTTTTACACACAAAAAATATCAAGATTTTACCTTAGGGAAAAAGTGAGGAAATACAATGCGAGTCAAGGCACAAAAATTGTGCATCTTGGCATAGTAGCCTTAGATTTTACTATACAATCCAGAAATACAGTCCACATCAAGACACATAAATTGTGTGCCATGGTAGACTACTCACATATTATACTATAGGGGCATAAAATGGTTGCGTGCTGCATCATAAAATATTTTTCGCCATGGCCCATGGATCGTGAATCAACCTTAACGTTGATAAGTGTTATTTTATACATATTTTTATATCACTTCATTTACATTTATATATATTATTATTATAACGAGTTAAAATTATTTATTTTGTATTTATTGAAAAAAATATTATTCTTTTAAATGTTTTTGAGATTTTTATGTTTTTTGTATTTTTTGATGATTTTTATTTAATTCGGTAGATATACTCAAAAATAAGTGTGGATGGACTTAGCATAGTTTATGCACTCAAACGTGAAAGAAACACAAGAATGAAATGTGTCACAATCGCGTTACTCCTCGATGCATCCACTATTCCACTCTGAATTCCTCTAGTTGCCACATGTCATCACTTTGATATTACTTGCGTGATTTTTGCGCGATGCATTTATCTTTTGCCGTATACTAATTGAGTTAACTCAAAAAGAAATCAATTTTCTTAATATAGTTACAAAATAATATCCTATAAAATATTAAAATTATAATAATTGTATGAAAAATAAAAAAATAGATAAATTATAAAATTAAATTGGATACAATAATTGAGAATAGGATTCAAGAAATAATCAAAAGAGTTGAAGAATAGAATCAAAGATAAATATCCTAATTTTTTTAATTTATTGTTTTTCATGATTTACTAATTTTATAATTGATTGTTTGTGATTTCAAAACCATAGATATGGATTGTAATATTTAATAAGATATACATTATTTTATTCAAACTTTTAAAAACGAAATTAAATCCTAAACATCCTCTCACGATATTTTGGGTTTTTTGTGTTTTAATCTACTTACATAAAAATAAATATAGATTCAATAAATATTTATGCAAATTTTATCATTTATAATAGTGGAGTATTTATGGATATAATAACTAAGTTAATTATGCTTGTTCATATTATCTAGGTTATTAAAAATATGAATTGATATTTATTGATTCTCCCTTTTTTGTATGAATACCACCTTTGGTGGGGTTAGATATTCTTTGTTAACTAAACAAATCAATTAACAACTATGGGTGGGGTTGATAACTAATTTGGTTAATTAAATTAATTCTTTGTTCTAAGAGATTGAAAATGAACCATTTAAATGCCACCTTTGGTGGGGTTAGACAGTTTAAATTTTATTCAAGGTGTCCAAATTAAACCTAATAATTTAGTTATCCGAGTACTAACTTTCAAGTTTTAAAACCACTACTGAAAACGTGTTGTCAATACATTTTCAGATAATAATTCTTATAAAAACTTTTGAAATAGAGCTTCACTCTAACTACCGGGCGATTGTACCAACAAATAAAAGAGCACTACTCTAAATTAGACTGGATAACTAAACCTTAAAATCTAATTTTCAGATTTAAGTTTGTAATGAAAAATAATATATTTCTCTCTAACATTCTTAATATAAAATCTTGAATAAAAATAAAATCAATTCATTTTAGAGATTTTTACCTATTTAATATTTCGCAAGCATAACAACGTTATTATTATATCATTTTTACAAACAGCCAGCACAGTTAAATTTAATCACAGATAAATTAAATATAACATGTAAGAAATAAGCATAAAAAATAACTGCAAAGAAAATAAAATCGTTATAGTACTTCGATGCCATTCCCGTAGCTAGAAAACCTCCAAACAGAATTTGCACTCCCATTTATTGAATCAAAAAGCTAATAAATTACAAAAAAAACATAACTAGTTCTTCCCAAAAAGGGAAGAATTCTAAAACTAAGAGAAACTAGCTAAAACATAAGAAAAACTAGCTAAAACATAAAAAAAACTAAAAAAAAACTAAAAACTAAGAAATGGAGAGAAAGAAAGAAGAGAGAAGTGTGTTTTGAGGTGTGTTTTGAAGTGAAGGGAAGGGGGGTATTTATAGGTGAGGATGGAGAGAAAAAATGAGTAAAAAAATGTTAAAAAATGTAAAAATGCGTAATGGACATGGTGAGGTCATTGATGACGTCAGCATGACGTCATGTGGCGGCTGCACGTGAAAAATGGGGCGAAAATGCGTTGGGCGCGCGCGGAGGCAGCTGGGCGCGGATGAACAGTACCGCGCAAGACTCGGCGCGGATGAACAAGTACCGCGCAATGGCTGGTGGCGCAGCCTTGTAGCGATGGGATTTCCGGCGCGATTTTCTCATTTTTCACATTTTTGACCTTTTCGACCCATTTTGTCCAATTTTTCCATATTTGTTGACCTTTTCCCACTTATTTATTAATATATTTGTGATGTATTGCTTCAAGTATTCCTCTTTGAGTCTTTAAATTGCGTTTTTAAGCCAAAATACCTGAAAAACAATAAAAATACCTGTGATTCCGAAAAAGACAAATTTATATAAATATATGATAAAACATATAAATATATATATTTTTAATCAATTAATGTGCATAAAATCATGGTAATTTTAGTGCTTTTTGAGCAATCATCAATTATTTAAGTGTACGATTAAATAATCAAATTAATTTATCGTTAATCAATTTAGTTGATGAAGTACGTAATCACTTGATCAATTTAAATAATTAGTGATAAATTGTCTGTAATGAGAATTAATACTTAAGATAATTAAAACAAGCTTGTGTATTTAACTTTGATCCAATTTGCTTCTCAAAATTGAATTCTTTTGATAGATTAAATTTAGAGAAATTATTCTAGGTTATCTTTTAAAAAGAATTTGGATTAAGAGTTTGAATAATTTAACGAATAGGTAAGAAGAGTTAGAGACTTTATATTTGTGCATTTCTCTAAGTTAGTTTAATCAAAGAATAATAGATTATAATATGTTTTTATTGATTTACAATATATGTTAGTGGTGAAAAATAATCATGTAATCATTCTTTTATTCGAATATTTATCATAATCTTTATATTTTGTTTCTATTCTTATGAATTTTTAGTTGTTAGATTTAATTTTCAGTTTATAAAACCAAAACCCTCCATTTTAATAAATAAGAGTTAGTTTCTAAAATCCTCTACAAGACATACCCTCACTTGACATATATTAATTTACCACATCTTAAGTAATTTAACGTAAGGTTTAAATTAACTGTTCATTTGAACTCCATTAAATGCCCAATTTTTAGTATTTTTATTCCTTTTGTTCCTTTATAAACCTAATAGTATATATAGGTTAATTAAGGTTAATGAATAATAATTATGCCGGAGATATAAACAAGAGCCTAAGCGTTCTTCTCCTTTATTTTATTATTCTAATGAATATTATTATGATTTTATTGTTTTCTATGATTAGCTAGTTTTTTTATTTGATTATGGGTGATTTTAAAACCTTAGACATGAATTATAATTAATTAATAAAATCTGTTATATACCAATTTTTTATTCGTCTTAATTATGTGTTTAATTCTTTGTTTTAATATTCGTATGAATTTTTTATTATTATTTATGTATACGATTGAATAATTAGGTTAATTTATTATTAATCAATTTAGTTGATTGGGTGCATAATTGTTGGATTAATTTAAATAACTAGTGATAAATTACTTTATAATGAAAATCAACACTCAAGATAATTAAATCAAACTTATGAGTTTAATCTTGATCCATTATGCTTCTTGACATTAGTTGCTTTAGATAGATTAAATTTAAAGAGCTTACTCTATGTTTTTTATTAAAAAGAGATTGAATTAATAGCTTATTTTATTCAATGATTAGGTAAGAATAGATGGAGACTTTCGATCTTTTGCATTTCTCTAGGTTGGTATAATCAAAGAATAAGAAGTTAGGATATGCTTTTATTGATTTGTAATACATGATAGTGGTTGAAGATGATGCTATAGTCTCCTTTTATTCATGTTTTTATATTTTTCTTTAGATCCTATTTTTATTTTACTAGTTTTTAGTTGATAGATTTAATTTTCTTTTTACAACAACAAAACTCCCTAATTTTAAGAGTTATTTTCCAAATCTTTGCGAGAAAAAATCTTGCTTGCAATATACTAAAATACGACATTTTAAAGAATTTAAAGTAAGGATGCAATTGATTGTTGCTTTTGAACCTTTCTATTTTTGGTACTGTGTAGTCGGAGATTTTCGTAAAATTAACTATTTATTTACTTTTTTGTTGTTTACTTTTAATTATGTATTTATTTTGTTTTTATTACTTTTATTTATTTATTTACATTTCTCTTTTTATTTTTTCTTAATTTTTTTCCTTTTTTCCTAAGAATTAGTGAATGACCTCACAACATAGTAGCAGAACGAATTCTTCGATCAAATAAAACTATAATCTGAGGTCTAATTCATGCATTACACATGTCTATTTCTATGATCTGTTTATTGATTAATTAACTGGAGAGTACTTGAGCAAGAAATTGAGACAGATCTTCCACTTTGAAGTGATTCATTTAATGTTTCAAATCATTCCAACCATTAAGAAATGATTATGAATAATCCAAATTAAACTCTTAAGGAGATGGTTGCACTGAATTTTGATCAACAACCCTTATGCATTCAATACAATAATAATACATATATTTTTGAATTAAAGTATGGTATGATTCATCTTTTGTCTACTTTTCGTGGTCAAGCTAGTATAGATTCCAAAAAACATATAAAAGAATTTCATGTAGTTTGTTCTAGCATGAAGCTTAATAGTATAAATGAAAAATGAGTAAAACTTAGAGAATTTACATTCTCTTTAGTGAACAGTACTAAAGATTGGTTATACTATTTACCATCTTGGACCATTACTAGTTGCAATGTGATGAAACAACCCTTCTTGGACAAATATTTTCTAGATTCTAGAGCCACTCTCATCCAAAAAGAAATCAGTCTAATGGGAAGAATTTGTATGAGTATTAGGAGTGATTTAAGAAATTATGTGCTAGCTTCCTTCATAATCAACTTTGTGAGCAACTCTTACTCCAATACTTTTATGAAGGATTGATACCCATAGAAGCGTGATCAATGTAGAGAGTGATGCTTCATTGGTTAATAAAACTCCTAAAAATTTGGCACTTGATCCAACCTACCAAAAAAAGGTTAATAAAGTAGGCATTTATACTAATATGGAGCAAAAATTTAACAGTATTACTTATCTTGTGAAATAATTAACATTCTGAAAAATTAAAACTTGTGGAATTTTTACAAATGTTGGATACAAATTACATATACGTGTCTTACTATTCAGGATCCTAAAGTCGGACCGGAAAATGTAGTGAAGGGATACTAAGGAAAGCAAAGAAAAAGATTTGAACCATTTTTTAACACTTACAATTTTGGTACGATACATCACCAAAATTTTAGTTATTTGGGAAACAATCAAGCCACTAACCTTGCTAATCCACTAGGTTTTCCTTATCCACAAGTCCAACAACCTTACCAAGTGAGGCCACAAATCCTCCCCCACCCCAAGGAAAATCTCTTGAGGACTTGATAAGTTAGGTAGTAGCCAACACTGCCTAATTCTAGCAAGATTCTATCAAGTTTCAACAAGATAGAAAGGCATATATTAAGAATCTAAAAAATTAGTTTAGTAAGTTAGCTACCACTGTTGGAAGATTAAAAGCACAAGGATCTTGTAAATTTCCCTCTAAACCTATTGTCAATCCTAGGGAGAATGTTAGTGCTATCTCATAAAGAAGTAGAAAGAAACTTGAAGAAGTTTAAAAGGAACTAATTGACAATAGAGGGACTAAAGATGAGTTAATTCAAAAGGAAGACAATTCGGAATTGACAATAGAGGGACTAAAGATGAGTTAATTCAAAAGGAAGACAAGCCGACTGACCCCAATGAAGCAAAACAATAAATAAAGGTATAATCTAAAGTTTCAATTTCTAGTTGTAAACCTCCTTTTCATTTTCCAATTTGGTTTACAAAATCTAAGAAGAAGGAGCACGAGCAAGAAATTTTGGACAACTTTTAGAATGTACATGTTAACATTTCACTATTGGATGCCATCAAGCAAGTATTACACCATGCTAAGTTTCTCAAAGAATTATGCACCAACAAGCAGAAGCTCAAAGGAAATGAAGTGGTGAGTATGGGAGAGAATGTGTTGGTGATCTTGCAAAGGAAACTCCTACCAAAATACAAGTATCCAAGTAGCTTTAACATACTATGTATTATAGGTAGCACCAAGTTTGAAAAATATATGTTAGATTGAGGTGCTTCAATTAATTTCATGCCTTACTCTATTTATGCTACTTTAAATCTTGGTTCCCTTAAAGAGATTGGCATAGTTATTCAACTATCAGATTAGCATAGTTATTCAACTAGTGGATCATTCTAACACTTATTCAATGGGTGTTTTGAAAGATGTTTTGGTACAGGTGAATAAACTTATCTTTCCAACTGATTTATATGTATTTGATATGAAAGATGACTCCACTACTAAGGAAATACCCTATTTTTGGGTAAGCATTTCATGAGGATATCTTGGACAAAGATAAATGTGCATGGTGGAAACATGATAATGAAGTTTGATAGAGGGGTTATTAGCTTAAACATCTTTGAATAAATGAGTAAAAATAAAGGCTTATTGGATGTTCTAATAAGAAACCAGCTAATAACTGAAAACCCAAGAGACAAAAAAGGATTGGAAAGTATAAGATGTCGAGAAGAATACTACACAAAAAATTGAATCTGCCACTAATTAAGAATAGTTAAAAAACTAGAGATGAAGTCAGGCTGAGTAAGTTAAACTAAGTATTAAATAGGAGGCAACCCATTGATATTTGTTTTCTTTTATTATAGTTTATTTTTGAACATTTTTATTTATTAATGATTATTTTTTTAATTTGGAAGTAACGAGGACATCACCTCATTTCGATTAGGGTGGATGATACATTGCCCCGATACGCTTGTTTTAATGTCGTGACATGCTTTAATTTTTCAAAATTTCCATTTTTTTTAATTGTTAAATTAGAAATAATACTACACAAAAATGATGTCCTCGTTACTTCCAAATTAAAAAAATAATCATTAACAAATAAAAATGTTAAAAAAAACTATAATATAAGAAAACAAATCTCATTTTGGTTGGGGTGGATGATACATTGCTATCTAATGTTATTTTTTTGTAGTATTATTTCTAATTTAATAATTAAAAAAATTGGAAATTTTGAAAAATTAAAGCATGTCGCAACATTAAAACAAGTGTGTCGAGGCATAGTTCTCTTAGGTTTTTGGCTAGGAAAATTTTATCAAATTGCACCATGGCATGAGAAAATGTTAGCGGTGGCCAAATGCTCTCAAGTTTTTGGCTGGGAAAATTTTACAATGAGTATTGTGGCATGAAATATTGTGTCATGGCCTTTGGTTAAAAAATTCACATATAGCCCCCTCTGTTGCAAGAAACAAAAACAAAAACAAAAAAATTCACAAATTTTCTAGCCTTACCCATCGTTTTTTCTCTATTTTCTTCTCTAAAATTTTCATCTTCTTTCATTTTCTTCAAATTTATTTTTATTTCTTCAACAAGTTAACATAATTAATTAAATTTTGGGCCTTAACTATAGGAATCTCCATCAAATTCATTCTCCATACATTTGTAAGTTAGGGTTTCAAATTTTGGTCTTGGTAGTTGAAGCTCCATTTCATCAATGGTGGTTTTAGCTTGATAATCAACAAGTGGTTTCTTATTCTCAAATCTTTAACTAATGGTTATTTGACAACGTTATAAGTGACTATTAGTGAGTCTAAGTTAACAAAACCTAGCTTGGGTAGTGATTGAGGCAGATGAATTTTTTTTGCAATTAAATTGTTGGAATTTTCACTCTTAATTTTTAAATATGGTAATAAAAAGAAGAGCTAGTTGAAAGGTTATACAAGAAGAACATAGAAAAGTTAGACTTGTTAGTCTTGAAGAAAAGAAAAGATTTGAAAAGGCTACAAAAAGAAACAAAAATTTTATTGTGGAAAAGGGTATAAATTTTGGAGGACCATGGATATCCGAGAGTATCGACAAAATTTCTGCCTTAGGATGGAGGTGGTTTGGTGAGGGTCTTGAGGTTTCAATTATGTCAATTGTAAGAGAATTTAATGCTAATGTTTCGGAAGATGTGAATGACATCATAATGGTTAGGGAAATGCTATTATAGTTTAGTTGGTTTTCCATTAACTCATACTATGGCCTGAGAGATATTGAGTATAGAGAATATGGGGCTTTGGAAGATGTCAAATATGATGAAGTAATTCAAACCTAAATAGTAGAAGGAATAGAATAAGAAATTGAAAATGAAAAATACAAGAATTTTGATGCCAAGTACTTGACTAATATTTCTTGAGTTTGGAAATACTTTGTTTGCTCCAAGTTAATGTCGGCCACTCATTACAACTCTTTGGATAGAGAATGAGCTATCCTCCAATTTTCTATTCAATTAGGAAAAATGATGAATGTGGAATCAATCATTAACCAAAGAATTTGACTATTTTCCAATAATCAAAATTTAAGCTATTTCTTTCCCCAACTCATCAATGCATTATATGCTAAAGTAGGGGTGAAATTTCTTTATGGTGAAGTTTTGTTACTACCGAGGGAACTTACAACCTTAGTATTTATGAGAAACCTTACCATTAGCATAAAAGTTGCTCAAGCAAAAAGGAAAGTAGCATCTTCTTTGATTATGAGAACAAAATATAAATTTAATATGTTGAATGAAGAGGTAAAATAGCTCAAAGAGTATCAATTCCATTAACAATAGTGGTTGTGTGGATAGAATATATTTCAAGTCTAATATTTGCGGTCCATACATGAGATGCAGAGGTTACAACTCTTCCAATTCGGTATAGATTACACCCATTTAAGGATATTACCTAAGTATTCAGAGCACGAGTTTTTCTTTAGGCCACTTGAAGATGAAGATGAAGAAGCACTTGATGACATGGAGGATTAAAAGCCTAATTTATTCTAGTTTACTTTTTATTTAATTTTGTATTATTATTGTTATTTTTTGTGTACATTTGATTTTTAATTTATGCTTCTTTGGACTATGTTAATTTTTTTTGTAACTTTTGATTCCATAATTTTTTGGTGATGTGTTATATACATGAGGTACACTATAACTCTTTATGTGTGATAGAAATTAATTTGGAGGATGGAATGGAATGAGAGTGGGAACCAAATCACCATGATTAACCACACTTCACCATTATAAGAAGGGTAATTTTTCTTATTCTTTTTCCTTTATTTTTCCTTGGATACATATTTCAATATTGGGGACAATATAGATTCTAAGTTGGGGGTGAGAAAAGTTCCTTCAAAATTTTGAATTTTGAAAGTTTCAAACATTTTTTATATGGTTTTAACTTTTATTTTGTTTCGGTAGATTTAGTTGTTTTGTTTCTTTATTATTTTATTTTATTTATTTATTTTGGGTCAATTTATGCAACAATGATATAAATAAGATTGTGATAACAAAGCATATAAAGAACTTTAAATTTTGCTTCAATTAAAGTATGATTTGAATGTAAATTTTATTTAATTTGATACATTTATGATATGTGGTAAGAATGTTGGTCAATCTAAGTACTTAGAACTTTTTTATGTGCAAATTTTTCATGGACATCTTTGAGATCTCAATAAACTCTAAAATTTGTTTGAAAATCACTCTTGGTGAAATCATAGAATACAAATTTCTTAGGAAATGATTTAGGCCATTTTTGGATCATTTGAATTTTTTCAAACCTACCACTTTGTCTCTTTGTCTCTAGTATCCCGTTAAGCCTATATAGAATATACAGTTGGTTGTAATTTTTTTTTCTTTAACCTATTATATGCTACATTTTTATGAGCCATAAACACATTATCCTATCTTTTTAATCTCTAAGAGGACTTAACATTTAGTAAGATATTTCCGTAAAAAAATGATGAAAATTTGAGTAAAAATTGATTACAACCCAAAACAAATTGAAAGTAATAGGTTGGAACTTGTAGAAAATCAATTTTGTGGTTTTAATACTTATTTTTTAAAACCTTATGCGAGAAATATCTTTACTTACTATATATTAAAATACGATATTTTAAAAATTTAAAATATGGTTTAATATATAATAAATTAAATTAATTTTTACTTTAACCATAATCATGCTAAATGCTAAATAGGAAAAAGAGATCAATTCAAAAAAATAAATAATAATAATAATTCAATATATACTATTCAATAAATATTCATTTAAAAATAAGTTACTATGTTTGATAATTCTAACATATTAAATTTGAATTATAAGAGAATGTGTGTACCCTATTTTAAGACATACAATAACAACAAAATGTGTGCATGTTATACTACTATGGATCCATTTCAGTCAGTTTTAGTTGATAATGGTCGTACAGGTAATTATAGTCATCACAGAGTGTTTTTCCTATGAATACATCATAACTTACCAAAAATATAATTAAGTCTACCAAAAATGATTAAAATAGAATAAATTCATATAAATGAAAAATATAATTTTTTTTTCAATGTTAACTTTGCAAAATTGGTTTCCCTATGGCATTAGTCTCAACTCATAATCCATAGCAGAAATATAACTACCAAAAATTTGAAAAAGAGTAAAGAACTTTTACAAGAAAGTTATAATTAAGGGTGAAGAAAAATAACCTGAATCGTTGAAACACCAAATTTGACCAAATTGACAAATAAGAAGAGATTAGAAGGGAAATTATTAAGGAAGGTGACAAGGGTCAACCAAAACTGAGGATATTTGGGAGAGATTTGGGTTTGTGGCGTTGAAGCCTATTAATCAAAGAAAAAAGATGGTCTGATACTCTATAGAATACATATTATTAGTTTAGTATCCATTTTCTTAACGTTATCAAAGGGTGGTATTTTATTACCCAAATTCTCTATTACTACTTTTTTTTTCAAACAGATACTGTAATTCAAATTTTTGGTCAGAACATTTAAAATTATTTCTTCATAAAAAAGATGGGTGAAACTTTTTTATATCTTTCTTTTATTATTATTTTGAAATAATAATTACATAATTGCATATATCCATTTATATGTATTGTTATTGTAGGAGTTCTAACTCACTCCATCTTAATACTAATAAAGAACATATATCATTGTATTATAAGACAAATGATAATTTTTTTTATTTTAAGAGTAGATTCTCTTTAAAAAAATTGAGTGCTAATTGTTTTTAAGGAAAAAAATATTGTGCAAGTCCTTTTCCTTAGGATTTAGAAATAATGTTTAAAAATTGAGTAATATTTTTAATTAAATATTATTTTTTTTACGTATATACCTATCAAAAAACACTAACATGTCTATGACACATGTATTATTCTGTTATATTTAATGAAAAATTGAATAGAAAGTTAACTTCATTTTTTATTGACACATTTTTTATAGACAAATAGACTTAAAAAATTTCACAAATAAATAAATAAACTTAAAAACACATCTTCCAAACTATAGTACTAAATAGCACAATTGGCTTAAAGAAATGGATTATTCTGGCTTTTCAACTTTTTTTAGTTGTTAATAGTAGATTCAATACTAGTGGGATCATATGATGACTTGCTCCTTCCACTGAAATTCTTATTCTTATTCACAAAAAATTCATTTCGATTATGATAGGTCCCAATCAATACAAACATAACAAACACAAAGAAAGTATTCTCTTTGAGTGAGAATGTACCACAAATTTATTAACTTATGATCTTCCATTTCCATTGTCTTCTTTCCAAATTTATAAATCAAAGAAATAACTGAAATGAAGCTAATAGTGTTTGATTATGTAGGAAACTCATTCACCCACTACCCATGAAATGCAATCATGCAATTGTGCAAATAATTGCCAATAAAAGAAAATGATGCTAAAGTAGGATAAATGGGCATGGCTTATGAACATGGACATAGCGTGAGATGGGCCTTAGGGTCCGATAGGATCTTTTGGACTTATCATTGCCCACCTCATGAAGAGGATGCTTGTCCTCACGCATCATATGAGGAAACTGGTGGCAAAGAGTACCCTTGGACTCCCATGTGGCTTTTCGATAGTGTAGATGTATCCAATGCACCAAGCTTTCTTCCATGAAGGTGTCACCACACTTAATTCATTGAGTATTAAGTATCTGTTGAGGCTCAAGGGTTATGACTCCATCATCTGCAATTGGAGGTAAGTGAAGTGGAGGTACATGTGGAGTGCCATTGTATGGTTTAAGCAAAGAGACATGGAACAATGGTTGAATTCGAGCTGTAGGTGGAAATTGTAGGCATTATGCTACTACTTTGATCTTTTCCAAAATAGGATAGGGTCTATAGTAGTGGCTGGATAATTTTTGATGAGCCCGTTTGAAGACTGTTTATTGGTGATATTAATGGAGCTTTAATAGGACTTGATCACCAACTTCAAACTGGATATCTCTTCACTTGGAGTCAACTTGTTGCTTCATTTAGTTCATAGAAATCTATAAATTTGTCTTGAGTTGGTGGAGCAGCTCGTCACGATGCAGCAACATTTGATCCACTTCATGGATTGGGGAAAGGCCCTCCAGATAGGCTGGGATAAATGGTGGAAGGCATCTATAAAGAGCTTGATAAGGTGTCATTTTCGTTGAGGCGTGATAGGTGGTATTGTACCAATACTCTACCCAAGCGAGATAAGTACTCAATATTTGTGGCCATTGGTGAACGAAGCAATGCAAATATTTTTCAACACAACGATTAACAACTTTAGTTTTCTCGTCTACTTGTGGATGGTAAGCTAAACGGAGCATGAGTTTGGAGCTGAAGAGTTTGAAGAATTCTTGGTAGAACTTGCTGATGAAGATTGGGTCGCGGTCAGTGATAATAGAGCGCCTCATTCTATGGAGTTTAACGACTCCCTCAATAAACTTTTCTGCAACAACTTTGGCCATAAATGGGTGAGTTAAGGGAATAAAGTGGCCATACTTACTAAGCTAATAAAAGACTACCATAATTATGTCTTTTCCATTAGAATTGGATAGCCCTTCAATGAAAGCTAGAGTGATGTCCTCCCAAACTTGTGCAGGAATTAGTAAGGGAAATAATCACATCGGTGCAATGGTATCTGGTTTAATGCGTTGACATACCTTACTTTTCTGGACATACTCTTGAACATCTTTATGCATCTTCGGCCAATAAGATTGTTACTGCAATCTTCTATAAGTTTGAAGGATACTTGAGTGCCCTCCAACTTTAGAATCAATTTGGCCCTTAAGGAGTGATCAAAAGGTATCACAACCTTCCCTTTGTAAAGCAGCAAACCATCACAGCAAGTCAAGTTATCATGAGGAGGATCACTAGCCTTTTTCCTAAAAGCTACACATAGGAATCAAATTTAGAGGCCTTGCGGATCTGCTTCCAAATATCCACTTATGAGAAATGAAGAGCATCCAATAATGAGCTTTCTTACTACTTAGATAAAGCATCTACTGAAGAGTTGTCATGACATGATCGAAAGATGATTTCATAATCATACCCTAGTAATTTGGCCACCCATTTTTTCTATTCTGGAGTTACAACATGCTAATCTAAGAAACAATTGAGGCTTCGTTGATCGATTTTTATGTAGAATTTGTAGCCAAGTAAATATGGTCTCCACAATTGTATTACTTCCATGATGGGTAGCATTTCCTCGACATAGATTGACCAAGTTTTCTTAGTGATTCCCAAGGCTTGACTCATATAGGCAATTGGTCTATTTTATTGAGTTAGAAAAGCGCCAATTTCGTTCCCCGATGCATCTGTTTCGATGATGAAAAGTTTGGTAAAGTTTGGCATGGATAGTGTAGGGTTGATGTCATGGCTTTTTTCAAAGCTAAGAAAGCCACTTTTGCTTCTTCATTCCATTGAAACTTTTAGTTAATGGTCGAGCTATTAATCCATACCCTTGAACAAACTTAATCCATACCCTTAAACAAACTTATAGTACTAGCCAGTGAGGCCTAAGAATCCATGGAGCTCGGTAATATTGGAGGGTCTTGGCCAAGCAACCATTGTTTTAATTTTATTTTCATCAACTTTGACTCTACGATGTGTAATTATGTGGCCCAAATACTCTAGCTCTTATTTTGCGAATGAGAATTTTCTCATCTTAACATAGAATTGTTGTTGTTGGAGGATGGCTAATGTAAGTTGTACATTCTCCAAGTGCTACTCCCATGTTAGACTTTAAATTAAAATCTCATCAAAAGACACCAAGATGAACTTCCACAAATACGTTCAAAAAATTGAGTTCATTATTGCTTGGAAGATAGATAGTGCGTTGCATAGCCCAAATGGCATAACCAAGTACTTATAGTGGCCATTGTGAATGTTAAAAGCAATTTTAGGAATGTCAGGGGTGCTAACTCATATTTGGTGGTATCCTGCCTTGAGATCCAGCTTAGTAAAAAATGAAGCTCCGTATAACTTATCAAGCATATCATGTACTATTGGAATTGGAAATGATCCTTTATAGTCGTAGCATTTAATACTCGGTAGTCTATGCAAAATTGTCGTGTGCCCTCTTTTTTCTTCACTAGCAGTACTAGAGAAGAAAATAGGTTGGTGCTTGGTCGAATCAACCCTACATTAAGCATATCTTGAACCTAATTTTCAATCTTAGTTTTTTGGAAATGTGCATACATAAATGACCTCACATTAATAGCTTCAGTTCCATCTTTGAGTGGTATTTTGTGATCAATTTCGTGTACTGGTGGTAAGATGGTAAGCTCAGCAAAGACATCTGAATATTCCTCTAGTAATGCATGTATATCTGATGAGAGTTCCTTTTTGTTCAGATACTCTCCCAGCTGAAAATATATAGCAAACATAGCTTGTTGATGAGCAGAATCGGGATCACCAAAAACTTTGATGCCATCCTCGCAACGGAATCATCCCCGGCAACGGCACCAAAAACTTGATGAACGAAAACCAGCATCGCCGATTCTGCCAATACTTTGGTTTTAATATTTATAAAACTCTCGCAAGTGCACGAATCATTTCGTAGAAAATGATAAGTATACTCCCAAGGTCAATCTAAGGAAGGAATGTATGTGGTTTTTAATTTATTATTCAAACTTTTAAAAACGAAATTAAATCCTAAACATCCTGTCACGATATTTTGGATTTTGTGTTTTTAATCTACTTACATAAAAATAAACATAGATATGGATTCAATAAACATTCATGCAAATTTTATCTTTTATAAATAGTGGAGTATTTATGGATATAATAACTAAGTTAATTATGCTTGCTCGTATTATTTAGGTTATTAAAGATATGAATTGATATTTATTGATTCTCTCTTTTTTGTATGAATACCACCTTTGGTGGGGTTAGATATTCTTTGTTAACTAAACAAATCAATTAACACCTATGGGTGGGGTTGATAACTAATTTGGTTAATTAAATTAATTCCTTTTTCTAAGAGATTGAAAATGAACCATTTAAATGCCACCTTTGGTGGGGTTAGACAGTTTAAACTTTATTCAAGGTGTCCAAATTAAACCTAAGAATTTAGTTATCCGAGTACTAACTTTCAAGTTTTAAAACTACTACTGAAAACATGTTGTCAATACATTTTCAGATAATAATTCTTATAAAAACTTTTGAAATAGAGCTTCACTCTAACTACCGGGCGATTGTACCAACAAATAAAAAAGCACTATTCTAAATTAGACCGGATAACTAAACCTTAAAATCTAATTTTTAGATTTAAGTTTGTAATGAAAAATAATATATTTCTCTCTAACATTCTTAATATAAAATCTCGAATAAAAATAAAATCAATTCATTTTAGAGATTTTTACCTATTTAATATTTCGCAAGCATAACAACGTTATTATTATATCATGTTTACAAATAGCTAGCACAGTTAAATTTAATCACAGACAAATTAAATATAACATGTAAGAATAAACCATAAAAAATAACTGCAAAGAAAATAAAATCCTTACAGTACTTCGATGCCATTCCCGTTGCTAGAAAACCTCCAAACGGAATTTGCACTCCCATTTATTGAATCAAAAAGCTAATAAATTACAAAAACATAACTAGTTCTTCCCAAAGAGGGAAGAACTCTAAAACTAAGAGAAACTAGCTAAAACATAAGAAAAACTAAAAACTAAGAAATGGAGAGAAAGAAAGAAGAGAGAAGTGTGTTTTTGAAGTGAAGGGAAGGGGGTATTTATAGGTGATGATGGAGAGAAAAAATGAGTAAAAAAATATTAAAAAATGTAAAAATGCGTAATGGATATGGTGAGGTCATTGATGACGTCAGCATGACGTCATGGGGCCACGTGAAAAATGCGAAACAGCGTTGGGCGCGGAGAGGGATCTTGGGCCGCGCGTAGCTCGGCGTGCGTGAAACGATGCAATTCTTGGGCGCTTGTATGATATAAGCGTATTGTATGTGCGTGGTATTTGGGGTGTTAAATTTCTTGTACTGGCAATGGGCGCGATTTCCATCTTTTTGACATTTTTGACCTTTTCGACCCATTTTGTCCAATTTTTCCATGTTTGTTGTCCTTTTCCCACTTATTTATTAATATATTTGTGATGTATTGCTTCAAGTATTCCTCTTTGAGTCTTTAAATTGCGTTTTTAAGTCAAAATACCTGAAAAACAATAAAAATACCCGTGATTCCGAAAAAGACAAATTTATATAAATATATGATAAAACATATAAATATATATATTTTTAATCAATTAATGTACATAAAATCATGTTTATTTTAGTGCTTTTTGAGTACTCATCACTTGTCATTGTTGAAAATCCTTAGTGAAGCTCTACAATATGGTGTCTTAGATCGGTGTTTCAATGCCCTGGATTTTCATAGGCTGTTGCTCCCAGATGAAGTCCATGGTTTACTTCTTCTAATCATAAACTACTGAACCCAATGTCTCTAACCTTTGAATTCCTAGCACGATATCCAAACAATTTAAGGGCATATAAAATAAATCGAGTTAGAACTCATTACCTTATAGATTAACCATGAGCTTTTCATATTTCCCTTTACAAGATAATATTTCCCCATTGGCAACTCTGACAGTAAACGGTAGTGTGGGCTTAACGGGTAAACAAAGTGTTTCGGCTACTAGATCACTGATGAAATTATGAGTGGATCCATTATCGATTAAGGAAACCACCACATGCACTCCATTAATTTCCTTAATTCACATTATTCTCAGTACAGTCCATCCAGTTAGTGCATATAGAGTGATTTCAGGCTCCTTTTCATTATCATCTTCCTCAATCTTGGATATTTCCCTCGTTATGTTTACCCCTCCCATTTCCTCTGGTGTTTCATCTTCTTGTATACAACCCTTTAGAAGCATCAACTGTGATGCTTGACACTTGTGTCCAGAGGTGAACCTTTCATTGTAGTTGAAACATAATCCTTGAGATCTACATTTCTACATCTCATCCCATGATAGCCTTTTGATTTCCGCTTGTGTGGAACCCTTGGGAGGATTGTATTACTTACAAGAATAGAATCTCGTAAGGCATTTGGCCATGCGAATTGCCTCTATCTCTCAAGCTGATTGTCCTTCATTTTTTTCTAGGCAATTGCCTCTTTCACAAATTAAGGCTTAAACATTCTTATTCCATCAGCCACCTCTAGTTTCAAGCCTCCAATTAATGTACCCATGAGAGCCTTTTGGGTCCATCCATGAACTATATTCCCAAGTTGTTCAAAGGCTTCCCACGAGATACTCCTCTGTCCTTTAGCGAGTTCTTTTTGAAACCACTGCCACCATAGATTCGTCTTTCCTTTAAGGTGGAACGAAGCTAGATGCACCTTTTGATAATTGGATATCTCTTGAAACTCAAAGAATTGGTCCACATGATTGAGCCATTCCGTCAGGTCATCTCTAGAAAATTTTGGGAATTCCAACTTTTCAATCTTGGGGGAAAATGGCAGGATGTTATCATCGATATTCCAGTTAGTCTGGTGGGATCATTCACGTTGATATTTATTATGGCTAGGTGGTCCTATGCTTGGGAGGAATTCTTCAGATAGTTTTGCAATGGTTTCTTCTAGTCATTTTATCTTGTTGGTGATTCCTACCTCCTTTCGTTGTATTCCATCTTGAACTTCTCCAAGCCCCTCTTATAGAAGCTCGATCTGTTCTTTGTTTGTCGTCATGAACATGCTCTAATACTAATGATATGTCCCAATCAGTACAAGCACAAAAAACACAAAGAAAGTATTCATTTTGAGTGAGAATAAACCACAAATTCATTAACTTCTGATCTTCCCTTTCCATTGTCTTCTTTTCAAATTTATACATCAAAGAAACAAATGAAATGAAGCTAATGGTGTCAGAGTTTGTAGAAGACTATTGATGAGCAGAACCGGCATCGCCGATCCTGCCAATACTTTGGTTTTATATTTATAACACTCTCGCAAGTGCACGAATCATTTCGTAGAAAATGATAAGTATACTCCCAAGGTCGATTTAAGGAAGGAATAAATGTAGTTTTTAATTTATTATTCAAACTTTTAAAAACGAAATTAAATCCTAAACATCCTGTCACGATATTTTGGGTTTTGTGTTTTTAATCTACTTACATAAAAATAAACATAGATATGGATTCAATAAACATTCATGCAAATTTTATCTTTTATAAATAGTGGAGTATTTATGGATATAATAACTAAGTTAATTATGCTTGCTCGTATTATTTAGGTTATTAAAGATATGAATTGATATTTATTGATTCTCTCTTTTTTGTATGAATACCACCTTTGGTGGGGTTAGATATTCTTTGTTAACTAAACAAATCAATTAACACCTATGGGTGGGGTTGATAACTAATTTGGTTAATTAAATTAATTCCTTTTTCTAAGAGATTGAAAATGAACCATTTAAATGCCACCTTTGGTGGGGTTAGACAGTTTAAACTTTATTCAAGGTGTCCAAATTAAACCTAAGAATTTAATTATCCGAGTACTAACTTTCAAGTTTTAAAACCACTACTGAAATCATGTTATCAATACATTTCCAGATAATAATTTTTATAAAAACTTTTGAAATAGAGCTTCACTCTAACTATCGGGCCATTGTACTAACAAATAAAAAAGCACTATTCTAAATTAGACCGGATAACTAAACCTTAAAATCTAATTTTCAGATTTAAGTTTGTAATGAAAAATAATATATTTCTCTCTAACATTCTTAACATAAAATCTTGAATAAAAATAAAATCAATTTATTTTAGAGATTTTTACCTATTTAATATTTCACAAGCATAACAACGTTATTATTATATCTTGTTTACAAACAGCCAGCAAAGTTAAATTTAATCACACACAAATGAAATATAACATGTAAGAATAAAGCATAAAAAATAACTGTAAAGAAAATAAAATCCTTATACTACTTCGATGCTATTCCTGTTGCTGGAAAATCTCCAAACAGAATTTGCACTCCCATTAATTGAATCAAAAAGCAAATAAATTACAAAAACATAACTAGTTCTTCTCAAAAAGAGAAGAACTCTAAAACTAAGAAAAACTAAAAAAACTAAAAAAAACTAAAAAAAACTAAAAAAAACTAAAAAAAACTAAGAAATGAGAGAAAGAAAGAGAAAGAAGATGTGTTTTTAGGTGTGTTTAGTTATGAAAGGAATGGGGATATTTATAGGTGAGGAAAGGAATAAATAGTGGGTGAAAAAATGTTTAAAAATGGAGAAAACGCGTAGTAGGTGATGATGACGCCTTGTGGTAAGTAAGCGCATACGAAATGGGTGCTTACGGGCCTTGGCGTGGCGTGACCGGGTATCTTTGTGCACGCGGTTGGGCATTTTGCGCGTGCGTTGCTCGGTGCGGCGCAATTTCCTCCTTTTTGACATTTTTGACCCATTTTGTCCAATTTTCCATATTTGTTGACTTTTCCTCATTTATTTATGAATATATTTGTGATGTATTGCTTAAAGTATTCCTCTTTGATTCTTTAAGTTACGTTTTAAGCGAAAATACTTGAAAAACAATAAAAATACCTGTGATTCCGAAAAGACAAATTTATATAAATATATGATTGAATCATATATATATATATATATATATATATATATATATATATATATATTTAATCAATTAATGTGCATAAAATCATGGTAATTTTAGTGTTTTTTGAGCACTCATCACTCATTTACCCACTACCCATGAATTGCTATCATGCAATCGTGCAAATAATTACCAATAAAAGAAAATGATGCTGAAGTAGGATAGATGGGCTTGGCTTTTGAATATGGACATCAGTCCATATAGCGTGAGTTGGGCCTTAGGGTCTTACATGATCTTTTGGACTTATCATTGCCCACCTCATGAAGAGGATGCTTGTCCTAAGGAAAAAAAATTTAAATCCTCTTTTAGTAGATATATTTTATTTTGTAAGATTGAAAACTCGATTATAATTTTACATGATAGACAATTTTTTTTTTCTTTTGAATCTTTCTTGATTGGTCATAAATAAATTAATTGATCTATTTGTAGAGTTTAAACATATACAATGCTTTTATGTAAATGTCAATATGTTATCATATGTGCGAAGTGTGCTTGTGTACCTCTTCTACTATACTTGCTTATTTATATGATAAATAATCAAAATTTGATTTAAACAAATGACGAGTTCTCAATTGGTTGTGTCTTCATTTGTGCTTTACTTTCATGTTTGTTTTGTTATGCATATAGGGGGAGAACATATTTAATTAAGCTTAATTGGTATGAATGCATACTACATGACTATTCTTTACACTTCACATATTTTTATGTAAATTGAAATAATGTACAATGAAGCTTTCAAGCCAAATTGTCGTATGCTTTGTTTATGTCATTTTAGTTACTTACAAGTTTGTCAAGTTACAACGAAGATTGATTCACCGGACCATAGGATAGTTCCACTATGGATTCTGGGACACCATTGTATTTTTATCTTATTTTTATAAGTGTCATGTAGTGAGTGAAAGGTTTTGCCAAACGAAAATACCAAAGGGTGAGCTTGTTAGGATTATGGTGGTGTTTGGTTAACTGTAATGGAATGGAATCATAATTGATTCCTTCTAATTTTATGTTTGGTTGGGCTTAAAAGTGGGAATTGAATAAAATTGATTCCTAAAAGAGAAGGAATGAGAATTCCTTCTTCCCTTTTAAGGAATTATGATTCCATTCCCATCTTAATTTTTTGTTCCAATTTTACCCTAACCCTAAATATAACCATAAATCCTAAACCCTAAGCCATAAACCCTATATCCTATACCCTAAATTCCAAATTCCAAACCCCAAAACCCAAAACCCTATTTAAAAAAATAAAAACTTTAACCGTGAACCTTAACCCACAAATATAACCCTAAACTATAAACCCTGAGCCCTATACCCTATACCTTATACCCTAAACCCCGAAATACAAAACCCTATTTAAAAAATAATAATTTTAACCTTATATCCTAACCCACAAATATAACCTTAAACACTAAACATTATACCCTATACTATATACCCTATACCTTAAATCTCAAAACCTAAAACCCTAAATCCTAAATCTTATTTAAAAAAATAATAATTTTAACCCTAAATCGACCCTAAAACCCCAAACCTAAACCCTAAATCCTAAATCCTAAATCATTTACCCTATAACCTATACCCTAAATCTTATACCCTAAACCCTATATCTTAAACCTTATACCCTAAATCCTAAACCCCTAAATCTTAAACCCCAAACCTCAAAATCTTAAATCTTAAACCCCAAATGTCAAAATCCTAAACTCTATTTAGAAAAAATAATAATTTTAATAATATATTTTATATTATTTTTAAGTAATAATTATTTTGAAAAATTATGATTCTAATAAAGTATTTTGTGTGACAAAAAAAAATAATTAAATGATATATTTAAACTTTATTGAATATAAGGGCATTACGGTAATATATAATGTTTTTCATTTCATTCCAGTTGTAAACCAAATATTGTAATACTGATTCATTCTTTGATTCCAGTGTTCAAACCAAACAATATTATTCTCATTACATTCCATTCCATTACATTCTCATCTCATTAATTCATGAACCAAACGCCACCTGAGTATTGGTTATTTTCTTAGATAAAATATTTACCTATAAACTTATTTTTAGGCTTGTTATCAAGAAAATTTGAACAAATATTCTAGTTATAGATAGTCGTATTTCAAGTATATTTTTTATAACTGTAACACACGAGATTATATTAATATATTTAATAATACATGTTCATAAATATGAAATTATTTATAGTGCTAAAATATTTATTTAAACTTTAATAAATTTATGTAATTATTAATTAAATATTTTTAGATATATTTTAATATTTTTGAAAAATGTTTTAAGAAATGATTTTTTTTATAATAAAAAAAAGGTAAAGCTGCCGAAAGGAATAGAAAATAGAAAATAGAAAGGGGCAAAGGTGCCAAAAGTAAAAGAATCTCATTATCATCTTCAGAGAACATGGCTGCATGGGTTGATCAAAGTAATAATATATATATAATAGAACTGGTCATAGGTAAATATATATACTGCAAAATCGAAATGTGTGAGTAATCGGCCAAACTATTGAAAAAGGAGACAAGTTGAAATTGCCAAAAGAAATGTGTGCCAAATAGAAGTTAGATCTGTTGAAATGAAAAAGGAGAAAAGGTTTTGTCTTTGAACTTAGAGAAACTGCCGCAAACTGTAGAAGAGAAAAACTCGATGATATAGGTAATATATATATATAATTGAGATTGAGAATATAATTAATAAATACGTATTTGAGATTTACGGAAGCTTTTGGATAATATATATATACATATGTACGGTGTTTTAGGTAATATATATATATATATATATATATATATATATATATATATATATATATAATTGATTCGGTAAATATAATTAACATATATATATATATATTAAATGTATTGTGTTTTAAGTAATATATATATATATATATATATATATATATATATTAACTCTATGTACGTTGTTTTAGGTAATATATATATATATAATTTAGGCAATAAATATAATTAATATACGTGTGATATGTTTAATTTTATATAGTTTTTTTATTAATTATTTAAATTAAATAATTATATGAGTAATCATAATTATTTGATTTAATTATTAAATATTAAAGAAGCTATTTTTAGTGAATTTAGACTTAATCTTTTTACTCTAGAATTTTCTAGTTGAATTTGATTTAAGTGACATATTTTGAATCATTTTGTTAGGACTATTTATTGTTAAATCAGTTCTATAACACACACGTGCACTTGTATTTTTGTGCTAATCTTTTTATAGTTGATTCGTAAACGTATCTAATTGGTGGAAAGTTCATTAGAACGTTGGTACAAAAAATACAAGTTCCCTAATCACATACTTTCTAATCTAGGGTTTTAGTACCTAATTCATTAGTCACATAAATGTGTTAAGTGAATTGCATAAACTAAAAAGGCATTAATCTCCATTCATATAACCCTTATATGGTTATAAATGCAATATTCCATTCATCACCAAGCCTTATTCTAATCTAATGGTTACCACTCTTCAAATCCAGTTTTGAAAACACTAAGGAGCCTCCCAATCTATCTAACATGTCTTCGAGTCAGGGAATGTGGAATCTATACTTAATTGTGATTTTTATAGCCTTACTATCAATACACGTGTAGTGTACCATCTTTTTTTGGAACCAACAATGTTGCAATAACACATGGGCTAGACTCTCCTTCACAAGGTGAATCTATAATAATTCTTTTCTTGAATATTAGCTCTAAAAGTAAGAAATTAGTGGCCTAATTTAGGGAAATTGTTAGTCTAATTTGTGGCATAATTGAAGGAAATTAGTGGCTTAATTTAATGCTTAAATTATGGCACAATTTAGGGAAAGAGAGCCTTACTTCATCTATAAATATGGAGGAGTTCATGTATTGAAAAACAAGGCAAAAATCAGGAAAAAAATAAAAGAGAGCATAAGCAAACTCAAAAAGAGAAAATACTTAGTGAGTTTGAGAGTTTTCTGTGAGTTTAGGGAAACACTTGAGAGATATTATTAGTGAGAAAATCTGTATTTATTTTCTATATATTTTCTACTTAGTTAAATAATATATGATGACTTCCGTGGACCTAGGCGAATTGCTAAACCACGTAAATTCTGTGTGTCCTTTTACCGCTTTGATATATTCATATACTACTATTTATTGCTTCCATGCACAAAAAAATTGGTCTCAGAGCCAAATATAGCATTATTATATATCAAATCGAAGCTCTCGACGGGACGAACGCAATGGTGAAATAATCTCTCAAATCGAAAGTCAGAATCACCGCCAGAAGCCACCGGAGTGCTACTGCCAACAATTGAGTTAACTCACTGAGTTAGACTGAGTCAACTAGTGATATTTGGACCGAGTTGGTCTGTTTTCATCCATTTTTAGCTGAGTCGGACCTATTTTGAGCTAATTGGACCATTCTGGATTCAACTACGGACTCCATTATTTTCAAATAAGGTATAAAATTTGGAAAAACATTGTAAGTGCAAAATTTTTGTTATATGTTTGTACTTATGGCTGATAAAAGATAAATCAAAGTAGGTAAACAAGCTGACCTTAGAATTTATGGCAAACCAAGTTGTTCTACTCGAAGAACTATGTTGTCCAACGCAAAGTTTGAGGTGAAGAAATTCGACGGCACCAATAACTTTGGCACGTGGAAATGTGAAGTATTAGATTTATTGTTCCGAGAAGGATCTAATATAGCCTTGGAGACCAGGCCAGGAGATTATTCAAAAGAAGATTGGAATTATGTCAACTGACAAGCTTGTGGCACAATTTGATTGTGCTTAGGAAAAGATCAAAAGTACTTTGTCGTGAAAGAGAATGTAGTTGCAGTTCTCTCGAAGAAACTAGAGGACAAGTAACTTTTCCGTTTCCAGTACAAGAAAGGTACCCCTATGATTGAGCACTTAGATAATTTCAATAAAATTGTGGCCGATATGCAAAATTTATATGTTGAAATTATCGATGAAGATAAAGATTTGTTATTGCTGAATTCATTATCTGAGAGCTATGAACATTTAACCACAACCCTATTATATGGAAAAGATGAGGTTAAGTTCATAGATGTTTCAAATTCTTCGGTAAATAACAAGTACCCGAAGAAGGATCAACATGATCACAGAGATTCGATATCAGAAGCATTGATGGCATCCAGAGGTAGGACGAACAACAAAAAATCTGGCGGATCAAATAATAGGGAGCGATCCAGATCAAAGTCTAGAGGAGAGTCATCCAGAAGGCGTCCTGTGAAGGACGAGTGTGCCTATTCTCACCAGAAAGGGCATTGGAAGAAAGATTTCCCAAACAAGGACAAGTCAAATGCAAATGTTGCACAGAAGGCCGATGAAGATGAAGAATCAGCCTTTTCAGTTTCATCATCAGAAACCTACTCAGATAAATAGATCCTTGATTCTGGATGTTCTTATCATATGTGTCCAAACAAACATTGGTTTTCGAGTTTTGAGGAGCTCGATGGAGGAGTTGTGTTTATGGGCAATGACAATTCCTGTCAGACAAAAGGGATCAGAACAGTACGAATAAAGATGCACAATGGTACAATCAGATGACTTACATATGTAAGGTACATTCCTGACCTAAAGAAAAACCTTATTTCTTTAGATGTTCTAGATTTTGATGGTTACAAGGTAACATTGGAAAATGGAGTCTTAAAGTTGTACGAGGTGCATTTGTAGCGATGAAGGGTACTCAGAAGGCAAACCTATATTTTCTAGATAGGAAGAACAATTGTCTCAAGTAGTTCTGAAGAAAAGACAAATGAATCTTCCCACCTATGGCACATGCGCTTAGGGCATGTCGGTGGAAAGGCTTTGTAAGGCTTAATGAAGCAAGGTCTTTTGAAAGGTGTCAAGACTAGAAAGTTTGATTTCTGTGAGCATTGTGTAATGAGAAAACAAACAAGAGTCAAGTTCGGCACTACCATTCATTGTACTAAGGGATCTATTGATTATGTTCGCACGGATGTTTAGGGACCTTCCAAGAATGCTTCACTTGGAGGTAAACACTGGTTTGTGACTTTTATTGATGATTTCTCTAGATATGTCTGGTTATACACCATGAGTCATAAAGATGAAGTTCTTGATATCTTTCTTAAATGGAAGAAAATGATTGAGAATCAAACAAGTAGGAAAATTAAGAGGCTCAAATCTGATAATGGTGGCGAGTACAAATCAGATCCCTTCTTCAAAGTTTGTCAAGATGAAGGGATAATCAGACATTTTTCAATTCCTCATACACAACAGCAAAATGGAGTTGCAGAACGAATGAATCATACTTTGGTTGAGAAAGTTTGATGTATGATATCTCAATCCAAATTGAGCAAGGAATTTTGGGCTAAGGCTTTGTCATATGAAACTCATATAGTCAACAGACTTCCTACGACTGCATTAGATGGGGAAACTCCTAAAGAGGTATGGTCTGGACAACATACTTTTGGTTATGATTCATTGCGAATATTTGGATGTCCTACATATTTTCATGTTAAGGAATCCAAACTGGATCCTAGAGCAAAGAGAGTTGTTTTCTTGGGCTTTAAGGAAGGAGTTAAAGGATTTTGACTTTGGTGTGGTGAATCCAAGAAGATTGTCTTAAGCCAAGATTTCACATTCAACGAGTTTGTTATGCTAAGATAGACAAATTTAGAGAAATAAAATGAAATTCCAAATACTCTTTCTAAGGTGATGCTTGAAACTTCGGAAGATCTAGAAAAGATTGCACCTACTACCGATCATGGTGAAGATGAAATTTATGATCAAGAAGATATCTCAATTGAGGTGGAGGTTCTCTCACCATCACCACTGATCAATCAACAGCCATAATCTATTGTCATTACTCGACCGAGAAGGGAGATTAGAAGCCTACCAGATACATAGATATGGTAGCATTCATACTTCCAGTAATTGATGATGATGTCCCATGTACTTAAGGAGAAGCCATGCAGAGAGTTGATAGTATAAAGTGGAAGATGGCAATGGATGAAGAGATGAAGTCTCTACTTCAGAATCAGAAAGAAGGTGTTCCTGGTAAAGACAACATCAAATACAAAGCCAAACTGGTAGCAAAAGGATATGCTCAGAAAGAAGGAATAGACTATAATGAGGTATTCTCACCTATTGTTAAACATTCATCTATTCAGATACTATTGGCTTTGGTAGCACAGTTTGATCTCGAGTTAGCTTAACTCGATGTCAAAACAGCTTTTCTCCATGGTACTTTGAATGAAGAGATCTACATGTCTCAACTGGATGGCTTCAAAGTTCTAGGACGAGAGAATTGGGTTGTAAGCTGAGCAAGTCAATTTATGGTTTGAAGCAATCACCGCGACAGTGGTACAAGTGTTTTGATAGCTTCATTAGAGAGCAAAAGTACACACGTAGTCAGTTTGATCATTGTGTATACTTTTGAAAACTCCAAGATGGTACCTTCATTTAATATGTTGATGATATATTGATTGCATCTAAGAGCAAGGTGGAGATCGACATATTGAAGGCTCTATTAAGTTCAGAATTTGAAATGAAAGATCTTGGAGAAGCTAAGAAAATTCTTGGGATGGAAATCTCAAGAGATAGAGATACAAGCACAATCTGTCTAACATAAACTCAATATCTGAAGAAAGTACTACAAAGGTTTGACATTGATAAGAAAACCAAACCGGTAAGTACACTGCTTGCTCCTCATTTTCAATTGAGTACAATGATGTCACCTAGCACCATCGATAAGAAGAAGCAAATGAAGCGTTTTCCATATGCAAATGCCGTTGGTGCCTTGATGTATGTAATGGTATGCACCAGACCTGATATTTCCCATGTTGTTAGTATGGTGAGTCACTACATGCACAATCCTGGTAAAGGGCACTGATAAGCAGTGAAGTGGATTCTATGGTACATCTATGGTATTGTGGATATTGGTTTGAAGTTTAAGAGAGACAAGATTGAAGGCAAGCACTGAGTCGAATATGTGAATTATGACTATGCTAGAGATTTGGATAAACATCGATCTACAACTAGTTATGTGTTCCCAATGGTAGGAGGACCAGTTTGTTGGAGATCAACATTGCAATCAACTGTAGTTTTGTCTACTATAGAGGCAGAGTATATGGATATAATAGAAGCATTCAAAGAAGCTATATGGCTTCTTGGGTTGACCAAGGATTTGGGTATTGTTCAGAAGAACATGGAGGTTTTCTACGACAACCAGAGTGCCATTTGTTTGGCAAAGAACCAAGTTCATCATGGTCGTACCAAGAACATCGATGTTTGATTTCATTTTTTTCGAGAAATCATCGATGAAGGGAATGTTATACTTCGGAAAATCGGAATTACAGATAACCCTACAAATATTCTTACAAAGGTGGTTACATTGCAACACTACTTGAACTTTATCAACATCTCTCAAGCTTAGAGCGCCTAGGGCGCATTTGAAGGCAACACTATGAAATTTTTGGCCAAGGTGGAGATTATTGAACATTGGCTCTAAAAGTAACAAATTAGTGGCCTAATTTAGGGAAATTAGTGATCTAATTTGTGGCATAATTTAAGAAAATTAGTGGCCTAATATAAGGCTTAAATTATGGCACAATTTAGGAAAAGGAAACCTTTCTTCATCTATAAATATGGAGGATTTCATGCATTAAAGAACAAGGTAAAAATAAAAACAAATTAGAGAGAGCATAAGCAAACTCAAAGAGAGAAAATACTTAGTGAGTTTGAGAGTTTTCTGTGAGTGTGAGGAAACACTTGAGAGATATTATAGTGAGGAAATCTGTATCTGTATTCTGTATATTTCCTACTCAATTCAATAATATCTACTGCCTCTCATGGACCTAGGCGAATTTTCGAACCATGTAAATTATGTGTGTCATTTTACCACTTTGATATATTCATATACCACTATTTATTGCTTCCTAGCACATCTTTCACATTATTTTGCAAAATTTCATGCTCTTTAAGTTCCATCTTATGTGAAAGATTGGGGAGCTTAGCATCGGGATTGAAGTCCATGTGATGTTGTATATTCCTTAATGGAGGGAGTTCATCTGGTTGTTCTTTTGGATATAAGTCACAAAATTCATCCAGTAAGGTTTTTAACATATCTAGAATAGCACCATGTTTCTCTTGCTGTTCTTTTTCCAATAGTAAGAGAACCTCCTTGCAACAAGTCTTTAATTCTTTTCGAAATTATAAATTAGACAGATTCATTTGCTAGTGTAAAGGGTGGTTTAAGAAGAGGATTAAAAAAAACCTTCTTACCTTTTCAAGGGGTCAAATAGTTGATGTCTCTTCCTTGATGAATTGTATTTACATCAAATTTCCATGGTTTGCCTAACAACATATGGTAGAAATCTATATCTATGGTATCATACATAACAAGTCCTAATAACGATTTCCAATGGAGAAGGGCACTCTACAAATCTTAATTACCTTTGTCTCAATGCCCTTTGATTTGTATGGTATAAGCTCAAAATTTGATCTTCTTATGAATGAGGTTGTGCATTTTTATGTATTTGAGATTGAAGTGATCGGCACTCAGTCTTTGAAACTTATTAGTGTAATCAGTTATAGACTTGGTTCCCGATTGACGATGAAGAAATTTCCTATACATCGTTTGCTTGTGATCATCTGGCAAAAAGTGTTGTCTCATGAGCATTTTGAGTCTTTTCCCAAGAATGGATTGGTTCTGTGTTCCATACATCCTCGCATTACTTGTATGTGAGAATGAATATGGTGTAATTATGCTAATAACCATAACTATCTCATACTAGTTTCAGGTACATTTGGATAATAATTGTTGATTATGAACGAATGGTAATTTTCCCATAGTTTAATCACGTTTTTTTTATTTTTTTAACATTTATTCAAAAATATATTTTACTTAAAAAAATTAAGTGTTAACATAATTCTTAATCTATTACAATATTTAAAATATTAACATTAATTTTTATTTTTTAACTATTTATAACATGTTTTTAAGTAAAATAAAACATATAAAAGTAAGAATAAATAAAATTCAATTTAATTATTACAAGTATTGTGTGTTTAATAATTAAAAGTGTATTTCTGTATGTAACTATAAATACATAAAAAAAAATATTACTAAATTTTCAATTTCGTTAACTACAGTTTCGATATTACATTAACCATCTATATCATACAACTTATCAATTATGCTTATTTTAGAGAAACAAATCATTTATCAATAACCATAATTTCAATTATCCAAGTTAAAATGTACATCAATACTTTTATGCAATCAAAACATACTAAGGCACCACCTTGTAAGTTAGAAACAACCATTTTAACTTTCTTCTCTTTTGGTACCTCAAGATAATCAAAAAAACTTTCAATCGTAGAGTCTCAATCTAAATATTATTTTATGTTTATTTTGCCAAAAAATTATGGGCTTTCATTCTTGATTTGATAATAAAACTCAACTCGATATTGGTTTGGGGTTTGGGTAATTTTTGTTCATCTTCAAATCTATCAACATTAACTTCAAGCTTTATCACTTCAGAAAATTCTTCAAATATGGGTTTTCAATTTCCAAAACCTCTACCACAACCTCAAATAAATCTATTGGGTTATGGGTTATTCAACGGTGCTTGTTGTTGAGGTATAGCTTGCTCAATAGGACGTTGATTCATTCCTTCAACTATCACATGTTCGCGATGAAATTGTTCCATAGTGTGCCTTATTGCCCCAATAACTTGATTAATTTTTCCATAAAACTTATGTTCTAGATCCAGTAACAAATGATGCATAATCCCTACGATGGGATCTTCATCTTCATCACGTCGATCATTTTCACCACTTTTAGCCATCAAAAGATTGGGGTATTCCTAAGCTATGATAACAATTTAGTGCAAATGATGTTAAAGCAACAACGAAAATTGCTAAATGGTTGTATAAACTACAAGTCAATTCACATAATTACATGAACATTACTTGAGAACAAGCTCATTACAAAAAATTACAATCATTTGCTACCAGATCAATCACACTTCTATCTCTTAACAACATCACTACAAGCCATCACACTCATACTACAACAGCCAATGGACATGTCAACACAAGCAAAACAAACTAATGCTCATGTGCCACTCGCACATTTCTTATGGAAATAATAAAATAACATTGATGACTCTACAAAAATAGAGTTATTAGTGCACTTTTCTACTTAATATTTGCTAGTTTTATTCAATAAGTAGTATTTTTAGGATTAAAAATATTAAAATATAAATTTTTTAGTGAAAATATGTAATAGTATAATTTTTGGAATTTTTAATACAAGACCAATCAAGATTTGCTATGTGGATGCCACGTATGAAGAGGAGTTTACACAGTAAGCCACATGGATGCCACGTATCGGAGAGAACCAATTGCAGAACGTGGTATGTACTGTGTGATGTAGTATCATGCCATGTATTAGCATGGTGTTCATTCCGAGTTCGTCGCTTGGTCAATGCGCTTGTCATGTGTCATAACATGATTCATCCATTCATTCCACCCATGCACCACACAAGTCGGAACCGTGAATTGTAGATTTCCATGTGGGTGGTGACTCAGTATGCGTTGATCAAAACCAGTCTCCTATGCTATGCGTCGAGTGTTGATCCGCCTAGTGAATACTATATGCCACGTGTCATGCTCATATTGACTGTCATTATTAATTTTGCTTATTTTCATCTTAATCTTTGATATGAAACTGATCTGATGGTCCAAATTTCACATGATCTATATTTAACCCCTAATTACCTTATAAACCCAAATGAGCCGAAATCAACATTTTTTTATCAATTTTTAGAGCTAAGAAGAGAGAAAAACACAGAAAAATTCAAAAGGAGATACAACTTTGGTGTTGATTCAAGATGAGATTAGTATTACAATTCAAGAAATTGATTGTATTTCTTCTTCTTCTCCTTTCTTTCTCAATTTTTATGTCTTTCTTTATGAAAAATATGAAATTTACGAATAAAATTATGTCTAGTTAATTTATTAATCTAGGGATCTTATGAACCCAATTTTCACCATGTGATAGTCTAATATTTTACCTCAATTATGATTTCAATTTAATTATATTATTTAATCTTATTTTTATGTTATTAATTGTTTGGCCAACAATTGATCTATAGAGGCAATTAAATAGATTTGAGAGAATTATTTAATTGCTTGTCTTCATTAAATAACATGCATAGTTTCTAGGCAGAGATGTTATATTTGTGATCAATAA
The DNA here is from genome assembly GCA_033030585.1 of Hippophae rhamnoides. Lineage (NCBI taxonomy): Eukaryota > Viridiplantae > Streptophyta > Magnoliopsida > Rosales > Elaeagnaceae > Hippophae > Hippophae rhamnoides. The sequence continues at coordinate 45,228,416 of CM065436.1, read as the reverse complement.
TTGATGAACTTAATGAGTAGTATGAAATTTAATTGACATGAGAGTGTGAATAGGTTAATTATTATATGATGTGTAGTTTATTTGAGGGAGGAATACATACTAGATTAAATTCAATTGATCATGTAATTGGTTGATAATTATATTGAAGGAATTTTAGTGATTCATTGTTTAAAAAATTGGGAGATTAAGTATTCTTAGATATTTTCCATACATCTTCATAGCTACTAATTCTGATTTAATTATTATTATTATTATTATTTATTTTTAGTTGTTTTTAATTTTGCTTCATTAAACTATAAAAACACAAAAAAAAATTGATTTTTATTTTTCTTTTAAAAATTAATTTATAATAATATAATCTTCATGGAAATTATCTTTTCTTATCATTATATTACTTATTGCGATACATATACTTTCTTATTCATTGAACACAATTCATGTCCAATCAAGTTTTGGCACTATTGTCGGGGTTTATAAACATTATAAATTAATTTTTTTATGTTAGATATTTTTTTTGTTTTTTTTTCATAATTTTTATTTTAATTTATTTAGTTATCTAGTTAGTTATTTATTTTTATTTATTTATTTTAGTTAATTTCCTTTATTTATTTTTTAAAATTTTAATTAATTAATTTATTATTAAGTTTGATTTGTTTGTAATTTAGACATCTCCTTTAGTGCTAATAGAAACATAGTCGAGTCTACTGCATGAGCAATAAGGAGAAATTTAGCCTTTAGATCTCAAAATCGAGCCTACTTTGAGATCAATAAAAAAACAAGTTGTCACCCAAGTGGAAGAAATTGCTAATCCATTATAAATAAACAATAATGAGCTAAATTTGAACAATCATATGCCTTTAATGGATGATAGGGATAGAGCTATGAACTAATATGCAAGATCTACGTTGGAAAAGATAAATCCAAGTATTACAAGGCCAAACATTCAAGCTAATCAGTTTGAATTAAAACCATTGATGTTTTAAATGTTACAAATAGTTGGAAAATTCAATGAATTACCATTATAGGATCCTCATCTACATCTTAGATTGTTTATTGAAGTTGTAGATTCATTCAAATTTAGTGGTGAGACTGAAGAGGCATGTAAGCTTAGATTATTCCATTACTCTTTGTGAGACCGTGTTCGAGCTTGGATAAACTCTTTGCCATTTGATTCCATTATAACTTGGAATGATTTGGTGGAGAAATTCTTGATGAAATACTTCCCACCAACAAATAATTCCAAGCTTAGAAATGACATTACCTCCTACAAATAATGTAAAAGAGAATATTTATATGAAGCATGGAAAAGATTCAAAGAACTACTAAAGAAGTGTCCTCACCATGGTATCCTTCATTGGATCCAAATGGAGACTTTTTACAATGGTTTCAATGCTAAAACAAGAATCATTTTTTTATGCATATGCTAATGTAGCTTTGCTGGCTAAATCTTACAATCAAGATTATGATTTACTTGAGAAAATGGCTAGCAATAATTATTAATTGTCAATGGATATAATGGCAGCCAAAAGAAGAGTAGTAGAATGCATGAGGTAAATGATATCATAACACTTATAGCTCAAGTGTCATCTTTAGTGAATCTTTTGAAGGCTTAAAACTCACTAGTGAGTATAAACCAGATCCAAGTTTCATAAGTATCTTATGTATTCTGTGGAGGGAGCTCACTTGTTTGATAATTGTCCAAACAATACTGAATTAGCATTTTATGTGGGTAATGTGAATTGAAACAATAATCCATACTCCAACACATATAACCCAGAATGGAGACAATATCCAAATTTCTCTTGGAATAAAAACAATCACAATGGTAATCAATTCAATCATTAATCATTTTCACCACTAGGTTTTCAACAACCACAACAATCACAAGCCTAAGAGAAGAAGCCACTTACTAAGGACAATACAAATGCTTTAACGCGAATAATGAAAGACTTCATTGATGAGCAGAATCGGCATCGCCGATCCTGCCAATACTTTGGTTTTATATTTATAACACTCTCGCAAGTGCACGAATCATTTCGTAGAAAATGATAAGTATACTCCCAAGGTCAATTTAAGGAAGGAATATATGTGGTTTTAAATTTATTATTCAAACTTTTAAAAATGAAATTAAATCCTAAACATCCTGTCACGATATTTGGGTTTTTGTGTTTCTAATCTAAGAACATAAAAATAAACATAGATATGGATTCAATAAACATTTATGCAAATTTTATCATTTATAATAATTGAGTATTTATGGATATAATAACTAAGTTAATTATGCTTCCTCATATTATTTAGGTTATTAAAGATATGAATTGATATTTATTGATTCTCCCTTTTTTGTATGAATACCACCTTTGGTGGGGTTAGATATTCTTTATTAACTAAACAAATCAATTAACACCTATGAGTGAGATTGATAACTAATTTGGTTAATTAAATTAATTCTTTTTTCTAAGAGATTGAAAATGAACCATTTAAATGCCACCTATGGTGGGGTTAGACAGTTTAAACTTTATTCAAGGTGTCCAAATTAAACTTAAGAATTTAATTATCCGAGTACTAACTTTCAAGTTTTAAAACCACTACTGAAATCATGTTATCAATACATTTCCAGATAATAATTCTTATAAAAACTTTTGAAATAGAGCTTCACTCTAACTATCGGGCGATTGTACTAACAAATAAAATAGCACTATTCTAAATTAGACCGGATAACTAAACCTTAAAATCTAATTTTCAGATTTAAGTTTGTAATGCAAAATAATATATTTCTCTCTAACATTCTTAATATAAAATCTTAAATAAAAATAAAATCAATTCATTTTAGAGATTTTTACCTATTTAATATTTCGCAAGCATAACAACGTTGTTATTATATCATGTTTACAAACAGCCAGCAAAGTTAAATTTAATCACAGACAAATGAAATATAACATGTAAGAATAAAGCATAAAAAATAACTGTAAAGAAAATAAAATCCTTATACTACTTCGATGTTATTCCTGTTGCTGGAAAATCTCCAAACGGAATTTGCACTGCCATTAATTGAATCAAAAAGCAAATAAATTACAAAAACATAACTAGTTCTTCTCAAAAAGAGAAGAACTCTAAAACTAAGAAAAACTAACTAAGGAAAAACTAAAAACTAAAAAAAACTAAGAAAAGAGAGAAAGAAAGAGAGAAGAGAATGTGTTTTTAGGTGTGGTATGAAGTGAAGAGAATGGGGGTATTTATAGGTGAGGAGAGGAAGAAAAAGTGGGTGAAAAATGATAAAAAATGGTGGAAACGTGGAGTAGTGAATGATGACATCATGGGGATGTGGGATGAGTTGGCGTACGCAGATGGGCAGCTGCGTGCGCAGACTGGAGCAAGGGTGTATGCGGATAGCAGCAGGGGTGTGCAGAGTCATACGCGGAAAGCAACAGGGGCGCACAAAGATGTGTGCGGAATGGAGAGTTGGTGCGCGCGTTGTTGTGCGGCAAATTTTCCTCCTTTTTGATATTTTTGACCCATTTTTTCCAATTTTTTCATATTTGTTGACTTTTTCTCATTTATTTATGAATATATTTGTGATGTATTGCCTCTAGTATTCCTTTTTTAGTCTTTAAGTTACGTTTTTAAGAAAAAATACCTGAAAAATAATAAAATACTCGTGATTTCGAAAAGACAAATTTATATAAATATATGATAAAATCATATAAATATATATATTTTTAATCAATTAATGTGCATAAAATCATGGTAATTTTAGTGCTTTTTGAGCACTCATCATTCATCCAATCAGTACATACAAAATTGTTCACTCAAAAGGCTTTAATTTGAAATTTAGAGACTCAAATAGGGAAACTTGTCCACGCTATAAGCCAAAGGCCTTAAGATAACCTTCAAAGTGACACAAATGTAAACCCAAGAAGAGAAGGTAAGGAGCATTACAATGCCATAGCCTTGAGAAATGGTAAAACTCTAAAGGAGGAAGATGAGACTCAAAAGGATAAGGAGGGACCAAAAACTCATAAACTAATGGAAAGGAAATAATTCAGCCAAAGAAAAACAACCTCTATAAACTATTCATTTCACTCAAAGATTGCAAAAGTAAAAGTCAGTTATGTAGATTTCAAAATTCCTATAAGTCTTCAAGAAACTACATATAAACATATCAGTTGCAGATGCACTTAAACAGATGCTTTCTTATGCCAAATTTCTGAAATACATCCCGTCTAAGAAAAAACGACTTGGAGATAATGAAATAATAACCTCAACTAAAGGTTGTAGTGCCATCCTTGCTAGAAAACTACCCAAAAACTAAAATATCCAGGTAGTTTGGACATCCCTTACACTATTGGGAACATCCACTTTGAGAAATCACTGTGTGACTTGGGTTCCATCATTAACCTTATGCCATGATCGATTTTCAAGAGATTCGGTGTTGGTAAAGCCAAACCCACTTTAGTAAAATTACAAATGCTAGTAAAAGTAGATAAGTTCATCTTTTCGGTGGATTTCATTGTACTAGACATAGAAGAGGACCATGAAATTCCTATCATACTTGGTCGTTCATTCTTAGCAACCGAAAAAGTACTCATTCATTGACAAAAAAGTGAGCTTACAAGGAGGGTGCAAGATGAACAAGTAACATTTAAAGTTTTTAAAGCATCTGAACCCTCTAATATTGATAATGCTAATGAATGCTTTAAGATAAATGTTAATGATTATGTGGATAACTTAAAAGATTCTATGATACTATTAATAAGAACATAAACTTACAAAAAAAAAACTCAACCTATTTTAACTTTGAAAGTATGGAATCAAAGGTTGATATTGTGAACTATGTAAACATTTTAGAGGACACATTTCTCATATGTGTATCAAAGGCTTTTATGAAACTTTTTGAGATAGGATCTAAGCTCAAACCATTAATTGAAGGGCCACCAAGTTTAGACCTTACACTTTTACCCTCTCATCTCCAATCAAGTAGGAAAGTAGAAGACTCCAATAAAGAGGTGAAAAAGATGCTAGAAATATATAAATTGGATGAGCTAAGGTGGAATACATATAAGAATGTCAAAAATTATTAAAAAAATATGGCATGATAAGAGAATTAAGCATTGTGTTTGTAAATCAAAACATAAAGTATTATTCAACACATCAAGACTCAAACTGGTTCTAGGAAAACTCAAAAGTAAAAATAGACACAGAAGGATGTACCTTAGAACTTGATATGATCTTCTAATCAAGGATGTTAAACGTGACACTAGTTGTAAAGCAACCCAACATAATTTTTCTTATATTTTTATTGTTTTTTGTAAGTAAATTAATGTGGAGAGTAATGGTGCAACAAGATTGAATAGTTTGAACGAAAGATGTGGTGTGCCAAAGCTGAGAGTTATCTTTCTTTTTACTTTTTCATATTTATATATGCACATTAGGGACAATGTGAAATTTAAGTTTGGAAAAGGGAACTTCATTCTCTATTTTAGTATTTAGTTTGCATTTTCAATTTTTAGGAAATTTTTATTATTATTTTTAGGATTTTTAATCATAATTTGGTTAGAAATTGATAAATATATGGAAACTAAATGCATGCATGTTTGATACTAAACATATGAACTCGATGATAAAAATTGGTTGTCATAACTAGGATAAGGATTGTAACATATTTGTTAAGATACTTACATTAACCATGTGATATCCTTGCTAGTTTTAACTAGATTGATTCAAATTTTTATGCACATGTTTATGATTGATTTTGGTGTTCTTATTGAGAGAAAGTTGTAATGAGTTATATGAGTTGATGAGATCTACAAGGTTTTAGAATCTATTTGATCATCCCTTTTGGCGAAATCTAAATAGCATTTAGCAAGAGAAATGATTTAGACCTTATTTGAATTGATTTAGCCTTTCAAGCTAACCATTGTTAATATCCGTAGTCACCCATTTGAGCATAACAAAATAACTTTCATATCTTTAAGATACACTTTGTTCAGAACCAATAAGTATTACCTTTACCCTTGCACCTTTAGCTTGTATTAAAAAAGAAAAAAAATGCAATCATGTGTTATGTTATAAGTGAGGTGAAATGTAATGCACAAAAACAAAAAGCAAAACTCACAACAAAATTATCCCTCTAAAGAAAAAGAAAAGAAAATTAAAAATAAGTAAAAATGTGGAATATAAGAATATGAAAATAATGATAAGAGATTATGCACTAATATATCAAGTTAAAGCTTAATTGTAATTAAAAAGTGCATTATGGATAAAAACACAACTAAGGTGTGGAAAGAGCCTAAATTTATTCATTTATCGACCTCTTACCTAAGCCTTACATTACAAGTATTTGAAGTCCTTATTGATCTTTAGCTAAGTGCATAATTATATTAGTAAAGAGAGATGCGAAAAATAGACTTATGAGACTTGTTCAAAGATTGAATTAATTAGCATGCTTATATAGGTTGATTTCATGAGTGCATTGAAAGATATCATGTGCCACATACACACACAAATTAATTTGTCTAAAACCTTGCATATCCTTGTATTAATGGAATGTTGATTGATGAATATATGAACTTTTTTGTTATAGGATTGTACAACTTTTGAGGATGATGACTTTTGCTAATTATGCATTTATTAATAGATATATATTTTTGAATATACTACCTTTGTCATTTTATATAGTTAGATTTGGTTTTACTTAAGAACAAACAAAGAGTTAAGTTTGAGGTGTGATGACTTTACAAAAGTAGAGTCATTATTGCACTTTTCTATTTAATATTTGCTCGTTTTATTCAATAAGTAGTATTTTTTAAAGTTAAAAATATTAAAATATAAACTTTTTAGTTAAAAGGGGTAAAAATATAATTTTTGAATTTTTTTTAGATTTTTGTAATTTTTATGAATTTTTAATACATAACTAATCAAGAGCTACCACGTGGACGCCACGTATCGGAGAGAACCAATTCCACAACATCGCGTGTACCGTGTGATTAGATTAATTTAGGGGTCTTATGAACCCAATTTTCACCATGTGATGATCTAATATTTTATTTCAATTATGAATTCAATTCAATTATATTATTTAATGTGATTTTTATGCTATTAATTGTTTGACCAACAATTGATCTATAGAAGCAATTAAATAGATTGTAAAGAATTATTTAATTATTTGTCTTAATTAAATAACATGCATAGTTTCTAAATAGAGATGTATACATAATTGATGAACTAATGAGTAGTATGCAATTTAATTAACATGAGAATATGATTATATTAATTACTATATGGTGTGTAGTTTACTTGAGAGAGGAATACATGTTAAATTAGATTCAATTGATCATTTAATTAATTGATAATTATATTGAGAAGATTTTAATAATTCACATGTTTAAAAAAAGTAGTAGATTAAGCACTATAGGTGTAATTGATAATTAATATATAGTGTGTAGTTTAATTATATAGTTTGATTTAATTAATTATTATTATTTATTTTTAGTTATTTTAATTTTCCTTCGTTAAATTATAAGAACACAAAAAAAAATAGATTTTTATTTTAAAAATTAATTTCTAATAATATAATCTCAATAAAAACAATCTTTTTTTTATCGTTATATTACTTATTACAATACATATACTTGCATATTTATTGAACACAACTTATCAAATACAAATGACACTTTAATGAACGACACAACTCAACTGTTAACACTTGAAATAACAATGTAGCCTTTGCATCACATCCATTGCACTATTGACGTTAAGTTGTAAGCCAGTTCAAAAGGGTTACCCACTTCACATCTTTCTCAGGTTTGGTTCCTGGCATTTTCCCACTTCACATTGTTCCTTTAATCCCAGTCTCCAAAATAATACAGACGACAAACCAAAAACCTCTACAGGTAACACAAGCAAAATATAAAATTAAGTCAACCGCAGCCCCTAGATTTATCCTCAGAACATAAATTATGTGTTTTATCTTCTCTGTTTCTTTTCCTTTTGATTGCATAAATAAAGAAATTATAAGAATTTAACTCAAAACCAAAAAAGAAATACCATTGTAAGCAGATTCAGGCTACAGTATTGCATGCAAGATTGCACAAGGCACAAAATGGGAGCGAAAAACCTGACTGTCATTCTCCCAAAATCAACATGTCTAGAACATAACTTATATACAAACTTCACAAAACATCACTAAAACAGAAAGAGGTACTATCATCTACACTTCAGTGTCTAGATGAACTGCTGTAGCCAATGACAGTTTGCTGCAACTTTCTCAAAGTTCTCTTTCATCTTGCTTAACTTTTCCAAAGCCTTCTTTAAATCCATCTTCTCTAACGGCAAATCAGAAAACTCCTTCAAGAACTGGTGTGCTAAAGCAGCACCTCGAGAAATATCGTCAGGATCAGATTCTCTCTTACGCTTGGATCCCACCTATAGAGTAAGAAAACATCAATTTTTGGCTTCCAATTTTCAATTATGTTTGAAAAGAAAATATATATATATATATATATATATATATATTCAAAATATGGTTTGCTATTAGTCGCTTTAGCATATTTTCTTCAATAAGTTCAGTAAAATTAATGACTGATGCTACAGTTCAATACATAGCCTTGTCATTGGCCATGTAAATTTCCATTTACTGCACCTGTTCCATAGAATCATTAGATATAATTGCTGAAGGCGAGAAGTCTTCCAATTCAGAAGCCTTTTCTCGAGCAAGGGCTATGACACTTTCAGGAAAGCTTGCAAATTCGGCAACATGAATGCCAAAACTTTGATCACAAGCCCCTGGTTCGACCTGGAAAATTATTGGGTAACAAAACGAGCATGTCAGTCATTTGATGCTTTTAGCACAAACAGGATGCAATAAACATCAAGAAAAATAATGCAATTATCTCTAATAAAAAAAGTAAAAGCAGGGAGAGGAAAAAAAAAGAAGAGGATGCTTTGCTTCTAAGCCTCTAATACGTGTGGACTCCAACTCTTCAGAGAATCCTCAAAATCATTAAGGACTGGTTTTCTAAAAATGTGCTTACCTTGGAAAATTAACTATCAAAGAGAATTATTCTCTTTCACTCAAAAAGGTTAATTAGTGTCATTGATAAGTATAACTAAAGAGACAAGGAAATATAATTAAGAAAATTTCTTTAAGTTCTCTACAATGCTTTGAAGCGTCAAGCCAAAACAGTGATGACTTCAAATTAAAAAAAAGGTAAAGTTTTTCTTACATCACGTTGTAAAATAAGTATCTTTTGATAAAGAAAAATAATTGAAGAATATATGAATATATGATTATATGTATCGAATTGATAAAATATTAGAATTGAAAAATTTTCTCTATTTCCTTTTTTCTAATTCTTATTACTTTCTAATTCTCGCTTACAAAAATACCTTTTATAATATTATATATCTTAATATTATAATATCATATCTTGAATTGAGGAGAAAAAAACTATCCTCATTTATCTCTCTACTCTTTATTTGTTTAAGTCATTAATAAATGGTTTATTTTATTTCCTAGAATTAGTAAATGACAAATACAAGTCATTTATTACAAATCTCCACCTTGGTTTGAATTTCTAAAATCATTAAACGACTATCTTCTATCAATAACGCTCCACCTGCTTCTAATACCAACTTAATCCAAATAATGTTTGAACTTCACTGATGGAAGAGTTTTTTTCATCATGTCTGTTGGATTATTAAAAGTAGAAATCTTCACCAATACGTCACCTCGTGTTATGACATCACGAATAAAGTACATCCTGACATCAATATGCTTTGTTCTTTCATAGTACATTTAGTTCTTCGTTAAATATGTTGCGCACTGACTATCACAAAACACAGTAAAGTCTTCTTGACTTGAACCAAAAATCACCAATTAAACCTGTAAACCATAAAGGTTCTTTTACTACTTTTGTTGCTGCCATATACTCTATCTATGTTGTCGACAAAAGCGACAGTGGACTGTAATGTCACGTCCCAACTTATAACACTAACTCCAAGAGTGAAAATATAACTTGTCAATAACCTTCTACGATCAAGATCGCCAATATAATCTAAGTTACAAAATACAATAACACAATTAGTAACTTCATTTGTTCTTCTAACAAAGGCCAAACCTACATTTGTAGATACTCTCAAATATCTAAAAATCCACTTCACAACTTACCAATGAACCCTCATAGGGTTAGCCATGTATTGACTAACACTTACTGCATGAGCAATATCTGATCTAGTACAAACCATGGCATATTTAAGACTCCCAACTATACTTAAGTAAGCAACTCTTCTTCCTCCTTTGTCTGTGACAACATTTTTGCAGATAACTTGAATTGAGCTTACAAATAGAGTACTAATTTGTTTTGCATTATGCATTCCAAATTTATCCATAACTTTCTTAATTTAGTTCTTTCGAGATAAACACAACCTTCTAGCTTTTTGATCACGTATGATCTCCATACTTGGCATGAACTTTAACTTGGTTATCATGGCCCTTATACGATCTTGGGTTAAGTATGGTTGTCTCATCGAAAGTCATATCCCTACTGATCATGAGTTTCGACTCCTTAGGGTCCCACAACTTATACCTTATGACACCATCTTGATAACCCAAAAGTATGCATTTCTTGGCTTGTGGTTGTAGCTTTCCTACATTAATATGAGCATAATGTCACGACCTTAATTTTTCAAGTATCGATCGTGCGGCACTTAGCACCGTCCGTTGCACTAAGCCTGCCTTTGAATCCGAATGAAACCTCAAAGAGAATAGAAAGAGTTTGCAAAGAATGCTTTGTATTGCTCTAGAGAGAGTTTATATTAAAAATGCTAAGAATTCCCAAGGATTTCCAAGGATGATTACAAATGAAGACCAATTGGTCTATTTATAGTGTGGCTTTTAAGCTTAAGACTATGCCACCACTTTCTAGATTCTTCTAGCTCTAGAATATACAAGGGTGTTCTAGAGTTATGTACAAGTTGCCACAAGGCTCTCGGACCTTCTAGCCAACTCTAGAGTCTTCTAGGTTTGTCTAGCTCCTTCATGTACGTTCCGGGATGTTCCGTGAGCTTCACGCGGCTTCTACATCCCTCCCGAACCATCCAGCACGTTCTAGAACATTCCAGCCTATTCTAGCACCCTCCAGCGTGCTCTAAAACATTCTAGGGTCTTCAAACTTGAGTTGAGTCCGTCCAACTCTAGCCCTTTCTAGACTTCTCTAGGCAACTCTAGAACTTTCCATGTAGAATAGTCTAGATCCTTTAGGCAACCACCATTTATTTTTGGATTTTTAGGGACATTCTGAGCGGGACGTGACACCCTCCCCCACTCAAGTTCACAACGCCCTCGTCGCGCCTTGAAGCTGAAACCTCTCTAAGGCATGTTTGAATTGCCATAAAGACTCCTCGGGTTCCCAGCTTGTCTCTACATCTGGGGCATTTTTCCATTTGACCAAGTATTCCTTATAATTTGGTACGCCCCTTCGTCGGATCAAGCAGTCCACCAAAATTGAGTCCACTTCTTTGTCGAAGGAGGTTACCACTGCAGTAGGCGCCCTCTTGGATTCTCCCTTACTTATATCTTCCTTGTCTCCATGAAAGGGTTTTAGCCTACTTACATGAAAGACCGGATAGATTTTAAGCTTTAGAGGGAGTTGCAGTTTGTATGACACCTTTCCGACTTTCTTGAGGACAGGAAATGGTCCCTCATATTTCCGCACCAACCCCTTATGAACCTTCCGCAAGGACTTAAACTGTTGGGGCAATAGTTTGACAAGGACTAAATCTCCTTCCTGGAATTCTACCATCCTCCTCTTCTTGTCAGCCCATTTCTTCATCTTTTTAGACGCCTTATTCAGGTAGGCTCGGGCCAACTCCGCTTGTTCATGTTACGCCTTAGCAAACTTGAAGGCAGCAGGGCTTTTCCCTTCATAACTCGTAGCCAAGGCATGAGGAACCATGGGTTGTTGCCCCATGACGATCTCAAAGGGACTCTTTGCAGTGGACTCGCTTTTCTGCAGATTATATGAAAATTGGGCTACATCCAACAGCTTCGCCCAATCCCATTGATTGGCACTCACAAAGTGCCTAAGATACAACTCCAACAACACGTTGGCGCGCTCCGTCTGTCCGTCACTTTGTGGGTGAAAGCTTGTAGAGAAGTTCAAGTCTGATCCCAACAACTTGAACAATTCCGTCCAAAATTTTCCTGTGAATCGTGGGTCTCGATCACTCACTATATTGGATGGAATCCCCCAATGCTTCACAACATGTTTAAGGAACAAGCGTTCCGTCTCATCTGCCGTGCAGTCCGTTGAGGCAAATATGAATGTTGCATATTTGCTGAAGCGATCAATTACAACAATAATGCTACCAAAGCCCTCTGATTTTGGCAAGCAGGTGATGAAATCCATAGAGACTCTCCCATGGTCTCTCTAGAATGGGCAACGGCTCTAGCAAACCTCTGGGTGTATGCTGCTCAATCTTGTCTTGTTGGCATACAAGACAAGTCTTCACATAAGCTTCTACGTCGTCCCGAAGTTAAGGCCAATAGTAGATGGATTTGATCAAAGCAAGGGTGCGCCTCATTCCTGGGTGCCCAGCCCAGAGCGAATCATGGCACTCCTTGATTAGCTCTTTCCTTAAGCTCCCCCATTTTGTCACGAAGATACGATTCTGCTTGGTATAGAGTAGTCCGTCACTCATCCAAAATCGTCTCGTCTTTCCTTCCTTGATGAGGGCAAGGAGGTTTTGAGCAAGAGCATCATGCTCTAACCCTTCTTTGATCCTTTCCAGTAAAGGGCTACTTGGCCTACTCAAGGCTGCTAGCTCCGTCTTTCCACTTGGCGAGTCAACCACCACGCTTTTGTTGCGTGCCTCTGATTTTTCCACCTGATAAGGGCTCATTGTTGATGGTCTTGAGTCGAGCTTCAACTCGACTTCATGGTCCACCTCCCTCCTTGGAGGTAACCGTTTGGGCGAGGCCTCATGCATCACCCCATGGGACTTGTCTAGGATAGCTTGCACTTCCGTTGGCAAGCTTGGCTTTGGTGATGCCTCAAACATCACCTCATGGGACTTATCTGGAGCAACTTGCACGTCCGTCGGCAAGCTTGGCTTTGGCGACTCCTCCTCGTTGTACTCTTTTGAGATGGTCAGGTAACTCTCTTCGTCCCTCTTCAATCCCCTTATGATTTGAAGTGCCGAGAGAGCTTGGGTTATGCGTTTGGTGGTCCTGTCCATCGGTACCACGCAAGCCTTCGAACCATCCATGATGCACATAGAGTTTGAGTATGGCACCAAGAAAGCTCTAACCTGGTCCAAGAACTCCATGCCAAATACCATCGAGTAGTCATCTATAGGCGCCACTGATAAGTCCACTTGGCCAGTCCAAGCACCAAGACTGACCTTAACTCCTCGAGCAACTCCATGCAATGGTAGTGCTGCTGAGTTAACTGCTTTGAGAGATCCCCCTCCGTTGACAACCTTCAGGCCAAGTCTCTTTGCTTCCTTCACTGAAACAAAATTATGAGATGCATCTGTGTCGACCAAGGCTTTGGCGACCTTCCCATTGATGGTGGCATCTACGTACATCAAGCCTTTAGGGGTCTTTGGGGCGCTTTGCATTGCACCAAGTAGGCGCAAAGAACCCATCTTTACACCTTCGTCCGACTCGCCTCCATCCTGATCATGAGTGGAAACAACTAAGGCACTCAAGGCCTTCCTTTTCGGACATTCACGTGCCCAATGCAATCCATCGCAAATGAAGCACGTTACACGGGGCTTTGAGGCACCACGATCCTCCTTTTCCTTCCCTTTGTCCCGTGGTTTGAATGAGGAGATGTCTTTGTGGTTTTTGGGTCCCTGACTTTTACCGTGGCTTCCCCCACTCTTTCCTCCAACAAACTTCTTATCTGAGGCTTTTGAGCTGTCCTTGTTTGTATAATAGTCAATAAAGCTTTCTGCAGTCGCAATGGTCGAAGACAAATCTTGGACACCACGTCGCTTGAGCTCAAGGTTAGCCCACGATTGGAGACCATCCATGAACAAGAATAGGGCATCCATGTCGGATGTGTCAGGAACTTCAAGCAGTAGGGTTGTGAACTCCTTCACGTAGTCCCTTATACTACCCATTTGCTTTAACCGTCGCAATCGACCTCTTGCCTCCTCTTCAACATTAACGGGGAAGAAATGCATTTTGAACTCCCTTTTGAAATCTTCAAAGGTTTCAATCGTGCAAACCCCTCGTTGCACATCTCCATGCCTCCGTCTCCACCACAACATAGCAGTGTCAGACAAATACATGGCAGCAGTTCGGATCATGCTGGCATGGTCCGTTATGCCAGTAGCCTCAAAGTATTGTTCAAGCCCCCATAGGAAGTTCTCCACTTCACTAGCATTCCTAACACCATTGAAGGTCTTAGGCTTGGGAACATCCACCCTCTTAGCTTCAATTACGGTGGTTGTGCTAGTTCCCGCGGCCATCGCCCGCTTACATAGAGCTAGATCACCACCCATGTCCTCAACTCTAAGCAACACGTTAGCGAGTTCTCTTTGGACAAGATCTCTTACCTTGACAAGTTCAGCTTTTAACCCATCGATCTCTTGCCTTAACCCACCGTCTAGCTAGTTGAGGGACATCTTAACCGCTGTGTGGATCTTCACATCCTCGGCCTCCAAGCCATTGCAACGTTCTTCTAAGTTGTCCACCCTGTCAAACAGCTCCCCTAAGCTGTCCTGCGCACTCCCCACTCGTGCTTCTAAGCTAGAAAGTATGTCTTTCGACTTGGCTCGAGATTCTTTTGATGGTTTACGAGTTTCCTCACAGCCACGTTCCATCGGTGGAACATCGACGCTTGGTGTAGATGGAGCAACGTTCTTCATTATACCAAAGGTAGAAATGCTTCAACCAAAAGCTCTGATACCAACTATCACGACCTTAATTTTTCAAGTATCGATCGTGCGGCACTTAGCACCGTCCGTTGCACTAAGCCTGCCTTTGAATCCGAATGAAACCTCAAAGAGAATAGAAAGAGTTTGCAAAGAATGCTTTGTATTGCTCTAGAGAGAGTTTATGTTAAAAATGCTAAGAATTCCCCAGGATTTCCAAGGATGATTACAAATGAAGACCAATTGGTCTATTTATAGTGTGGCTTCTAAGCTTAAGACTATGCCACCACTTTCTAGATTCTTCTAGCTCTAGAATATACAAGGGTATTCTAGAGTTATGTACAAGTTGCCACAAGGCTCTCGAACCTTCTAGCCAACTTTAGAGTCTTCTAGGTTTGTCTAGCTCCTTCATGTACGTTCCGAGATGTTCCGTGAGCTTCCAGCGGCTTCTACATCCTTCCCGAACCATCCGGCACGTTCTAGAACATTCCAACCCATTCTAGCACCCTCCAGCATGCTCTAGAACATTCTAGGGTCTTCAAGCTTGAGTTGAGTCCGTCCAACTCTAGCCCTTTCTAGACTTCTTTAGGAAACTCTAGAACTTTCCATGTAGAATAGTCTAGATCCTTTAGGCAACCACCGTTTATTTTTTGATTTTTAGGGACATTCTGAGCGGGACGTGACAATAAGCTCACAACAAATATGCACAAAATTAAATAATTTTCCGTAGAGCCTGACCACATCTCCTCTTGAGTCTTGCAATCAATAACTATAGAAGGAAACCTGTTCACCAAATAGCATGCAATGTTAATTGCCTCTATCCAAAATTGTTTAGGTAAGCCTACATTAGAAAACATACATTGAGCTCTCTCAGGTAACGTTCTGTTCATTCATTCTGCCACACCATTTTGTTGTGGTGTATGGCTCACCGTTCTATAGCGATCTATATCTTCATTTGCACATAACTCATTGCTACAAAATTCTAACTTGTTATTTGTCCTGAGCCGCTTAACCTTCTCTATCTGCTTCTCCATGAGAACTTTTCATTGCTTGAATTTGAGGAATACATCACTCTTCTATTTCAAGTCATTCATCCAGACTTTCCTTGAATAATCATCAATGAAAATCAACATGTACCTTGCTCCATTGTGAGAAAGAACACTTGATGGGCCCCATAGGTTTGAATGGATGTAATCAAGAGCCCTCGCGTTCTCGAACTCCAGTGCTAAACTTCACTTTGCTTTGTTTCCCATAAACACAATGCTTACAAAAATCCAACTTCTCAATCCAATGTCCACCAAGCAAACCTTTCTTGCTAAGCTCATCTGATCCTTGCTCACTCATATGGCCTAACCTCATATGCCACAAACAGATATGGTCAAAATTTAAAATAAAAGAAACCGTGGCGACACCTACCACACTACCTTGCAAGATATATAGTCCATTTTTCAATTTTCCTTTCATAACCGTAAAGACACCTCTAAAAACTCTCAAGACTCCATCTTCAACTCGATATAAACATCCAAGAATGTCTAGAGTGCTTAATGAAATTAAGTTCTTCTAAAATTCGAGCAACGGTTAATGTTCTCACAATAACGTCATCCATCTTGATTTGTACTATACCCTCACCAGCTATGTTACAAGCTCTATTATTTCCCATTAGAACTTTGCCACCATCAACCTCTTGGAATGTAGCAAACTAATCTCTATTGCCTATCATGTGAAAAGTACATGTCGAATCAAGAATCCAATCATCATCATTATCATTAGATGAGAAAAAGAGAACATTTCCATTGTCCAACTCTTCTGAGGTAACATCTGCTCTACCAAACTCCAAAGTACTCACCTTGTCTTTCTTAAGCTAAACACAATTACTTTTCCAATGTCCTTTTTTTTATATTTATGACATTTGTTGATACTCTTTCTATATTTGATGCGTGATTCAGATTGATTTCTTTGATAGCTCTTCTCCCATTTTTCTGTTCTATCTGGAATCGACAAACCTTCACCAGAGTTAATCCCACCACATGAATCGTTGAGTCGCCTCTTCAATTCCCAAGATTGTAAGGCCCTTTTCACTTCCTCCATGGACAATAAACTCTTTTCAAAAATTATAGTGTTTGTTAAATTATCAATTTATCTTATGAATAGACTCATCTTCATGCATCTGGAGACTATATAATTATTTCTTCAAGCAGAGATGATTATGCAGAGATTTTATCATATGATGACTAGCTTTTCCCAACTTGTTGATAGTCTTTTCTCCCAAGACTTCTTCTAAAACTTCGTCACCCAACAATAATAAAAACGTGATACAAGCCTTAATCATTATTGCTTGTTTTTGTACAGATGTTAAATCATTTGGCAAATTTATTTCTTCTAATGCCATCTTATATTCTTAATGTATGAGAAAAGCAAGCATCTTTATCCACCATAAGTTGAAATTATTTTTGCCGATAAATTTTTCAATATCAAATTTTATTGAAGTCATAACTATAATACCAATTGTTATAAAATAAGGATATTTAATAAAGGAAAGTAAATGAAGAAAAAATGAATATATAAATATATGTGAAAATCTCAAGAATTGAGAAAAATAATATATGATCATGTATATTGAGTTACCAATATTGAAATTGAAAAATGTTCTCTTACAAAGGTGCTTTTTATAATATCATACCTTGAATTGAAGAGAGAAAAACTCTCCTCATTTATCTCTCCACTCTTTTATTTATATAAGCCATTAATAAATGGCTTCTTTTCATTTCCTAGAATTAGTAAATGACTAATTCAAGCCATTTATTACAAGATTGATTGAATTACTCTTAAACTATATTACATAGATTTGGAAAAAATGATCCAATATGGGTGCATATCTAGAGGTCAGATTCGTCATTTTATTAAATTTTAGACACTAGGAGATGAATAATAAGTGTCCAATTTTTAGATATGGGTACACGGACAACAAATTATATAAATATTTATATACATTAGATTTATTATAATGCTTAAAATAATAGTTATTTTATATTTTTATTCAAATATTAATATATTTTTTTTCAAATATTAATATATTTTTTCTTAATTTTCATAAATTTTATTCATTCTAATCTAGTTTCTTCTATTTAATGTTATTTATTTTTTAAAACTCATAAAAATTCATAATAGAAAGAAATCCATAATATGCTTAAAGGAAGCCCAAAACAATTTTCCTTTTTAGTCACAAACCACAAAAAGACCCAAATATTTAAAAACCTATATCCATGTGTTGCACTAGTTTTCTTTTCTCTAACATGACATCTATAATGCCTCATTTTTTTTATCTTCTCAACAAATCTTATCTTTTCTTGATCCAATGAAGATTGAGATTATGGCCAATAAAGCTCACGCATCATGTATGAATTTACCAAATCCGACATGTGTTTCCTACCGGTGTCAGTGTCGTGTTATGTCATGTCGACGACAATACGGTAGGGAATCCAAGTAACATAGCTTTTAAGCATCAACTCAAGGCTCGTGCTACTAATATAATATTAATAACAAATTTACTTACTTTTAAGAAAAATCTCAAGAAAAGAGAATAAAAAGTTAGTTATATTGAAGCTTTTAATGAATTCAAACTCTTAAAGATATGTCACAATGGTACACTACAATATTTTGTGAAAATTTGTGAAAGTTCCAACTATATATAATTCCTCCAACAAAATGAATGCAATTACAATCTAAAGACAGTTTCCTTCATCTATTAAAAAGTAAATCAAAGTTCTATGAACCTCCTATAATTCACAAATTTCCTAATTTCAAGGCCTTTTGCTCCAAAATAAGCAAAAAAACCTAAAACTCTAATTTTCTCTTCTTTCATGCTATTTGGACACTATTTTCATCAAAATCAGGATGAAGTTGCAAATAACAAAATATTGCAAGAAAACATAGTTACCTTATAAAGCATGGTCAACTTGCGACTTAATGAGTCAATATGTGCACTAACATGATAGTTAGCCACACCAACAATATTCTTTGCCGGGACCTCGTCTTCAGCATTTTTACAAGCTAATGCAGTGAGTTCATGAAAATGGGTTGCAAATAAAGTTGGTGCCTTAATCACGTTAACAATGTGCTCGCAAATGGCCCAAGCCAAACCTGAAAAAGGTTTAGACTTGATAAAGCAAGAATCTAGTTCAACAAAATATAATTGTTGCATGTGGCAACAAGATCATTAGAAATGTAACAAAATTAGTTGGAAATCAATGTAAAATATTTATCACCATATCAGATACGTTAAGCATAATCATATTAGACTTTTTTGATTGATATATAATTAGATTAGATTGAATTGTATTGAATTATACTACATTTATCTATTTGGTGATAATCTATATAATATTATCGAATAAAATTAATGATAAATATTTTAATAAATTAATTTATATTTAAAATAATATGTAACTTATTTCATGTACTTTTCTTACATATCAAAATAATTTTACAATAAAAATTTATTTAAATTAATATTTAATTTTTAAATGTTTTTTTACATTTAAAAAATAATAAAAATTATTTTTAATGTGAGATAAAAGAAAAAATCAAAACTCAATTTTAAAATTGATAATTCAAAAAAAATTAAGTATCAAGTATGATTTAGACGTATACTCCCTAATGGATCAAGATTTTTATATGATTATAATTTTCATTCTATATAATAGAGTAAAACTTTACAGTCAAATGCATGATTTTACATAAATTATTAAATCAGGACCTTGAATAATGTGTAACAAACATGCCATTATGGTTCTTACTCAAAATGAAAATCTTCAAGTGCAAAAACAGTAAATATATCAGATTCCAATGAAGAGGAAAGTTCTTTGAATTCTTGATACTTTACTCAAATATTAAAGCACATTTACTGAAAATTGATCGACTCGTCCATCGTATAAACTATGTAATGACACTAATTATCAAGTTCCTTTGCATATTCTTCATTTTATCACGAAGGTTTCTAATGGCATTATATTAATCATTCTCCTAAAGAGTTCCTTTCTTTATATTAGTTTCTCTTTCTAAACTACAATAATGATGAAACACAAATGACTACAGTGCTTTTTCTTCCTTTGTAGAACATAAGAATCCATGTCAGCTTGGACATTTTTAATAGGGCAGTTTGCCTTTTTGATGCCCTATTCAATTTATACTTGGGGCCCAGGGGGTCAAAAATGAAAGCACATTTGGCAAGGGATCATCTCATGCAATTTTCCTTTTCTAATATTAGTATATCTTAGTTTCTTAATAAGGGAACACAAAACCAAAAATGTGCTATTACCCTAGAATTAAGAAATGCATCAGCAGAATGCAGCAACGTGTTTGTATAATTCATGGTTTCCCAGTCAAACTAAATTATATATTGTCTATCTTGCGAAGTGGACTGCAGTGTGGTAAAAGTGATCGTTGCATAAACCACATATAGAGCAAAATGGAAGCATCAAAGAGAGATTTGTGAGAAAAACCGACCAAATCCATCATATGTTGATGTTCCACGGCCCAACTCGTCAATGATTATCAATGACTTATCCGTAGCGCCTTTCAATATAGATGCAGTCTCGAGCATCTCTTGCATAAAGGTAGAAACTCCACGTAGCTAAAAACAAAAACGTATGTAACATCAGCTTGTTCACAGCAAAACTTATAGATAAAGAAATATTCATTTTTTCTAGAGGCATAAATATCTAATATAACCAAAAATATCAAGAGTATATAAGAACATTTAACTTGAGATAAATTTGCTTGTCAGACAAAG
Organism: Hippophae rhamnoides; assembly: GCA_033030585.1. Taxonomy (NCBI): domain Eukaryota; kingdom Viridiplantae; phylum Streptophyta; class Magnoliopsida; order Rosales; family Elaeagnaceae; genus Hippophae; species Hippophae rhamnoides. Next base: position 45,207,742 of record CM065436.1, on the reverse strand, counting down.
CGTTGAACAGAGGTCTGCATGAGCAGCTGCAAATGATACATGAGTGCTTTCCAATATTATTTAGAACTATTTTAGATTGAGAAATTTTGCCTATCGGAAGTATTTGAAAGAAGCCACATGTATGACGTACATAATGGCAAACCAACCATAGGATTGATATAATTTTGCAATTTCTTATTTTCTAACAAGAATCTCAATTGCTATGACTGAGAGGCATAGATTCATTTCTTACAATATCATTACAATAACTTGATGTACGATAATTCAAGGTCCACAAAGTCGGATGTAATTCTCACCAAGAAAAATAGCAGGTATATTCAATTATTCATTCCCACAGAGAAAAAATGACGAACTCACAGTTTTTGTTAGGTAGGGGTCTCAAATTGCATCACGGTCACTATATGAAAGAGGAGAGTAATGTATACTTCTTTTTATATGAAAGAGGAGAGTAATGTATACTTCTTTTTCCTGGCCACTAACAAAGAGGGAGGGGGAGGGGGAGGGGAGCGAGAAAAGTGACTTTTACCTGAAATAAAACTAGACAAGTGACACAACCACTTAGTAGTTTACCGTGGATTTGGCATAAAATTTTCTAGTCAGCAAAATATTTCTGGCAGAATGAAGATGACTTAAATATTTTTAGATAAGAAAGATAACTTTATTGGAAGAGAAGATTAAAGCAAATAAGTTGGACCAATGGTCCAACTCGAAGAAGCTTTTCTTTTATATTTTCTTTGTTGGCTTTTGATTAGGGTAGTTGTCAAATGAGTCAGGTGTAAATGCTAAAAGATATATATTTCCTTCTTCTGTGTTAGAGGAATACCCCTTTATCTTCAACCTCACGGAAATAAAAGGTTTTATAAACACTTTATTTGATACATTTGATCTAAGACACTAGTTCATCTAATCATATATTTCTTTTTATTAATTCCTTTGTAAGAACAGTCGAAATTGACTTGCAAGAAAAGGGATCAATTCTGATCACTAAGACATAGCAGATTCTTAAACGTATTGAAGTCTTAAATATCGTTATAAGAGAGACATCAGAGATAACGTAGCAGCAGAAAAACCAAAAGATGAAGACAAGATAGCAATTCATGAACATCAAAAGCAAAAAGGTAGAAAGATGCCACTCCCAATATTAAAAGGATAAAAAAGGCATAACACCTAAAAATATTATGCAGTATTGAGTTAAATGTCTCAATAATGTGTCACTATACTAACCTGACAGTCACCAGCACCCACACGAGCAAAAATGCAATCACGAACAGAAATGCTAGCTTTATCACATGGAACGAAACAACCAACTTGTGCCATCAAAACATTAACACCAACCTAAGAAAATAAGAATGAGTGTAAAGAACTATTCCAAAACAAAACTCTTGTGGGCAAACAGGATATAACAGTTTTATGGACTGTTGTTATGTTATTTTCCATAGAGAAAGCTAGTTTAAATAAAATTAGCATCCAAACAAAAGCTTACAAAAAATCAGACCTGACGTATAAACGTAGATTTTCCACCCATATTAGGCCCTGTAATAATTTGAAACCAACTCTTTCCCCTCACCTAGCCACAAAAATCATTAAAAAATGAATGAAGTAATTTGTAAAAAAAATGACAGAAGCAGTCAATTTTCAAAAATTGCATAAATACTCACCAGTTCGCAATCATTTGGGATAAAGTTCACCCAGTCCTGAGCCTCAACACAAGGGTGTCTACTCCCTTGTAAAACTATATCTCCTTCATCCTATTATATTGTCAACATAGCAATAGGATTTTGTTAAGCAGTGCAATTAGCAATGCGGAATAGAATATTATCTTGAAATGTAAAAGCCTGGGAGTAAAGAACAAATCACTTACCGAGGGAGTGATGGCTGGTCTAGTGTAGAGAGTGGGGCAACTAGAAGCCAAATCAGCAAAACTAAGCAAGACATCTAATTCAGAAAGCAGAGCAGCTACGGACTCAATCACCTATAGAGTTACAAATCCGTTATTCCAATAGCAGAGACAGCATGAAACGTAACAGAGTTAGGTGTAACTACCTCAGAGAAGCTTGCTGTAGTTTGAACAACTCTGTCAACAAGTTCTTTCTGACAACTCTTGTACTCCTCAAGTACCTTTTGGTACTGATCCCCCATCCTCTTAAGCTTTGTGTTCGTAAATTTCACTCCATCTTTTCGTGTTTCGAGGACAACAAATTGGGTGGTAAGCTTCTTCCTTATTTTTGGCTCTTCCTTCTTTGTAATCCTGAATGCATGTCCAAATTGTGTGCCTTTCTCCAATTTCAAAGCCTTATCAAGAGGCAGATCAAGATCAGCAGCAGTTTGTTTATGCAAATTATGTATTTGACGCTCTAGGGAATCCTGTTCATCTCTCAGTGCAGATAATGCAGGATCATAACTAGATGATATCATGTATTCCCCATTCTCGAGTTGATCAAGGTCAACAGATGTTTCCACAAGGGCAATGAACTTATTTAGGTGATTGTCATCAGTCCACAACTCAAGTTGATCTAGATACCTCTCTCTAATCAGCAAAGAAAATTGACCCTCATATCGTTCAAGTGCACTTTTAATGTATGGAAGTCTTATAGCTGACTGCATTCAAAAATTAATAAGCAAACTACACAGGACACTTTCAATTGCAAGTCATTTATTCTAGATTATACAGAATTTGTAAAATATAAATATAAACAGAACTTTTGGCAAATCTATACAATATGTAAGGCTGCCCTCAATCCAACTTTAGAGCCAAATATCAAGCAAACAAAAACAACTACAAAATTGCATTTTATAATAGAAATATCTTTACATTGAGGAATGTAATTTCCTGATGATATTTTTGGCCATTTTACCAGCTTGACATGAGATTTTTGAGAACACAATTCATTTCTCAACCCAAAAAAAAAGAACAATATCTAGCAATTCAATATATCCACTTTAACTAGATTGTTTTCAAATGTGTAACTCAATACAATCAGCCACAAATTGTTAAACATACAAACAAATCAATGTGATATAGACGCTACCTGATAAAGTTTTACAATATGTTGTAGACCAGCTCTTTTTTTCTCAAGATTATGCATCAGTCGTTCAATGTCTGATATTCTTTTAAGATGCTGCCTCAAGTCTTGGCGAAGAATTGTATCCTCCACAAATGCTTGCACCAGATCCAGTCTGGAACTGATTTCCTTAACATCTAATAAAGGCTGCTTTAGCCACATGTGCAGTAATCTCTTTCCCATTCCAGCCGTACAAGTTCTATTCAAGAGACCAAATAGACTGAAATTTTTGTTTGCATCAGTTTTGCTTTCTAGCACATTAAGTGCCTTCATTGCGGCAGAATCTAACCTCATGTAACGGTCAAGATTGTACCTCCGGATATTATAATGTCCATAATTGTATTCATCTGCTAATAGATCTGCATAAAAAAGTAATGCCCCTAAAGCAACCGATGCTAAATCAAACCCAGAAACTAAATCTTGAACTGGTTCAATAGAACCTTTAACAAGCCTACCAAGATCCGGCCCCAAATCCCTTGCCTTAAATTGTGACTTCTTCCTTTCTGTCAACATTACACCACATCTAGTCAATGAATCACGCAAAGATCTAATTTCACTGGAGTTTACACCTTGAGGCACAAGACATTCTTTGCAGCCAAGAGCAACAATAGATGATTCTAAATTCGTGAAGTGGCTGTCATCCAGAAATTCAGCTAATCCAAGCACTCTTTTAGTAACATCAAGATAGGCTAACCCAATAGTGCAACCATTTTCACGAAAATTTGGTACTAATGCAATGACTACAGGGGTATCCTGCATCTCATTGTTGGCAAACAAAATATCTTCAAAACTGCTAATATTCCCAGGGGTTCCATTTTTTACCAGTCTCCAGTTAAAGCCATTAACCTCATAAACCTCAACAGCATGATCAGTTCTCTCCAGGAGAAGATCCCGGGAAATTGTTTCAAACATGTTTTTACTAATGCTAACACTGGACAGGCCATCAGAACCACTACCCACTTGTCGCAAAGCAGAAGTAGTATGATAATAAGTCTTTGATATAAAGGTTGCATTTTCACCATGAGCAGTATAGTAGTCCTGAAAAAGGTTGACTGTAAGTAAAAAATTATCCTTATCAATAAATCCACGGACTAAGGGTATAGTATATGGAGAACAAAAGAAAGATAAACCTCCAGCAACAGATGATCATGATTAATCCTTAAATATCCCACCAACAACATAAAATGTGTATTAATGATTATAATAAGCCAAAAACCAATATGAAGTAAAGACAGTTGGAAATATTTTCAAGTAAAAAGTCATTCAGTGTTAGAGACAGAGACAGCAGAAGGTAACTTTGCTTAAAGCATGCATTTTAGAGTCACTGCAATAAATTATTCTTAGAAACAAACCACATTGTCATACCAGCAAAATACATTTACAAGAAGTAGGAGAAAATATTTTATAATCATATAAGGAGAATATTCCATTAACAAAAAAAATATGAGAATATTCAAAAAAAAAAAAGCTGAATTAATTGTCAACCATAAGTTTGACTGTCAGTGGCAGTAACAACATCGTGGTATTTTAAAATATTCAAAGTAATAATACAAAAAAACCCAGAATACTTGAGCAGTTAAGTGGCTACTGAAAAATTAAAAGCAGGAAAATCAACAGTGTAACCTATATCCTTATTTTTGGGGCTTAACAACTCAATGAAGGATTAATTAGATGATTTGTACAAAGAAAAGAAGAAATTTAACAATAATTGTTAAAATATGATCTTATGTGTCAAAATTAAAAGGTTTTGAGTACAAAATCAGATAGAAAACCTTTTTGGGACCTGTGTTAAATTACACAAAGTTTAGGACGACCAAACTTGCTAAGCCTTTTTTCTTTTTGTTTTTGTTATATTTTTGCCAAAGTGATAACAATATATTCATTAGGAAAAAAAAGAATAAAAAAGAGTTGGAGTATATACTAACCCGGCGATCAAAAAATCGGATGACCCTAGTGTCCTGCAATAACAATAGACAAGCAAAAACACAGTAAAATAAATGGAAATCACCTTCTTTAAGGTCCAATTTTGGCATGTTTTTCAAAGGATAATGATTTAAACTATTTTTTTAATGTAGAGTTTTGGTACGTGAAATTGCTATATACCTCATGTAGAAAGAGAAGTTATATGGGTGTGTAAAATTTTCACACTTTTGTGAAAATTCCTCACATATATGTAACACGTTACAAATGTATATGAAATTTTAACACCCCTATGTGTCAATCTTGTGAAAGTAAAAAATAAAATGAATAATGATTGAAATATATTGTAAAATAAAGCTAACTCAAACTAGATTGTGAATACCCGAACTATATATTATGAGTTTCCTTTAAAATAAAACCATTTTTGTTCAATGGAAACAAATTGCATTACGTAAATTAATGTGAAAGTGGTTTTTCACATATGGCTTTCTGATCATGAGAACTAACAAAATAAGAAATGATGTTGTGGATTCATTTTCTCTTTATGCTATCTAATCCCAACAATTCACAACTAGTAAAATGTAAAGATAAAAATTAATTTCCCCATTTTGCTAGCAACCAATGAGACCAAGGTCAAGTTTTGATGAATGATGAATCATGGAGAAATGTAAATACATGTGTTAATATTAAAGCTTTTCTGGTCTTCAATGCATATTGCCATTTCCTATAGACAAAAAACCTTTAGTAAACGTTTGAAAGTCAGAAACAAACAATGAGACAAATTTATCATTTGTTTCGAATTTATGACCCGTCTATTTCCTTCCATGCTCTGTTATGCTACCAAAAGAAAGCCCAGCCCAACTCATTGTCTAATAAACCATTGACAACGCAACAAGAACTGAGATCAAGGGTAGAATTTTCCATTCCTAGCTTACCCTAACTTTACCTTCACCACTGACCAAGCAATATATTTTTAACAGAATAGTGACCAAATTAAACAAAACTAAGTTCCAATTTTCTTCATCTCCTTAGCAACCAAACAGTAATTTACGACAGAAGACGCCAGAGAAAAATTCACCTGCGGTAGGGTTTTGAAGAACGAGATAAACCCTTGAGCTTGTTTAGCATCTACAAAAATCATAAAACGCAAATTAGAAAAATAAAGATTAAGCATTTAATAAATTTCAGAAATCAAAACAATTGATCCAATAAAAATGAAGAGCTAGGGCAAAAATTTAACCCAGTTTGAGTTCAGGATGCTTGTTCTGTTCCTCGAAGCTCTCAGCCATTGTTAAATGTCGATGATATGCTCTTAGGGTTTTTCTCTGTAACTCTAAAAATAGACTTTTGAAAGCCTACAAAGAAGATGTTTAGTCTGAATCAGAGAATAACCATGTACTACGGTTATATGCAGATGATTTGGCGGGAAAGAGATTGGCGGGACTTTTGGAGCGCTTCGTATGTGCTCCTCTGGCTACCATGTCTCTTTTTATATATTTATGATAATAAATTCGTTTAAATTAATAAATCTTATTTTTAGAAGATTAGATTAAATTGTAAAATTTATAATTGAATTAGATTTGATTGAAAAATTTATAATCGAATTTGATTTGATTGAAAAATTTATAATCAAATCATATTTGATTAAAAAATTTATAATCGGATCAAATTTGAATCGAAATCAAATTGATAAATTTATAATCCAGTATATCCGATTCAGATCGAATTATTATTATTTTAATTTAAAATTAAATATAAATATTTATAATAATTTAATAATTATATTAGCATACTTCTTATATTTTTGATTGTCTTAGTTATGATAATAAATAATAAATTTTACTACACATACATCAATTTAAAATTTAAATGTTATCTACGTTATATTTTATATATGATATTAATTTATAAATAAATATTAATATCAATATGAACTTATTCGATTCGAAAAATTTGATTTGTTTGAACTCAGATTGACTACATCATCTGATAAGATTCAAATTGAAAATATTCAAATTCGTTTTGGATCGGATCATATACGTATTGATAAAAAAGATAGTTTTGACCCGCTGCTCACACCTAATAATAATAGTAGTTCAAAAATATCCATTGTTTTACTCCTAAATATCCTACTAAATTACTTAAAATTTATAAAAATAAACAATTAATATAATTTTAAAAATACTCTCAAACACCCTTGATCTTAATCGAGATTCTTCTCCCAGGTTCTTCTCTCTCTCTTGCATGCTTTTATTCTTACCACCTAGAGAACCATCAGCTAGCCACCAGCCACCAACCACCGACAAAGTGTTAAGCCACCAATCATGAAATCTAGTGCCATTTCAAGTAGAGATTGGGCGAAGAAGAACCCTAACTTTTCAATTAGAATTCGTGCAATTTTTAGTAGGTTCGATATAAGGTGTATCGAACATACATGGAATGTTCGGTAATGATATACCGAGAATTTATAAAAAAAATTAGTAACCTCTATAAAAAAATTTATAAATGTTTGGCATATCATTTTCGAACCTCTACGTGATTTGTAGTAAAAAAATAGATATAATGTATATTTCAAATAATTTTTGGCTCAATTTTTCTTGTTTTTTCTTGTTTTTTCATATTTTTGATATATACATCTATTCCATTTTTAGTATTCTATCAAAATATTATAGTTATGTGTGGTTAGTAGTGGAAATGGAAGAAAATAGGTATTGAAGATGATTGGGATGAAGGAGTGAGATGTGTTGGATTTTTAGAAGAGAATTTTTTATTTTTATTTATTTATTTATTTATTTTACTTTAAGTGAATGTGAGATGTATTCTTTAGTTTTTTAGTATGGTGTATAGCATCATAACGTTACAGTATTGATGGTGCAACATTAATCACTAATGTGGTAACGGTTCGGTTTTGTAACCGTACGTCGATTATGAAACCATATGAGGTTCTTGATAGGAGAGCCTTTATAAAGGCATCAGGTTCTCTCACTACTCACTGATTATCATTTATATACACCGTCAAAGATAGAGAGTAAGTTGGAGAAACCAGTGAGAGTATCAAACCAAAAAATAATCACTGGAATTCTTGTGAAGATGTGAAATTTGATCAATGTCAGGAGGTATATTTTCAATCTATATTTGTTTCCACTGATCAAATTATGATTTAACATTTGGTATTAGAGTCGTTTTGAAAACACACTTATTTTGCCGTTTCACGAGAAACTAAAAATTTGAGTTTTTTACTTTGCTTGTTTTTTATGCATATGGAAAGTATAAATGATTTTATTATTGATTTTACAATGATTCTGTGAATTGAAACTTGAAAACCCATGAAGAAAATAAATTCAATTTTTCATTTGCGTTCATTGGAATGTATTAATTAACTTTTTATTTAAAATGACCTTTTTTATTCAAACTGAGACTATGAATCACTTGGAAATTAAATTATGAGAATTTTGATAAAAAGAATGTCAATTTTTGTTGCCAAAATAGTGAGATACGGTCAGGTATCCGTTCGAGTCAAAACCGGGTCGGGTTGACTTGGCTGGAGGTTGAAGATGAAGTAAAAAAAAAGATGCTTTTTCCGAGGTTCAAAACTCAATTCTCTTGGGAATAATACAAGCAATCAAACCATTGGAACAACACATTTAGTGTTGCTTAAATTAAAATACTTTTATGTATATTAGGTATTTAATTTTTATTAAAAAAATAGACATTTACCATTGTTGGGACTTGAACCTTGGTCTTAGGGTGTCTAACATTATGACCACTAGACTACAACAGATTTCATGTTATTTTGTGTACAAAGTTTTATATATTCGATATTTAATTGTTATAAATAAATAAATAAAATAATTTTAATTATAATTTTAATGTGATTAATTATTTAACTTAGGTATGTCATGTGCAGAATATTTATTAGACATGTGACATTTATTTAAATAATTTTTGGGCACATTAAAATTTATTTAAATACATTATGCTTAAATTATTTGTTTTGGTATTTGTATGTATAAATTTTGTAATTAATTATACATATGAAAATTTGGTTAAATAATTTATGCATAATGAAATTAATTGTGAATGACTCTTTATGAATTTAATTAATGCTTATATCATTTATTTTTGCTTGTATAATTTATTATCATACATGCAATTTTAAGATAGATAATATTTGCACATTTGGAATTAAATTAATATTGCTTATAGTTTTATGCAATAATTTAGCCTAAGATTTAGCTAATGGTTAAGTGATTCATATAGTTTAATTAATTAGGGAGTAGTCACAACATCTTTAATTAATTAAAACTATAATAAGGTTTATTTAGGATCATATTTATAAAATAAATATTAATTATAATTAATCATATGTGATATAATAAATCTTATCACACATGAATTTTTATTATATTTTTGTGTGATTAATTATGATAAAATATCAAATTATATTTTCTAATTTATCCACAGAGATTAGGAAAAAGAACATAATTTGATAGTTTTATCATATAGTTAAGATGAATATAATTGAATTAGAATTTTAGTCCACAAACAAGTTTTATGTCACTAGATTCATATTTTTCATGATTTACATTGGTAAAGAATGACTATAATTTAGGTCTCAAATTTTAACAAGCATATAATTTTTAATTGCAACTTCTCAACCTGTAAATTTCTCTTATATTTGCTGTGACATTCTCGATCTGAAAGGGGATAATTATAAAATATAGAATGAAAGAATTCTCATTCATCTAGGGTGGATGGATATTGACTATACTATTAGAAAAAATGAACCACCTAAAATTACTGAAACTAGCACTTTAGAGAACATCATGCTTTATGAACAATGAGAGCGATCTAATCACCTTAGCGTGATGTTAAGAAAGGAAAATCTTGATACAAGCATAAAGGAAAAGGGATAATTCCACCTCAGCTTGATATTAAGAAAGAAGCCAAGTGTTTCTTCTGTAAAAAGATAGGACACATGAAGAAAGAATGTATCAAATTCCAAAAATGACTTCAGAATAAAGGTAATCCAACCTCGTTTGTTTGTTATGAATCTAATATGGTTAATGTTAATATTAATACCTGATGGATTGATTATGGATCAACAATTCATGTTGCAAACTCCTTATAGGGTATGCAAAATCTATGGAAGCTAGTGGGAAGTGAGCAATACATCTTATCCAATAACAAGATGGGCTCACATGTGGAGGTTGTAGGAATGTGCAGTTTGATTTTAAGTAGTGGCTTTATTTTAGAATTAGAAAAGACCTTTTATGTTCCAAGTTTCTTTAAAAACTTGATTTCGATTTCAAGACTTGTACCTTTTAGTTAATCCTTTCACTTTTTAGAAACATCTTTCAGTTTATTTAATAAATTTGATTGTGTTTGGAATGATATTTTTTCTGATGGTCTTTACTGCATCAATTTACAAAATAATGCCACTCATAATGTTATGCATGTTCGAGTTGGCACTTAAAGGTGTATTATTGACAAGGACTCTTGTACATTATGGCATAGGAGATTATGACATATCTCCATAGAAAGAGTTAAAAGATGGGGTACTTAGTACTCTAAATTTTATTGATTTTGAGACATGTGTGGACTGCATTAAGGGAAAGCAGAGTAACAAGTCAAAGAAAAGTGCCAATAGGAGTTCAAGCATATTAGAAATCATACATACAAATATATGTTGTCCAAATATGGACATTCAAGATCAGAAATATTTTATCACCTTTATTGATGATTTTTCTCGATATATGTATCTCTATATGCTTCATAATAAGAGCGAAGAATTAGATATCTTCAAGAGCTTTAAGGTTGAAGTAGAGAAATAATGTGGAAAGCAAATAAAGGTCATGGGATCAGATAGATGTGGTGAATATTATGGTAGATACATTGAGAATGGACAAGCGCCTGGTCCATTTGCTATGTTTCTTCAAGAACATAGGATAGTTGCCCAATACACTATCCTATGGATTGAAGCTTTAAAGATGGTTGTGTATATATTAAACTGAGTTCTAACAGAGGCTATCTCAAAGATTCCATTTGAATTATGGAAAGGTTGGTAATCGAGTTTGCGACATATGTGCATTTGGGGTTATCCGTCTGAAGTAAGAATCTATAATCCACAAGAAAAGAAGTTAGACCCAAGGACCATAAGTGGGTATTTCGTTGGATATATCGAAAGGTCTAAGGGATATAGGTTTTATTGTCCATCTCATAGCACTAGGTTTGTGGAATCAAGAAATGAAAAATTTCTTGAGAATGACTTGGTTAGTGGGAGCAATCGATCACAGGGCATTGGTCTTGAGAAAGATCATTCAGATGCTCAATGTGCCACTTCAAGTAATAGACTAATTATTATTGTTAACAACGCGCCTTGAGTATAAAAGTGTGTTGAAGAACCAGTCTTGGAAGTACCATAAGTTGTTTATCTTGATCCAATAGATGTTGAAGTTCAACAAATGCCTGAAGTTGTTGAACAACCAATTGAACAACATGTCCTACTCCTCAAGAGAATGTTGATGCATCATTAAGAAGATCTACTAGAGTAAGGAAATCAATGATTCCTAGTGATTATGTTGTGTATCTATAAGAGTGTGACTATAATGTTAGAGCCGAAAATGATCCTGAGATGTTTTCACAGGCCATGAGTTTTGAGGTTTCAAACTATGGTACAATGCCATGAGAGAAGAGATGGATTCTATGGCGTTTAACCGAGTTTCTGATCTAGTCTAGTTTCCTAATAGTGTGAAAGTCATTGGATGTAAATGGGTCTTCAATAAAAATAAAGACTCACAAGGCAACATTGAGAGACATAAGTCAATACTCGTTACCAAAGGATTCACTCAAAGGGAGGGAATCGACTATAGAGAGACATTCTCTCATGTATCTAAGAAAGATTCACTTCGTGTGATCATGGCATTGGTTGCCCATTTTGATTTGGATTTGCATCAAATGGATGTGAAAACAACTTTCCTTAATGGTAACCTAACGAAAGAGGCTTATATGAAACAACCTGAAGGATTCTTCTCTAGTGATGGTGAGCATTTGGTTTGTAAGCTTAATAAATCCATATATGGATTAAAACAAGCTTCCCGTCAATGGTATTTGAAATTCCATAACGTCATTACATCATTTGGTTTTGAAGAGAACGTCATGGATCAATGTATATACTAGAAGGTTAGTGGGAGTAATATTTGTTTTTTGGTGATATATGTGAATGATATTTTGCTTGAAGCCAATGATAAGGGTTTGTTACAAGAGGTAAAACAATTCCTCTCTAAAAATTTGATATGAAGGATATGGGTGAGGCTTCTTATGTCATTGACATTAAGATTCATAGAGACATATTTCGAGGTGTCTTGGGTTTATCCCAGGAAACCTATATCAATCAAGTTTTAGAGAGATTTCGGATGAAATATTGTTCATGGAGTGTGGCACCCATTGTGAAGGGCGATAAGTTCAATTTGGACCAATGCCCAAAGAATGATTTTGAAAAAGAATAGATGACAACCATTCCATATGCTTTAACCGTTGGAAGCTTGATGTATGCTTAGGTCTACACCAGACCTGACATTTCATTTGTTATTGGGATGCTAGAGAGATATCAGAGTAACTTAGGTGTTGACCACTGGAAAGTTGCAAAGAAAGTGATGAGGTACCTGCAAGGAACCAGGGACTATATGCTCATGTATAGAAGAACTGATGATCTGGAAGTAATTGGCTACTCTGATGCGGAATTCACTGGTTGTGTTGGTTCATTGATTTCCAAGTTCGTGTCATGTTTTGAGGCCACATTACATGATGTATGGTTGAAAAGTTTCATTTCTGGGCTTAGAGTACTTGACTCTATTTCTAAGCCATTAAGATTATACTATGACAACTCATCTACTCTGTTTATGGCTAAGAACAACAAGAGTGGTAGTCGTAGTAAGCACATTGACATTAAATACTTGACCATAAGAGAATGTGTTAAGGAAAAGAAAGTGGTCATTGAGCATGTTAGCACTGAGTTGATGATTGTTAATCCTTTGATTAAAGGCATGCTACCACTAAAATTTAAGGATCATGTAGAGAAAATGAGAATTGGTTCCATTTTGTAAATGTATATATATACAATTTATTAATGAAACTCTTATATATTATGATATTTTCTCATATTCATGTGCACCTTAATTTATTTGAGAAGATATATATTTTATTAGACCAAGAATAAATATAGGATTTATTCATTAAGTTTCGTTACCACATAAAGCATAATACTTGAGAAACTAAATACAGTGTAACACATAGAAGATAATACTCACTCTTAGAGAACCTATCACCATGATTCATGTATTTTGTTACTCAAGAGAATTTAGCTTAACGTTTGCACCAAATGGAAGAATGTAACATCGTAACGTTATAGTATTGATGGTGCAACATTAAGCACCAATATGGTAACGATTCGGTTACGAAACCATACGAGATTCTTGATGGGAGAACATTTATAAAGGCATTGGGTCCTCTCACTACTCACTCATTATCATTCATATACACCATCAAAGACAAAAAGTAAGTGTGAGAGCATCAAACCAAAAAAACCCAATGGAATTCCCGTGAAGAGGTGAAATTTGATCAATGGCATGAGATATGTTTTCAATCTATTTTTGCTTCCGTTGTGTTTAAATTTGCGTTCATATGGTTTCCTAAACGTTTTTAGATCAAATTATGATCTAACAAGATGTCTCATTTATTTTAATATATATGGATAAAATTTTCATTTTATTATAATTTTAAGTATTTTTTAATTAACGAAATGTCTATTATTAAAATTCAAGATTTATGTTCAATTCTCTCTTTTACTAAATGTGTTAAGCATACATATCATAAAAATAAGAAAAAATACATAAATTGGAAAGACAGATTGAAATTGATGATTACATATTAAAAATAGAGAGTATTTTTCGCCAATATCATTAGGTTTCTTTTTAGAGTTTTTTTTAAATGACACTAACCTAAGTTGATGTTAGAAAATTTGTGAAAAATTCTCTACTATGTTAAAACTAACATCTCGATTTTTTTTACCGTTGTATCTAACGATCATATGAAGCAACCTTGATATCACAAATATCTTTACAATAGTGTATTAATATATACACATTTTTAATTAAAAAGTAAAAAAAAATCTCTAATAAATCCCAAACCCTTTCATTCTTCCCTAAATGACATCCATGGCTAACAGCAATTCAAATAGCATAAATGGCAATATGAATCAACTATAGGAATATCTGAATCAAAATTGAACCCATGCAAGCTCTACTTTCATTGGGCAAGTAAAAGATGAAAGTTATACAAATTTTGGAATCGTAACCAAGATGAATCTGTAGGTGCTAACACAATCAATGCAAAATCTAATGGCTATAATGAGGTGTGTGAAGTAAAACAATTAAAATTGTGCATTAGAAGCAAGAATTCAGAACCTGAAAATTTCACTACAAAATGGAATGATGGTATTGAACATGTTTTTCTTTTCTTTTCATAATAATTTTGCTATTTTTCCAAGCTATTATGAAAAGAAAGAAAAACAACAGGTTCAATACCATTATACACCGATAATGAATGTATTTTCTGTAATGAAATGCACCGTCATACATATTACAAAATTATGTCATAAACTTGATATGTAATAGTTCTATTCAATAGTGCTTAAAAAGACATTTTAATATATCAGAGGTAACAAAGTTTATAACATGTCTCCCCTAAAGTGTCTATGAACTACATGCTCCAAAATAATGATTAGAACAAAATTACTCAAACACTATTCTTATGAGAAAATATTGTTCTTAATTGGTTTGTAGTATTCTTGGGGAAGACATTACTTCAAGCATAGGGTTCTAGTTGTTGAAATAGAAAGGTCTTTTTGATCAACTTGATAATAACAAATACGTATACTTGTTTCGATTATCATTATTGCGAGAAAAGGTTTGAAAGTCTGAAAATTCCAATAAATATACGCATGCTACAAGAGTTTTCTTGTTCTTCTTTCATAATTAAATTATCAATATTATAAAGATCTTAATGGGCAAATGTTTTTAGCCTATACAAATAGCTTCCATAATTTTCTTGTATAAAATTAGAGTTTTACTTTTAAAAGAGTTTTCAAAAACCAATAATTAGTACCAGAGTCTACTTAAAATATATATTTTAATTTAATTGTGTGCGCGATAATATATTTAAAATATGCACAAAATTGAATTGGATGTGATTTATTTATAAACTTAAAAAAAATCATCAAACTATTATATTTATTTCATTCATATTAACAAACTTTTTTTGTCTCATTTATACTATTCAACTCATAAAAAATTTCATTTATACCATTATGTTAGTCTACGTATAATAAAATTTTATTTCAAATATACCACTTAACTATCTAAGTAGTTTCAAATTTATCACTTAATTATTTAAGTTATTTTAAATCTACCACTGACATGTGATGCCGTTAAACGAAGACTAATTGAATGGTATAAATGAAACTTTTTATGACTTAGGTGGTATAAATGAGATAAAAAATAGTTTGGTAGTATGAACGAAACAAACATAATAATATAGAAGTATTTTTGTAGGTTTACCCTTATTTTTATGGTTAATTCATTGGATGAATGAAATTATTTATGATCATTAATTGTATAGTTTTTTTAGGTTTTATAATAGAAAATAGATTTCCATCCTACTTGAAGGTAGAATTTTTTTAAAATTATTTTTTCTAGAATTTTTTGAAATTCTTTTTATCACATTTTGTAATAGTATCAAATTTTGATTCAAAATTGTTGCTAAAACATTATTAAAAGTTTCATACGTTTGAACAATTGCACAAATATGAATTGAACTTCCATTAAGCATCCATGACCTACAAGGGGTGGATACACCAACCTATAAAATCTTTACATGAACTCTATTCTAACTCGACCAAGCAGACCTCATAATGTAAATTAAGCAAATAACACAACAGAAATAAAATGAACATACTTAATTCAACACACCATTAAAAAATTAGTAGATAAAAAAAGATCTGTGGTAAACAAACTAGTGACGGTGTAACTCATAAGCTCCTATTCAGGCTAGCAACATACATTAACATGGTAAACAACACCCAACTTGTGAATCATGCAAACACACTAGAAAAATTATAACATATTTTTAATTATTTTAAGACCTCATATGTGCAAATATATTTGATAAATGATGATTATACTCTCATAGTATGCGATCATAAAAATAGCACATCATGTAATGAGGTAAGCCCATATAGGATCTAGCTCCTATGTGGTAACATCTTCAGGCTATTTATGGCAATCCATCGAAAGCAAGCAATTCACTTATAAGTAAATCAACATTATACAACTCGATTAAGTATAAATGCAAATATCTCTACTAGTCAAGACACTTACCCTAACTACGCCTAAGCTACCCTCGTTCATTGTCAAAACATCACTTGATCTAAGTAGATCCAACCTCACCCTTGAAGAACCATCACCACATGATGTAATTGAATACTAATGGCTTAATCTTTTAATGAATATATGTTGCAACCCTACAATACCCAATTGACACACGACACATAACCATATAGGCTCCTTACCTATGCACTATGTTGCGACCTCAAAACACCTAATCAAGACACAATACACTACCACATAGGTTTCTCACTTATGAAAACTATTGCATCATTGTAACTACCAGTCGAGACATGTCACACAATCGCATAGGATCTTCTCTTATAGGAACTGTTGCATTCTTGTAACTACCAATTGACATATGATAACTCAACACTAAGAGATACTCTTCTAAATGATGTGGCTCTTCACTAGCCAATAAGCATTTTAATTCTTAACAAAACCTTACTCAAACTTATATTTTTTCACTCAACCAATTGTTTGAGAAATATGGGAGTGAATCTGATGAACGAAAACCGGCATCGTCGATTCTTGCCAATACTTTGGTTTTATATTTATAAAACTCTCGCAAGTGCACGAATCATTTCATAGAAAATGATAAGTATACTCCTAAGGTCGATCTAAGGAAGGAATGTATGTGGTTTTTAATTTATTATTCAAACTTTTAAAAACGAAATTAAATCCTAAACATCCTGTCACGATATTTTGGGGTTTTTGTGTTTTTAATCTAATTACAGAAAATTAAACATAGATTCAATAAACATTCATGCAAATTTTATCTTTTATAAATAGTTGAGTATTTATGGATATAATAACTAAGTTAATTATGCTTGCTCATATTATCTAGGTTATTAAAGATATGAATTGATATTTATTGATTCTCCCTTTTTTGTATGAATACCACCTTTGGTGGGTTAGTTATTCTTTGTTTACTAAACAAGTCAATTAACACCTATGGGTGGTGTTGAGAACTAATTTGGTTAATTAAATTAATTCCTTTTTCTAATAGATTGAAAATGAACCATTTAAATGCCACCTTTGGTGAGGTTATACTGATTTAAACTTTATTCAAGGTGTCCAAATTAAACCTAAGAATTTAGTTATCCGAGTACTAACTTTCAAGTTTTAAAACTACTACGAAAACATGTTGTCAATACATTTTCAGATAATAATTCTTATAAAAACTTTTGAAATAGAGCTTCACTCTAACTACTGGCGATTAACAAATAAAAGAGCACTACTCTAAATCGATCAGGATAACTAAACCTTAAAATCTAATTTTCGATTTAAGTTTGTAATGAAAAATAATATATTTCTCTAACATTCTTAATATAAAATCTTGAATAAAAATAAAATCAATTCATTTTAGAGATTTTCACCTATTTAATATTTCGCAAGCATAACAACGTTATTATTATATCATGTTTACAAATAGCTAGCACGCTTAAATTTAATCACGACAAATTAAATATAACATGTAAGAATAAAGCATAAAAAATAACTGCAAAGAAAATAAAATCCTTACAAGATTGATGCCATTCCCGTTGCTAGAAAACCTCCAAACGGAATTTGCACTCCCATTTATTGAATTAAAAAGCTAATAAATTACAAAAACATAACTAGTTCTTCCCAAAAAGGGAAGAACTCTAAAAATAAGAGAAACTAGCTAAAACATAAGAAAAACTAGAAAAAACTAAAAACTAAGAAATGGAGAGAAAGAAAGAAGAGAGAAGTGTGTTTTGAGGTGTGGTATGAAGTGAAGAGAAGGGGGGTATTTATAGGTGAGAATGGAGAGAAAAAGTGGGTGAAAAAATGTTAAAAAATGCAAAAACGCGTAATGGAAATGCTGAGGTCATTAATGACGTCATGGGGGCGGCTGCACGTGAAAAATGGGGCGAAATGGCGGTGGCGCGTGCGGAGGGGCTGGCACCGCGCGTGCGTCATTCTTGCACGCAGCTCGGAGCGCGTGAACAGTGCCAAAGACGCGGTATGCGGCCGCGGCGGCCGGGCACGGGCGCGATTTCCGTCTTTTGACATTTTTGACCTTTTTCGACCCATTTTGTCCAATTTTTCCATGTTTGTTGACCTTTTCCCACTTATTTATTAATATATTTGTGATGTATTGCTTCAAGTATTCCTCTTTGAGTCTTTAAATTGCGTTTTTCAGCCAAAATACCTAAAAAGCAATAAAAATACCCATGATTCTGAAAAAGACAAATTTATATAAATATATGATAAAACATATAAATATATATATTTTTAATCAATTAATGAGCATAAAATCATGGTAATTTTAGTGCTTTTTGAGCACTCATCAGAATCCTCAATGAGATTCTACATCACACAGATTCTACATTTTTTCCTAGACTTACAATTTAGAAGGAAAATGTACAAAGAATAGATAGAGAAAGTCTGATGCTAAATGAGTAGAGCTTCCCCATGAATTCTGGCCAAGAAAATAATAAGGATAAGGGAGAACTTATATAAAAAATTCAACCTCTTAGACCCTTGCTAGTAACTCGTCAGCTAGGATGGGGAGGGTAAAAGCTATTACATCGATGAGGGTAATATCCATTACATACTCATCAACCACTTTGGTAAGGGGGTGGTGAAGGGGCAACAAGCCAATGTGAGAACATTAGTGAGTTTGTAAGCTCACTTGTTAAAAGTAGCATAGAAAATCATTTCAGATACAAGAAATTGAAGATTCCTATATGTAGGAACAATTACATGAAGGCCAATTGTTCTTTCGACTCAAAAAGATAATCGGGACCTAGATAAGTGGTGGAAATGTCAACCTATGGAATCTTTTCACGAGCTCCATATCAATTTGGCCAAGCCGGCATCATAATGTGAATTAAGCAATTAACATAGTGGATGTACAAAACAACATGCTCAATTCAACACACAACAAAAAAAAAACTAGCATAAAACAATAAGCACAACACATACTAGTGACGGTGTGCCTCACAAACTCTTATCCAAACTAGCAACATGCATACATGACAAACAATACTCAACTTTGATACATGTATACATAACTAAAAGTTAAAAGGATATCCAATCACTTTAGAACCTCATATGTGGAAACATATTTGGTAAAAGATTATTGTACTTTCACATCATGCAATCACACATACATAGCAAACCCTAATAAAGAGTCTGACACCCAGGGTAAGAAGATACAATCTTTTTAGAGACTTACACTAAGTAGTATGCAGATAAAAGATAGATTATACTAGCACATAATATAAACATGCATGTCTACTAAGAATAAGTCCAAGATTTGATACACTTAAGGAGATGCTAACTCCTTAACGATTCAACACAACCTTACAAACATCGGAGATAAAAACACTTGATGGATAATCATAGCTACAGAATAATAAATAAAGACATATAGTATAATAAAGTAATAGATATAAAATTCAATAAACAGAAAGTAGGTGATAAGTATTAAAATTTTATAATCAAAGTTTAAACTTAATTATGTAGATATATACAATATTTAAACTCTAATTATACCAACCATACATTCGAGCATGCATAACTATAGAAATAATGAGGTAAACTCACATAGAAACCCTATCTATGTGGTAATATCCTTAGGTTGCTTATGGAAACCATTCATCAACAAACAATCCACTAAACAATAAATCAGGTATAACTCTGAAAGAAATAAAATCACTATTACCTTTATCGACTGGGACCTCCGTCCTAACTGCCTATTACTGCTCTAACTTGTTGCCTCCATAACAACCTGATTCAACACACGAAATCGGCTCACCTCTAAAGCCAGTACCACCTAATGTGGTATGATCAGAAACCATAGATTAGTAACAAGTGGCATGCATAAACAATAAAACCACCATCGAACACGAACACCCAATAAATAACCAATGGCACACAGTCCACTATGAACCACCAAGGGAGACATAGTCCAAGATGTGAGAACTTAAAAAATATAACTCTACTTATTCTCACAAAGAGGTTCTCACATATATAAAGTTACACAAAGTTAATTACCAACCAACACATGACTAACTTCACATAAACCACTTGAAAATATCACCTCGAGTACTCACTACTCATAAGCACGATTTTGCTTATATAATCACGAATCACTAATACCGAATAATGCATAAGGTATTAGTGATTTGAAAACAAACAGAACAAGATGTCAATTTGACAAAGCTCCACTACATTTTTCTGGATACAAAACAAGAAGAAATAAAGGGTATTTTTAGATCTTGAATTTTTCACCTCGCCAACCATATCGCCAAGGGTGGTGGCGAACTTGATGACGAAGTGATAAAAAGTCACATTTTTTTGTTCCAAAAATTGTCGAATACTTTCTATAAATATATGCACCCAAAACAAACTAAAAACATAGTGACAATGTCAGGGAGCTAGGGTGTGTAAACATGCTAAACACGCACACTACGAAAACCAATCCTATAATGTTGTAAACATGTTTGTATACAAAGTGTACCTAACTATAACATATGTGAATCATTGATTCGCAGTAACCAATCTTAAATAAAATACAATATAATATTGAGTAAAATAAAACAGATACCATTTTTTGCACATTAGAAGCTAAAACACATAAATGAGTATGACGTGACTTATAGAAATATTGAGTCCCTAATGGGACAACAAAACCAACAAATAAAGTCCCCATTGGGACACCAAGATAATAAATAAAGTTTCCAACGGGACAATTGATGAGTGCTCAAAAAGCACTAAAATAACCATGATTTTATGCAAATTAATTGATTAAAAATATATATATTTATATGTTTTATCATATATTTATATAAATTTGTCTTTTTCGGAATCACGGGTATTTTTATTGTTTTTCAGGTATTTTGGCTTAAAAATGCAACTTAAAGACTCAAAGAGGAATACTAGAAGCAATACATCACAAATATATTAATAAATAAATGCGTAAAGGTCGACAAATATGGAAAAATTGGACAAAATGGGTCAAAAAGGTCAAAAATGTCAAAAAGGAGAAAAACGCGCACAAGGCGCCAAATTGTCGCGCTTCAAGACTCAGCCTTTAACTGCAGATTCTTGTTAAGCCATGCGGCAAAGATGAGGTTACTGTTCATGCGGCAGCAAAGATCGCTGGCGTAGCCATCTCTTCACAAGGCATGGCCCAAGAAATTACCTCCGCGGGCGCGTAACACGTTTTTACCCCATTTTTCACGTGCGGCAAGCCCTGTGACGTCATCGCCGACGTCATTGATGACCTCAAGATTTCCATTACACGTTTTTTAATTTTTTAATATTTTTTTTAACATTGTTTTACTCATTTTTCTCTCCATCCTCACCTATAAATACACTTCCTTCCTTCACTTCAAAACACACCTTCAAAACCTCCAAATACCTTCTTTTCTCTCTTTTCTTAGATTTTTAGGATTCTTTATTTCTTTTCTTAGTTTTTCTTATGTTTTCTTAGCTTTTAGCTTTTCTTAGTTAATTTCTCTTAGTTTTAGTGTTCTTCCCTTTTTTAGGGGAAGAACTAGTTATGTTTTTGTAATATTTTAGCTTTTGATTCAATAAACGGGAGTGCAAATTCGGTTGGAGTTTTTCTAGCAACGGGAATAGCGTAAGTTCCGTAAGGATTTTATTTTCTTCTGATTATTTTTATGCTTTATTCTACATGTCATATTTAATTTGTCTGTGATTAAATTTAACTGCATTATGTTTTTATAATCATGATATAATAATAACGTTGTTATGCTTACGGAAATATTAAATAGGTGAAAATTTCTAAAATGAATTGATTTTATTTTTATTCAAGATTTTATATTAAGGATGTTAGAGAGAAATATATTATTTTTCATTACAAACTTAAATCTAAAAAACAAACTTAAATATTAAAACCAAAGTATTGGCGTGAATTGGCGATGAACAGTAACCATCGCTGCTAGCTTTGCGCTGACGCAAAAGAACCCCGTGCGGTATTTACAGGTCTTTGAAGCGTGGCCATGCTTTTTCTCCTTTTTCACCTTTTTGACCCATTTTGTCCAATTTTTCCATATTTGTTGACCTTCACGCATTTATTTATTAATATATTTGTGATGTATTGCTTCCAAGATTCTCTTGAGTCTTTAAGTTGCATTTTTAAGCCAAAATACCCGAAAAACAATAAAAATACCCGTGATTCCGAAAAAAGACAAATTTATATAAATATATGATAAAACATATAAATATATATTTTTAATCAATTAAGTTGCATAAAATCATGGTTATTTTAGTGCTTTTTGAGCACTTATCACAACTCCTTAACTACCATTCGCTAGTCCCTTAGCAAGAGAAGCGATAAAAACTAAAAATTAAACTATCCTAAATCACTTTTGTGGATTGAAGCAGTTGCATTTAGCCTATGCAACAAGCCTTTAAACCCCTAGGTCGCCTAGTGACGAAGTTTGAGTCTCGTGAGGGTTTTTCATAATGATACCCACAAACATTGAACTAAATGTAAAAATAAAAAAACAATAAAAACAATGAAATCAAAAACTAAAATTACAACAAAATCAAAAATTAATTTTTTTTTTTTGAATAAGAGAAAACAACATATCACAAAAATGTCTCATACTTTTTAATCTCCTTTAAGATCATAATTAAAATCTCAAGCATAAGTTATTTTAATCTCTTCAAACAATCATGATTTATTATAATAATTAGTCGAAAATCATTTTCATATTTTATGTCAAAAATGTATCAATTGAATTTCACCCCAATTTCGTGTAAGCAGATGAAATTGACCGCTTCACTCTATTCTAAGTCAATACTCTCGAAACACTAAATCCCATGGGTTCAAACACTCATACTATTTTATATCTGAAAGAGTTGATGTATAGAAATGAACTAATATGTTCGCATATGTATAAAGAATAAAGGCTCAAAGTGTTATTTTAACATTGATCTCATGAAAGGAATCAAATGTATAAATTATAAAGATATCATATATAAAATTATTTTCATGCATAAATCAAACTCATTAAGAAAGAATTTCAAGATATATGCTTTTACAAATGAAGAAATTGCAATGACTTTTTAGGGAATTACTTCCTATATCTTTCTTTTGTAAATATCCTGTACTCACATGACTTTGTAGGCAACGTGGTCATAGTATATAGATGATACTATTTTTATCTCTCTATTTTTTTTTACGTAGATATTTTTCAATATGTGTATTTTTGTAGAGTCAACCCATATCTGATTGTACATTTTTTGGATTTTGGTGAGTGGTTAATTTTGTGGCTTTCTGTTTGATCTTGGTTTAGGTAACCCCAGAGATATGTCTTTTTGTTTTTGTAGTAGTCATGCATAAATGAGATATAAGCATATACTATCAATTTCTACTCAAATCATTTAATCTAAGCAAAAATAATAATCAAAAATATATGATACTCTATTAAGATGAGAAAAAAATTCATACATTCAATGCTAATACCTATAGAGATCATCTAAAAATTTGAATAAATAAGAAATGTGTTTGGAGTAGAAAAAATATATATTTCACTCTGAATAAAGGAAATTAGGCTCAAATTATATCTCACAAAGGTAGTCTCCACTAAAAAAAATTCATAAACACCGATTTTGGGTTTAATATAATTTCTACATCTTATCAAGAAATACTAGTTATGACAAAAACTAACTAATTATCAAAAATAATTACAAAATATTTCATGATATGTTTTCAAAAATTAATCTAACAGTACAAAAGACTTAACTATTTACTTAAATTTGATTTAAAGAAATGATAAATTTTTGTGATTTTTTTTTTAAAAAATTACTAAATCAGACAAAATAGAAATAAAACCAAACACACACAAAATGAAAAAGTATATTTTTTATTTTTAAATTTTTTTTTTATTTTTAAATTGTTAAAACTTTTTTTTAATTAAGCCTGGTATATTTTCACCACCTCCAACCTAGATCTTACATTGTCCTCAATGTAGCAAGTGTAAATTAAAGATAAAGAGAACAGAGAAGAAAGATTACCTATTTCTTGAGAAAGTGCAAGTAGTAATGGAAAATGCAAGGTGCATCCATCATATTCATCATTAAAGTGTATACGTATTAAATCATTTGTGAACTTAAAATGATGGGTTACCTCCCATCCAGTGCTTAGTTTAATGTCTTAGCAAGGCGTAACTTGGGATTGCATTTTAAGTAAACTCAATGTCCTCTCATCATTGAGTCAATCGAACTATAGGTAAAGACAAGGTTGTCTACCTATACTTTTTCACCATGCCCTATTGATTTTCATATTTCTTTATGTATCTTCAAACTAGTGGCATACTTGAAGTTTTTAGATAACTCACATCTAGGTACAAATCAAATAATTAAGGCATAAAAACACAATTGTACCTAGATTAAACAAATCAACTAACTCCTTAGATTGTAATTAAAACTTTAAAATTTTGGAGATAGTTCAGAAATTTTTGTTTTGTTTTTATTTTTTTTTAAGAAAAAAAATAACATAATCAAGATAACAAGAGAGTGTTCCCGGAAAGAATGGTGGTGCAAAAGGCTCCTTAAAAACCATCCTCCTGCAGAACAACGTTCCCATGAAAGACTAGTGGCACAAAGGCTTCCAAGAACTAGTCTCTGATTTAACTCCCCTTAGATCTTTACTTTTTATGCTATTAAGTTAATTAAATTAAGTTAAGTAAAAATCTAAGTTAATGAAAATCTAAGTTTAAAAAAAAGGTTAATTAAGTTAAGTGAAGTAAAACAAATCTCAGTTAATTAAGTTTAGTTAAAAAAAATCTAAACTAATTAAGTTAAGTTAAAAAAAAATCTAAGTTAATTAAGTTAAGTGAAGTAAAAAATCTAAGCTAATTAAGTTAAGTGAAGTAAAATAAAAAAAAACTAGGTTATTAAAGATATAAATTGATATTTTATTGATTCTCTCTTTTTTGTATGAATACCACCTTTGGTGGGGTTAGATATTCTTTGTTAACTAAACAAATCAATTAACACCTATGGGTGGGGTTGATAACTAATTTGGTTAATTAAATTAATTCCTTTTTCTAAGAGATTGAAAATGAACCATTTAAATGCCACCTTTGGTGGGGTTAGACGATTTAAACTTTATTCAAGGTGTCCAAATTAAACCTAAAATTTAGTTATCCGAGTACTAACTTTCAAGTTTTAAAACCACTATTGAAACACGTGTTGTCAATACATTTTCACATAATAATTCTTATAAAAACTTTTGAAATAGAGCTTCACTAACTACCTATGGGCGATTGTACCAACAAATAAAAGAGCACTACTCTAAATTAGACGGATAACTAAACCTTAAAATCTAATTTTGATTTAAGTTTGTAATGAAAAATAATATATTTCTCTCTAACATCCTTAATATAAAATCTTGAATAAAAATAAAATCAATTCATTTTAGAAATTTTCACCTATTTAATATTTCGCAAGCATAACAACGTTATTATTATATCATGATTATAAACGACAAGCATTAAATTTAATCACGGACAAATTAAATATGACATGTAAGAATAAAGCATAAAAATAATAGAAGAAAATAAAATCCTTACAGTACTTCGACGCTATTCCCGTTCCTAGAAAACTCCAAGCGGAATTTGCACTCCCATTTATTGAATCAAAAAGCTAAAACATTACAAAAACATAACTACTTCTTCCCTAAAAAACGAAGCACTCTAAAACTAAGAGAAATTAACTAAGAAAAGCTAAAAGCTAAGAAAACATAAGAAAAACTAAGAAAAAACTAAAGAATCCTAAAAATCTAAGAAAAGAGAGAAAAGAATGGATTTGGAGGTTTTGAAGGTGTGTTTTGAAGTGAAGGGAAGGGGGGTATTTATAGGTGAGGATGGAGAGAAAAAATGAGTAAAAAAATGTTAAAAAAAATATTAAAAAATTAAAAACGTGTAATTAAATCTTGAGGGTCATCAATAGACGTCACATGACATCCATGAGAACTGACGCGTGAAAAATGGGTGTAAAACGTGTTGGCGCCAGGGGCGGCTAACGGCAGCGGATGGCGATACCCACGCGCGTAGGTCGCTTGGCAGCTCATAACCGCGCGCGAAGGCGCGTACAGCGTCATGAAAGATAACGCGCGGCTGCCCGATGAACAGAATCTGCGCATAGCTTTGGGGCGGAGTTAGCGTCCGGCGTGACGTTTTTCTCCTTTTTGACATTTTTGACCTTTTGACCCATTTTGTCCAATTTTTCCATATTTGTCGACCTTTACGCATTTATTTATTAATATATTTGTGATGTATTGCTTCTAGTATTCCTCTTTGAGTCTTTAAGTTGCATTTTTAAGCCAAAATACCTGAAAAACAATAAAAATACCCGTGATTCCGAAAAAGACAAATTTATATAAATATATGATAAAACATATAAATATATATATTTTTAATCAATTAATTTGCATAAAATCATGGTTATTTGAGTGCTTTTTGAGCACTCATCAACAATATAACAAAAAACACCTAAGAATATATACTATATGCAATTTAAGAGAATGAGTGTATGTAATGGGCAAATACAAAATGTGTCCTATGTGATATTGAGTCACTAGTAATCAAAATTACAAAAGACAAAAATAAATATAAAATAAAATACAAACACTATGTTTTGCACATAAAAATGCAAACACCAAAACTAAAGAAATTACAAATACCATAACCATTCATGATGACCCAAACATCACTAGGTTGCATTGCCCAATGCTACCTAAGCTACCAATGTTGCTAAAGAGACTGGTCATGAATAGTGAAAACATTGCTCATATGAGCTTGTTGGGAAGGATGTGTGCCATCTTGGTAGGCAACTGGGGCATTAATAGGATATTTACGAATGTATGTGTGGAAGGACGATTACAGTTATGCTAATAACCATAATCACTCCGCATCATTTTTGGGTACATTCGGTTAATAACTATTGGTTATGAACCGGTAGTAGTTTCTCCACGATTTAACCACATTTCTTATTTTTTAACATTTATTCAAAAATATATATAGTTTTAAAAAATTAAATGTTAACTTAGTTCTTATTTTACTATATTATTTAAAATATTAACATTAATTTTTATTTTTTAACTATTTAACACATGTTTTTAAGTAAAATAAAAAATATAAAGTAAGAATAAATAAAATGTAATCTAATTATATAAAGTGTTGTGTGTTTTATTAGTAAAATTATATTTTTCTATGTAATTTTATGTATATAAAATAATAATATTAATATATGTTCGATTTCGGTTAACCACAATTTTGATATTGTAATCTCCATTTCCATCCCCATCCCACACCTTATCGGTTACAGTTATTTTTAGGGACAAACCGTCTGATTTTTATGGATAACCATTGTTTTAGTTTTCTACAGTTAAAATGTCCATCTCTATGGATATCGAGGCATCTATGCTTGGCTCAACTGTTGTGCTAACTGTAAGCTTGTGTGGTAGCTACTATTGGCATGATTTTTGTGCTAGTTGCAGACATCGTTGTACGTTATCAGACTGCTCGAGTTATTTTTTGCATGTTATTAATCTTATTTTATGATGTTGAATTGCAAACCGAGGATTTTTTTTCAATATGAATTTTTTCAATTGAAGTTTTCGTTAGGCCAAGCCTAATTTTTACAATAAAATAGAAGAATTGGGATATGTCCCAATAAAATTAAATGGAAAATCCAAAAGGTTCTAAAGGTCTCATAATTTTAACTAAATGAGCATATTAGTCACATAATTATTGGGTTTGGCACCAAAGTTCCGAAGGTCCTATAATTTTTCAAAAAGAATAATTTAGTCCCATAATTTATAAGTTAGGTACTAATAGTTTTGTTATTATGAAAAGTAAGCATTTTTAGTTTTATACTATATTATAATTAGAGCGTCTAGTTCATCAAAAGTATTAAAATTGAGCACTTATAGTGCCTAACTTTCATATATTACGGGATTATAGGTACCCAACTCAAAAATCATAGGACTAAAGTGCATATCGGTACATAATAATAGGAATATTATGAATTTTTTTCAAAAATTATAAGACCTCTGATGCCCAATATAATAATAATTACGGGATTAAACCGCTTAAAATAAATAATCATATGATTTATGATGCCTAGTTTCCTAAAATTAAATATTTAATATTTACATTGTTTAATTATGCACTTTTATTTTTCTAACCAAATTGCTCTCAGTCATAAATAATGTGGTATTTATTTTTATGTCTTTAAAGTTATTGTTTTTTGTATGGTTCATGGCACATGAATGACATTGACATGCATACACCATACCGTCTAGTTTTTTGTAACTTTTTGCATGAACATCACATCACATGATTTGATCATGTAGTGTCAAAGTATTAGGATTTCTCTTTTTTGCGATCATGTTATTCATTTGCCACATCATATAGACTATGTCTCACCTGACCTACTAGGTTGTCTTTCTTTTGCCTTTTATATCTTGTGTTTTTCTTAATTGTCTTTGGTTTTTTAGTATTCATCTTTTGCAAGCTATTTTTTTTCCCTTTTACATTAGATGTATTTTTTAGAAACAAAGGTGAGTTTTTCAAGCTTAAGTATTTAAGTGTTATTTTCTATTTTATCTATACTAATTGCTTGTTTTGGTTTCTCATGAACATGCATATGTTATATAGATTGTTTACTTGTCTTTAGGATGCTTGACATATATAAATTTTTGTGATTAGACTAGTATAATTAGTTGGCATTCTCGTTATTTTTGATTGTTCATCCTTTCTAATCATATATCTTTTTTTTTTGGTCTTGGAACATGACTCTTCTTCACATTGTTAAAAGTTTTAGTAGCATCCATTTTTATCTCGTGGGTTGTTACTTATGTTTATCACTAGTTAGTTAATTTTCTTCTTATTTTTTTTAAAAACACCTCCATTTATTTAATTTAAGTTAGGATTACAAATGCAAAGGTCCACAAAAAATATATATTGGAAAAAATAAGGACAATCGGTGGTTTAAAATTAGCATTCAAATATTTTGAAAATACAAAAAAATTAATCTAAAGATAAAATTATTACAAATTAGATCTAAATACTAATTAGGGATGGTTGATGTTTCCTGCTCTGAAATTGTGATCTTGATCTTCAAAACATTCTTGAATATTCAAATATATTTTCTTATTTTCTTGATCTAGAAAACCTCCCAAAGAATCTATCTTTGATCTGTTATGAATCTAATATATATTGTGTTTAACAAAAATAAAAACTATTCTAAAGAAAATTAAATTTGACCGCTAATGTTTATGTCAAAAGTTATATTAACCTAAAAACCTTAGCGTTTATTTATAAGAAATACTATGTACAACATTTGGGAGTTAGAAAATAACATTGTGTACTATAGCATAATGTTTGATCACCTTGCACAATTTAGGTCGAGAGGGTTTTGTCACTGTACACTATATTTCATGTCATGGCACAAAATGTTCAACTTGTCTATTAATTCTTTTCGAGAGTTGTGCACCGTGACACATATAGTTCTTCAGCGCAATATGCTTTATTTGTCTTCAATTTTTCCTTATACCCTTTACAAATTGGTTGCTTCTTGTTGTAAGGCTTACATGCCTTAGTGTTTTAAGCTCTTATGGTATTATTTGAGCGTTGTAAGTGTTTTGTTTTCATGTGTTGACACATTAATTTATTTTGAAGTTGAAAATACCTAAAATGAAACAAAACATACCCATGATTTTGACCAGATAGATTTGCATTTATTCTAATTAAGCATAATAAAAACACAAAATATGAGTGATTTTCAAGTACTTATCACAATCGTCAATCAACTTCTTGCTAGCATCTGGCAAGTAAAGCGATTTAAAAATGTAAAACAAAAATAAAAAAACTAAACTATATATAATAACCTAAATCATTTTCATAGATGACCCTAGGTGACCCGAGTGGACTATGTAAAGTTTCGTTAGGGCTTTCATTGATGATACCCACAAACATCTTAAAATGAAAAATCTAAAAATAAAAATAAATTTTTTTTATGCTTTAGTTTCTTTTCAGTTCATAATTAAAATCTCAAGTATAAGTTAATTCAACATTTCAAAGGATCATAGTTTATTATTCAAACCAATTACATATCACAAATTCACCTCACATTACAAGCACATATCAACATTGACTCACCAAATCCTAGTGTTAAGAATCCGAATTCACTTAGACTCTTTTTCTCACAAGATATACTCTCAATATTATACTTATTTTATGGGTTAAAGAATTTAACAAGATATATGCGAACAAAAGTTATGTAAAGAAAAAAGAAAAAAAGGTTCGTACATGTTTATAACAAGAAAGGCTCATGAAAGAAATTAAATGCTAGGATTACAAATATATCTCATTACTAATCTCATGCTTCAAAAATATTATTTCATACTATTTATAATAATCATCACACTACTTTAAAAAACTTAGAGTCATAGTATTTAGTTATGCTTTTCTCTTTTTTCTATTCTTTTTATTCTTTTTTTTCTTTCTCTCTCTTTTTTTAAGAGAATGGACCCATGTAATGTGTGTTTTGTTAAGTATTTATTTTGACTCTTTTTGTTCCAAGGGAACCTCAAATATATCTTCTTATTTTTTACTAGAAGTCAAGCATGAATGAAGATAGGCACAGACTTTCAATTTCAACTTAAATCATTTAATATAAGTAATGAAATTAAGTACATACTATTTCATTAGATGTTTAAAATCTTAACATTCAATGCAAAACCTACAGAGATCATCTAACAATTTGAAGTAATAAGAAAAGTGTTTAAAGGAGTAGAAAAAAAATCATTACTCAAAATAAAACATTATAGGCTCAAATATATTCTCACAAGATAGCCTATACTATTTGATTCATAAACAATTGTTTTGGGTTCGTCTCAATTCCAACATCTAAGAATTAAACATAAATTATGAATATGACCAATTCTTACAATAATCCATAAACATGTTTAAGACATCAAACATACAATGCAAAGACTCAATTATTCACTTTATATTAACCAAAATCATGATAATTTTGTATCAATATTTTTATATAGACCTAAATGTCCCTAACTAAACTAAACAATAGTAAACACATATTTAATAAAATTTAAAATGCATAATTTAATAAGGAACTTTTTTTCCACCCTCAACCCAGAATCTATATTGTCCTCGATGTTTCAAATATAAATAAAAGCAAAAAAGAAAAAGAAAATAAAACTTATCCAATTGTAATAGCATAATATGATTAAGTAGGTGATTTGGTTACTCATGTTTCATCCATCGTTTAACACAAATTCTATCACATATAGCGAATCACTGTGTATTTCTTATGAATCACATAATACCAAATAATTATGAAATTAATAGTTCTAAATAACATCAACATTATCCACACTAACAGAAAGTAAAAATAAAATAAAGTACATCAAATCGAAAACAAAATAAAATACAATAAAAATAAAAATAAACTAAATTAAAAGAAAAGAAAAGAATACTACCTAAAATGGTGAGTTGCCTCCCACCAAGCCCTAGTTTAATGTCTTAGCTAGATGCTACTAGAGGTTTCGATTTATAGACTTTGATTTACCAAAATGTCCTCCTTTTTCATTGAGTATATATAGGAATGTACTTGAAAATATACAATCTCTCTCAAGATTATCATTGTAAGACTCCTATTATGGACATTAATAATTATTTTGGTAGAGGCCATGAATGGCTTAGCGAGAAGTATATCATGGTCCTTGTCCAATTGTGGTAATTATTTCATATCTGAAATCTAATCGGAAACGAATTGTGATCAATGAATACGCAAGTACAAATATCACAACAAGTAATATAATGATAAGAAAAGATCGTTTCTACAAAGATTATGTTATTAGAAACTAATTTTTAAAATAAAAATAAAAATCAATTTTTTTTATGTTTTTATATTTTAAGAAAGCAAAATTAAAAGACCAAAAAATAAATAGCAATAATGAGAAAATATCTATGAATACTTAATCTCCTAATTTTCTAAACATGTGAATCACTAAAATCCCCCCAATATAACTATCAACTAATTACATTATCAATTGAATCTAATCTAGCATGTATTCCTCTCTTAAGTAAACTACACACCATATAGTAATTAACCTAACCGCATTCTCACGTTAAGTAAATTGCATACTACTCATTAAGTATACAAATGATTAAATAATTCTCTTAAATCTATTTTATTGCCTCTATAGATCAATATTTGGTCAAACAATTAATAGCATAAAAATCAGATAAAATAATATAATTAAATTGAAATCATAATTGTTGTAAAATGTTAGATCATCACATGTTAAAAATTGGGTTCATATGCATTAGTTTAGGTTAAATCTGTCACCCTTCACAATGGGTGCCATACTCTATGAACAATCCTTCATTCGAAATTTCTGTAAAACTTTATTGATATTGGTCTCTTGAGACAAACCCAAAATGCCTCGAGATCTATCCATATGGATCTTAATGCCAATGATATAAGATGCTGATGAGTGCTCAAAAAACACTAAAATTTCCATGATTTTATGCACATTAATTGATTAAATATATATATATATATATATATATATATTTATATGATTTTATCGTATATTTATATAAATTTGTCTTTTAGGAATCACAGGTATTTTTATTATTTTTCAGGTATTTTTGCTTAAAAAAGTAACTTAAAAGACTCAAAGGAGGAAATCACGCACAGAGCCGCCCAGCCACGCCGAGCAATGCGCGCATCAGCTCTGCATTCCGTGCACGCCCTGCTTCATTCTACCCGCACCTATGCGCACCTCAGCTCCTGTCCGCGCATGTTGCTGTCCATTTGCGCCCCAATCCGCATGCGCCACCTACTCGTTGACATCAGCTGACGTCATCTTCACCTACTACGCATTTCCTCCATTTCTAATATTTTTTTCACCAACTTTTTATTCCTTTCCTCACCTATAAATACCCTCATTCTCTTCATAACTAAGCACACCTCAAAACACATCTTCTCTTCTCTTTCTTTCTCTCATTTCTTAGTTTTTAAACTTTTCTTAGTTTTTAGCTTTTCTTAGTTAATTTCTCTTAGTTTTAGAGTTCTTCTCTTTTTGAGAAGAACTAGTTATGTTTTTGTAATTTATTTGCTTTTCGATTCAATAAATGGGAGTGCAAATTCTGTTTGGAGGTTTTCCAACAACGGGAATAGCATCGAAGTACTGTAAGGATTTTATTTTCTTTACAGTTATTTTTTATGCTTTATTCTTATATGTTATATTTAATTTGTCTGTGATTAAATTTAACATTGCTGGCTGTTTGTAAACATGATATAATAATAACGTTGTTATGCTTGCGAAATATTAAATAGGTAAAAATCTCTAAAATGAATTGATTTTATTTTTATTCAAGATTTTATATTAAGAATGTTATAGAGAAATATATTATTTTTTATTACACTCTTAAATCTAAAAAGTAGATTTTAAGGTTTACTTATCCGGTCTGATTTAGAGTAGTGCTCTTTTATTTGTTGGTACAATCGCCCGGTAGTTATAGTGAAGCTCTATTTCAAAAGTTTTTATAAGAATTATTATGTGAAAATGTATTGACAACATGTTTTCACTAGTGGTTTTAAAACTTGAAAGTTAGTACTCGGATAATTAAATTCTTAGGTTTAATTTGGACACCTTGAATAAAGTTTAAACTGTCTAACCCCACCAAAGGTGGCATTTAAATGGTTCATTTTCAATCTCTTAGAAAAAGGAATTAATTTAATTAACCAAATTAGTTATCAACCCCACCCATAGGTGTTAATTAATTTGTTTAGTTAACAAAGAATATCTAACCCCACCAAATGTAGTATTCATAAAAAAAAGAGAGAATCAATAAATATCAATTTATATCTTTAATAACCTAGATAATATGAGCAAGCATAATTAACTTAGTTATTATATCCATAAATACTCCATAATTTTAACTAATAAAATTTGCATAAATATTTATTGAATCTCTATCTATGTTTATTTTTATGTTATTAGATTAGAAACACAAACCAAAATATCGTGACATGATGTTTTAGGATTTAATTTCATTTTTAAAAGTTTGAATAAGAAATTAAAAACCATTTATATTCCTTCCTTAGATCGACCTTGGGAGTATACTTATCATTTTCTACGAAATGATTTGTGCACTTGCGAGAGTTTTATAAATATAAAACCAAAGTATTGGCAGAATCAGCGATGCTAGTTTTTGCTCATCAAATGCCTCACCCATATCCTTTATATTAAAGTTCTTCAAGAGGAATTGTTTTACCTCATATACCAAACCTTTAACATTGGTTGCAAGAAAAATATCATCCACATATAGCACCAAAAAATAAATCTTGCTCCCACTGACCTTATGGTATATACATTGATCCATGACATTCTCTTCAAAACCAAATGAAGTAATAATGTTATGGAATTTCAAATACCATTGACAAGAGGCTTGTTCTAATCCATATATGGATTTATTAAGCTTACAGACCAAATGCTCACAATCACTAGAGGAGAATCCTTCCGGTTATTTCATGTAAACCTCTTTCTCTAGGTTACCATTAAGGAAAGTCATTTTCACATCCATTTGTTGCAAATTCAAATCAAAATGGGAAACTAATTCCATGATCACATAAAGTGAATCTTTCTTAGATACAAGAGAGAATGTCTCCATATAGTCAATTTCCTCCCTTTGAGTGAATCCTTTGGCAACGAGCCTTGTCTTATGTCTCTCAATGTTGCCTTATAAGTCTTTCTTTGTCTGAAGACCCATTTATATCCAATGGATTTTACACTATCAGGAAACTTGACGAGATCTCATACTCGATTAGATGCCATAGAATCCATCTCTTCTTTCATGGTATTGTACCATAAGTCAAAACCTTAAAACTTATGGCCTGTGAAAACATCTCAGGATCATTTTCGGCTCCAACATTATAGTCACACTCTTATAGATACACAATATAATCACTAGGAATTTCCAATCTCCTTACTCTAGTAAATCTTCTAAATGCTGCATCAACATTTTCCTGATGATAAAGATCATATTGTTCAGTTGTTTTTTCAATAGTTTTAGGCATATGTTGAACTTCAACATCTATGGATTAGAATCAACAACTTATTGTACTTTCAAAAATGGTTCTTCAACACACGTTTATACTCCAGGCACATTTTTAACAACAACGATCAATCCATTACTTGAAATGGAAAACTGAGCATTTGAATGATCTTTCTTAAGACCAATGCCATGGGATCGATCGCTCCCACTAATCAAGTCATTCTCAAGAAATTTTGCATTTCTTGATTCCACAAACCTAATGCTATAAGATAACTTTTGGTATATTCAAAGAAATACCCACTTATGGTCCTTGGGTCTAGATTCTTTTCTTATGGATTGTAGACTCTTACTTCAAATGGATAACCCCAAATGCGTACATGTCACAAACTCGCTTTTCAATCCTTGAATAACTCAAAAGGTGTCTTTGGGACAACCTTGGTTGGAAATCATTTCAATATGTACGTAGCCATCTTAAGAGCTTAAATCCACAAGGAATCAAGAAGTTTAGTGCTAGGAAACATGCTTCGCACCATGTCTAATAATGTTCGGTTTCTCCTTTCAACTACTCCATTCTGTTCCATAGAGCTTGGAAAAATGTATTGGACAAAAATCATATTCTGTTGAAGAAACCTTGCAAATGGACCACTTGTTTATCCATTCTTAATGTATCTACCATAGTACTCTCCATCTCTATCTGATTTCACGATCTTAATTTGCTCGCCACATTGTTTCTCTACTTCAACTTTAAACACCTTAAAAGCATCTAGTGCTTCATTCTTATTGTTAAGAAAGTATAGATACATATATCGTGCATAATCACCTATGAAAGAGACAAAATACTTATCATGGTATGCATCCATGTCTGGACTACAAATGTCTGTGTGTATGATTTCCAATAATTCAGAGCTCTTCTTGGCACCCTTCTTTGACTTGTTAGTTTTCTTACCCTTAATACAGTCTATACAAGTCTCAAAGTCACTAAAATCTAGAGTACTAAGTACCCTATAATTTACCAACCTTTAATTCTCTCAATAGAGATATGTCCCAATCTTCAATGCTATAACATAGAAGAGTCTTCGTTCACAACACATCGTTTAGTACCAATATTTTCATGAACGTCCATAGTTATATGGTTGTCATCATTTTGCAAATTAAGGAGAAAAATACCATCATTCAAAGTACCATATTTAATAACATCCGATTCATAAAATAAATTAAAACCAGAGTCTGAAAAGTTAAAGGAATAACCATCTGATACAAGTCTGGATACTGAAATTAAATTCCTAGAAAAACTAGGAATATAAAATGTCTTTTTGAAATTTAAAAACAACTACTTAAAAACAAATTTCACATGTTAATGGCCTCCATATGTGAGGGCATCTTATTTCCTAAATAGACGCTACGATTACTTTTTATTGGTTTCCGCAGGTCTTGCAAGTCCTACAATGAATTGGTAACATGGATGGTAGAATAAGAATCAGTCTATCATGTGTTATGATTAACATCAATCATATTGGATTCATAACAAACAAATGAAAGTTGAGTACCTTTCTTATCAAGCCACTTCATAAACTTGGAGCATTGTCTCTTAACATGCCCTTTCTTCTTACAAAAGAAGCACACAATCTCCTTCTTAAAGTCCTTTTAAGGAGTGATTTTTCCTTTCCCCTTGTCCCTGGCTTGATCCCTTTTGTTGTTCTTTCTAGAGGTAGTCAAGTTCACATTTTCCTTTTCTTCCATAAGTAGCATGCCTTCTTCCTAAACACACATGGTCAAAAACTCATTGATCGACCATTTGTCCTTATGTGTGTTATAGGATATCTTAAAAGGGCTATATTGTTGAGGTAAGGTACAAAGGATGTAGTGAACCAAGAAGGCCTCTAACATCTCAATGACCAATGTTTTCAATTGGGCCAAAATATCCCTCATGCATATGATACAATCAAGCATACCCCTAAAGTTAATGAGCCTTAGAGACAAAAACTGTATGATGAGGGTGCTCGCCATTGCTTTGTTTGACGTGGAAAACTGCTCATCCATAGCCTTTGGTAAGTCTTGGACCTTGTTATACTGCTCGACGGAGCCCCTAATACTAGCAAATATTTTTGTCTTATGAACATAATGGAGAGATGATTCGATCGCTCCCACTTATCATAAAGAACAACTGCATATGGAGAGTTATTTTTAGTTAATGCAAGGGGCTTCTCCTTCCTAACGGCATAATCTATGTCCATCCATCCCAAGTGAAGGATAACTCTCTCCTTCCAAACCTTGTAGTTGTCCCCTTTGAGCTCAGGAACATCCCACTTCATATTAGAGTAATTAATAGGTTGAATTGGTGTAATAAATTAAATATTCATGCTCATGTTACTAAATTTGAAGCTAAATTATGACATGTTCTACCAATGTAAAATCATGGAAAAATATGAATCTAATGACATAAAACTTGCATGTGGGCTAAATTTATATTTCAATTAGATTCATCTTAACTTTACGATAATCCATGTGGGTAAATTAGAAAATATAATTTGATATTCTATCCTAATTAATCACAAAAAAATATAATAAAAATTCTTGTGGGATAAGATTTATTATATCACATATGATTAATCACAACGAATGTTTATTTTCTAAATGTAATCATAAATAAACCTTATTATAGTTTTAATTAATTAAAGATGTTGCGGCTACTCCCTAATTAATTAAACTATATGAATCACTTAAACATTAACTAAATACTTAGGCTTAGTTATTGCACAAAACCATAAACAATATTAATTTAATTTCAAATGTACAAATATTATGTATCTTAAGATTGCATGTATAAATAAATGAAAATAAATTATACAAGCAAAGATAAATAATATAAGCAATAATTAAATTCATAAGAGCCATTAACAATTAATTCCATTATACAAAAATTATTTAACCAAATTTCATATGTATAATAAATTACAAAATTTATACATACAAATACCAAAACAAATAATTTAGGTATAATAAATTTAAACATAAATTTTAATTTGCCAAAAATTATTTAAATAAATGTCACATGTATACTAAATATTCTACCTATGACAAACCTAATTTAAATAATTAATCACATTAAAATTGTATTCATAATTTATTTTTAATAAAAATTAAATTCCGAATACGTATAATAATAAGCCTTGTACACATTATAACATAAGATACATTATGGTCCAATGGTCTGGGTGCTTAACTCTCACTCAAGAGACTTGGGTTCGAGTCTTGCTAATAATACATTTTTTTTTCTTTTTTTCTTGGAAAATCGTCTTCAACCTCTAGCCAGGTCAAACTGACCCGGTTACAACCCGAACAGAGACCCGACTGTTTCTAGCGATTACGGTGACTAAATATGACGTTCTTTTTATCAAAATTCTTAGAATTTGATTTCCGAGTGATTCATAATCTTAGTTTGAATCAAAAACTTTAAAATAAAAAGAAGTTAATTAAAAGATTCCAATAAATTGCCACGACAAATTGGAATCGTTTTCTTCATAGTTTTCCACATGTCAATTCACAGAATCATTTGAATATCAATATTGAAATAATTTATAATTTTTATACACATCAAAAATTATCCAAATAAAAAACCCAATTTTTTTAGTTTCTTGGTGAAACAGAGCAAAACATGGGTGTTTTCAAAACGATTTTGATACCAATTGTTGGATCATAATTTGATCCAAAAATATTCATGGAAGCATATAAACAAGAATGTATATACAATGGAAGCAAAATAAATTAAAAACATACCTCCTACCATTGATCAAACTTCACTACACTTACACGAGAATTTTAATGGAGTTTCGGTTTGATTCTTCTAAACCTTTCTCTATTATCACGATGATGCAGAGAACAATTCACTGAAGATTGATTCTAAAACCAATTAAATTCTCACAGATTCTATCAGAGCAGGCTTAGAGACCAAACTGAATATTTTTAAGCATGTCTCAAGTGCTCTGTCCATTAAAGAGAAAATGTATGTGTGCTTAAGAGGTTGCAGAACGTGGGTGATGAAAGTTATGGATATGGACCATATTCTAGCCAACCGCTCAACTACTCGGTTGGTTACCAAGCAATTTGGAAAGAAAAAAACCAACATAGAAGATTATCATCCGCGAAGAACAAGTGGGAAGTAGAAGGTTCATGCTAAGAGACAGAGATTTTTTTAATATCACCATCTTGTTATGCCTTCTTTAGTAAACCAAAAAGCTTCTCTACCCATCGATTGGGTAATTGTCTCAATAGGTGACCCATTTAGGAAAATGAAGTAGGAAAAAAACAAACA
This sequence comes from Hippophae rhamnoides, assembly GCA_033030585.1. Lineage (NCBI taxonomy): Eukaryota > Viridiplantae > Streptophyta > Magnoliopsida > Rosales > Elaeagnaceae > Hippophae > Hippophae rhamnoides. The sequence continues at coordinate 45,167,901 of CM065436.1, read as the reverse complement.
AACATCATGATTTTCTCAACTAAATGTAAATCAAAGCCTAATGTTTTCATTATTACTAAGGCCATTCAATCCGATCATAGGCTTTCATCATATCAAGTTTATTTACCATGTAGCCCTTCTTACAATGGTTTTTTGTCGCATTGTATGGAGTACTTCATGGGAAATAGGGATATTATTTGTGATCAACTGCTGTGGAACAAAGTGTTTTAGTCTTGACTAATAACCAAACCCATAACTTGCTTGAGCCTAATTGTCAAACATTTTATTGCAATTTTATATATTACATTGTAAAGGTAATAGGCCTAAATTGGTGTATGCGAGTTGAATTATCAGTTTTTGCAATCAAAGTGATATAAGTAAAGTTTTTCTTCTTATCAAAAACATTGTGATTTAGAAAATTTAAGACATGCTTGCTTACATCAGAACCCATGATGTGCCAATATTTTTGATAAAAGTGGCTGACATACCATTGACACCCAGGGCCTTTACTAGATTCATTTGGAACAAAGATTTTTTAACCTCATATAAAGAAAATGGTGTTTGTTGAGATTCAATGTGTTTCCAAAGAGAGATTAGAGAGAAGTTAAGACAATTGGCTAAATGTGTGGATACTCATGAGGGGTCCATCTATTTATAGAACATTATAGATACATGTGTCAATTACATAATGTGTACACATATTTACATGTTAGAAGGACATACTTAACCTAAAGTATAATATATCAAGGGTCGAGGTCGAGCTAAGCTCTACCTATCATCGAGCTCGGGCTATCATTGAACTTAGGTTGTCATTGAGCTCGGTCTATCATTCAGCTTGGTCTGTCCCACGAGTATGACATTTGAGGTGTTTCACCTTCCATCTCGAACTGGTGACTTGGCTTGGGCTGTTTGCAAGGGTCAGACATTGGTTCAATCTGGATGTCCAAACAGTATTGATAAATTGAAATTCATTTATCTATTCAATTTTTCTCCCACAAATCCCATTACAGAATCATTAAAATTATCAATATTAGTGGAGAATAATTGAGTAAAATAACATGTAGTAATATGTTGAAGCTCTTCTTTGCTTGTGTGGGATCGATACATTATTTTCATCTTGCAAGTGGAGATGAAGTTTAATTTTTTTCCCGATGGTAGGCTGGAGAATGAAAATATCAAGTGTACCTATCACCTTCTTTGACCCAAAAAAACCTTTTTCTCTTTGAGATCAACATGTCTTCTCATGGGTTCAAAGAACATAAATTTCATTTTTAAGCTTCACAATTATTTCAGCCTTGTCGAAATTAATGGTTTCCGATCACAACTCCATAAGGGAATTTTCCACCATCTTGATTTTTCTGGGTAGATTACCAAAGCATCGTCAACTTCAAGTTTAGAGGGAAGCACAACAATATCCTAGCTTCTAGCCATTGTGGGAATATGCATTGTATTCCAAGCTGCTGAAATAATGTCCTTACAAGCTTCAGATTTGACTCAAAAGGCTTCAAATTTAAACTTCTTCTTGGGCTTGGGTTGGTGGATGGGCCTATAAGATTAATGAAGCAAAAGAGCCATATGATCTGATCGACCCGATTCGATATGGGTAAGCCTAAAATTGGGAAATTTGTTAATCTATAAGGGCGAGGTAACACCCCTATCTATTCTTAAATGTATCGACCATTGCCCATTTGTCTTATTCCACCACATGAATTTAGGTCCGACGTATCCCACATCATTAAGCTCAGTTTCTTCCAAAGCCTTATGAAAATCAATCATCTATCATTAGGCCCCCTCTAACTCCTTCATAATTATGACTAAATAAAATTTTATTGAAATCTCCCGTACATAGACAAATATGTGAGTGTGTGAGTGTTGTGTTCACTCCTTTTAACTGAGGCTATGAGTTGTGTAAACGTTTAGTATGATCCCTATTTTTGTTGGGAAAAATACCATTTGTAGTTCAATATTGATTGCAATGGAAGGATATTGCATTTAATTTTTTTTTTCCAATCTATAAAACCCTTATTTGATCAAATTAAATACTGTATTTATTATTTAATAATCATATATTGGTTTCTTTAATTGTTAACAAGTAGTTAGTAACAACTTATTTAAATTACACAAAACAATAACTTATGTATAGAAGGTGGTATAAAATTGACCAAAAAACTTTCACTTAAGTTCTTCTTGAAAACTTTCAAACTTCGACGAATCAAATAAATGGGTATCTTTATAACCCCAAATGAATCAAAAAACTCTTTTAGTTCAACAGCTAAAAGCCCTTGTGCATGAAGTGTGAGAACACACCAAACAAATAAAGAAACGATTTCTTTCAAGAATAATGTTTATGTAAAAGGTTCTCACGAAATTATCTCGATATTAAGTATAACAAATTCTCAATTTTTAATAGTGTTAAGCGGGTGTTAGGGTGCTCTTAAATAGCATTCTATTTTGGATTAGAAAATCAACCCCTAATTTCACTCAACTTAGAGAGTCCTTCGTACAACTAAACTGTGTGCTTATTGGAATCTTATTCCCACACTCTGGCTATCTATTCTCCACGCCACATAAGAATCCCACTTCGTTTGAGAGTGTCCAACTTCTCTAATTAAATTTTGTTTAATCCATAAATAAATTCTAACTTAATAATTACAAAAATACCATTGTTTTCCCACAAGCTTTAAATACCTACCAAAACATTTAAAATTTATATTTAATATTTTAATTAATTCATATAATTATGTATTATAATTAAATAATATATAATTAATTTCATGGATTAACCAAGTAAACTTATTTTATTCTTATATATTTATTTAACATTTATGATCCTCATAAATTACCAAAATAAATAAATATGTATTTTAATCACTTAAATAACTAATTCAAAATTAATCGTTTATTTATCTTTAAAGCAACATCATTCAACCGTTATTATGGAGTAGACTTATCAATGAAACTATGAGATCTAGCTTGAATAAAGACTTGATACATTAATTAAATCCTTAATTAATTATCAATTATATTATTCTTATAATTACTCCATCATAAATATGGGACTAAACTCTCTAATATCACTACTGATATTTTCCCAATTCAATATATTCGAATAATCTATTGATATAATCATTAGGTATACATCAATCATCCACGACTAGTTTGATAATCGAGGTCAATAAATTCCTTTTACCTCCTCTATTACATCTTTTCCTCGAGTACCCGTGATATTTATGAACAATTATATATAATCATATTATAGATTGCGTGCAATTATCCAAGTTTTGGATTGCTAAATAAGGAAATTGTTATTTAACATTTGCAAACAAACATAGTTGATTGCACATGTTGTGAGTACTGAGATACCAAGATACAAGGCATCTTATCCCACTGGTCTAGGCATCATCAAGTAAGTTAAATACTAATATGTTATAACAAGAGTCCAGCCAAATCACTCACGATTAAGGATATCCCGCACATAGTTATTGAGTAACATATAGAAAAATTTGTGGGTAAATAGATATTAACAATGCTTCTAATATGTGTCGTCCATTCATGTATAATCGACTATTGTACAAAATACTGCCAATTAGATGTCTTCACATCAACTATTCTGGATAAGAGTCACTCCATTTCCAATGGATATAGGTTATACTAGCTTTTATAAACATTAATTAATGATCACAAAATACTTTATTTATTTCACTTAAATTTAATTCACTTATGTATTGAGTTTAAATAGACATGAATAATAATAATAATAATAATAATAAATTAAATTAAATCATGATCTGAATTAAATAAAATTTTATACTTTTATTTATTCCAACCTCATAAATACATTTGCATCAAGATTCCTATCCTAACGTCTCATACTCATTGTCGTCTTCCAAGACTACTTCTCCTTTGAATCAACCTAACATTATTTCTATAAGTTCACCATCTTATCAAATTAACTCTCCACCTATGGCTGAATAACCGTACAACCTTGTTAAACAACCAGACCATTTTCTTAACCCAAAAACCAGTTTGAAAGTTAAGGGATACCCAGGTTCATAACCAGTTCCTCGTTGGTTTTCTTGGTCGATATGAGACTCCTCAACACCCCCTTCACATCGACCGAGATAGCCGTTACCGATTGACCATGAGGTTGATTGGGGTTGACCGTGTTAGGCACAACCGAACCAGGTACCCGCTCTGATACCATGTTAAACAATTGTGTCCTTCTCTTAACCTAAAAATCAGCTTGAAGGTTAAGGTGTACCCAAGTTCATAACCAGCTCCTCACTGGTTTCCCTGGTGGATATGGGACTTCTCAACAGACCTGTAAACACAAACACTTATTCAATGCAATCCGACTCTGAGTTTGGAATCCATAAACCACAATTCTATAGTGCCATTCACCATTTTCTTCTTGTTTCTTCTTCATTGCCTACTGATAACTGTATTTTATATAGTTATTTTCACCTATTTTATTAATTATAATTGCTATGTTCTTTCTATTTTTAGTTAATTTTAGTTTAATAAATTAGTATTTACTGTTTATTATATATTTTAAAAAAATTAAATAATTTGTATCGAAAACGTATTTATTTGCAAATTTGTGTCCAAAAATATAATTTCAAATAAATAAGTTTCTAATTGCAATTTATAAAAGTCGAAAATATAATTTAAATTAAAATCGGGCTTAATCTTAATAATTAAAAGTTTAAAACCGTTGCCCCCAAGTTTCGCTCGCCCCAATCCTGTGCGACAATTTCTGCGTGCGCCCATTCCCTGCAACAAATGAGGTGCTGTCACGTGTTCCACTATGTGTTTTAGCGAATCAGATTGCGACACATGGCAGCGTGGATTGAAAATAAAATTAGAAACACGTAGCTCTTTCCACTCAGATTTTGAATGCATTTTCGATACCACTTTTCCCCACGCGTAATATTTTATTATTTTTGCCATATTTCTCTGTCCCCCGCGTGTATTATATTTTAATATTTTTGATGTATTTTTGTAGCTATAAATAGGTGATAAGATGATAGAGTTAAGAAGTTTTTTTGCAGTTTAGAATTATTGTGGTATTAGGGGTTGGACTGTGGAACACGTAGAAGCCATTTTGGCTTCTGTTGTGTTTCGCATTTGCCAAATATTTTTTCTAAGTGATATTTTAATTTTCTGTGTTCTTCATCTAATTTTTCTTGTACTGTTGTAATTTTTATTTTTAATTTATGAAGTAATTTAATTTTCTAGGGTTGCATTTGATCTAAATTTATGAAGCTTTGATTTTAATTATTTTTGATAGATTTATAAGACGTTCGATTTGTTCATTCTATTTTGTGCTTAATGCTTTTTGATTATTTACGAATTTTATCAAAACGATCCGTGGCACATAAATAAACTTGGAAGAGGCATTTGTGTGTATTTTGCTAATAGATAGAATGACATGTATGATGAAGGATAGGAATATACCCTAATTGTATGTGTGACCATTTGAAAACTTAGAACGCAATGAATCTTGGTGAATTTAATTCTCATAGAGATATAGTGAATTAATTTAACGAGGTGTGTTTATACGGAGCTCGGAAGAGATGTATGAATAAAATTAGAAGTTTTCGGTTGACAAATTAAATGTACTAAAAAATATAAATCAAAAGAAAATAACACGATTTGAGTGGATTAGTTTGGTGAAAAATTGCAATCCTAGATTTCTTTTATTTTCTTATTAAACTATTTTCGTTAACTTGTTCTAAATCAACAGTTGTTTTGGATAAAATCAGAGAGAGACAATTTTAGTACTCAACAAACTATAGTAACAAATCTCCGTGGGAACGATACTTTACTTACAAATCTTATTACTTGTGACCATGTATACTTGCACGTTTGATGCTCTCCTAAAAGAGACAACACCTACTGAACCCACGTTTTTACTCAACAAATGGATTTTTTATGTAAAACAAATCTAATGGTTTACTAGATAAAAGAAAGGCACATGTTGTTGCTTAAGATTTTCTCAAGTCTACCCGTATTGATTATATTTATATTGAAACCTTTAACCTAGTAGTGAAAGCTGCCACAATTTGTATTGTTCTTACTTTAGCATTACCTTGAAATTTGCATATTTTATAGTTAAACGTTAACAATGCATTCTTCAATGGTTGATTTTGCAAGAATATGTGTATATAACACAACCTCAAGGTTTTGAGAATTCATAATATCCTAATTATGTTTGTAAATTACCGAAATCTATTTATGGTTTAAAGTATGCACCTCAAGATTTGTTTGAATGTTTAAAATATGTATTCTTGAAACGGGATTTTAAGGCTTCACGTTCTACAACTGCCATGTTCATTTATTACCATAATAAACTTTTTATGATTTTATTAATCTATGTTGATGATATGATTTGGACAAATAATTGTTCTAAGCTCATTAAACATTTTGTTTGCTACTTGAATTCTCTGTTTGCTCTTAAAGAACTTGGAAAACTTGGCTATTTATAATGCATGGAAGAAATTACACATGGCAATGTTCTTTATCTTTCACAATCAAAATATGATTTGTTGGTCAAAACCTAGTTAGTTAGAGCCAAGCCATTTTCCACTCCATTAATTTTAGGGTGCCATGTTTCTATACATAATGCTGATTCTATGTTAGATCCAAATCTACATAGAAGCATTGTTGGGGCACTTCAATTCTTAACTCTTTCTTAAATCACTTTCACACTTCATCGTGCATGCCAGTTTATGCACTACCTTAACATGGGTGAAAAAGATATTAAGATATTTAAAGGTACTACTCATCATGGTATTGCACCTTAAGGTACTTCTTAGTTTTCCTTAATTGCTATTTAAAGGTACTATTCAAATGCATATTCAAATGGCTAGCATTCCTGATGATAGAAGATCAACAACTGGTTATTGTGTGTCTATGGGACCAAATATAATTTCCTGAAAATCAAGTAAGCAAAGATTTGTTACAAGGTTAAGTACAAAATCTAGGTGTAGAGCTATGACATCTGTTACTAATGAGTTCTAGTTCCAAGGTTTATAGATGGAATTGGGACTTTTATCAAAAATTACCTCATCTTCTTTGGAATGATAAATTAAGTGCCAACTTTTTGGTTGCTAATTCTACTATGCATTCAAGGATGAACCGCACACAAATTGATTGTCATTTTTTACGTGAAAAGGTTGTCAAAGGTGAATTCTTTGCGAGACATATTTCAACAATTGATCAGATAACATATATTTTTACAAAAGGGCTTGGTTCTCAAGGTTTTTTCACCGTCAAAGAAGGTCAGTTTTGCTTAAGAGTGTGTGTCATTCATAATGATCCTAAATCCAATGAGAATATCTTAGAGGATATTGAGCAAAAGGATAATACCTGAGTTTTAAGCATAACAAATATGATTTATCCTTTTACTTTCATAATGGGTCTAATATTTTTATAGAACTTTAATACTTTTTTACATTTTTTTTTAATTTTAAATGTTATGTATGCCAAATTCTTTAAGGTATTAATACATATCTTGCATTAAAGCAAAATACCAAGATAATTTAGTTGATAATATCTTGTGTAATCATGCACACAATTATATAGTTATTTTGATAAATATAAAATTTTGGTGTTTTAAGTGAGAAATGAAGTTTCATTTAATAAGATGATAAATTTTTAAGTTATAAACATTATTGAATATCATTGTTATTCTTAGTGGTTCTATAAATTCTCAATTTTTTAATTTTGTCGAACAAAATTGAAGTGTAAATGTGTTTAGTTGTTCGATAATGTCTTTGAATAATATTACAAACTATTGTTAGTTTTGTTATTTGACAACATCTAATTTATAGTTTATTGAGGATGCAAGTTTTAGTTATTGCTATTTGTTTATGAAAGTTTTTTTAATTCTTAATATTAGTATGTTAATGATTGATGTACCAAATTAGAAGGGATTCTGCAATTAAATATATTATTTTACCAAAATCATCTCCCTTGTATCTTACATGCAATAATAATACCAAAATATCCCTACAACAATAGAGTCATAAATGAAGTTTTGACGACCATTGTAAGCCTCCAACAAAATTTTTAGTGAGTGTAGGAAGGCATTGACTAATTGTGCAGGAAGACATCAGAAAGACATCTGGTGTGGTGGTAAGATTTGCCACGATAAGACAATCCCTTACCACAATTGCATTGGATCAGTGTCGTGGTAAGGCTAACTGTGACAAGATAATATCTCATTACAATAGTGGTATCTTCTCTGAAAGTAATTTTAGTAAAAAATGAAATCTATGGAAAGACATTAGTTTAGTGTAGGAATTCATTGGCCAATTTGCGGGAAGGCATTGAGAAGCTATACCAGTCTAACCAGTGTCATGTTAGGATTTACCATGACAATGTAATGTTTTACTACAATAGTAATAAGGCTTATCTTTGAACAATTTTCGTAAAAAAAAAAAGAAGTTTAACCTAAAATCATTTGATTTTACGTAATTTGGATGTATGTTAATCGTATGAAATTTTAGCAAAATTATAATTTTACACATTACAAATTAAATTGTTTTATTTGTTGTTAAAAATATATAAATTTACTTTTTATTTAGCCAATAATAAATGACAAATTATATAATTTGTATTTGTATATTAGGGCCCATTATGATTACTAAAAAAATGAATATCAAGTTCACTTAAATGTTTACTTATAAGCAAACTATTTTTTTTTCTTAACATGGCTTATACTATAGTTGCAAGCTTGCTATAATTAATAATTTAATATCTTCTTTTGGGCAAAATTGTTTTCATATATTTACTCACACCTTGTAAGTTCTTGGTAATGTTCCAATTTGTAAACTATTTTAAAGAATGTTACTCAAATTCAAAGAAATTGCTTGAATAACTGAAGTTTAAAAGTATGTTGTTAAGATTACTCGTGACTTCATTTTTCTAGAAATATAATGAGTGGAATATGCGATTTTAGTTTCTCTTGTAACTTCTTCTCATTTTTATGGAATATGATAGGTTATGTATTAATTATTTCAACTATAATATTTCATTATTTTATATTTTTTACATTAACTTCTTTACAACATTTTCACAATAAAAATCAAAGGTCATCATAAGGATTTTATCATTTCTATTTGATGAAAATTGAAAGCTTTTGTTTTGTCTTTTACCTATTAAGCATAGGGTAATATAACATATTAGTCACTTTATTTATACAAATTAAACACATTATCTTTTCTTAAAATTAAGATACTTTAACTATCTTATTGTTATATTTTTGAATTTAGTTATTTCTCATTGATTTGAGTTTTTTTGGATTTGTTAAGAAAAACTTAAGTTGAATTGTGCTCTATTAGCACAGGGCTACTAGTAAGTTATTAAAAACTTAAGTTTGAGACAAAAATGTCAAAATTTGAAAAAAAGTTAAAACATTATTAAATTAAAATCATTAAAATTGAGATAAAAGATTAAATTGTCTACAAATATAACAATAAAATAACTAAAATGCACCAATTTTAGATAAGATAATTAATTTTCTTTTGTAAAAGTAAAATTACTTGGGTGCACTTTATTGTTAAACATAACCTTATATATTTTTTAATTATTATTTTTTTTGTAATTATTATATCTTAAATCTCTCTCTTAGAGACATATCATGAATTTTCACATTTATTGGAAGATAGATTTTCTATTTTTATTTCTAATAATATCCCATGTATGCGGTATAATTTTATCATGTCATGACCACGTAAAAAAATTAAATATTTTACTCTCTTAATTTTATCTTATTTGAAAAGACATTATTAGTCATATAACAACATACTTTACAACAATATATTTTGCAAGTCATGTAAGCTCAATTGGTGAAAGTTCAGAATTGCACAACTTCACTTATATAAAAACACTTTATATGTAAACATGTTGACACACATTATGGGGATTGGTTTTTGTAGTATGCGTGATAGATTACACTTTATTATTTTGTTGTGCTATCATTTTTGTGGGTATTTGTTGAAAATTACTTGACAATTGTTTTTTAAAATATTTTTTTGTGCGCTTTTCACCCCCTTGCCACAATGGCTGAAAAACGTGTAATGGATGTTTCTCTCGTTAGGGTATATATTTTACCCTTGTTACCCTAGTCAACAAATGACCAACTAGAGGTCAGTGAAGGTGGTCAACGAGTGATCAGCGAGGTATCTAGGTAGCTTGAAATTTTCTATAAATACCATTCTTTCAATTATTTTAGTAATTACAAAAACGTGAGGAAAGACTATTAGTTTAAAACTCAATTTTTGAGTGTTAAATTATTTTTTGATTCCAAATCACTAATATTTTAAGTGACTTCTTGATATTAGTGATTTAAGATTGTTGTGCAAAAATTATTTTCGGGTGGGGTTAAGTAACATTGAATAAACACCCATAAATTAAATTGCATGTTAGGTACATATGTTTTGGATAAGCCATACCTATAGGATTCACGATACTGACTGTTGGTGAATGGTAGCACTAGTTTATGGTGGTGGAGCTTCGAAGGAGAGCCAAATTCAGTTTTGGATCATTATAGCGTGGATGTAGCTAGTAAGGGCATCATAGGTACAATTAGGGTAGGTGTCCCGACTGATAGAGGTATTTGTGCATATATTTCTATTGAGTTGTAAATTTTTTTATTCCTTAGTGGATTGTTTGCTACCGAGTGGTTTCCATAAACAATCTGAAGATATTATCACATAGGTAGGATTTCTATATGGGTTTACCTCATTATATTGTTGTATATGTATGCTCTACTATTTAGTTAGTATAAACATAATTTTTTCCAATTGTATGCCACCATATAAGGATCGGATTATAATTGGAAAGCACTTCTTCATGTCTATTGTATGTTGTTTGATTTCTTTCATTTTGCTTTCCTATTATGCCATGATTACTACTTCATCTACTTAGCTTGTTATCATGATCTTATTATAAATTAAATTGCTTTCTTATATATTTAATTTATTTTTATTGTTTTTTGATATATAATTAATTATGAGCTTACCTTTCTATTGTTTGTTTTCCATTATTTATGAGTTCGGGGTGAGTCCTAAATGAGTCTATCTTCTTATTTTGATTTTGTATTGAGTCTTGCACTTTATCATTTTGTACTAGAGTGTGTGCACCATTTTAGGCTCAGTTTCTCTAGTGTTGTTTTCTTTCATTCTCTTCTTGCCTATGTGATGAGCAGAACCGGTATCGTCGATCTTACAAATACTTTGGTTTTATATTTGTAAAACTCTCACAAGTGTATGAATCATTTCATAGAAAATGATAAGTATACTCCTAATGTTGATATAAGGAAGAAATATATGTGGTTTTTAATTTATTATTCAAACTTTTGAAAACAAAATTAAATCGTAAACATCCTCTCACGATATTTTGGTTTATGTTTCCTAATCTAATAACATAAAAATAAAAATAGATATAGATTCAATAAATATTTATGCAAATTTTTATTATTCATAATAGGGGAGTATTTATGGATATAATAGTTAAGTTAATTATGCTTGATTTTATTATTTATTTTATTAAATATATAAATTGATATTTATTGATTCTCTCCTTTTTATATGAATACCACATTTTGCGGGGTTAGATATTCTTTGTTAATTAAAAAAATCAATTAACACCTAAGGGTGGTGTCGATAATTAATTTGGTTAATTAAATTAATTATTTTTTTAAGAAATTGAAAATAAACCATTTAAATTCCACCTTTGGTGTGGTTAGACATTTTAAACTTTATTCATGGTGTCCAAATTTAATCTAAGAATTTAACTATCCAAGTACTAACTTTCAAGTTTTAAAGCTATTATTGAAAATATGTTGTCAATACATTTTTGAGTAATAGTTCTTATAAAAACTTTTGAAATAGAGTTTTAATCTAACTACCGGACGATTGTACTAATAAATAAAAGAGCACTATTCTAAATTAAACCGCATAATTAAACCTTAAAGTGAAAATACCTGAAAAACAATAAAAATACCTGTGATTCTAAAAAGATAAATTTTTATAAAAATATGATAAAATTGTATAAATATAAATCCTATTAATCAATTAAAGTACATTAAATCATGGTAATTTTAGTGCTTTTTATGCACTCATCACAACCCCTAACCAACTTCTTGCTAGTCCCTTAGCAAGAGAAGCGATAAAAATTAAAAATTTAACTATCCTAAATCATTTTCGTAGATTGACACAGATGCTTTTAGCATATGCAACAAGCCTTTAAACCCATAGGTTGTCCTAGTGGACGAGTTTGAGGCTAGTGAGAGTTTTCAGTAATGATACACACAAACATTAAACTAAATAAAATAAAATAAGAAGTTAACTAAAATTTAAAATTAACTAAAAAGACTAAATAAAATACAAAAATATATCATGATTATAATCTCTTTTAAATTTCATAATTAAAATCTTAAGCATAGATTAATTCAACTTCCTAAACATTCATGATTTATTATAATAATTAGTTCAAAATCATATTCATATTTTAATAAAAAATGTTTTGTTTTTACTTCACCCAATTTTAGTGTTAGGAATCCGAATTCGATTTGACTCTACCCCTCACAAGTCGATACTCTCAATCCTATGAGTTTAAGCACTCATACTAAGACGTATATAAATATAATTTATGTCTAGAAATGAACTAATAAGTCTACATACTTAAAAAAGAAGAAAAGCTCAAAATAGTTTATAACTGTGATCTCATGAAAGGAATCGAATGTATAAATTATAAAGATATCATATATATTATTTTCATGCATCAATCAAACTTAATAAGTAAAAATAACAAGATATATGCCTTATAGAAATGAATAAAGTGCAATGAATTTTTAAGGATTTACATCCTATAACTCTCTTTTGTAATTAGCTATTTGTCCCAACTTTGTAGGCTATGTGGGTCATAGTATGTAGATTATACAATATATTATTTATCTCTTATATCTTTATTTTTTTTTATTTTTCAACATTTTTTAAATAGACCCATGTACAGATTGTACATTTTTGTAGGATTTTGGTAAGTGGTTAATTTTGTGGCTTTTCAATTTGATTTTGGTTTAGGTAACCATAGATTTGTCTATTTTTGGTATAAGTCATGCATGAATGAGATAAAGGCATTTACTATCAATTTCTACTTAAATCATTTAATATAAGAAAAAATATATATACAACACTCTATTAAGATGGTAAAATTTATACATTCAATTCTAATACCTATAGAGATCATCTAAAATTTTGAAGAAACATAACAAGTGTTTTGAGTAGAAAGACAATATTTCACTCAAAATAAAGGAAATTAAGGCTCAAATAATATCTTACAAGGGTAGTCTCCATTATTTGATTCCTAAATACCAATTTTGGGTTCGTTTAATTTTAGCATTTTATCATAAAATATTAGTTATGACACAACTTACTAATTATCATATTACTTCATGATATGTTTTTGAAAATTAATCTAATAATGCAAAAAAACCTAATCATTGCTTAAACTTAATTTTTAAGAAATGATTATTTTTGTGACAAAAACTTGAACACTACTCTAATTTACCTAAACACACAAATAAAGAAAATAACACACATATATAAAAGAAACAATGAATAAAAGGAAACAATTAATATGAAAATACACAACTTAATAAACAAAATAAGGGCACATTGTTTATGAAAAATTTAAATTTTGCCTAATTTGTGTAACTTTTAAATCCTACCACCCCAACCTAGAATTTATATTATCCATAATGTAAAAAATACAAATTGTAAAAAAAGAAGGGATAGAAAAGTTACCAAATTGCTTTATATGTTAAGGATTTTGATGTATAACGCTAGTTGCATCCAACATCAGATTTGAATCATACAAACAGATACTCTAACACATCTTAACAAACAATTATTTTATGTAATAAAATAAACAAAGTGCTCATAAATGAAAACAAATTAAATTAATAAAATAAACTAAATTTCTTAAAATAAAATAACCAGAAGTTTGAGGATGATATGGAGTAGCTAATCTATGTGTGATGTTGTACTTTTTCAATACTCCATCAAAGATTTTGTTACAAAAATGGTTACCTCAATCACTTATTATAGCTCTAGGCGTTCCGAACCTGCTAAATATTGAATCTTTTAAGAATTTTACAATAACATTAGCATCATTGGTTTTAGTGTGGATAACTTCTACCCATTTGGATACATAATCCACAACAACCAAAATATATTAAAAACCATGGGATAGGGGAAAAGGACCCATAAAATTCAATCCCACATACATTAAAGAGTTCAACAACTAAATTAGATGTCAAAGGCATTTCATCTCTTTTACTTATGTTGTCTATTCTTTGACATCTATCACATTGTGCATAAAACATATGATCATCTTTAAAAAGAATGGGCCAAAAGAATCCAGATTGTAATACCTTATGGGCTATCTTTTCACCACCAAAATGGTCCTCACAATGAAGTTTATGAAAACAAAAATAGAATGCTCTTATGTTCTTCCTCAAGTACACATATCCGGATGATTTGATCTTGACCAAACTTATATAAATAAAAGTAATCCTAGAAATAGTCCTTAAGAGTTTTAAAGAACCATTTCTTGTCCTGATATGAAGTGTTAGGTCGCAAAACACCAGTGGCAAGATAGTTTACAATATCAGTATACCATGGGTTTAGACCTATTGAATATAACTGTTCATCAGGAAAGGTTTCAACTATATCTTCATTACTCTCACCTTTAAGAGAATTGAAATCAGAAATCAACCTAGACAAATGGTTAGCTACTAAGTTTTCACTGCCTTTCTTATCCTTGATTTCTAGGTCAAATTCTTGTAAGAGTAAAACTCACATGATTAATCTTGGCTTGGAATTAGGTTTACTTAATAGGTATCTTAAAGTAGTATGATCAAAATGCACAATCACTTTAGATCCTACTAAATAAGACCTAAATTTATCTAAATAAAAAATTATAGCCAATAATTCCTTTTCAGTGGTGGTATAATTCATTTGGGGGTCATTGAGTGTTTTGCTAGCATAGTAGATGACATGCAAAAGCTTATCCATTCTCTGTCCCAAGACTGCTCCCATAGCATAATCGAAAGCATCACACATTATTTCAAAGGGTAAAGACCAATTTGGTGCCATAATAACATGGGTAGATGTTAGTTTATCTTTCAAGGTATTAAAGGCAATGGGGCAGACATAGTTGATATCAACATAAACATCTTTTGATAACAGATTACATAAGGGATGACTTATTTTAGAAAAATCTTTAATAAATCGTCTGTAAAATCCTACATGTCCTAAGAAGCTTCTTATCCCCTTAATAGATGGAGGGGGAGGTAGTTTGGAAATCAGTTCAACTTTTGTCTTTTCAATTTCAATACCTTTGTTGGAAATTAGCCATCATGCATCTCTAGAATGTGGTGGGGGCATTGCATAACCCAAATGACATTCTTCGAAAAGCAAATGTCCCAAAAGGACATATAAATATGGTCTTTTCTTGATCTTCTGGTTCTAATGGGTACTTGATAATATCCAGACAATCCATCTAGAAAATAGTAAAATTTATGCCCAGATAATCTTTGCAACATTTGATCAACGAATGGAAGAGGAAAGTGATCCTTTTTAGTGTGTAAATTCATTTTCCTGAAATCTATACACATCCTCCATCCAATGATTATTCTAGTGGGCACTAATTCACTTTTGTCATTTTTAACAACTATTATCCTAGATTTCTTAGGTACCATATGCACTGGACTAACCCACTTACTATCGACAATATGGTAGATAATTCCTTCTTCTAACAGTTTAAGAATTTCTTTATTAAGTACCTATTGCATGTTTGGGTTTAGTTTTCTTTGAGCCTTTCGTACAGGTTTAGCACCATCCTCTAAGTTGATCTTCTACATACACATCATAGGAATAATGCCTCTTATATCCCTTATACTCTAATCTATAGCTTTCTTAAACTTCTTAAGCACTTTTATAATTTTCTTTTCTTGGGTTTTGTCAAGGTTGAAGAGATTATCACTAGATAAGTTTCTCCTTATCCTAAAAACACATATTTTAAGTCCTCAGGTAAGTCTTTGAGTAAAAGTTCAAGTTGATTGGCCTCTTTAATAGATGGAGAGCTGGGTAGATTTAAAAGTGAACTATATTTTTCCATTAGTTCATCATTATCTAGTTGTTCAAGATACCCCTTAATTTCCTCATCTAAATCTTCTTCGACCTCTTCAAGTGTAAGAACATTTTCAAGCTTGTCTTCTATTCTAGTTTGGGAAAAGGTGCTTTGGACAAGATTATCCAAAGGGTCAACATTGAATATTTCATTGATGGTAGAAATAGAAGAAAAGGTGAAGAATCAAAAACTTTAAAATGAACAGTCTCTCCTAAGACTGTCATTGTCAAATTTTCATCTTAGACATCAATAATAGTCTTAGTAGTTGCCATAAATGGTCTACCAAGCAATATTGTGTCCTCTATGTCCAAGGCTGGATTTTCTTGCATATCCAGAACCTCAAAGTCAACTGGTATTATCATTTTTCTACTTGTACCAGCACATTCTCAATTACTCCCTTTGGATACTTAAGAGATCTATTTGTAAGTAGAAGAGACATAGTTATGGGTTTTAAATCCCCTAAATTGAGTTGTAAGAATATAGAGTAGGGCATCAAATTTATACTAGCACCTAAATCAAGCAATTCTTTAGCGACCTTCCTATCCCCTATAGTTATGTTTATGATAAGACTTCCAGAGTCTTTCAACTTAGGGGAAGTTTATGCTGAAGTACAATGCTAGAATTTTTGATACTAGTACTCCCTCATTTAGTTCATACCTCTTTCTCTTAGTGTTTAACTCTTTGAAAAAATTAGCATAGGAGGGAACATTCATGATCACTTCTAATAATGGTAAATTGATATTTACTTCAGAAAGCATATTAAAAATATCATAGAATTTCTTATCTTCTTTGGATTCTTTCAGCCAGTGTGGAAAAGGTACTTGCAACTGGTGTGGTTCTGTTTTCTTTTGAATTTTGGGGATATCAGATGACTCCCCAATGATTTTTTCAGAAGGCTTGTCAAGTTTAACACTCGTCTCTCCTTTTTATGAGACTAGAATATCACCTTCTTTGTTACCTAAACTACAAGGTAGATCTTTAGATATGTCAGGTAAACTAGTATTGACTATCTCACCACTTCGAATGGTTCTTACATTCTTCACTTGTTCGGGTTGACTTGGAAAATTTCCTAGCTCTTGCCTTTGCATTTGTTTAGCTAGTTGTCCAACTTTAGATTCAATCCTTTTAACCGAAGCCTCTATTGTGTTCAACCTTTGATCATTCACGAATTGGTTGTTGTGAATAACTTGAATAAATGCATTCAAGCTATCCTCTAAGGTTGGCTTAAAAGATTTATTTGGTGGGTAAGGGTGGTTTATATTTGGCCATAGTGTTTGACATTGGGTGTAGGCTTGGTAATTGCGTTGTGTCCAATGATGGTTAGGGTGATTATTGGTGTTTGAATGATACCTTTGAAAGGATTTGACTTCCTCCATAGCATACATACTAGAATCACAAGTATATAAACAATTACTAGCATCATCCCTAATTAAAAAACACATTTCACACACCTCTTGATTTGGCATTTGGTGATTAGTGATAAGTTGTACTTGCTTAGTCAATTCAACAAGTTGTAAGGTCATCTCATTATCGGAGCCAACTTCATTGACTCTTGTTCTCCTTCTATTGTTGGGAATTATAACCCAATAGCTTATAAAGATTATAGGTTTCTTCTGTGGTCTTTTCTTTCATAGCACCTCCAGCAACATTATCAACCATATATTGACTCTACAGTGTCAATCCATCATAAAAGAATTGGTTATGTAGCTATAATGGAAAGCTATGATGAGGACATTGAATGAAAAAAAGTTTGAATCTTTCCAAAGCTTCATGAAAGGGCTCTTCATCCATTTGAGAAAATGTTGCTATCTTCATCCTTAGATCAACAGTCTTTTGATGGGAATAGAACCTATCCATAAACTACCTCCCAAGTTGTTAGAGAACCCGATTGTAGAGTAGTGAACCATGACCAAACTTTATCCTCGAGGGTGTAAGGAAAACACCTCATCCTAAGCTAATCTTCATTAATTCCCTGTAGTGGAAAGGTTTGGACAATAGCATAGAATTCTCTAATGAAATGCAAAGGTTCTTCATTAGGGACATCGTAAAAAAGAAGGCAACAAAGAATCATGAATCTTTTTCAATTCATAGTTCCTTGCAACCTCTTGTAATTGTATACTAGAAGTTTTAATTCCAATGATTGGCATTGCATAGTCTTTCATCATCTTCTACCTATCTTCATCATCTCTCATGGCTATTTGGAGTTGAAATTGATCCTCTCCTCTTGTGTATCAACATTTAGCTCCTAAAAAATATTAGAAGTCTCTGAGAAAGATTTCTCGCTTGACAAAATGTATAGGCTTAAAGCATAAAGATGCAGGTAACTTAAATTTTTTTATTTTTTTATTTTTTTAAAAGAAAATCATTAAATAAAATAAATTTTAAATTTTTTTTCGAAAAAAAAGTTTTTTTATTTATTTTTTTGAGTGAAAATCTAAATTAATTAAGTAAAGTGAAAATCTAAGTTAATTTTTTTTATTATGCTAAATTTAAAGAATAGACACAATTTTTGAAACAAAAAATTTCTATTATTTCATTTGAATTTTATTACACACATTCTTAAAATAAAATAAAATAAACTAAAAAACAAGGAAAATACAATAATGGGTGACCTCCCACTTAGGATTAAAATTTATTGTCTTCTACTAAGATGTTACTTAGTGATTGTAGAATGACAAACTCAATGTCTCCTCTTCATTGAATTTATTTGATCCAATTTGACCATTCACTGTCTTTGCTTTGTTTTTGCAATGCTCAATTTAGACTGGTTTTCTCTACAAACTTGAATAAAAGAATTCAAGTTGTCCTCGAGGGTTGGTTTATTGGAAATGCTTCTTAGAATGGGTTGGTGTAAGTTTTTGCAAGGTTGATTTGAGCTCTGGGCGCAAGGAGGGTTGTTTTGCCTCTAGAGAGAAGTTGGGATGATTTCTCTACCCGGGATAATAGGTATTTGAATTAGGTTCGAATCTTGGTCTTTCTTGATATGCTCCCAATACATTAACTTGTGTAGGTCCAGCTGGTGCTTTTCCTTGATAAGGATAGGCTTCAATACCATTTCCCATGTTGCTACGCAAACCATAATGTTCATTGTTGGTGTTGATTTTCATAGTGATAAGGGAAACTTGCTTGGTCAATTGAACAAGTTGTTGTTAAACTTCATTGTTGGTCTTTCTTGATATGCTCCCAATACATTAACTTGTGTAGGTCCAGCTGGTGCTTTTCCTTGATAAGGATAGGCTTCAATACCATTTCCCATGTTGCTACGTAAACCATAATGTTCATTGTTGGTGTTGATTTTCATAGTGATAAGGGAAACTTGCTTGGTCAATTGAACAAGTTGTTGTTAAACTTCATTGTTGGAATCGATTTCATGAACTCCATTTGTTCTCACTCGTGAGCTTTTCTGTTAGGAATTAGCACCCAACATCTCAAAGATGTTACACGTCTCTGAGGTTGTCTTCTCTACCATTGCTTCTGTAAGGATTATGAGTGTTGATTATTTTCATGGACAAAATATTTACCTGTAAACTTGTTTTTAGGTCTACTATCAAGCCTATCAAGAAAAGCTAACAAATGCTCGAGTTCCATATAATTGTACTTTAGGTATATCCTTGATAACTATGACACAAAGGATTGCATTCAAGCATTTAATAGCACATGTTCATAAATCTGAAATTATTTTTTGTGCTAAAATATTTATTTAAATTTAAATCAATTTATGAAATTATTTTTTTAGATGTGTTTTAAAAAATAATTTTTTATAATATTAGGTTTTTTATAGGCTTTGAAAAATTAAGCCCAAAATATATTTTAACCCTAATACTACTAGGTAATTATTATTATCTATATATAGACATATTAGGGTTGAATTAATTTGGTGTGACGAAGAAAAAATAAAAAGCCGCCGAAAAATAACTTTGTATTAGATGAAGAAGAACTTCCAAATAAAAAATAAGAAAAGGGCAACAAAAGTAGAAGAAGAAAAGGAATTGGTACATGGAGCGCCAGTAAAGTAGTGAACATGTTTATTCAAACAAAGGCATATTCACCTTGCGGCAAAGGTAATTATCACTCTTGAAAAAGGTAATTAACACATATATATAAGAATTGAGAAAGTACCAGAGTTGATTAGCGACGACCATGGATGCACACACAGATATATTATTAACGAACGTTCGGCTAGTAATGTTAATTTAAAATCACACAGTACTTTTGTCAAGATAATTTCTATTATTTTTTTTGTTTGTTTGTTTCTTTTTAATTATATTTTTAGACAAAATAATTTTATGTGTGATCATAATTATTTGATTTAATTATTAAATTTTGAAGAAGCAACTTTCATTGAATTTGTGCTTAATATTTTTGATCTAGAATTTACTAGTTGATTTGATTTAAATGACATATGTTTTTAAATCATCTAGTTAGGATTATTCATTATTAAATCCGTTCTAGAACACACATGGACATTTGTGTTTCTTTTTGTGCTAACCTTTTCTTGTAGTTGATTTGTTAACGATCTGATTGGCGAAGAGCTTATTGGAAAGTAGGTCTGGAAACCGGTCATGCTAATTTTAGAAATTGTGAAAATAGAGCACGGGCTCGTAAGTAAAGTACATTGGGGCAGTATCCTAGGAAGGATAGCATAAGACCGAGTTTTTACTTGAACATTTTATTTTTATAGTGGAAAGTTAGGTGGTCTGGTGAACACGTGGATAAGTGGTTTTCCTCTTAGGTCATTATTATGGCCTAGATTGTTTTCACCTAAAACTATCGTGTGTTATTATTATATTTCTGCACTTTATTCTTACACGCGATTGTATGCCTAGCCGCCTTATTTAGGTTATTAAGTTATAAATTAATCAAAAATAAAAATAACCTGTTCATCCCCCTCTAGGTTAATCTGATCCATATCTTATAAACTTTCAATTGGTATCAGATCCGACACTAGACACACTTAGTGAGATTGATCCTTAGGGACACACACTCCAAATTATAGACCAAATGAAAGAAGGTGGGTCATCTGTTAGATCCCCACTCTTTGATGGGTTTAATTAACCTTACTGGAAGGCTCACATGCAACCTTTCTTAGACAAGATGAAAAATTTTGAGATGTTATTCTTGATGGGTGGAACCAGCTTCGGTAACAAAAGATGGTGTAACAATCATAAAGCCAAGAAGATACTGGACCACTGAAAAACGCACCCTTAGTGGGGCAAACCAAAAAGGTCTGAGATCAATATTTGCTACAGTGTCAATGGATGAGTTTCGTCGCATCTCCAACTGTGAGACTGCTAATGATACATGGAATGCACTTGCTCTTGCTCATAAAGGAACCTTCCAAGTGAAACAAACAAAATTGAGATTTCTAACATCTCAATTTGATTCCATTAAAATGAGCAACACTGAAACTTTTGGTCAATTCTATGCTCGCTTTTGTGATATCACTAATGCTTTCTCTAACCTTGGTGAGAAAATTCCACAACCTATACAAGTACTCAAACTCCTAAGCTCCCTAACAGCAAACTACAAGATGAAAGTTACAACGATAGAGGAAAGTAAGAATGTGGACACACTAAACATTGATGAACTTGTCGGGTCAATCTAAACCTATAAGCTTTCTCTTGATCTACCCAAGAGAAATAAGGATGTGACATTCAAAAGCTCCAAAAAAGACATCTCTGATAGTGATGATGATATGCATGATGAGTCACTAGTCTTGTTAGCACAAAAATTTAAGAAGTTCATGAAGAACAAGGGTCAACAGAATAATCAATCCAACAAGGGACAATCCAGTCGTTTGAATGACCAAAAGTCAAGGGAAATCAAGCTTCCTAGCCTTGATGGTAAGAAAAGTAAGCCCACTAGTCCTCAATGTTTTACTTATAGGGGATTTGGTCATATTTTTGTAGATTGTGCTAACGATAAAAATAAATTTGGAAAAGCATTTAATGCTACACTCAGTGACACAGAAAGTGAGCAGGACAATGCTTGTAACTTAGAGGATGATGACACTAATTATTGTGCCTTTACCGCAACTGCCAAAGCACATCACAATGACTCTGACCTTATCTCGGATAAAGAAAATGAGGAAGTAAACTCTTCTCTCTTACTATCTAAGTTTAATGTATCGAATTATGAGGAACTATTTATGGATTTTCTAAGTGCCAGGGAAGAGAGAGATAAATTGCTTGTGGAAGTAACCAAACTTAATGATATCATCAATGTTCACAAAAAATCCTCTAGCCTAAAGAAAGATAAAAAGGAATTGTTTGGTCATATTAATGCCTTGAATATAAGACTTGTAGAGAACACTGAAGAAAACAAAAAACTTAGACAAAAACTTAGTATTGCTAAAGAAACGATGAAGAATTTGACCATTGGTGTTGAAAAATTAACCAAAGTCCTAGACTATAGAAAACCACATGAAGATAAGAGAGGTATTGGATACATAGATGAACAATCAACACCTTCATCATCCAAAACTCAATTTGTAAAACCCATTATTGCTTAGGCAGGGAAGGTAGTTTTTGCACCTTATCATTCTAAGCAAATTCAGTTTGTTCCCATCTGTCATCATTGTGGTAAGGAAGGACACATTAGACCTAAGAGTAGATTTCTATATGCTTATGATTCTATCATGAGTACAAATGTTTCTAAGACACCTCAAAAAATTTCAAAACGTAAAGTTTTTACTACAAGAACTGCGCAAAAAGAGGAACATAAGAAATCGGTAACTCAAATGTCCAAAATTAAAAGAAGATGGGTTAAGAAATCTAAGTTGCATTGCTTTGTGGCCCATATAGCGTTTAAATATAAATCAAATACTGCTTGGTAATTTGATAGTGGCTGCTCTAGACACATGATGAGGAATCATTCTTTGTTTAAAACCTTTAAGGAATACAATGAAGGAACAGTTACCTTTGGTGATGGTAAAATATATGAAATTATTAGAAAATGTTTTGTTCAAATAGAGGGTATCCCTAAACTTGATGAATTTTTATATGTGGAAGGACTTAAGGCAAACTTGATTAGCATAAGTCAAATATGTGACAGTGATTTTAATGTGCAATTTACAAACAATCATTGTATTGTAACAGATCAAAAGGGTGAATGTATGATTAAGGGAATCAGATAAAATGACAATTTTTATTGTATTGATACATCACCCACAATAACATATAACCTATCTAGAAATGACTCAACTACCTTATGGCCTGAAAAGCTAGGTCATATGAATTTTAAAGATCTGGTTAGATTAAGTAAAACTGAGACTATGCGTGGTTTACCTATTCTCTCAAAAACTGAAACACATGTATATGGACCATGTCAACTGGGTAAACAAACTAGGATTTCTCATAAGAAGATCAAGAGTATAAATACTAATAGAGTATTGGAATTGATACATATTGACCTTATGGGTCCTATGAGAACATAAAGTATTGGAGGTAAGAAATATATCATAGTTGTAGTAGATGACTTTTCTCGCTACACGTGGGTATACTTTCTTAGAGACAAGTTAGATGCTTTTGAGTTCTTCATCTCATATTGTACAAGAGTACAAGTTGAAGTAGGTGAAAAAATAGTAACCAACAAGAGACTGAGAACAGACCATGGAAAAGAGTTTGAAAATACCAAGTATGCTGACTTCTGCAAAGAACATGGTATCTTTCATGAATTCTCTGCTCCTATCACACCTCAACAAAATGGAGTCGTTGAAAAGAAAGATAGGATACTTTAAGAGATGGAAAGAGTAATGCTGCATGCCAAGGGAGTCTCCAAAAGTTTTGGGCTGAAGCTATAAACACTGCATGTCACATTATAAATCATGTATATCTTCGCCTAGGTACAAACCAAACTCCCTATGAGATATGTAGAGGTAAAAAAACCCAATCTGAAATTCATGCATCTTTTTGGAAGTAAATGATACATAATTAGAGATCGAGAATAGTTGGGTAAGTTTGATTCAACAAGTGATGAAGGTATATTTCTTGGTTATTCCCTAAATAGTAAAGCCTATAGAGTCTTCAACTATAGAACTAATATAATTATGGAATCCATAAATGTCATTATAGATGATGGAGGTAAGCATATTACAAGTGAAGAAGTTGGAAATGAAGAAAATTTCACAACACCTCAATTAACAATGACTAGTGACACAATTGGAATAAAAGAAGAGGAGTTAAAGGAATAGAAGAAAAGAAGGAAGAAGCATCAACCTCATCAATGATAAATCCAACTCGAACTTCAAAAAAGCATCCTATATAAGAATATAATTGGAGATCCTAATGCAAGAATGGTAACAAGAAGAATACAAATAAGTGAGGTAGCCCATTTATGCTATATTTCTCAATTTGAACCAAAAAAATGTGAATGAAGCCCTTAGGGATGGATTTTGAATAAATGCCATGCATGATAAGTTAACTCAATTTGAAAGAAATCATGTGTGGTTATTAGTACCTAAGCCTAAAAAAAATGGTATTGGAACAAAATGGGTGTTAAAAAATAAATCTAATGAGCATGACATTGTTGTTAGAAATAAGGCTAGGTTGGTAGCTCAAGGATACACACAAGTAGAAGGAGTTGACTTTGATGAAACATTTGCACCTGTAGTTAGACTAGAGTCAATTAGGATTTTACTTGCCATTTCCTATCACATGAAGTTCAAATTATATCAAATGGATGTTAAGTCTTCCTTTTTGAATGGATTTCTGAATGAGGAGATATATGCGGAACAACCAAAATGATTTGTTGATTTGAAATTTCCAAATCATGTTTACAAACTCAAAAAGACTCTTTATGGTTTGAAACAAGCTCCATAAGCATGGTATGAGAGACTTACCAACTATCTCTTGAACAAGGAATTTATTCGAGGGAGAGTTGATAAGAATCTATTCATTAAAAGGAGTAGTGATGAGATCTTTATTGCTCAAATTTATATAGATGACATAGTTTTTGGATCCATATCTAGTACACTGGTGGATGATTTTGAGCATGTTATGACAAATGAATTTGAAATGTCTATGGTAGGTGAAATGACTTTCTTTCTTGGTTTGTAAATCAAACAATCTCATGATAATATATTTATCTCTCAAACCAAGTACGCTTGTAACCTTGTTAAAAGTTTGGTCTTGATACTAGCAAGCCATTACAGACTCACTTAGGTACTAACACAAAAATTACAAAGGACACTCAAGGTAAAAGTGTTGATGAAACCTTTTATAGGAGTATGATAGGTAGTTTACTTTACCTCATTGCAAGTAGGACTAACATATGTTTTAGTGTTGGTATATGTGCCCGTTATCAAGCTGATCCTAAGGAATCACACTTAGAGAATGTAAAGAGAATCATCAGGTATATCTCAAGAACAAGTAATTATGGTTTATATTTTACTACTAACACTACTTATGAAGTAAGTGGTTTAACAGATGCCGACTGGGCAAGCAACCAATATGATAGGAAGAGCACATCAGGTGGTTGCTTCTACGTTGGAAACAACTTAGTATCCTGGCATAGTAAAAAGCAGAACTCTATCTCACTCTCTTCAACTAAAGCGGAATACATTACTGTAAGAAGCTCTTGCACACAAATTCTTTGGATGAAAAACATGTTCAAGGATTACGGTCAACCACAAGGTATGATGTCCTTTTATTGTAATAAATCTAGTGCTATATGTATTTATAGGAACCCAGTTCAACATTCTAGAACTAAGCATATTGATATTAGGCATCACTTTATTCGAGAATTAGTTGAAGAGAAAGTAGTGACACTTGAGTTTTTACCTACTGAGAGACAACTAGCTGATATATTCACTAAAGCCATAGACACTCAAAGATTTAAGTATCTTAGAAGTGTCTTGGGAATTTCTCCCTCAAATTGAATTTAAAATCTTATTACAAAAAAAATAGCAATCTTGTCTAGCCAACACGGTATTAGACTTATTTAATACTTACATACACATAATCTCATTTTTAGTGACTCAACCCATTTTGATATTTATTGTATAAATTATTCTACAATTTTGACTTATGCACACACATATTTTTGTACATGTGATGTTCGATGTTGACATAAACTTATTCACACACTTATATGTTATGCTTGAAGTTTATGAATTTTCTTGAAAGACTCTAAGACTTCAACTAATCTTGATTGTAAAATTGTGTTGAGTTCTATTTTTGCTTACTAAAATTTTATCGTATGGAGGCACCTAGTATTGAGAGGGCTACCTACTATGATGTGTGAAGCTGCCACATTGAGTGGAGATGGCTACCTCACAACTAGTGTGAAAGTCATCATGCTAGGTTTATGACTCGTGTAAAAAAAAAGAGCCAATAAAGGTTATAAAAAAATATCATTTATCTCATATATAAAAAAACAATTTAAGTCCTCCTTTAGTAGATATATTTTATTTTGTGAGATTGAAGACTCGATTATAATTTTACATGATAGGTGATATTTTTTTCTTTTGAGTCTTTCTTCCTAGGTCAGAAATGAATTAATTGACATATTTGTGGAGTTTAAACATATATACTACTTTAAGTAAATGTCAATATCATTATATCTGTGAAGTGTACTTGTGCACCTATTCTATTCTACTTATTTATTTATATGATAAATAATCAAAATTGGGGTTACAATATGATGCGTTCTCAATTGGTTGTGTGCTCGTTTGTGATTAAATGAGTTTAATACCTTATGTGGCTATTTATGAAAATTAAAAAAAAATCATATTTTTATTCATTTACATCTTGTTTTTATTTATTACCTTTTTAATTGGTTTTTAAGTTATAGAGTCATAGAACTTAAAGGGAGTTTCAAGAACATTGCACTTCTACATTACTCTGCTTTTACATTGCTATATCTTTAGGAGGAATTTAACTTCATTACTTAATCTAATGTTTTTTCCTTATCGTATGTCAAAAAGGGGGAGAGAATAATATATTTTACTTCCATGTTTTTATTTTGTTATGCATATATGGGAGAACATATTTAATTAAGTTTGATTGGTATGAATGCATACTACATGATTATTCTTTACACTTCGCTTATTTGTATATAAACTGAACTAATATACAATGAGGCTTTCAAGCCAAGTTTGCTTTGCTTATGTCTTTTCAGTTACTTACAAGCTTGTCAAGTTGCAGCAAAGATGAATTCACCGGACCATAGGATAGTTCAACTATGGAGTCTGGGATATCATTGTATTTTTATCCTATTTTTATAAGTGTCATGTAATGAGTGCGAGGTTTTATTACACAAAAATGCCAAAGGGGGAATTTGTAAGGATTATGAGTGTTGGCTATTTTCGTAGACAAAATATTTACCTGTAAACTTGTTTTTAGGCCTTCTATCAAGTCTATCAAGAAAAGCTGAACAAATGCTCGAGTTTTAGATAATTGTACTTCAGGTATATCCTTGATAATTACGACACATAGAATTGCATTCAAGCATTTAATAGCACATGTTCATAAATCTAAAATTATTTTTTGTGCTAAAATATTTATTTAAATTTAAATCAATTTATGAAATTATTTTTTTAGATGTGTTTTAAAAAATAATTTTTTATAATATTAAGTTTTTTATAGGCTTTGAAAAATTAAGTCCAAAATATATTTTATCCCTAATACTACTAAGTCATTATTATTATCTATATATAGCATTAGGATTGAATTAATTTGGTGTTATGGGTAGGATCGATAATTAATTTGGTTAATTAAATAAGTTCTTTTTTTAAGAGATTGAAAATAAACCATTTAAATTCCACCTTTGATGGGGTTAAGACTTTTTAAACTTTATTCAAGGTGTCCAAATTAAACTTAAGAATTTAACTATCCGAGTACTAACTTTCAAGTTTTAAAACCATTATTGAAAATATGTTGTCGATACATTTTGTAGTAATAATTCTTATAAAAACTTTTGAAAGAGAGCTTTACTTTAACTACCTGGTGATTATACCAACAAATAAAAGAGCACTACTTTTAATCAGACCGGATAATTAAACCTTAAAATCTAATTTTCAGATTTAAGTTTGTAATGACAACATTATTATTATATCATGTTTACAAATAGCCAGCAATTTTAAATTTAATCATAAACAAATTAAATATAACATATAAGAATAAAACATAAAAAAATAACTGTAAAAACTTACAACACTTTGATGCTAATTCTGTTGTTGAAAAACCTCCAAACAGATTTGCATTTTTGTTTATTGAATCAAAAGGTAGAAATTTACAAAAACATAGCTAGTTCTTTTCAAGATGAGAAGAACTTTAAAACTAAAAATTCTTTCTAGAGAGAAAATTAGAGAAAGAAAGAGTTAAGAAAATTGTTTCTTGGTGTGGTTTTTACAATGGGGAAATGGGGTATTTATATGTGAGGAAAAGGGTAAAAAAGGAAAAAATGATAAAAAATGGCTTAAAACACGTAATGGATGGGCGTTGACGTAGAATGGATGGGTGCTGATACAGGCAATGGTGCGCGTAGGAAGTCGGCATGATGCACGTAGACTTTGGCGTTGTGTGGGTGGATAAGCACAGACTTTGGCATTGTGCGGGCGGATACGTGCAGACTTTGGCGTGGTTCGGTGCGGGCGGATACGTGCAGACTTTGGCGTGGTTCGGTGCGGCGCGAGCACACGCACGCGCTACTAAGGGCAATTTTGTTTATTTTTTCATTTTTTGACTTTTTCTCATTTTTTTCACAACATACTTGTGATATATTGCCTCCAATATTATCCTTCGAGTCTTTAATTTATTTTTGAAGTGAAAATACCTAAAAAATAATAAAAATACATGTGATTCCGAAAAGATAAATTTTTATAAAAATATGATAAAATCATATAAATATAATTTTTTTAATTAATTAAAGTACATTAAATCATGGTAATTTTAGTGTTTTTTAAGCACTCATCAGTGTGTTTAACCCTTCTTGTCTCTCTAATGATATATGGTGTTAATGGGGCAAAATCTAGCTCTCTAAGTTGTTGGAATCCTACTTGATAGAAATAACAAAGATGGTTGAATCCCTCTCCATTCAATAACTAGATGTTGAAACCATCGATAAGTTATTCCTTGGTACTCAACTTCTTGACGAGATATTGAAATTTAAAAGTCGTATGGTGACATGGAGGTCTCAGTTATATTGATTAGTAATTTACATGTTCTCTCCCTTCTCCTAAGTTTGTTTGTGCTTCAGATGCTCGCGTTGATGCGGTGAATGATTTTCATTCTAATTATTTAACTACTAAGAGTGAATCTCTCTCCCTTCTTTCAGGTTTTTCTAATTTCATTTCCATTGCAACTTCTCAAGATGAAACTTTGGGGAGTGACCATAAGTTTTTGAAGTATGTGAAAGATATGCTAAAGTAATGTATAAGTGTACATTTCCTCCTTATCTAGAATCCATTAGAGAAAGTGAATGTGTATAAAAAGTGAATCAAATAAATCAACAAAAAAGTAGTAAATCTCAAAAGGGTGTATCTATTATGATACTAAATTAGGAAGTCCATAACCTGATAAACAACAAGGGTAAGGAGTCGACCACTACTGAAGACTAACCCCCAACTCATAAACAGTAAAAGTAAAGTAGAAAAGAAAACACAGTAGTAAATTACAATGATAGATAGAAAAGGTAAATCAAATAAAAGAACATGAAATTTTTAATTTAAACAGGATGGAAACATAATAAGAAGTAATATTAGTAAGACATATTAAATCAAAACACATGTTATAGGAAAATATGTGTTTTTTAATCACAATAGAATCCTCATATGTTAGCACGTACTTCGATATAATTTTGTTTGTACTAACTAAAACATGAGAGTATGAAAACACGTCAATATAACGAAGTAAACCCATATAGACTCCTGTCTGTGTGGTAAAATCATGGGATTATTTATGGAAAATACTTGATAGTAAAAAATCTACTAAGAGAATAACAATAGTTTACAACTCAACATAAAAATACTTCTAATACCTCTATTAGTCAAGGAGCCTACCCTTATTACTTTTATACTTCCCTCGCTAGTTGCCTCTGCAGCTAATATGATCCAAGCTAGAACTAGTTCTCCTCTTGAATCCTATCACGACCTGGTGGTATGATTAGTCACCAGTGACCAATATTTTTTAATCCTAAGGGTAGGAATATCCAAGCATTGGAACCTAAAAGAAATCTAAGTCTCGGGTGCTATTCTCACGAGTCATTAATACCAAAATCACACTCAAGGTATTAGTAATCCGAAATAAAAAAAATTTACTTTTGAAAACACAAGTTTTGATTTCGTAGAGTTTGCTCGCATTTTCTAATTACTCAAACAATTAAGAGGGGGAATTTATAGTAAAATCCAAGTAGTCAGGGTAGCTTGCTGATTCCTCGTCGTCTTTGGTAATGAGGATCACCGACCACAATGGTGAGAATAATATCCACTACTCGATGAGGGTAATAGCCATTACACACTAGCTGATGAAGGGGTAGTGAGACCCCTAAAGAGAACACAAAAATTTCATTTTTATTTCAAAAAATTTTCAAGCAATATTTCATAAATACTTACAAAGAAACTTAAATAAAAACATGTAAAATAAACTAGCATGCATACTAACGAACCAACCTCATGCTATGTGAAACATGAAAATATGAAAACTATAATCAACTACATGGTTGCCTATAGTATTTACCATAAGAAATTGACCCTACATAAAGGATGACAAAGCACTAAGTGATGAGTGCTCAAAAAGCACTAAAATTACCATGATTTTATGCACATTAATTGATTAAAAATATATATATTTATATGTTTTATCATATATTTATATAAATTTATCTTTTTCGAAATCATGTATATTTTTATTGTTTTTCAGGTATTTTCGCTTAAAAACGTAACTTAAAGACTCAAAGAAGAATACTGGAAGCAATACATCACAAATATATTAATAAATAAATGAGGAAAGGTCAAAAAATATGGAAAAATTGGACAAAATGGGTCAAAAAGGAGGAAAATACGCACGCCAGACGCCACGCCCGCGCACGCCTGTGCGCGCCACTGATGCCTTCCGCGTGCGCCGCTACCATCTCTCCCCATTTTCACGCTCAGCCGCCCCCCACGTCACGCTGACGTCATCAAATGACATCATCATCCACCACTCCGCGTTTCCACCATTTTTTATCATTTTTTCACCCACTTTTTCTCCCCATCCTCACGTATAAATACCCTCATTCTCTTCACTTCTAAACACACCTCAAAATTCTCTTCTCTCTTTCTTTCTCTCATTTCTTAGTTTTTATATTTTTTCTTAGTTTTTAGCTTTTCTTAGTTAGCTTTTCTTAGTTTTAGAGTTCTTTTCTTTTTGAGAAGAACTAGTTATGTTTTTGTAATTTATTTGCTTTTTGATTCAATAAATGGGAGTGCAAATTCCGTTTGGAGGTTTTCCAGCAACGGAAATAGCATCGAAATACTGTAAGGATTTTATTTTCTTTACAGTTATTTTTTATGTTTTATTCTTACATGTTATATTTAATTTGTCTGTGATTAAATTTAACTTTGTTGGCTGCTTGTAAACATGATATAATAATAACGTTGTTATGCTTGCGAAATATTAAATAGGTAAAAATATCTAAAATGAATTGATTTTATTTTTATTCAAGATTTTATATTAAGAATGTTAGAGAGAAATATATTATTTTTCATTACAAACTTAAATCTGAAAATTAGATTTTAAGGTTTAGTTATCCGGTCTGATTTAGAGTAGTGCTCTTTTATTTGTTGGTACAATCGCCTGGTAGTTAGAGTGAAGCTTTATTTCAAAAGTTTTTATAAGAATTATTATCTGAAAATGTATTGACAACATGTTTTTAGTAGTGTTTTAAAACTTGAAAGTTAGTACTCGGATAATTAAATTCTTAGGTCTAATTTGGACACCTTGAATAAAGTTTAAACTGTCTAACCCCACCAAAGGTGGCATTTAAATGGTTCATTTTCAATCTATTAGAAAAACGAATTAATTTAATTAACCAAATTAGTTATCAATCTCACCCATAGGTGTTAATTGATTTGTTTAGTTAACAAAGAATATCTAACCCCAACAAAGGTGGTATTCATACAAAAAAAAGAGAATCAATAAATATCAATTCATATCTTTAATAACCTAAATAATATGAGCAAGCATAATTAACTTAGTTATTATATCCATAAATACTCCACTATTATAAATGATAAAATTTGTATAAATGTTTATTGAATCTATGTTTATTTTTATGTTAGTAGATTAAAAACACAAAACCCAAAATATCATTACAGGATGTTTAGGATTTAATTTCATTTTTAAAAGTTTGAATAATAAATTAAAAACCACATACATTCCTTCCTTAGATCGACCTTGGGAGTATACTTATCATTTTCTACGAAATGATTCGTGCACTTGCAAGAGTTTTATAAATACAAAACCAAAGTATTGGTAGAATCGGCGATGCCAGTTTTCGCTCATCACTAAGCAAACAAAACAAACTTCACATTTTTCTTATAGGAATTCCATCAAGGAATCAAGGACTTACAAAAAGCTTTTTGAGCTTGCCACTTGCTCACCATCCACTTGCCACCATAACCGATAAGAGTGTAATAGCTATTACCCCCACCAGGTTATAGCTTTTACTACTCTGGCCAGTGAGAGATCGGTAAGGGTGATCCATGAGGTACTTAGATACCTTGAAATTTTCTATAAATATCACCATCTTTCAATTGTTTTAGTATTTAGAAAAAATGGGGAAATTTTTTCGGTTTGAAAACTTAATTTTCAAGTGTTAAATTTTTTATGATTTTGCAAAAAAATGTTTTTGGGTGGGGTTAATTAAAATTGGATAAACACTTATAACTTTAATTTTATGTTAGGTACATTTGCTTTGGATAATCCATACCTTTAGGATTCACGATAATGACTATTGGTGACTGGTTACACTACTGTGTAGTGGTAAGGGTCCAGAGAAGAGTCAAATTTAGTGTTGGATCACTGTTGTTATGAAGATAGCTAAGGAGGGTAGCTAGGTGAAATTAGGGCATGGGCACCAATTGATAAAGGTATTTATATTTATATTTCTATTGAGTTGTAAATTGTTTTATTCATTAGTAGATTGATATTTGTCAAGTGGTTTCCATACGCAACTCAAGGATATTACTATATAGATATGGGCTCTATATGGGTTTACCTCATTGTATTGATGTGTTTGTATGCTTTACTATTTAGTTAGTACAAGTAAAATTATATTTAAGTGTGTGTTATAATGTGAAGATTTGATTGTAATTAGAAAGCATTTATTTTTATCTATTCTATACGATCTGATTATTTCATTTTGCTTTCTCGATCTTTAGTGCTTACTACTTCTCTACTTAGCTTGTCAACACTATATTTATTTAAATAAAACTGCTTTCTTATCTACTTAATTTATTTTTTTTGCGTTTTGATCTGCGTAATTATTTTGTGCTTACATTTATGTTGTTTGTTTTTCACTAGTTACAAGTTGGGAATGAGTCCCAAAAAAATATGTAACTTTTTACCCTAATTGTATATTGGGCTTACCATATTTAGACCATAAAAGTTAAAATAATAAAAATTAATATCATACATTGAATTTTTATCTGAAATCAAACAATTGTCATTGACTAAAAATGTAGCAATTAAAATCTACTTCTTCACGATCTCAGTTGGTTAATTAGAAGCACTCAACAAAATGTGTATAAGAATGTAAATCTTATTCCCTTCAATTAATTTGATGGTCTTTTATGTCATGTTTGGTTGATAGGAATGAAAATAGTAATGAAATTGATTCCTTACAATTTTATGTTTAGTTGTGTTATAAATTAGGAATAGAATGAAATCAAATTATAAAAGAGAAGGAATAAGAATTTCATCCTCCCCTTAAGAATCATGATTCCATTTTCATTCTAATTTTTGTTTCCAATTTTACCCTAATCCATAAATATAACCATAAACCCTAAACTTTAAAACCTCAAAACCCAAAACCTTAAACCCTAAATCCTATACCCTAAACACCCTAAAATTCAAAACCCTAAACACCCTAAAATTCAAAACCCCAAAACCTAAAACTCTATTTAGAAAAATAATAATTTAAATAATATATTTTATTTTTAAGTAACAATTATTTAGAAAAATAATTATTTCAATTATAATTTTTCTGACGAAAAAATAAAAACTAAATGATATTATTTAAATTTTACTGAATATAGGGATATTAAGGTAATATATAGTGTTTTTTTATTTCATTCTAATTGTAAATCAAACACTATAATACTGATTTCTTTTTTTATTCTAGTGGTTAAATCAAACAATGTAATAATAATATTATTTTCTTTTCATTCACATTCATATTTTCATTCTTATTTCTATTCATTTTACATTCTGTAAATCAAACTTCACCTTAAGGTTTAATATGTAATTAAAAATATTCTAATTTCATTCTAAATTGTTTTAGAATGAAATACCTAAAGTGTTTTTAAAGCTCAACATGAATTTGACAAAAATAGCTATACATTAGCATTTTTTGTCATTTATTTTACTATTATACACCTTAGGTAACAATTGGTTCACATAATGAAAAATGAATGTGAATGAAAAGGAAACAATATTACTATTACATTGTTTGGTTTGATCATTTGAATAAAAAAAGTAATCACTATTATAGTATTTGGTTTACAATTGAAATGAAATTAAAAATATATTATTACAATTAATATATTTTCTAAATTATTATTAAAATAAAATATATTATTAAAATTATTATTTTTCTAAATAATTATTACTTAAAATATTATTCAAAATTATTTATTTTTCTAAATTATTATTACTTAAAATATTATTCAAAATTATTTATTTTTCTAAATTATTATTACTTAAAATATTATTCAAAATTATTTATTTTTCTAAATTATTATTAAAATAAAATATATTATTAAAATTATTTTTTTTCTAAATAAATATTACTTAAAAATTATTATTTAAAATTATTTATTTTTTTAAACTACTATTAAAATAAAATATATTATTAAAACTATTATTTTTCTAAATAACTATTACTTAAAATTATCATTTAATTTTATAAAAAGTTTAAAAACAAGAAAATATATTATTGATAATTTTTTTGATTCCATATTATTTATAAAATAACATCTAATTATTAATTATTTTCCTCGGTATAATTTATATATCTCTAAAATTAAGACTAAAATTGGAATATAAAATAAGCATGGGAATGGAATAAGAATTAGAGGATACTGAAATTGGTATTAATGAATTCTATTTTATTCCTAATAAACAACACAACCAAATATAAAAATGCATGTAATCAATTATATTCTTACTCAGATTCCTATCTATCAACTAAACAAGCCATTAGTGATTTTCATATATCTTTATGTATTTTCTCTTCCTCTTCCTTTCTCTCTCCCATCTCTCTCTTTCACCAATAATGAACCCATTAGCATCAACGACATCAACATAACTCTCCATTCTTCCTTTCAATCCAACAGTCTTCAATCTCCAATTTCCTCTAGAAATCCAACCATTGACTTTATGCTTTTGGAATTCTTATGTTAAAGAGTTTAAATTACTTTCTCATTCTTTTTCTTTCAATAATGGCCTTTTGCATAAGTTCTTTTAATGAGAGTCTATCAGGAGAGCTCTGCTAGGGTTTCAACCTCTTCTCTCCCCTACCTCCACCAAGTTTCACAAATGTTCTTCCAATTTTCATTGATTCTCATATCCTCCTTCACTCTTTCCTATCAATTCTTCAACTAATTCATGTTTTAGGTCTTGTTGTCAAATAATTAGAGGTGACGCTGCATTTTGGAGCTCAAAAATGGTGTTGATTGCAATTTCTTATCATCCATACCAATTCTTATTTGCTTTTTTTTCGTTTTTTTGCATCCTTTGTCGTCATCTTCGAGAGTATGCTTCTCTTTGGATTCAAAACTCTATCCTATTGCTGGTAATGTGTTTGATTCACTTTCTTTAGGCCTGATCTAACAGAATCATGGCTTATATTTTCTTTGAAGTTTTGGATATAAAGGCTAATAGGGTTGAAGATTTTAACTTATGAACTTAATCTATGTGAGTTATTTGAGTACCACAACTTAAAGGCTACCATGGGAAAGGATGCTGACTTGCATTGTTTGGATATTGAAGCTAAGGTGCTAGTTCTAGTTGGTGTGCTTTGCGTCTTTGGCTTTAGTGCTAATTTTTCATTTCTTTTAGTTGTCTATTTGATTTTCCTAGTTTTATTTGCTTCGTGTTGTCTTGATTTCATTAGCAATCCTTGTCTACTTCTTATTACCTAGCCTGATATGCTAGGAATAAATTTAAGTGCTGCTGGTGGAGTTTTATTATTGAGTCGAGTCTTTTGTTACTTTTGGTTTGCTGAGTTGAATTTTGAATTAAAAATAATACTCGACATTAATATTAATATGTTCTAAGATTATTCTTACAATAAATCACATAGGAAATTAAATAATGAAATTAAATAATGATAGGGGATACTGTCAGACATTCGCATTACATTTAAAGATTAGACGTTGAGTTATTTTAATATTTTTAATATATATTTTTTGTTTTTTGTTTTTTTGAAGCTATGCATTTAAGTTATCAAACCTACTATTTTTCTTTTTTTACTATTGGATGTCAATAACCATTATATTATTCCGATTGTTTTTTAATATCATCGAAAATCTATGAAAACAATCGATAATTATATGAACTCATACAGTTTTCATAATATATGTTGCATATTTTCTCTACCTCTTGTAATTAATTATATTTTTTTACAAAGATATTTTGTGATATATTAAGTAAAAACTCAAATATTCAATAAGAATATATAACTAAATCTAATTGGTCAAATGATGCGCAGTTTATATACATATTTGGATGAATACATTTCATGATATTTAAAGTGTTATGGTGCAAATAAATTTTATAAATTAAAAAGCTTTTCATGTATATTCTCTCATATGCAACACATGTTTTGATAACTAGCAATTAATAAAATGACATATTAGTATTTTTGGAGGATAAAGATATATAATCATTAATTTTGGAACATATTTTAGATTTTTATTGGATGACATATAATGCTTGTAGAGGATAAAAATGTCAGACTTGGTCATTAAAATTAAGGGTAGTTTACTTTTCCTTTCAAACAAAATCCAAACAACCAGACTTTTTTCCATTCTAATAGTCCGACAGATGGAATCCAAGTGGTCTTATATAGTAACTAAATGTAATTGAAACAACCGAGAGGTCTGATAAATTTTGGAAAAGTATAATATTTCACATATATGTTCTTATATATACCATCTGTTTTAATTTTTTCTTGATATAAGACTTATAAATTTTTTATTAATTTTTGTAAGGTTTATAAAAATCATGATATATTTTTTATTCTTATGACAAAAATAAGTCACATCAAATTATGACTAGATTCTTTTAATTTTAATGGATCATATACTGAACATAATTTAATATTTTTTAAATTAAATTTATAATCTAACTAATGACTTAATTCTTATAATTTATTATTTTATTCTAACATGATTATATCCAAACTTACTTAGAGTTTTAAAAATCTTTATAAATCTTTATAAGATCATTTTATTATATTATTATCTTTTTTTATTTTAAAAAATAATCAATTAATCCTTATAAATTTTTAATTATTTTTTACCTTTCTGTGCTAACAGTAAAACTTTCTTTTATTGATTTATTAAAATATAAATATATATATTTCAAATCCATTTCTTAATATTGAATTTTACTTTTTATATTTCTTCGAATTTCTTATTAATAATTTACCATTTCTTACTAAAAACATACTAAAATGTGTTTTTCTATTTTTATTATTTCTTGATTTTCTATCATTTCTATAATTTTAAGGATAATGTAAAAAAATATTATTTACTTATAAAGCTTATAATTTCTTGCTTTTTATTTTGTAAGGGCTTACAAATTGTTTTTATTTTATGAAAAATTTAAAAGATATGAAGTATGTATTTAATGGTGAGTGATAGATGTTAGTAATAGTTCTCTAAATTTTGCCAAAAGGAAATACTTCTCTTCAACTAGTTTCCACAATTACGTCAAAATGTGGACAGTAGTAAATGTCCAAAAATATTGAAGTTACAGAAGAAACTGTCAGCTCTCATGATAATAACACATGCATATCATTATTATTATTATAATTATTATATTATTATTATTATTATATTTTTTTATTTTTATTTTTTATCTTTTTTGCTAAAATAACAACACATGCATATATAATCGAGTTCTGTTAGCCAAAATTTTATGTTACAACAAAAACGAAAAAAAAAAACTACTGCAAGAAATTAATACATACATTATGATTTGTTAAGCATCCGATTTTTAATTTTAATTCGAATCTTTGGAGCAGTAGTAGTACCTTCCGATGCGTCTGGCTTAGTATCAGCCCCTATCGACACTAGTTTTGATCCACTTGGTTCCATTGGTTCCAATTGCACTGCTGCTGACTTTACTCCAATGTTTTCTTTCTTACTCAACAACTCAAGAAGAGATGTCTGTGTCTTATGTTTCATTGAGGATAGCTTCGCCTCCTCATTCAATAACTTGGCTATCTCCTTTTCCTTCTTCTTTTCCTTCTT
This sequence comes from Hippophae rhamnoides, assembly GCA_033030585.1. Lineage (NCBI taxonomy): Eukaryota > Viridiplantae > Streptophyta > Magnoliopsida > Rosales > Elaeagnaceae > Hippophae > Hippophae rhamnoides. The sequence goes on along the minus strand of CM065436.1, from coordinate 45,129,041 downwards.
CAATCGCTTTCTCTCCAAGTATTTTGGATCATCTCGGTGCCCTTTATGGTCTTCTCGCTTCCTCTTCTTTTCCTTGTCTTTCTTCTTCTCTGATTTGTTTCCCCATGGTAGAGAATCTGTTAAACCTAATGACCGACCATTTAGGTCCCGCCTTGTATCTGAAAGGCTTTGAAGACTCGCAAATTTTTGTGCCCCTACATCTACACTATTATCTAGTATTAAGCTTGGAGAGGACGGCTTGTTGGGCTGATTTTTCGCATACGCTTTACATGAATCAGCAGTGCACTGGAGCTCCTTCCCTACTTCATCCCCATCACTGGTTACTTTTGCACTGCCTATACTGGCAGTCATCCGGGAACCAAGATCATGACACGAATTCACCTCTTCAATATTATGATTGCTAATACTCACTGTTTCTGCAAAATTCCTATTGGGTGCATCTACAGAAAGTGAACTACTAGCTCCACGATCAGTCTCATTTGGTCCACCTTGAGATGTCTGATTATCTACCTCTTGTGCCCTACTAGTAGCAGCAGACTTTTTTACCCTGATCTTAACTACGGGCATCTTCTTTTCACGACTGGTTGAAATGTTATCTACTTCCCTGGCTTGCTGAATGGCTGAAGAATCTCTTGAAGCTTCTGGAACAGCCAAACCATCATTCAAGGAACCTGGAACGTCCATATTGTCTTTTGAAGCTTCTGGAACAGCAAAAGCATCCTTTGAAGCTTCCGGAAAAGCCAACCCATCATTGGAAGGTTCAGGAACAGGGAAAGATTCCTTCAGTGTTTTGGAAACAGCCAAACCATCCTTCTGTGCAGATGGAAAATCCAATCCATTTTGGGAAGCTTCGTGAACACTCGAACCGTTATTTGCACGATGTATTCCAGGCAAATCATCCTTCAAAGCTTCTACAACAGAGAAATCATCCTTGGAAGCTTCTGGAAAAACCAAACCATCGTTTGGACCCATATTGTCGTGTAGAAGGTTTGAAATATCAGATGCCTTGGAATCCGAAACAAAAGCAGAGAACATATTCTTCTGTTCACCTGAAGCTTCAATGTCACCTATATGGAGTGGCCTATGATCCCTTGGCATGCCATATAGTGTTGGAGACCTGAAAAGGGAGGGTTAAAGTTCAAATTCAAGTTCAATTTTGAGAGAGAGAACCGTCCAAGAGGTATGTAAAACTTATCCTCCCAGGATCACACTGGAGAAATGGGCAAGTGGGGTTTTGGTTATTTACTGAGATGATAAAAGTTAAGCCAAAAGGTAGTTTTTATTCTTTGTAATAGTTCAAAAAAAGCATACGAGAAGCGGTGCTTGGCAAGGCGGTTGATGGGGCCTTGAGGCTAACACCTCATCTCCGTAATTTGAGACGTACGTCTTTTATAATGAGACATACACCTTGGGGCACCAAGAAACTTAAGCCTCTTTCATAAAACAATAAAGGGTCAAATTGTGTTATTTTTAAGATATGTCCAAGTTTTTTAATAAAAAACTAAATAGCCAATAAATAAAAAATGAAATAAAAATCTTTTCATAAAACCAACTAAGCACACTTGGGATGAATATTTTGGTTTATATTACGTATAACAAAATTAAACATAGGCACATGAAACTTAAGACACTCGAAAAAAATGAGATCTTTTGATATTTGATGATGTGCCATTTAGATGGTAATAGTGACCTAGAAAACCTACAACCGAGGGATATAAATTTAATAATGAGCTTTTGGTTGATGAAAAAGAAAGAAAATCACATCAAAAAAGTAAAGGATCTTCTAGAATTAAAAGAAAATAATCCACCAACACATACTAAAGACAAAGGTAAGTAAAGATGTTGATATGGGAAAGATATGATATTCAATGAATGATAAAACCAATAGTAACGAGAATGTTGATGAGTAATGAGTGAGGGTTTGAATTAGTAGACTCACGGGATGAATAAGAAGAAACAAACATGTGGTTCATTTTGAAACTTGTTTTATGATTTTATTTGAATCTTAAATTGTGTTTCAAATGTTTATTTATATGGTTTGTGATTTTATATCTAAACTACTTATGTTATTCTTACATTTTATGACTTGTGTCTTTAGCTTTTAGTGTATTTTTACTGTATATAATAGGTTATTAATAATTTTATGTAATTTTTTCAATTTTAAGTTAGGCTTATGTCTCACACCTCCTCGAAGATTACGCCTTGCCTCATTTGGGACAACCATCTTGGTACCCGTTTTTGTCTTTTGGAACCTTGATCTTATATAGATTAAAAAGGTAAAAGCATATGCACACCTTCCACCAAGGATTTGTAGGATACAGAAGACATGATGACGAAGAAAAACGTTATTGAATGACAAACGGCCTTCAAGCAGATTGAGCAAAGCCACCAGAGTATGGCTCCTGATGTTATCATCAGAATCAAATCTACCTCTCACCATACATAATCGCATAGCATGCAGAGCTAATTTCACTTGCCCTGCAATGAAAGAATATCATGTTGACAATCAATACAGATGAAAGGATTTATAGTTGGAAGAAGAGTAAATATGAACTTTCGTCCTAAGGAAGTAAAGCAAAACCTCTTAAAGATGGTTCTTCCTCAACATATTTCATGAATAATGATAACGCTGCATCAATGCCTCTGCTGTGGAACTCAAGATCAAGGAGTGCTCTGCTGGCTTCTACTCGAACTTGCCACATTGCCTTGATATCACGACATGGCTTAACAAGTTCAAAAACACGATCCTGAAGAAACCAACAAATAGTGAATAAGCATTCTCAGACATTCTGAAAGAAGTCGGACAGACTTGAATGAGAGAATGTACTTACTAGTGAAACAAATCCTGAAAGCTTCAATGCGATTTTTGCCAAAGTCCTAATACAGCTAATAGTCAAAATCCCATTGTAACTAGACATCAGCCTGGTACATATCATTACCAGATGAATCAAAAATTAATCATAACATTATTTGATCGAATTCTTTTATATCAAGCAAGAGCTTAAGTATGAACCTGTCGAATTGTAGAAGCCTATCAATGCGCTTGAGCAGAGATGACAAAAGGAGAATGCTCTGCCACAAATTGAAGACCAACATATACATGATCATTTAGATGAACGTATAGTTGCCAAAATAAATTAAAATTATAACAGATTGGTGCTGGTGGGCAGTTTAGAAATAAGGCCAGAAAGAAATAAAGCTAATAATAAATTACTTGAATCAGACAAGTAGGTTTAAGAAATCACAAATCCTGACCATAGGCATACATGATCATTTAAATGAAGTATAGCAGCCAAAATAAATTAAAATTACAACAGATTGGTGCTGGTGGGTAGTTTAGAAATAAGGGCAGAAAGAAATAAAGCTAAGAATAAACTACTTGAATCAGACAAGTAGGTTTAAGAAATCACAAGTCCTGACCATAGGCATCACAAAAACTAGGCTATTCAAGTTCATGGATTCCTAAAATTCTCAACCTTTTTATTTTTTATTTTTTTTATTTTCATTTAGATTCAAATATTTCAGGGATGCAACAACCTCAAATAAAAATTCTAGGGATATTTAGTTCATGGATGGAAACAAGAGGTTCATGAACCAAAATGCTTCTACACATGTCCAAAGTTGATGAACTTCGTCGGTCCATGAACTCTAAAGAAAACTAAAAATGTCACTTGGACTCTTGAGATCATTTGATAAAAATTTAAATGATTCATGTTTTGCATCACATTGGAAACTAATTTTATTTCTGTAGAATCCCAATGATGAAAATCCATAACTAAATGCATTATACATAGAATCGTAGTAAAAACGTTGTTGTAAAAAGCTATTTTGATGCTCTGCCTTGAGGCTTGCCTCAATGTGAGTTTTTTTTTCTTTTGTTTTTTTAAAAAAGAGTTTAGCCTCATGTGCAAAAGTAAAGCTTATGCTTCTTTGGCATGAAGCGCATGCCCTAAGGCTTTTACGCATCAAGGTTGAGCTTCGAACAGTTCGTTTCATAAGTTATCTATAAAATCTTTATTTGATTTTATTAACATTTAGAAAAGGTAAAAAATCAAGATAATTAAAAAAAAGAGAAATATCATAATCTTACGAACAAACACGATTAGGATCTTCCTCCATCTCTTACTTTCCCTTTCCATTGCCTCCAATACCACTAAATTTGGCAATAAGTTTCAGCATTTCACACAACATATTTCCCCATTTGACTACTTATATTTCTATTTCTTCTTTTCTTTTAAGTCTATAGCTCCATCTTTTATTACACAAATTGCTAAAAGATTTTTGTTTGACTCCAGTTTTATGTTCTTCCACCATATTTGGTGCCTTTGATAGCTCCAAATTGACATTTAAGGAATAGAGCTACAATCCTTTAACCAAATTTCACCAAATTGACATTAGGAATAGTGCTACAACCCTTAATGGTTAAATTTGTGAGTTCTATTATTATTTTTATGGTTATTTCATATAATTTCTTTATTCATTTTTTAAAGTTTTTAAAGTAAAGTTTAAGGCTCACGCCTTGCCTTGCCTCACCTAAGAAAAACAGCTCAGTATATAAAATAGCATTTACAACATTAAGTAAAATTAAAAATTATTATAATCGTTTATTTTTAATTTACTTTTCTGTCAAGCATTCAGGAACCCTGTTTTTTTTAATTAGAGTTTTAACTTAGAAAGTAATATGATGCTTTGAACTTCTATAGAAAGTACCTCCCTATGGTTGTGTTTTCAGACTTTGTTGATGAATTAAACTGTGTTGGGAATTTCCTGCAATTAATCTTCTTAGTTTTCCTAAATCCCTAACTTCTCAATCTATAACCCCAATATTCCTTTCTTGCTATCCCTCCCCACCAGTTTGCTTCTCTTTTCCATCTACATCACTAAACTTCAATCGGCTGGTTTCTTCACTAGAGAAAATGGTAGATACTACCATGCAGACGAGGAAAAAATATGACAATGAAAACCTAAATAGAATAGTAGAACTTTGCAACACATAATATAGCAATGTTTTTAAGATAAAATCGTACTTGGTGTGGCCCTAAGTTGTAACTTCATATTGGGAAAGGGATGTCTCAATGCATAATGAATTTCTATCTTATGCCTTAGGCAAATCCATTCTACGCTCATCTTGACAGAATCAATGCATTAAAAGAATCACTATAAGAAACAAAATACGACCCAAACCAATGTAAAGGGCATGAGCTGATGATTATAGTTATTTTAGTTACCGGTAACAATCAATTCAGCAAGAATAGACAGGAAAAATAAAGAAATACAAACTATTTTACAATTAAAAAAAATTAACTAGGGAAAAATAAGGCATAATAACAAAACTACATACATGTTGCCCAAATTCGAGTTCACCAACTGACCGAATTAATGCAGCAAGCCAGAACACATCAGAGTAGGGATTCCCACTATTATCATTGTACTGTCCAAAAGAAATATGAAATCAACTATTAGTGAAAGAATATATATATATATATATATATATATATATTAAACAGAGCAAGTAAAAGAAACAAGAACACAACAATCATTTCTTCAAAGCCCTTGCATAACGTCTAAGCATCAAAATAGCACTGAAAGCAAACCACCTTTAAGCGTCCTAGTTTCCAATTCTAAAAATTCCGAATCTCCTTAATGTATAAGCTATACCTGTTGGAACATGATAAAGGAGCAACGTCCAAACTATTTACCTTTAAAAGCTGTAAAACAAACTCAACAGCCTCTCTTGGGCTCTTTTTATCTGAAGATCTGACCATAGCTATGGCATGCGGAATAGCCTGTGCACCATACGAACATAGCTTTTAAGAATGTACTAAATCAGCATAAAACTAGTATTTGCTCACCACATAAAAGCTTGAACTTTACGTAAAAAGAAATGCCAACAAAGTTTCACATGGTATTGAACCAACATATTCGAATTTTTTTTTAAGAAAGAAAAATTATATTATACAAATATCTGTAATAATTACAAAAGTACAAAGTAGACCACTAATCCACTTATAAAAGGAAGCTCCAAGCTACACCAAATAATAAGCATATGTTCTATTCTTTACAAATCTCCAACACCTAACTAGGAAATAGAAACTCCCCAATTAACATTAAAAATTGAGAGCAATCTTTCGATTCTTTAGAAATTGAAGTGATGAATAATCAAAACTTTATCCCATAAAAATAGCAAAATTATTATCAATTTTCATAATTGCCCTTACCCTGCAGTTCCACAACACCATAGCATTTGAAGCCTTACAACTCATACACATAGGAGATTTCCATAAACAAAGATTGACATGATCCTAGAATATCCCATTGTGTCCCATGTTTCTTTGTAACTTGGACCATATCCAAGTTAAATCCATGAAAATTTATGACCTCACGGTTATATAGAAATTTCTATGATTTTGTATCAAATGTTACATAGTTTTGCAAGAATGTAATGAATCAGGATAAAAGCTAGCATAGCTCACCACATAAAAGCTTGAGCTTTGATGGAAAAAAAGAAAAAATCAATAGAATTTCACAAGGTATTAGAGCTATATATCCAAGTTAAATCCTTGAAAAGTTTTAATTTCCCAATTGCATAGAAATTCAATGTTCTGTATATATCCAACCATGACAATGGATCAGGAATACTAGAATATGTCAAACCAATATAAAAACTTGCATTTCCCTCTCCTAAACTTGAGATTCAAGTAAAATGATGAGAACTTTAAGTACTCTTGTCTGTGCTTTGGCTTCCTGTGTGTAAAACACGATGTCTATTTATTTTACTTAATCTATCTATCTTCCTCTTGCATTTCCCTCTCCTAAACTTGAGATTCAAGTAAAATCATGAGAACTTTAAGTACTCTTGTCTGTGTTTTGGCTTCCTGTGTGTAAAACACGATATCTATTTATTTTACTTAATCTATCTGTCTTCCTCTGTATAAGGTTGGTTACTATAAATCAGTAATACACACATAGTAAGGTACACTTTGTATACGAACATGTTATAAACATACCACAAGTTTGGTTTTCATTGTCACTCGTGTTTTTGTTTAGTTTCGGGTATTTATGGAATTTACTCTACAATTTTTGGAACGGAAAAATGTAACTTTTTAACACCTCGTCACCAACCTTAGTGAGGTAGCTGGCGAGGTTGGTCGTGACTTGGAAATTTTTATAAATATCCCATATTTCTTCTTATTTAATATCCAGAATAGAAGTGATAGAACTCTATCAAATTGGCATCTCGTCTTTCTGTTTTCGGATCACTAATACCTTGATATTGTTTGGTATTAGTGATTTGTGACTGTGTGAGCAAAACTGTGCCTGTGAATGATGAGTACAATAGTGTTTGTGAGTGGGTTATATGTGAATTGTGTGTCAGCAAGTAGTTTCCCTTGTGCAACTTTTTCTTATGTGAGGAACCTATGTGGTTGTGAGTCATGTGTCGACGATTGGATAGAGAGTTGGGTTTGTGTGTCGAACCAAGTTTTTGCGAAGGCAACAATCGAGAGCAACAATAGACAATTAAGGTAAGTGTCCCGACTAATAGAGGTATTTGGGTTTATACTTTTCTATCGAGTTGTATTTATATATTGCTTTTAGTAGATTGTTCCAAAAATGTTACCACATAGATAGGATTTCTATGTGGGTTTACCTCATTATAACTGCCATTATTCACAATCTTTATAGTATAATTTAAATTTATATCCTATATATTCCAACATACTAGATTTAGACTATGATTAGAAAGCTTATTTGTTTTGTATGATTGCATGTTTTCTTTCCTTTCCTTCGTAACATGCGTATAATTCTCTAATTATTACTTTTGTTTTATGATCATGTATTTTTGGTGTGAGCCTCTAGGGAATTTGTATCTCCTTACCTAAATATACCAAGTGTAAGCCTATTTATTATGGTTTGTTATGTAATGTATGATTGTATATTGTAAAAGTACAATCATCATTTGAAATGGAAGGAATCAGACTACTTTCTTCCCCATAAGGAATCATGATTCTATTCACATCCTAATTTTTTTCCAATTTTACCCCAAACATAAATACAACCGTAAACCCTATTTAGAAAAATAATAATTTTAACCATATAACTTAACCCCACAAATATAACCCTAAACCCAAAACCCTATTTAGAAAAACAATAATTTTAATCCTAAAACTTAACCCACAAATATAACCCTAAACCTAAAATCACAAACCTCAAAACCCCATTTAAAAAAATAATAATTTTAATAATATATTTTATTTTTAAGTAATAATTATTTTGAAAAATAATAATTTCAATAATGTATTTTTCTAAAGAAAAAATAATAATTAAATGATATATTATGCAGTGTTTTTCATTTCATTCCAGTTGTAAACCAAACAATATAATACTAATTCTTTCTATGATTCAGTGATGAAACCAAACAAAACTGTTTCCTTTCCATTTCATTACATTTTTATTCTCATTCCGTGAACCAAACGCAATCATAAGGTCTTGAAGAGATTGGAAATGCCTTATAGCTTTTTAATAGATATGATTATTTCACATGCTGTGTGATGTTTGTTATGTTTATGCATGTTGCTAGCCTAGACAAAAGCTTATGAGGCTGAGTTTACTGCAGTTTCTTCTTTCTTACTACAAGTTGTTTTAGTTGTGTTAAATTGAGAATGTTATATATTTCCAATATATTAATTGCTCAATTCACGTTGTAAGGCCTGTTTGGTCGAATTGATATGCGAAAAGATTCCATGGGTTTGCGTTTCCACCCCCATCTAGGTCCCAGTTAACTTGAGTTGGAAGAACAATTGACATTCGAGTAATTGTTCCTATGTACATGAATCTTCAATAAAAAGAAAAATCTCTAATTTTTGAAATGTTGGAAAAGCTTTCTTTGGCTCAATATGATGATACTTGGAAAAAAATTGTAATATGTAAAACTCCTTAAACCATTTGGCAACCCATCATTAAAAGTGCTTTTGATTTTGGCATTACTAAGAAAATCCTAAGTGAAATATTAAATATGGAAATTAAGAATAGTAGAAACAAAAGTAAATAATTATTAAAATTAGCTCTTTTCTAAAAGGGGACTTAATTCCAAAAAAGGCATTAAAAGTTGTTTTAAAAAGGGATCCCATAACACTTGAATACTTCCATTTGGCATGTTGGCATGCCAAATACAGAAAGTACTTTAGCAATTAAAAGTGTTTCTAAACGGTGCATCCAAACACACTAAATATAAACTTTATCAAAATGTTGAGTTGACCAGTATGACCCACTTTCCTGTGAGATTTATACCTAGAGGCGAGAAAACAAATTTAGTCAAACTATTATAATTTTGATACCACTCATACCGAATCTAGGTGAAGAAACTTTCACACTGTAAAAGTACTTTGAGGAGCACCATTGAGAAGCACTTTTAATTATTAAAGTACTTCTTTGCGGTCATTTGGTATGGAAGTACTTTAGCAATTAAAAGTGATTCTAAATGGTGCATCCAAACACACACTGAATAGAAACTTCATCAAAATGTTGATGGTTAACTCAGTATGACCCACTCTCCTGTGATATTTGTACTAGATCAACAAAACAAAATTTAGTTGAGCTATTATAATTTTAAAACCGCAAATACCAAATCTAGGTCAAGAAATTTTCATGTGCACCAGATAAGTACAACATAGCAGGCCATACAGTGCACTTATCATAAATCTAATAAGAATATTCAGTCTAAGGATCTAATGGACCGTAATAGTGATTTGCAAATAAGGTTGAGGCATTCCTGCTCCAGTACATGACTAACATATACATGCTGGAAACCATTAATACTGTCATTTAAGGATACGATGGTAGCTTGGATAATCTCCCACTTGAGGAACAAATTTTGAATAAAAAATTTAGATAATTAATTTAAATTTTTGAAAGGGGGAGGATTATTTATCTAAAGGGATTGTCTAACATCTCTTCCTTAACATCTTAATTTCCATTTTTTTCCGTACTCATTTCCTCCTCACTCTATCATCATATCTTCTTATTTGACATCCAAGCATGAGTTTTTATAATAAGATTCACCTGATTAAAAAATTCATGACCCTTCCTTCTTAATTTTCTGAAAGGCTTGCAGATCAAAATATCAAATATAGTTTTGTCCATATTTTCTATGCAAATAGAAGATGTATAATATAAATTCATTACATTGACCAAAGAAGCTAACATGAACTTCAACTAGAATTGAACTTAACTAAACCCACTACCAGTTACTAAAATAAAAGACTTGTTTTTTTAATGATATGGAAGAAAAATAATTAATAATCAAGAGTTACAACAATATTAATCTATATCTATACAATATAGAAGCCTAAATCACAAATAAAATAATTTTGGACAAAAATACCCTTATATTTTAAAGTAATGACATATCTTGCTCCTTATATTTTATTTAAAATTTTAGAAAGAAAAAAGAAGGAATTGAGCTAAGCATCTTAAATAAAAAAGACTTTATATTAAGTAGTGTACTTCCCAAATAGATGACTCAAACATATATTAATGGATTTACTTTCACAAATAACTTCAAAATTTAAGAATTTTTTTTAATTTCAAATGTGTTTGTATAAATTAACCAAAGAGAAAAAATTAAAAGTAAAATAATTCAGGAGCAAGGCATGTGTCTTTAACTAATACCAAAAGTCAAAAAATATTATCAAAATTTGGTTTAGTTAACAGCACAAAAATGTCCAAAATGAACCCATCCATCACACTTAAGTTTTCCAAAGAACTGCCTCCAAAACTTTTCTATTGTAGGTTTGTAGCTAATAATTCAAACTCAGTAACACTGCCATGTAGGTTAAAGATGATTTGTACGATGCAAGAGGGCTAAAATTCTTTGAAGAAATTCAGTGGTAACTTTTATTTTTTACAAGTTGTAGCTTTCCCTATTTAAATATTCTCTTCTTTCATTTGAAGAGAGAAAGGGGAGGCAGGAGTAGGAGAAGAGGGGGGAGACAAACAAATTCATGGTAAGCGCAACTGCAATGAAATTGAAATAGTAGATATAACTTGAAAGATCATTTAACATTAAACTCTAGAATGATGCCAATATAAACAACTTTGCTCTGATGTCGAAGCAAGTTAAACACATAGAAGCTACACTATGTGAACCTAACAGAGAACATCACAAACAATTTTATTACGTATCCTACCTCGTTGCATTACCTCAAGAACAAAGTATTCAGGAATATCATGGAAGTCATTTGGCCTACAACATTAACACAGAAAGAAAGCTTATTACTCAGTACTAGTAAATAAAGCTCAAGAAAGTCAAATGTATTTGTAATATTTGTGAGGAAACCTTACTTTGGAAGTCCAATATTTGGATCAAACCTCCGACTTTGATAAAATTTAGTTAAATGGAGCAAACCAGCCCAATCAGTTTCCTGCCAGATAATGATGAAGAAAACCCACGCATCAAACTAGATAAATATCATTGTCACACTACAGAGTAAAACAATATACTGCAAGCTCACAAAGAGGACGATTTTTACAGTAAGAAACCATTACTTTTGGTTTGGTGTAGCCAAAAGTAAAATAATGAGAATTTACTAATTAGTTAAACAAGAATACAAAAAAGTTGTTTTTTCAGGTAACTTTAAACTAAAAGATACTACTGAATCCCACAAAAGTTCATCCATCAGATACAATGTCATGTTCATAATGTTCACAGGAATATAAATATTGCATGAGAAGCGCAAGTTAGAGCAGACAATAAATCAAAGTTCATTTTATGAACTACATTACTAAGCATTAAGATGGGTGCAAAAGATTGAAAACTTAAGGGTATCTAAAGCAAATATACCTATGAATTCACAATAATCCATCTACAAACTACATAGTTATCTTCCTCTGAAAATTATATTTGGATATAAATACTGCATGTGAAGTGCAGGTCATAATGAGAGAAATATACAAACAATTGACCCTAACAGCAGATAGATACCATCCCCTGTGTCAAGTGTAGACATCATACTAAGAACTTATATAATGAGTAACGCCGATAACAACAGTAGTACCTCCGATGCTGTAAGTGCCAAAGAAAATGCTGCCTCAATCCGTACTCTCCAGAAAGCCTTTTGACCAAAAGAATAAGAGTAAGATGATCAACAGTCGATTAAAAACATTTTCAATAAAAATAATATGAAAGTTACAACCTTGGAGTCCCTGAGGAAATTATTTAATGCATTAATAACAGAAAATGACAGCTTGGGCAATGCCTCGAACATTGCAATCGCTTGTGCTTGAGCAATGACATCTCTGTCCTTCTCCAGCTGATTTATCTGACAAAACACCAAGGGTAATTGAACCAGCTGTGCTATCAAAACTGCAAAAATAAATAAATAAGTTTGAGAAATGGGTGCAGTGTGATAAATTAACCAGTCTCTTTCTTACCCACATCTGTACAGGTTGGTTAAAATGAATTTCAGCAAGGTACTCCATCTCTGGATCTGCCCTCATCCACGATAAGGGAGATTCCATACTGCCCACAGAGAGAGAATCATTGGCAATTTAGCACGCAAAAGACCCCTACGTGCAAATAATAAGTTGACAAGATACCTGAAGCGTGTGTCTAAAGCAGATGTACCATCCCCATTATCATCAGATCCATCAAGTTTTGAAGTCTTTTTAGGTTTCTGAAATCGTTTAGCAGCAAGTTTCGAATGGCACTGTATTTCTATTAACTGCCAAGTTTCCCCAGCCATTGGCAGAACTGGATGGTCAAAAGTACCATCAAGTTCATAAATCCTTATACTCATCATCCCGGGCCAACCAACATCATTATCACGGCTTTCAGATTCAGACTTATTGTTAAGAATTGATGCATTTGAATCTGGCAAAGCTGTCCATCCACGTAATACAGCCAATTCAACCATGTTTTTTCTTTTGTTATAGGAGAACCCCATCCTTTAAGCAAAAGCAGCAGTAGCAAATAAGTAGAGGAATCCAAAAAGTAACAGCAGTATTATATACCAATTACATCTCCTACCTTAGTATTGGGCACCCACATGATTCCACCCATCTCGGGAAAAATTCTTTAAGAAATGGACGTTCAAGATTTCCTACCTTGTTAGCAAGATGCCGAAACTGCACCAGTGGAATTTCAAAACTTTAAGCAATGTCCATTCAAGTTTAATACAATTTTTAAATAAAAAGATAATCCTTAGAACATGTATTGAAAGCTTTAGATGCCATTGGAGCAATGCTTTAAGACCTACCCTGAAAAGGTTAATGTCACAGTTTTCAAATAGGGAGACACGTGTGCAAATCAAGATAGAAAGCTAGATATGCTAAACCTAGGGAATAACATTTATGCAACCACAAAAGAAGTTGAACATACATCAAGATAATGGCCAAGTATGCAAGCCAGGGATCTGCCCACATAATGACACCATTTTATTTACTGGGAAAAAATTGCAATTAAGATAAGGGGAAATCACTTTAAGCTTGATGGAGAACAAGAAGGGAGCTATAAAATAAGATGTCTAAAAGGAAAGGAAAGAGCAATGACTGAGACTGTGCAAGCGACTGGAAAGATGTGCAAGCCATATGGGAAATGGGAAACATATTTTTGGGTACAAACATGAGAAATGCTCCAATAGTGACAGGATTAAACATAGTATATCAATATATAATGTATAATTGAAATTCATTAGCTATCATCCTAGACAATGTAGCATTATGACTTAAAATAATGAAAAAGGCTGAAAACCCACAGCTACTAACAAATTGAACTCATCAATTTCCGAAAGTATTCATACATAGCAATCAGACAAACAACAGACCCATAATCAGCCATAAAACAATATCTTCGAGTACCCGATATGGGGCTTAACTGTCATGGTAAACCATCTAGAAACCAAAGCCAAAATATAACAAGAAATCAGAGATAAGCAGAAAAGAACAGGGAACCATCAAAAGATGACTGAATATAAAGCAAGCAATAATTGTGATATACCTCCTTTGTACTCAAAGATCTCAATGCACGGGAATTATCTTGAGCACGAGATACTATTGTCTGCAAAATCTGTAATTAAATGGTACAAAAGTCAAAACAAGGACCAAACTTAGTCGGACATGGCCACATCTCTACCTACTCAAACGTCTTAAACACAGCCAAAAAGCATAGCATTCTCTTGAATTAAAGAATTAAGCCCAGTGGATGTTGGGAAGTTGAATTCAGGAGTAACAGTCTAACATGACTCGCAAACATGATACAAACCCAAACAATTATGGCATGACAGAAAAAGGTCGGATTAGAATTTATCACTAATTGTTTATTAAATTTAAAGGTCTTGTTATTCCTTAATAATTGCTAGTATAAATAATGCAACATGACAAGAATTGTGTAAATCTCTCATTGGATCAACCGATTTTTTCAGAAGATTAGGAATTTTGTTATGCTTTAAACGCCTCTTTTCTATTGTTCTGACTTGAGTTGGACTATACAATGCTGAATTTATGTATGTCCTTACTACTGTCCCTTCAATCCCAAATTTCTCATTTCTAGTCCCTAAGCTTATAAACTTTTTGCGTCTTCATCTCCAACATTTTTACTCCCAGCTACAATAGTTTGGTATCAAAGCGGGAAATTTAGAATTCTTTAAAATATAATGTTTCTTTTTCATTTTCTAGAAACAACCTCAAATTCCAAAACCCTAGAACACATCTAAATTCAGCGCAGCCTCCCACTATCGACATCTCCATTTGTTAGCCTTGTTGGACATCAACACCATCACCACCACACCACACTCAGAAGACTCATAACACTAACACATCGTCGTTGTCACTATGACACCTAAAGTTGAACATACATATAGTCTATGAACCGTTTGAACAATTACAAAAGACAATATATATATATATATATATATATATATAACACCAAAGCTGAAGTTGAACCAAAAGTTGCTTGAAATAGTTCTAGACATTCAATCGTCTTGCCAAGAGTGAAAAACTAATTGAGGATGCTACAATTGATGCTAGTAGTAGGTCATATGTGGTAACAAGTCTCAGTTGGAAGATTGTTAGTAGGCAACTCTCAAAAAGATCAAGTCAATAGACTAATTGTTCTCTTATATGTTACCTTTGGGTCTTAACTCTTTTATACTTTTTAGGCTTTTTTGTTTTTTAACCTCCCCTTGAATTAATGAACACTTACTTATATGCTATATAAATAATTGTGATGAGGCTCACACTTATCAGTTAATAAGATAATTTTAAAAGCCCATCAAGTGGAGTTAAATATAATCTTATCGATTGAGTACATGATTAAGATGAGTTCTTACTTGTAGGTTGAGAAAATGGTTTTGAAGATCCATCAAGTGTGATTAGACAATCACATCAACTGAGTTCACTATAAATGTTTTTGAAAAATCCATCAAGTAAATATAGACTTAAAAGTGAAGTAGAAGCGAAAGGCCTATTTAATATTCATGTAGGTGAAAATTTTGGAATTGGTTGTTTTGATAAAATGTTAGAATATTATCGGTAATCAATTCTCCTAAAAGCTCAAATTATTAAGAAGTGGACTATCCTCTCAAATGTAATATTTGGGTCTAAATAGTCCCTCAGAGTGTAGGGAAAATACAGTAAAGTCTCTAAGATGCAGAAGGTAGCGAAGTTAGTGGCGTAACTGAAATAGCAAAACAAAACAACTCAAAAAATGGCTTTTTGGAAATTGAGATAGAGAATGGTTGTGCTAGGCTTGTGTAGTGGTGCAAGCAACCGAGAAGCAAAATAGATAACGATGACGTAAAGCAAAACAACTAGCATAGATGGCTATTGACATAGGGAGAGAACAGATACACTCTCTCTCCCTTTCATGTTGTGGCATAAACTTCACACATGTCCAAGCAAAGAACTTCCTAGAAACACTCTAATAAAGAGCAATAGAAATCGAATTTTATCGAGCTCAGAATAATCCTTTTAATTGGGCCGGGCAAATATAAACAACATAACCAAGGATCTCCAATCAATAGTATAATAACTTCAATCTACACAACATAATCCACAGAAGCAAAATCCAAGAATGGCGAGAATCCAACAAAAGTGTATATACATTGAGCATAACAACAAATGTGCAGGTTTTGTGAAATTGAACCAAGTAGCAAGACATCTACAATTCAACAATGTCTTTGACCAAAAAGACAACAATAGTAAAATACTCTTAACACCATATCAAAGCAGTCATAAATAATAATGGGAAGACAAATCAAACTTGTTCAAGTGGTTGAGAACAAGGAGAACAATAAAGATAATACCAATAACATTGTTGAAAAATGCACACTAAATAAAACGCAAAACAAAGCTCAATAGGTCCCCAGTGGAAAAGATAAGAAGCCGCATTAGACCATGTCGTATTCCAAATTAAGAGAAGATCCATAAAACCTCAAACTTTCAAATTCGTGATGATCCAATATTTCTAAGAGGAATTTTTTTTACAAAAACTCTATTTACAATAACTTCTTGTAATGACACAACTGATGTGATAGTCATCTATTGGCTAAGAAAAAGCAAGTCCAATTGTCTTAACAAATAGATGGATGCCACATCAGTTATGACATTACAACAATAAATAAAAATGCTCTTTTTTCCGTTAGAACTCTGAGCCAATAATGTGTTCAAACATTCAAATTAAGAACCTAACAATCCACCAAGAATTAATTACTAAGTGAAAAGAAAATAATCATAAGACTTCATATCCATTGACAAAGTCTCATTAGAAGAACCATTCAAATAATAATCAAGAGGGTTCATAGTGAAATTCGAGCTCAAAAGAGGAATGAACAGCAACAACACTCAACCTACCAAAAAAACTTATTCACAAGAGATGACCAATTATTGTGTATATGACAACTACAAAGGCGTTATAGTGTGAACCCATAAGCCAATGATGCTTCATTTTTCAAGAAGCATGGGAAGCAGTATAAGAGAAGTTTCCCACGATCAATGATAACCCCATAAAACTAGAGACAAAAATCTCATCCACAATTGTTATTGATAGTATAGCCCAACATAAACAAGAAGATGTGGCTAGTAATTTCAGAGATCCAAGGAGCAATTGTTGGCCTCTTCCTCGACAAAGCAACTTGCATTGATAATGGAGGTCAGACAATGACGAAAATTTTCCATATGGTAGAGACAAATAGGCCATGTTTTGGCTCTAATGAATCGAGGCTACTAACAATACGACAGTATCTGAATGAATCTTCGTGCCAACAAACGTGATTGCATAGGTTGGACAAGATGGCACGCACTGCCAACCATAAAGGTTATGCCGACGAAGGGAACACTAAGATCTTACCAAAGTTTGACAAAAATTTGGGTAGTTTACTCCCACAAACAAATACGTGCAATCTAAGAGAGAAATATTGGTCTCAATTTTGAAACTAATGCCAACAACCTTAGATGGTCTAATGCTCATGGATAGTTGCACTCTAATTTGCACGGTTTTGATGGGGTGAGAGACTATAGGTTGTAAGTTTTTAGGGTTTTGATTGCAACTAGAGCTTATTTTATTTTGTTTCATGAATTTGCTATTTTCTAAAGGTATATAGAGAGTTAGGGGAGAAAGGACAAATCCATCTGGATATTTCACTTATAAATCTTATTTTGAGTTTCTTGTGGAATATCCGAATGGACAAATTTTCGATAACTTTTTTCGTGTGGGCATAGGAAAGTGAACACAAATGATCGAATTCAATTAAATTTTTCCAAGTTCTACTTTTATCCTAGTTGGTGCTTACATTGTTCAATTGCATATCTTCTTTAGTCAAAGTTATAGAGGAATATGAGAATACAATGAGCTATTCCAAGATTTTGTTAATCATTATTTTTGGAAACTTTTTACATGTATGGGAGCAGGAAGACTTCAAAGGCAAGGTTGTTGTGAATTTTGACATGGGAGTAATATATTGGTTGTTATGGATAAAGAGGGGAAAAAATTAATGATAATGAGAATGAAAGTAATTTTTTGTGAGTTTTATTTTTAGCATCTTCTTGGGCAGCTATTTCTAAAGAATTGAAAAGTCTTCTCAATGTCTCATAAGTTTTAATTGGAAAGCTTGTTTATCCTAAGTAAGTTTTGGAACTTTATTTTGGATGAAACTTATAACTATTATTTGGTATAGTTTAGTGCTTCTTTTTATAAGTAGATTATTGATCCACTTTGTATTTTTGTAATATTTCTTAGTTAATATAATTAGTATTATCTATCAAAAAAGGACATGAAAAATTTTAAATTATAAGGGGTTTGGAACAAATTCGTTATGATATCAAGTTAGGAATCAAAATAAGACAAAAAGAAAACAATAAACTAAATACAATCATTCTTATTCTCCTTAATAATAATAATAATAATAATAAACAAGTACAATATTTATTGGGATAATACTAATAGGGAAAATATCTTAAATATAATATTCCACGACACCTAGCAACAATAATGAATTAACAATCTATTGATAAAAAATAAATGACCTATATTTAACAATCAAAAAGAAATGTAAGAATAAACTACTGTCATGCGGCTAAAAATGAATACTTGACTCCAAATATTTGGTAATGAAATATGAAGTTATTTTTCAGATTCGGGTACGGGTATAGGTACGTGAGTTGGATATGGCCATATGTCTAGGTGTTTGACTCTCTTCTATTTTAAAATTTTATGATATGGGACAAAAGTAGTCCAAAATTTGGACATGAATACTTGGGCTAGGTATATAATTATATAAAACATGAATTCTCTTAACTCACACTTAAAAAATAATTTTTTTAAATATTTTTCATTTTCTTGTTACTTTTAATATGATATTAAATTTTTAGATTAAAAACCAATATTAATTTTGAAATTGAAAAAACAATTTAAAGGACTAAGGTGTTTGTGCCAAAATTAAACACAAATCCCATGTTATTGGCAAAGATTGACCTCTGTGGAAAGAATGATTAATTCGGTTCAACATAAGAGTACCTATATTGCATTGCCCGAATATATATTGTATATTTGAAAGAGTGATTAATTCGGATCAACATGAGAGTCCACCTATATTGCATTGTCCAAATCCATGTTGTATATTTGAAAAAGAAAGCCAACACGTGATTCCCTTGTTTGCTAAAACACCCTAATGTCTTTGAAAGCCGCCGATTTTCTTTTTGACTTATTCTATTTCTTTCAATATTTTCCCAAAGATCACATTTACTAAAGCATCTTTGATGCAGGAGCATAATCGTAATCAGCTAAGGAGTCTTATTCTCATTTCTATTGTCGTTTACACATGTTTTGTCATTTGTTCCTTTCTTTTGAATATTCTTGTTATTCAGATTTGTTTTATTTCCTAATTTACCAAATATAGAAGCTAAGCAAGCCACTAACTTGCTTATAGCAACACACATGCGTGTACTTCAATTCAATTGATGAATGAATGAAAATATAATTTCATGCTATTTCCTCCTTTTCGAGTTGCTCTCAGAAACTCGACCATAGTAGTCCTTCCTCTAAGTAAGAATTGTTTCAATTCTTTCTGAAACCTGTGTTTTTAGTATCAGAGCTCAGGCATTTCCTGAGTGATATCGATGGCACTCTTGTGATGAAGGTTTGCGTACCTTGGAAGAAAGCCCAGTTGCAACAGCGCTGCTTACCTACCTTCGTGAAGAGGGATGGAAAACAGACTTTTCGTCAACTGTTAACTCAATTTAAGACTGATTGTTTCTGAGACTTGCAGTCAGCCACAAAACCACCCACATCCACATATCCAGCCAAACCCAGCTTTTTAAATTACCAGCCACCCCCAGTCAACCACCACTCTCAACCCCCAACAACCTCGCCACCTCTAAACTACCATGCAACAACTTATTTCCCTTCGCCACACCCACATACTTCAAGCCCAGCCATCGATTTCCAACAGACAAGCACCTTCAGAGGATTCCATGCTAAAGAAACTTTCAACACTACTTTTCATGCAAAACTGAACAACACCCAAATCTATAACAGACCCCATTCTGCCAATACTGAGCCTCCCCAATTCACACCCACTACCCATCGGGTAAAGACGACTGGAATATTCTAATTTTCTAGCCAAAAACAATATCCCTTGTTATGGGGGACAGATTAGTATGAGTGAAGTTTTGGAAAATCGGTGGATAATTATTTTGATTACACGGAAATACCAGATGATAAAAGAGTCAAGATTTGCGTATAAGTTGACAAGTGGAGCTAGCACCTGGTGGGATCAAATTCAAACCAACCAAAGGAATACTGTTGAATTACCCATTAATTGCTGGGAATGGACGAAGCACTTAATGTACACTTGATTTCTTCCACTTGATTACCAACAGACATTGTTTAGACAGTATCATCATTGCCATCAAGGTCAAAGGACTGTTACAAAGTACACCGAAAAATTCCAAGACCTTAAGGCTCGCAACAACCTCAATGAGACTGAAGCTTATTGAGGTATATCTCAGGCTGAAAGAGACACCTCGTAGCAAAGTAGAAGTGAGGAATGTTTTAAATTTTCCATAAGCTATCACCCTAGCCATCAATATGAATCTCAGCTCGTCTAAGAAAAGACAAACCATAGCTCTCCATGAGGAGAGGTTATTTTGGCCTAAAACTTAAACGAGATGTGATGAGATTTGTGCAAAGATGTGGGATAGGCCAAGCCTCTAAGGGTACTTCATAGAATACAGGTTTGTATACCTCTCTTCCAGTTCCTTAACATGTCTGAGAGGACCTAAGTTGGATTTTATCATAGGGTTACCTAAAACCCAAAGACACATGGATTCAATTATGGCAGTAGTGAACAATTTCTAAAAAATGGCACACTTTGTCCCTTGTAAAAAGACCTCTGCTGCAAGTCACATTGCAAATCTCTTTCTTAGGGAGGTCGTGAAGTTACATGGAGTTCTTAGGTCCTTCACTTCTGATAGAGATGCCAAATTTACAAGCCATTTTTAGAAGGAATTGTGAAACAGATTCAGCACTACTTGCCATCCTCACACTGATGGACAACCATAAGTGGTAAAAAGGACTTTGGGAAATATGCTGAGATGTTTAACTGGTGATAAACCAAAACAATGGGATATTGTGTTGGCTCAAGCTAAATTTGCATTTAATAGTATGGGGTACAGATCCACTGAAAAGGCACCTTTTGCTATTGTGTATACTAAATTTCCTTGATTCCCATCAGATCTGGTTGAGGTACCCCTTTTCAAGAATCATAAGGCATTAACCACAGCAGAAGCCATGCAAGATATGGTAGATGGGGTAAGGCAACATTTGATAGAAGTCAATACTAAGTATAAAGATCATGCAAATGAGAAGATAGGATTGAAAAATTTCCAGGAAGGAGAATTAGTGATGGCACATCTCAACAAAGGCAGGACACCTACTGGAACCTATTCAAAGTTATAGGATAAAAGAATTGGTCCATTCAGAATTGTCCACAAGATAAATGACAATGCCTATGTTTTGCATTTGCCAGCCCATTTCCAATTCTCTCCAACTTTTAATGTCTGACCTTGTTGCCCTTGTTGCCTACAACCCACCTGATGATTCTACCACATTCCCATCAACTCTTGACTCGAATGCTTTTCAAGAAAGGGGGTCTGATGCAGGGGCATAATCATAATCAGCTAAGGAATCTTGTTTCTTATTTCTATTGTCGTATACTCACATATTTTGTCGTCTGTTCCTTTCTTTTAAATATGTTTTGAAAAATTATTTAAGGCTCGCCTTAAGGCTTTTCTTCCATAAGAAACACATCAAGGCTAGTATTCTCATTATTTTTTAAGCCTTATGCCTAAACCAGTTAAAGCTTACGCCTCAAGGCTTATACTTCAAATTTTTTGAGGAAATTGAGTTAAAAGCGATGAACTTGGAAGCCACAATTGGATCCAATTTTGGTCTTAAAGAAAAACTCCTATCAAATTTGACCTCAATAAGTAAATAAACATGAAAAAGATAGAAATATAACATAAATCATGATCAGTTTAGGGTTTTCAAATTTATCAATCATGTCTTACCATTTTTGACCCTTTTGAGTTGTTCTTACTCTCCATCTTCTAACTCCATTTAAAAAAGTTATGTTCTTTTATCTATTTTTCTTTCTAAGTTTCTTTTTCCCTATTTTGCATATTAAAATAGTTTTAATATTGTTCATCACCTATTCCCTTTGTTAGTTCTCTCCCCAAGAAGATTAAAAGATTACTTACTTTTTAAGCTACTAACAATTGTTTATTGCTTGCTTACGAGGTTTTTACTTTTAGTTGCTAATTTTTAACTTGTTATGAATTCACTTTTTAGTTGCTAATTTTTAACTTATTATGAATTCACTGTGACATTTTGTGATAATTGTTATCTTGTAATTTTTTTCTTTTATATGTTTTTTAAAAAATTTCACCTTGAGGCTTAAGTCACAAACTATTTCAAGGCTTACGCCTCCCATCAGTGGAAGTAAAACGCTTCAATGCTAGTTTCCACCTTGTAAAACCTCGACTTTAAATATTCCTATTTTTCAGTTTTGTTTTATTTTTTTATTTAGTAAATATAGAAGCTGAACTGGCCACTAACTTCCTTATAGGCAACGCTTATGTGTGTAGTACAATTCAGTTGATTAATGAATGAAAATATAATTTCATACTATTTTCTCCTTTTTGAGTTGCTCTCAGGAACTGGACCATAGTAGTCCTTCCTCTAAGAATTGTTTCAATTCTTGCTGAAATATTTGTTTTACACTAATCTTCCTCTCCATTCCTCTCCACAACCAAAAATGCCTCTCCAGTAAACCTAATTTGCATCTTCCTATTTCTTCCCATTTCCTTCAATCCATGGCTAAAGTTCAAGCGTCCTAAAACATTTTCACGTATCCAACTCATATCCATTGTTGGCATGTATCGTGTCAACATGGGTACTCCCACCTTAAAGTGAGTCAAAACTAACATTGGGAGTAGATGCAAATAAAGGAAACCTGGAATGCAACTCATTGTGGATTTCTCATTAAAAAAGTGAGATGAAACAGAGTACAGAAGTCCTTACTTTGCGAAAGGACTCGGGCCCCATCTGCTTTTCCAGCATTTGAAGGACAGCCACCTTTTCCCAGAATTAAAATACAGAGCACAAATTAGGAAACCAGTAAAAGTAAAGATAAATGTGAATAATATTGTGTTGTTGTGATTACTCACAGATTTCCATGATCTTATTTTACCACATAAACCGATGCATTGTGTTCCATATAAATCCTTACAAGATGGGGAGGAGCTCAGTGCAGTAGCACCACTATCATCGGCTTTACAAACAGCACAATTGGCCTGCATAACATATTCATTATTGCTATTTTACAAGCATTTTACAATAGAAGTGAAAATAAACAAGTAATACTATAATTGTTTTTTTACATTCTATAGGAATATTGGGACAACACTTTTCAGCACAAAATGAGCAGAATATAAACTAAGAAAAAATATTTTGAATGGCAAGGCTACAGTATGCAGAATTAACCAAAAATGAAACAGTGAAAAGGTTAAAGTTATTTGGAGCACTAAAGACAACTTGAAAAAACATATGAAACATTTCCATTGACAATATACATCTTCAAAGCTTAAGGGATTAGAGAATATTTAAATTTATCTACTGATAGCAGAAAAAAATGAAGCACATTGTAATTTGCTACAGCCCAAAACATAATTTATTTGTTCAAACAGATGAAAGGAGGCAACTAAAGATCACAGCTGACACAAAACACTTCCAATCCATTGCAAGTCTAAGCTAAGAAAATTACTTCAGAAATGACTACGTAGTAAATCCTGTATACTTGAGAATTCAGATTATTCATAATTATTGACTATTACATGAACTACTCAGCCAAGCAAAGCAGCCCTTCTGTGCTTTGCCTCTGTTTAATTCATATGTACTGCTTTGTTAGTTGGATCTCTAGTTCACTTTTGTACCTTCTGTGTTTTATATTGTAACAAATGCATTATGTTTCCTATCCAAAAGAGAGGGAAAAAAATAAGAGAAAAGCCACACCACATCTCACCAAAAGAATGCATACCTTGTACCTCCTGTAACGTGCCTCATTATTTCCTAAATACTTTTTGATAAAGATATCTGTCATAAAACCAGCAAGTCCATCCAGCAACCACTCTGATAATAATAATCCAATAAACATATTAGATCAAACAGATTCCAAACTGCCAGTGGTCTAACTCCCAATAAAGTAGATCAAAAAAACACCCAATTCAGAGCTACAACTGTTTTCCTGATTAAGTAATAAGTATAACAAAATTACCATCATTTGGTGTCTCAGGAGTGATGTAAACACCAAACCACTGTCTTGCGAGTGCGTGAGCAAATTTAATTCTCGTGTCTATCGTCTGTCATATAAAGTATGCATGCATCAGAATATTGAGGATTTGTAAGGGAAATAAACTCAAATGCAATTGTAGCGATGGCTTTTTTGAAAATAGAATATAAAGCATGCAACTTGCGCTTAACACTAACAGAATTAAACACAAGCTCTATAGCCATTAGTAATCTTCCAGAACATCAAAAGCAAGTACAACACTATGCGCATTTACTTTCTTGAAATTAATAAAAAGGGAAAGGGTTGCATTCCCTTTATTTTTGTTCACATCACAACTCGCCATGAAAGGTTAAATGGAATCCACAAAAAACATTGTTGTCTTTCATGCATGCCACAGTTTTCTCCCACCTGCCAACCCCCATTATGAATTCAGACTTTGCTCCTATTTTCTTCTGTTCTTTCTTTTTCCCTTTGACTGGTCACATTCCATTGTTACCCTTGCAAAATATATTTATCCAAAGATACTCTAGCAAGGAGATTATTATGTGTTTGAAATTTGATATATTAATTTTGTCAAGACTTCTGTAATATTGTACAAAAAAAGAGGAAATTAAAAGGGAATTTTAATTATATCAAGAAGATATATTTATTATTTAATAAAGAATGAAATAATCATTTACATTATATAATAAAGAAAAAAATTGCATGAAAGGGCGATTTGGTAAAATAGTAATTTCATTTTAATTCCTCATCTTTACACGACATTAAAAGTTATCCCTTTCCTGTCTATTACCATTTCGGGAAAGTTGGTAAACATTGAAACTTAATCAACTCACACTTTTATTCCTTCTCAACAAAATCTATTTTTACTTTGCCTTTCAATTTCATATTAATAAATGTAGGTTTAAATGAAAGATGGTTCTCCTTATGAAAAATCTATATTCACAGTCCCAGTTCTGGAAAAAGCCAGCCTTTTTTATAAAGGTAATTTTAATAGTAACAGCAACTAAAGAAATAATAAGGCAGCTAAACTCCTAAGTCACCAAACTTACAACTTGGTTCACTTTGGTCCCAAAGTAACAGATATTACAGTTTCACCACCAAACTTTTAAAAAGGCTACACTTTAACTCATATTTTTGCCACAAAATGTAATTATCTAACTAATCTTCATCCACGGAAAGATACGTTACCCAGCTAAGATAGATTAAATTCAGGAACATCCCGTGAGTAAATTATCCTACATGGACGAGAATATTAAACTAATTATGTTTTGTTAACTAAAATTGGACTTAAGTGTAACCTTTTAAAAAGTTAGGAACAGAGCTATAACTTTTGAAGTTTGGAAATCTAAGAGAACCAAGTTGTAAGCTTGGATTAGAAAGAATTTTGAATTCTTGTGGAAGAAACTTTTAGGTTAACTTTTATTAGAAGTCGACACGCATTTGAAAAGGAAAATACTGCAAAACATAAGTTAGGCCAGAGGTTGACCTAGAAGAACCAAAAAGTTATCAATAAGAGGTGACAAAATCAACAATAAGATGTCATTCATCTATCCAAAACACTCCAACTGGGAGGAAATTATACTCTTAGACTTCCTTCAGCAAATATAAAGGAACCTCTAATTAAAATGTAATATTTTCCATACAAGATCGAACAACTTTATTCTATGATAACCCAAAAAAAATCACTAGGAAGAAATATTAAAGTACATCCACCAATAGCCTAACAAACCCCTATATCACATCATTAAATCATCTAGGCTAAGCAAACTATATCGCAACCCCAAAATTAGAAATAACAAGCCTCCCTGTTCGAACTTGTATGATTATGTGTGTAATCTTTGAACTCTACAAAAATTGATGCACATGATAGATGCACCCGCACAAAGTCACAGCATCATCACTTTCCTACTCCTTCCATGCATATCTAATGATAAAAATTTACATGAACACAGAATAGACAACATGAATGCAATATTCCTTGCAACTTGAATCGAAGAAACTAGAGCTAAGCCAAAAGACATGATCAATATCTTCCAAACTGTTCCCATGAACCATCCTGAGGAATCCCTGGTCCACACTCGGCATCACGCATATTAGCTCTAATTGTGAGTCCAAAAAAATAACTTATACTTGAAAAATCCTTGATCTACCATTCTCTTTCCCTGTTCTAATAAGAAATCTTTCAGATTCCTAGAATTCCAACAATTTGGAGAGATCACAATGATGGTGACATTAAAATGCAAATGCAGGCTACATATACCTTAAAAAAAATTTGTTTATAAGAATCACCTGAAATCCTCCAAGAGTTGAATCCTATCTCCAACTCCCACCTACTTCAGATTTTGGAAAAGGTAAGGTAAGGTCATTAACAATCTTGACCCTTGGCTACAACCAAGACCAAAATTCCACCCATTCTCATTTAAGTCATACTTACAATGTAAACGTCCAAAGTAACTTGCCTAACAATGCCTTGTCTGAGTTGGCATAATCAACAAAAAATCAATGCTACTATTATTTGCCTAATTTAAAGAATGTGGCATGACAGTCGTAGATTTTAGACCAATAATCTATAAGATCGTGAGAAAACTATATTTCATATCCCCAACCTATTAGAACGGTTATATATTTTCCCAAACTTTAATTTGTTATAAAATGTCCATAAGCTAATCATCATGTTACATTTGAAGACTTCCATCTATGTTGTCAACAAGTCTAACAAAAACAAATAACATATGTCGTTCAACTTCTTGTCACATATGTCATTTTCTGTTGTCTTTGTTAATAGAATGACCAAAAATTAGACCAAAACCCTTAAATACAACACAAACCATTAGGTTGGGAAAAATTTTTAACAAATCAAAGATTGAGACAAATTTGCAACCGATCCAATAGGTTGGGAACATAAAGCATAATTTACCCTAAGATCACTGCCAATATTTTGTATTTAAGGCTAAGAGAGGTAACTGAACCTATGACCATGTTTTCCTAGGACGTTTTAGATTATGTGTTTAAAAAAAGGGTTTTAGGGAAAGATGAAAAATGTGGATCAAGGAGTACTTGAGCTCCATGAATTTTGGTAATTATCAATGGGATACCAAGAGAGCTCTTTGAGGATCCAAGAGGGTTAAAGCAAAGTGACACATTTTCTTCTTTCTTTTTCATATTGGCAATTGATGGGTTGAGCCAATGATGAAAAGAACGAAAAGGTATAACTTGGTAGAATGCATTTGTGTTGGGATAAAAAGTGTCGAAGTCTCTAAACTTCAATTTTTTTATGATAAATTTTATTTTCTCCTTAAGCATAACAATGAGGAGAAATTTGTAAATTTAGTAAAGATGATTGAACTATTTTGTTATATGTCAAGTTTGAAGATAAATTTGTCAAAAGTTGCATCTTAGATATTAATTGTGCGGAAGATAAAGTTAGCTTTAGTTAACTTGTTTGGTTGTGAAGTTGGGACTTGGCAGCTAAATATTTAGGTTTACCTATAGGGAGGCAATTCAAGACAAAGTGTTTTGGTCACCAATTATTGAAAGGTTTAAAAGATAATTAGCAAGATGAAAAGTGGCTTTTTTTATAGAAGGATCTAGTTAACTTTGATAAATTAGTATTGTCGAGTCTTCCAAATTACTACTTGTCAATTTTCAATTTTCAAAATACCTATGAGTGGCTAAAAGATTTTCTATTGACAACATTCGTGTGGGGAGAAAGATTAATGAATTGGGCAATTGTTTAAAGATCGAAGAAAAAATGTTAGCATGCATTACTAACATCATCAAAAGAAACAAGGCACTATTAGGGAAGTGGCTTTGGAGACTCCCACTAAAGGAAGATTCTCTTACATAAGTTAATTAAAAATATATGTGTGTCAATAAGAATGGGTGGGATGCAATTCGTGATTTGCATCGCCTCGAATGGCAATCATTTTAAGACTACAATTCATTTATTTATAGCTTGGGGGAGTGGGAGATGGAAATAAAATCAATTAATGGGAGGATCCTTAACCGAAAGTTGATTCTTTATTTCTTTTTCAATAAGATTTCTAAGGTTATATAGAATATGTTTGGAAAGGAATATTCTTATTGGCAAATTGCATTCACCAAAGGTTATAATTTCAATTTAGAAGAAATTTAAATGATTGAGAAATTGAAGATTTCTCAAGTAATTGGAAGGAGTCATAATAAGAGCCAATAGCAGCGACAAAAGGATATAGACTAAGGGTTCAGATGGATGTTTTTCCAATAAATTTCATTTTGAGATTCTTGTAGATCCTAATGAACATGTTTGGATCACTTTGCATGATTGTGGATGCATCCAAATCCAAATGAAGTATCGTTTTGTAGTGGTTGATTACTCTTAGTAAGATACAAATGATCAGATTCAATAAAAAAATTTCAAGTCTTGCCTTTCTTCTAATTGGTGTAAATGTTCTTCAAGTCTTGTCTTTCTCCTCGTGGGTGTGTGCTTCGTAAGAATAGGAAGAAATAGATCATTTATATGAGTACGAACCTTAAATAACATGTACAAGTTGTACATAATTGAATTGTTCCCAAAATATTATTTTAGTTGTACATAACCTTTTAGCATGTACATATGTTATATGTACACATTGTACATAATGTACATTTATTTATATACAGTGTACATAAACTATATGTATATATATATATGTACACGCTATGTATAAGCTATTACGTTGAAACCAATTTGATTGTGTACAATATATGTGATTTTAAAACTTCAAATCCATTAACTTTACAATATCCAATTATAAATCTTCTTTGATCTAAGTTACAAAGAAATATAGGAAAACAATGGCTTTTCAAGACCATGTTAATCTTTATTTCTAAAAACTTTGAAAATAGTAAGGTTTCAAAGGTAAGTGTGTTATAAAGCTACAAACTACGATAATTTCTTTGGATATAGTGGATGTAAAGAAATAAGAGAATCTTATAAAGATAGAGAAAATGATGAACATTTTTTTGTGGTAAAAAGTTTTGTTCTAGGCTTCAATTTTTAAAGAACCGAAAAACCATTCTCAATTTCATAGGGTTTGTATATCCTAGTTACGTGGAGGTTTGTAATTGATATGGCATATAGCTATTGTTTAGTATAGCTTGGTTATTCTTTTGTAAGTAGATTACGAGCCAACTTCATAATTTTGTAATGGCCAAACTATGTTTTATGCCCCCAACCGATTGAATCAGTTACAAATTTACCCCCAACCTATGATTTGTTAAAAATACCCCAACTTAATGTCACATTTCAGAAATTCCATCTTTTCTATCAACACATCTAACATAAAATAATCATGTGGTGTTTAATTTCACTTGATGAGTCATTATGTTAACTTGTTAATGGAATGAAAAAAAACTACATGAAAGTCATTGAATGCAATACAAACCATTAGGTTTGGGACATTTTTGAAACAAAATAAAGGATTGGAACAAATTTGCAACCTATCAAGATAAATAGGTTAGGAACATAAAAAACATAATTTACCTTTTGTAATTATTACATATATTAATATGATATCATGTTTCTTATAAAAAAATGGTGCCTTATTTCTCTTTTGATTTAAATCTCCATTTCCCCTCTTTTGATTTAAATCTCCCTTTCCCCTCTTTTGATTTAAATCTCCCTTTCCAGCCTGTTGAGTTTTGATCATCTCCCATTTAACCAATTATTTTTCCTACCTTCACTAATTCATTCCAAGAGAAGAAAATCCCTTCTTATTTTCTCTAACCTCTTTCTACACTAATCAAGATCTTAAAAGTTACAAAGTCACAGGAAGACTCAATAAGATAATCTATTAGAATTAAATAGTCCCTTCCAAAGAAAGAAGCCATTTTCAAGTTTATCACAATCTTTCAATGATTGGTATTTTTTATGAGTAATGCTAAGGTCACATAAATTTACACCTACATTTGCACTCACAATAATAATGGTGCGACATGTGCCCAAATTTTCTTGAAAAATGAATAGTTTTTTTCATTTTTGAAGTTATTTGACCACATGTCACGCCAGAATTGGTATGAGTGCTAATTTATATGTCCTTAGCATTTCTCATATTCTATTAGCCTTGGTTGATGTCATCGAGGTCAACCCACGAATTTCAACAGCTAACAAACTACCTCAAAATCCCAATAAACTAGCTAGTGAAACCACCTAGTCTTCAACACAATCAATACTGTAAATGCAACTTTTAAAAAGATATATTTGCAAAGTTAATGCCAATCTTTCAATGATTGGTGACCAATATTTTATTGGCCTTGGTTTATGTCCAAGATGTAAACCAATAAATTTCAACAGCCATCAACCCACTTCAAATTCCAATAAACTGGCTAATGACATCACTTAGTCCACAACACAACTAATACAGTAAATGCAATTTTTACAAATATCTCTTTGCAAATCCAATACAGTGTTAGGTTGAGAAACAGACAAACCTGATCAATAATCCTCCCATCAAATAAAATTTGAGAACTGAAAATACTCATGGAAGCTCCCAAGCTTAATGCTGAAACTGCCATTTCAGGCTCCACAAAAACTTGCTTGTATGACCCAAAAGGAAAGTTCACAGAAAGGTAGTCCTTGTAACAGCTGTAAACATAAAACCAAAAATCTAAATCAACTGCCGTTTTAAATCATAACACCAGATTTCCAAGAGGCATTTAACAAGGTATAGACCTGAAAGCACTATGAAAAAATTCTACAGTATTGCGAAGATTTGAAAAATTGGTCGGCAAACACATGTGTGATATGAGACTAAATTGGGGATCAGGAAGGATTTCAAAAGGTCCAACTGCCAAAGAAATCCACTGTGCACTAACTGGAACATCTAATCTATACACATATGTTTTGCATGGGGGATCATCCTTGCTCAGAACCTGCAAAAGTGCAAAGAGACTGATATTTACAGAACAAACTTTAATTTTGCAAAGTTATACAATAACGTTACAATATACTCGGTGACTATTGTTTTCCTGTGTACTAAAAACAGTTAAACATTAAACCCAATTTATTTATAATAATACAGCAAGATAATGAATTCTGTACCAAATTATACATGCACAGTAATATGTACTTTACTATAATTTCAGATATTTTTACCCGTATTCCTACAATACTTGATCAGCCAGTTTGCAATAGACATCAAAAATTAACAATGATGGTTCATGCAGGCCAAATGGAACAAGTATGTTAAGAAGATGAAGTTATTAAACATCAAGAGAAAAGCAGTGCTAGTATACAAAAGCAAATTGCTGGAAAACAATATCCATATTGAGTCCCCCCCCCCCAAAAAAAAAAAATTAAAAGAAACACTGTATATATTAATATTATACATGTTGAGTTGATTGGGTTATTTGGATTGTATTGGAGTGGAGTGTCTAGTATCTCTATAAATCCATGATACAAATACTTATTATCACGAAAATCATGGAATTATTTAGTGATCTCATTTTTTCTTATTTTCTACTTTGATTTCCCAACATGGATTTTCTATTTGGATAGTATTGTAATGGAGTGTCTAGCATCTATAAATCCATGAAAATAGTTATTATCAAGAAAATCATGGAATTGTTCAGCTATTTCATTTTTTTCTATTTTCTACTTTGATTTCCCAACATGGTTTTTGAGTGGGCTCTAAGTAAATCATCATTGCCAATTTTGTAAGGCCTTACAATTTCGCAATATTATTCAAAAGGCTTACTGACTTGGAAAGTTGTGTTTTGACGGTGAGGTGGGTTCTAAATAAATCATCATTGCCAATTTTGTAAGGCCTTACAATTTGGCAATATTATTCAAAAGGCTTACTAACTTGGAAAGTTGTGTTTTGAGGGTGAGGGTAGCTGTTTTGATAAAAATGCACTTTATTAACTGAAAAAGGCCACTAAACTCTATTTAGCCTATTACGTAATTTCTAATGAATCTCTCCTGACTTCTACTGTTACTTTCTCAACCCTTTGGAAACTAATGAATATTACCTCCTCATCTCCCCAAGGCAATCTCATGTTCCTTGAAGATATTAATAGTCTTTATTCTTTCCATCTGTGACCCACAATTAACCCACCCCATACTACCATGAATTTTACCATGATATGTTTCACAGGAAACAAGAAACTTTATTGAAACTCAATTTACAAAAGTTAGGACAAATAGGATATTTAACCGCTTTATAGAATAGTAACCCACATAAATAAAAAAGTAACAAATACTTATTATTGAATGAAATTGAAAGGGAAGAGCTTAGCATTTCCTCAAAAAGCCATATTTAAAGGGACCATTTCATTTCCTTAACCAGTTTTATTAAGGGCAATCATTGCAACTTGCAACATAAATTAAGGGCAATCATTGCAACTTGCAACATAAGACCTGGACAAGAACCATGGCCACCTGATGCTAAATTTATATTTTACTTGATCTTTATCAATGATAAAAGGTTTGCAATTTTTTTTTGGGGGTACTATTCAGTTTCCTAAGACTTTTAGTCATTTCAAGGATAGGTAGGTAGAGAAATTGACTTCTTTTTGGTATTCTTTAATCAACTCTTTCTTTCTCACTTGAAAGAGTACAGATGTTCTTGAGCAGCTGAGCACTTGCCTCCCCGATGTATGAGACCTACAAATACTTATACTATTGTTGGATTGATGATCCATCAGTATCTTACTCTCCAAAGCATCTTTCTCAAAGGGAAGAGGATAAATGTTCCTCAGTTCCTACTACCACCTACCAATCATCCGGTTCCTATTACCTGAATGATGGTCGACCTCATATACTCACTTTCTAAATCTATCATATGTGAGGTCTGCTCATAAAAGGTTGTTTTTCTAAAAGAATTAAGATTAATGCCAAAACCTATAAGCTCTTTCATTTTTCATGAAGTATTGGGTCACTCCAGTTTGGTGGAGATTTATAGAAAATAGAGAAAAATGGGTTTGTCTAACACTTGTATACATATCCAAAAATTTATGATTCTCGGTATCCTAAAAGAATCCATGTAACATAGACCAAAACATTTTAACAACAATGTCTTTTGCCCATAAATATTTCAGCCAATATATTTCTTTAAGTGTCTACTAGAGAATTATTCAGCACAATATATCTAAATTTTGAAAGAGAGAAAATTTTCATAAATTACCATTAGTAAGATATAATTAATATAGAATACCAATCATTTTCCCTTTTTTTCTTCTAATAACTTGCATACTGACCCTAGACTTATCTGATTGAGGATTTTTCAAGAGTTCCCTCAATGCACCCTTTCCTTTTTACTTGGCACTTGGCACCAAAACAATATAACAGATCAGATAGTCTATTCTTTCCATTTTCCTACAATGAACAAGTACTTTCACATCAATGAATTCTTTGTGACAATGAACAAGTACTTTCACATCAATGAATTCTTTGTGACAAATCAGAACAACAAAGAAG
Organism: Hippophae rhamnoides; assembly: GCA_033030585.1. Lineage (NCBI taxonomy): Eukaryota > Viridiplantae > Streptophyta > Magnoliopsida > Rosales > Elaeagnaceae > Hippophae > Hippophae rhamnoides. The sequence goes on along the minus strand of CM065436.1, from coordinate 45,095,264 downwards.
CTTCCATAAAGCGTGCTCTATATTTCCTTGTGCATGTGTGCAATCAAATCACAAGAATTCCTAAGGAACAAATCAATATGCTTCTACAATTATCTGGACAATGTGGAGCGCCAAGTGAATTCTACTTAAGCTCATTTTGTAGGAGCACAAATACTACATTAAAAATATGGCAAGTTTCATCGATTACTTGTTTTCAGAGGCTGTTTAAGTAAGAGATTGACTCTTCTTTCATGGAAAAATCCAAATGAATCTAAGTTCTGGCATAAATTGGGGGACCAAATACTCAAATTAACACTTGACAAAACGTAATTTGCACAATAACCAAAGAACTGAAGCTCATTTTTGTGGAAGACAAATAAATTAAAGATATGGAAAGCTTCATGGAATAGTTGTTTTAAGAGACTATTAAAGAGATTCAGTCTTCTGTCATGGAAAATTTATGAAAAGGAATCGATATAAGAGTACAAGTTGTTATATTCTCACCTGATACAGCAAGGATCCAGTACTAACGGCCATAAAATTTTGGGGAACAGTAAACTCTAGATCATAGCTGTTCATATATCAAGAAAATCAAACTCCATAATGAATACTAATGATCAAATGAAACAAATTTTCAAGAACATTTCTTACCAACAACGTTGTGAAGCATCATCTACACAAGGAAACCAGCACCTAGCACGTCTAATCTGGTTATCAGTGTGGAGAACACTACCATCAAAGTGGATGCCAGTATCTGGCTTCTCTACCCAATAATTAACACGAACAAATCTCACATTCTGCATCAAAAAGACAAAAACCAGCTTACATGAAAACCCTAGAAAACCAAATTTCAACCACCGTACTTTCTGAGTATAAATTCCACTAGAAATATAACAGCATTCATCCGAATAAATAGAAAATATGCCCGCAAGAATGCTTCAATACATATCCAACTAAATTAAGACAACCAAGAAAAGGTAATGCTACACAACTTGCCTATTGTAAAACTATAATGAAGAAACGCTAATATAACTTCCAAATCCAACTTGTAATGGGGAAAAATAGTTAAAGAAACCTGCTTGATTTCTCCGTTGGAATATTCAGTCCCATTCTCCATTAGTATTTGATCCTGCTGCTCATTTCCAGTCTTGAACCCCTTGCAGCAATTTATAAGCAAATTAGGCACCAGTTCTCTCTCTAAAGCCGACACATATGCTGAGCCAGCAGCTTCAGCAGCAGAGTTCGGTGTCAAAACCGTGCTCCATTTACTCTCGCTTTCTGAACATTCGTAATTCTGCGGATAATATTCGAATTCAGTTGGCTCACCATCCACCAAAACACTCTCGATCCCCAAATTTTCAGCATGTAACCCTACAATCCCAATATCTGGGACAGCTATTTCAAGCTCAGTGTACCTAACAAAAAGAAAAGAGCTAAATTAGCCATCTTAGGAAAATATTCCAGCAGTATCCAACACCAAGCAGTCATAGCTAGCTTTCAAGAATCAGAGCCACAAAAAAGAGAAGCTTTCAAGAAAATTTGAAGAACCCAATTCTCAAATTGGACTATTTTTGTTAACCCAATTCAGAATTAGCACAAGACACACACAGAAAGAAATGAGAGAAAGAAAACGAAGAGTCCAACTAGAGAAGAAAAGAAGAACATGACACCAACCCATAAATGCAACGCCTCTCGATGTCGATGTAGAGGCAAAGCTTCTGGTGACGAACGACAGCTCCGGAGCTATCGGGCTTAGAGTCTTCATTCTTGGATTTGCGAGGCTTGGCCATGGGGGCATGGGTGGTGTCGAGAGACAAACCGATTCGAGCGTTCTCTCTTCCTCTGGGTCTGTGTTTGAGCTTCAAAGCAACTAAGCTAAGGGTTCAATTTATAGAAGCACAACAGGGGATCTTTCTGCTGATTTAGGTCACACCAGAAACCCATGGGGACAATTGTGCCTAACGCTGACTTTTTTACTCTCCACCGTACACTTGCTCATGAGCGTCATCCAACGATGAAAGATGATCTTGGAGATGAGGGAAGGGTGTCACGAGTCGGGACTCAACGATGAACAATTTGAACGTAACAAATGTAATTACACGTGAAAAAACAAAATTACCATAAATTTTCATTGTTTGTTTAAATTTATATCACTTAAATTGATAATTCCTCTCTTTAGTGATAATTTTATAAAAATAAAATTATTTATATCAATAAAACTTGAACGATGTTTGCTTTTAACTAGATAAATGGGTGAAATTGATCTTTAAATGGGAACAATGGATTTTATTTACTATATTAAATGAAAAGAAAATTGAATAATTTTTTGAAATTCTTGAGTCAAAAGTTGATGGATTTAGAACGGGGGATCAATCCCAATTTGATTTCTACGAAAAGCAGGGACCAATTAGGTAAATTGAAGGACACACTGGTGGGATACACTTAAAAATTGCATGTGCAAATCGGTATTTTTTTTTTTATTTGTTTCCATCTTAGCCTTTGGATTTAAAACAATGTAATTGTCTATATTTCACCTGTTGTACAATGTAATTGTCTCTATTTCATCTGTTGTTTTAAACCCTATTCCAGTCAACTAAGATCTCAACATCCACGAAAATCTGGTATTTTTTTATCATTTTCATTTACTCAAACTTGAGGATTTTTGAGAGAATACGAGGAGTCATAATTTGACAGCAAAAATGAGCTTATGAGGATAGCATTTTGAAGATTATTCATGGGGATTTTATTTTCATCTCTATTTAGTTGTTTCTATTGTTTTTCCTATGTTTTTCCTTGTTGAATTTGTGTATTGGAATATGAGTACTGATGGGTTATGTGCTTTTATTTAAAACTACCTGTTAATAGATTTAATAACATTATAGCAGTTAAATAAATGAAATTTATTGTTGTATATATTTATATATATATATATATATATATAGACATGAGAAAAAATCCGATCAATCTGTTTAAATTGAGAAATCCGATCTTATTTATCATAATTGGATTGATAGATTTTATCATCGGATCGAATTCGATTTAAAAATTATATAATCTACTCGAATTCGGATCAATAAATTTTATAATCTGTTATATCCGATCCAAACTAAATTACTAATAAATTATAAATAAATGCATATTTTATTTTATATTATGTTATATTTAAATGTTATACATAACATAATTATATTAGATTATTATTTTAGCTTAAAATAAATATAAATATTTATAATAATTTAATAATTGTATAGACATTTTTTTTATTCTTTTATTTTTTTAGTTTTGATTATAAATAATAATATTTATTACAAAAATATAAATTTAACATTTAAATTTGTATATATGATGTTTTATATGTGATAATAATTCATAAATAAATTTCAATATCAATATGCCTCTATCTAATCCAAAAAATCCGATCTGTTTGGATTTGGATTGGTTCGAATAGATTATATCATCGGATCTGATTTGGATTAAAAATCTTCAAATCTGCTCAGATTGAATTCGGATTCAAATTGGGCAAAAATAGACAGTTTCAATCTGATGTTCACCCGTGTATATGTCTAATCAATTATCATAGAGTGTGTTATTTATAAGCGAGACTCTCACAAAAGACAAGAAATTATATCACCAAACATTTCATAAACTAGTTTATGATTGATAAATAAATTCAGATAGTTTGTTTAGAGATTAGACCTAGGTGTTATGCTGTGATTGGCGTGTCTTGGTTAAAAGTTGATAATAAAATAATTGGATTGTTGATGAGTGAATAAAAAATACTAAAATTATCATGATTTAATGTACTTTAATTGATTAAATAGATTTATATTTGTATGATTTTATTATATTTTTATATAAATTTGTCTTTTTAGAATCACGGATATTTTTATTATTTTTCAAGTATTTTCGTTCAAAAATAACTTAAAGACTCGAAAAAAAATACTGAAGGCTACATCACAAATATATTGAGAAAAAAATGAGAAAAAGTAAAAAGAATGAAAAAATTGGACAAAATGGGTCAAAAATGTCAAAAATACCTAGTCTCGAGCGCAACCAGCACATGCTTAGCAATGCCCGCACCCATGGCATCTAGCACACCCGCACCTGTCCTGTACGCCCTGTGCGCATGTCACATCAAGTCCTACGCACGCGCCAACGCCCATCTACTGCATATCTCACCCCTCACAAGCATACCAGCCTATCCAAACGAGTTCAAAATCAATTTTTAAGATATTTTTTTACTTTTTTAACTTTTTCCTCACCTATAAAAGGATCATCTCTCCCATTATAAAAATCACACCTAAAAATATATTTTCTTTTCTCTCTATAAAGTTTTCTTAGCTTTTTTAGTTTTAAAGTTCTTCTATTTTTTAGAAAAACTAGTTATGCTTTTTATAAATTTGCAGTTTTTGATTCAATAAAAGAAATTATAAATCCGTTTGAAGGTTTTCTATAACGGAATTAACATTAAAGTTCTATAAGGATTCTTTTGAGGAATATATTTTTAAATGATTTTTTTACAATTATTTTTATGTTTTATTCCTATATGTCATATTTGATTTGTTTGTGATTAAATTTATTATTGCTGGTTATTTATAAATATGATATAATAATAACGTTGTTATACTTGCGAAATATTAAATAAGTAAAATATTTTTATAAAATAAATTATTTTTTGTTTTTATTCAAGATTTTATAATAAGCATGTTAGAGAGAAATATATTATTTTTCATTATAAACTCAAATTTGAAAATTAGATTTTAAGGTTTAATTATCTGTCTAATTTAGAGTAGTGCTCTTTTATTTGTTGATATAATCACCCGGTAATTAGAGTGAAGCCATATTTCAAAAGTGTTTATAAGAACTATTATTCGAATATGTATTGACAACATATTTTTCTATAATGATTTTAAAACTTGAAAATTAGTACTCGAATAATTAAATTCATAAGTTCAACTTGGACAACTTGAATAAAGTTTAGAATATCTAACACCACCAAATGTGTCATTTAAATTGTTCATTTTCAACTTGAATAAAGTTTCAATTGATTTCATTAACCAAATTAATTATCGACCTCACTCATAAATGTTAATTGATTTATTTAATTGACAAAGAATATCTAATCCCACAAAATGTGGTATTTATATAAAAAAAATTAATAAATATAAATTTATATCTTTAATAACTTAAATAATATGAGCAAGCATAATTAACTTAGTTATTATATCCATAAATACTTCATTATTATTAATGATAAAAATTTACATAATTGTTTATTTAATCAATATCTATTTTTTTATGTTATTAGATTAGGAAACACAAAACATCAAAATATATTTGATAGGATGTTTAGGATTTAATTTCACTTTTAAAAGTTTGAATGATAAATTAAAAACCGCATATATTCCTTCCTTAGATTGATTTTGGGAGTATACTTTTCATTTTCTATAAAATGATTCGTACACTTGCGAGAGTTTACAAATATAAAATCAAAGTATCTGCAAAATCAATATTGCTAACCCAAAGCCAATTTTGTCTTATCAAGTTTTTAGCGTCGTTGCCAAGGACTTCATGTTGTCTCATCAATTGTTGGAATTTAATCAGATGCACTATGGAATTGAATCAGATTAAATGATTATCTCTGATTGAATAACATAATTCATTATGTTGTGCATACTCTTAATCCTAATTTATTACATTTTCAATTGTATTCATTAGATTCCTATAGGTGAGGTCCATGCATTCTTGAGGTTCAAAATACCTACAGTTTTGGTGCGTTAGTCCTAGAGATAGGTGGAACTTAAGGTAGACAAAACAACATTTGTGGCTATGTATAAAATTCAAGATTCTCTTATGTGCAATGTTTCAATACTCGATTATTTAAAATCTATGATCATAGTAATTCTTCAAGATTCAACATTGTTTGCAAATTGAAAATATTGAAGGTGATCAATAGAGGAACTAAAGACTCAAGGGCACAAAAAGCTTACAGTTGTTTGATAATCTTAACCAATATATTTAAGTCTCGTATAAATAAGGTATGTACATGAAGAGTTAAACTTTATTAGTATGGTATGGGAAGTTAGAGCTCAAATATGGATACAAACTTTGAGCATGGAGTGTATCATCAAGATAGATGGAGTATTAAAAGATGGATGCATTAGAGTTACATATGTTCTGAGTGTCGTGGTTTTGCATTTGGGTCTATTTATGAGAATAAACTCCTTAGGTACATCTTACATTATTTTATTATGTTTAAATGCCATGCTTGTATACAGTCCTTATTGTTTATGTTGGCATTTCTTTGTGCAAATATACAGTATGTATTTTACTTAATGTATTTGAACCAAAATAACACTTATCTTGAAGATCAATTCATTGATTAATGCCTTTGATTTGATTAACAAAACAAGTCTCGAAAAGAGACAATACAAAATAATGAGTGAAGAACTTCGTTGGTCATCAAATTATAACTTTATTGACAGAAAGTTCCACAAACATAAAAATTAACACTTTCACCCCTAGAGTTATTGAAAGCCACACTTAAGTCTTGTTTATTACACATGGATTTCAAATTTTATACTATTTATTACATAGAGGTTCCATATATTATCAAGTTTAGGGACCTATGTGTGACATATTAGTCACACTTTGGTCCACAAATTAAAGACTTATATGTCCAAATATAATAAATTAAGAGAAAAGGTGTTAAGTTTTTATATTTAGGGACATCAATAAATGCTTAATTTAAAGACCAATGAAGCCCTTTACCCAAAGTTCCAAATAATAATTCCAAAATTGAGCAACAAATGTGAGTATTTCATGATTTATACTAGAGAGGTAACTCATGCAAAAAGAAAAAAAATAACAACATAAAGCTAAATAATAAATGAACGAAACAATAATAAGAAAATGGCATTTTAAGGCTAATAAAACAAAATTGAATAAAAATAGCTAAATAAGGTCAAAATTCTCCTGCATAAAAGTCTCATTCTTGAAAAGAACTCAACCATGAATTATCAATTAGATAGAAACTTCTTTTCGTGTCTTCATAGAAGTGAGGGAACTATATTTGACAATACTAAAACAACGTAGTAAATAAAAGGACTCAACTAACTTCTATGCTCTTACATTATAGCCTTTCTCTTTAAAAGAATATTGAAATTTTCATACGTACAAAAAATTATACAAAGGTCAATTGTTATTTCAACCAAAATAAGCATCTGTGACTTAGATGAGAGGTGGAAGCACTAACCTATGGAATCTTTCACGAACTCTATTCCAACTCGACCAAGCAAGCTTCACAACATGAATTAAGTAAATAGCATAGTGGAAATACAAAATAACATACTTAATTCAACACACATCTAAAACAACTAATAAATAAGAAATAATAATCTGTAGTAAACACACTAATGACGATATATCTCACATGTTTCTATCCAGACTAGTAACATTTAAAAACAAGGCAAGCATCACACAATATGTGCAATAGGCATACATACTAAAAAAGCTATAACAGATTTCCAATATTTCAAAACCTCATATATGGGAACATACTAGGTAAATGATGATTGTACTATCACAACAAGCGATAATACAAAACATAACATACCAATAGAAAAAGTCTAACATATGGTACACAACCAGGATAAGGAGATACTGACTCTTTAAAGACTCACACCAAACTCGCAAGCAACAAAAATAAATAGAAAGAAGATGAGAAATAGAAGTAATATAAATTAATCAAAGAGCAGACAAATTAATTTAAAACAATAGAAGTAATAGTTAGAAAGCTATAGGCATATTACAAAGAAAGGAAAGAAAGACAACATAAATCAAATAAGCTTTATAATCAAAGTTTAAATATAATATGTTAGTACATAATCGATAGAAACTCATATTATAATAACATAACAGCTAATCATGTATAATAGAAGATATAACAATATAAAACCACATAGAACCCTGCCTACGTGGTAACATCATCGGGTTGCTTATGACAATCACTCAGCAATAAACAATTCACTAAACACAATAAACAGATATAACTCGATAAAAGTATAAATGTAAATACCTTTCTCAGTCGAGACTACTATGTCCTAGCTACCTATTGCTACCTTTGCAACTAATCTATCTAACTCTTCTCCAAAGCCAACACCATAAAAATAGTGCAATCAATTACAAACAACCAGCAATGTGTATAACAATGTGGGAGTTACCTTAACAACTATCATTGTCTTGGAAACTCAAACATATAGTCTAACCTAATCCTAAAAACACAGTATTTCTCACAACCCATTAGCAAAATAGTCTTAAATACCCACAACTTAAGAATGTTATTTTACTCTCATAAGCAAACATTATTTCGACTAAAAATAAATAACAATAATTAATTAAATCAAATTTTATAACTAAGAAGATATATGAGAAAATATATAAGAATACTTAGTCTCCCAGTTTTCTAAACATGTGAATCACTAAAATTCCTCCAATATAATTATCAATCAATTACATGATCAATTGAATCTAACCTAGCATGTATTTATATCTCAAGTAAACTACACACCATATATTAATTAACCTAATCACACTCCACTATCAATTAAATTGCATACCACTCATTAAGTTCATCAATTATGGATCACATACATAAGAATCATACATCTTTGCTTATAAATTATGCAAGTTATTTAATTAAGACAATCAATTAAATAATTCTCTCAAAACTATTTCATTGCCTCTATAGATCAATTGTTGGCCAAACAATTAATAGCATAAAAATTAGATTAAATAATATAATTAAATTAAAATCATAATTGGGGTAAAATATTAGATCATCACATGATTAAAATTGGGTTCATAAGACCACTAGATTAATAAATTAGTTAGACATAATTTTGTTCATAAAACTTATATTTTTCATAAAGAAAAACATAAAAATTGATAAAAAAGAAGAAAAAGAAATACAATCAATATCTTAAATCGTAGCACCAATCTCCTCTTGAATCTCCACCAAAATTGTATCTTCTTTTGAAATTTTTAGTATTTTTCTCTCTTATTGGCTCCAAAAACTGATGAAAAATATGTTAATTTCGGCTCATTAGGGTTTATGGGGGTAATTAGAGGGTTGAATATAGCTCAGGTGAAATCTGAACCGTCAAATAAACTTCAGATCAAGGGTTGAGATCAAAACAAGTAAAATTAACTATGTTAGTGAATAGGAGAGTAACACATGGCATACATGATTTATTGAGCAAATTAGAGAGCGATGCGTGGCATGGGAGACTGATCTCGATCAATGCTTGCTAATTCAACACCATATGGCAATACATGATTTGCGACTATAGCTTGTGTGGCACAACGTTGAAAGGAATGGACGAATTGACTGAGGACATATGGCATGAGCTTTAACAGCACTATGAACTCTGAATGAATGGTGTGTTGACACGTGGCATAGGCTTTGTCACTATGTACATGCAATGTTACTCTATTGGGCCTTTACACTTACATGGCATACGCGTGGTTTACATCGTTAGCTCTTATGCTTTCATGGCATCCACGTGGTAGCTTGTAATTGGTCTTGCATTAAAAATTCATAAAAAATCCATAAAAATTTCAAAAAAAATCAAAAATTATGTTTTCATCTCTTTTCACTATAAAGTTAATATTTTAATATTTTTAACCCTAAAAATACTACTTATTGAATATAACAAGTAAATATTAAGTAAAAAAGTGTACTAATAACTCTACTTTCATAGAGTCATCACACCCCCAAATTTAACTCTTTACTTGGCCTCAAGTAAAACCAAGTCTAATTAAATAAAATGACATAGGCAGTATATTCATAAATATATATATCTATTAATATATGCATATTTAATAAAAAATATTCCCTTCAAAATTCATACAATTCTATGAAAAAGAGGTTTACATATTCATCAATCAATTTTTCATCAATACAAGGATATATAAGGTTTTTGACAAATTGATTCATGTGTGTGTGTTACACATGATATCAACTAATGCACTCGTGAAATAAACCTATATGAGCATGCTAATCAATTCAATCTTTGAACAAGTCTCATAAGTTTATATTTCTCATTTCTTTCCACTAATATAAATATGCACTTAACTAAATATCAATATAGACTTTACATGCTTGTAATGTAAGGCTTAGGTGGGGGTCGATAAATGAAGATATTTAGGCTCTTTCCACACCTTAGCTTTCTTTTTATTCATCATGCACTTTTTAACTGCAATTAAATTTTAACTTAATATTTAGTACACATTCTCTTTATCATTATTTTCATATTCTTTTATTCTACATCTTTTTTTATAACTTCACAACACCCCTAAACTTATTTTTAATTTTATTTTTGTTTTTTATAGAGGGATAATTGTGTTGCGAGCTTTTTTTTTCTCTTTTTTTATAGGGTACATCTCATTTCACCTCACTCTATAGCATAACACATAATTGCATTTTTTTCTTTTCATACAAGCTAAAGGTGCAAGGGTAAAGGTAATGCTTATTGGTTAAGCATAAAATGTGGCTTAAAAATATGAAAGCTTCTTTGTTGGGCTCCAATGAGTGACTACGAATATTAACAATGGTTAGTTTGAAAGGCTTAATCAATCCAAATAAGGCCTAAATCATTTCTTTTACTCAATACTATTCAGGATTTTACCTCAAGGAATGATCAAATAGATTCTAAAACCTAGCATATCTCATTAACTCAAATAACTCACTACAAATTTTCTCTCAATAAAAATACCAAAATCAATCATGAACATGTGCATAAAAATTTGAATCAATCAAATCAAAACTAACAAGTATATCACATGATTAATGTAAGCATCTTAACGAGCATGTTACATTCCTTATCTTAGTCATAACAACCAATTTTTATCATTGAGTTTAATACATCCTATTTAGCAGAAAGGCAGATATATCATGAGTTCATATGTTTCATATAAAGCATGCATGCATTTAGTTTCCATATATTAATCAATTTCTACCCAAATCATGGTTAAAAACATCCTAAATATAATAACAAATTTTGTAAAAATTAAAAATATATATTAAATACTAAAGTAGAGAATAAAGTTCTCTCCCCAAACTTAAATTGCACATTGTTCCTAATGTACATATATAAATATGAAAAAGTAAAAGGAAAGAAAACTCCCTTAGTCTTGACACACAATATATGTCGTTGAAATGCTCAATCTTGATGAGACATTGCTATCTATATTTATTCACTTACAAAACAAAAAATAATGTTCCTCCCAACCACCCTCACATTTAACGTCCTTGACTAAAATGCCATATCAAGTCCTTAGGTACATCCTTTTGTGTCCATTTACTTTTGAGTTTGCCCAGAAATAGTTTCAGTCTTGATTTATACAATAATACTTTATGTTCTGGTTTGAAAATACGGTGTTCAATTCTCTTATCATGCCATATTATTGTTTTCTTTTTGTACTTTTTGGCATTCTTATAAGCACTCAATTGTAGCTCATCTAATTTATGTATTTCCAACATCTTTTTCACCTCTTTATTGGACTCTTCTACTTGAACACTTGATTTGGGATGGTAGGGAAAATATGTGAGGTCTAAACTTGGTGGCCCTTCAATAGATGGTTTGAGCTTAAATCTCATCTCAAAATTTTCCACAACCATATCAGGTAAAAATATGGGAAGTGTAGCCTTCAAATAGTTCACACAATCAATAATATTGATCATGGATTCCGTGCTTTCAAAATTAACACAAATTGAGTTGTTTCTTGGTGAGTTTACTTTTTTGTTTACAAAATTATGTGTAACAATCTTAAGTGTAGGCAACTCAACAGATTCTTTTATCTTCATAATTAGTAACATTTATACTTAAGCATTAATTAGCATTATTAATATTAGGGGGTTCAGATGCTTTAAAAACTTTAAACGTTGCTTGTTCATCTTGCACTCTCATTGTAAGCTCATCCTTTTGTACATAAATAAGTGATTTTTTGGTTGCTAAGAATGGATGACCAAGTATGATAGGAATGTTACAGTCCTCTTTCATATCTAGTATAATGAAATCCACCGAAAATATGAACTTGTCTATTTTTACTAGCACATCTTCTACCGCCTCCTAAGGTTTCTTAATTGATCGATTTGCCATTTTTAATGTTGCTAAAGTAGGCTTCGTTTTACCAATGTATAATCTTTTGAAAATCGATAATGGCATAAGGTTAATACCGAAATCCAAGTCACACAATGCCTTGTTAAAGTGGATGTTCCTAATAGTGCAAGGGATGTCAAAACTACCTGGATCTTTCATTTTTTGATGTAGTTTTCTAGCAAGGATGGCACTACAACCTCCAGTAAGGGTTATGGTTTCAATATCTCAAAACTTATTTTCTTACACAAGATGTTCTTCAGAGATTTGGCATAAGAAATCATTTGTTCAAGTATATCTACAAAAGGATTATTTAGGTGTAGCTTCTTTAAGACATCTAGAAATTTTAAAAACTGTGTGTTTACCTTTTTCTTTTGCAGTCTTTGAGGAAAAGGAGTAGTGAGTTTGTAGAGGTTACTCTTTTTTGGCTGAATTATTTCCTTTCCATTACTCTCTTTGTCCACTGCTTCTTGGCTTTCTTTATCCATTAATTCCTCCTCATCCTTATTAGTTTCCTATTCCTCTTTATCCTTTTTAGTCTCATAGTCCTCCCTATCCTTTTAATTCACATCTTCATTCTTTAGAGATTTACCACTCCTCAAGGCTATGGCATTGAAATGCTTCTTACCTTCTCTTCTTGAGTTTATAATTGTGTCATTTGGAAGGTTACCTTGAGGCCTTTGACTTATAATTTGGGAAAGTTTCCCCATTTGAGTCTCTAAATTCTGAATCAAAGTCTCTTGAGTAAACACTTTTGTATTTACTGATTGGATGAAGTCTTTTATCATCCCCATTAAAGCATTTGTATTGTCCTCAATTAGTGTCTTCTTTTCTTGGGCTTGTGATTGTTGTGGTTGTTGAAAACCTGGTGATGTAAATGATTGATGGTTGAATTGATTACCACCTTCATTGTTGTTATTACTCCAAAAGAAATTTGGATGTTGTCTCAGTCCTGGATTATATGTGTTCGAGTATGGATTATTATTTTAGTTCACATTGCCAACATAAAATACTAATTCAGAAATATTTGGATAATTATCAAACAAATGAGCTCTCCCACAAAATACATAAGGCATACTTGAATCTAAGACCTGATTTATACTCGTTGGTGAGTTTTTAGCCTTCAAAAAATTCACCAAAGATGACACTTAAGTTGTAAGTGCCATGATATCATTTACCTCACGCATTGCAACTACTCTTCTTATTGCTATCATTCTATCCATTGGCCATTGATAATTATTGCTTGCCATTTTTTCAAATAAATCATAAGCTTGATTTTAAGATTTGGCTAGCTGAACTTCATTAATGGATGTATCAACAATGGATCTTGTTTGAGCATTGTAGAAAGTCTCCATTTGGATCCAATTAGGGATACCATGGTGAGGAAACTTCCTTAACAAATCTTTGAATCTTTCTCATGTTTCATATAAAGACTCCCCTTCATATTGTTGATAAGAGATAATGTCATTCCTAAGCTTGGCATTCTTTGTTAGTTGAAAGTATTTCATTAATAATTTCTCCACTAAATCAATCCAAGTTGTAATGGAATTAGGTGGCAAAGAGTTTAGTCAAGCTCAAGAATAGTCTCGCAAAGAGTAAAGGAACAATCTAAGCCTAAATGCCTCTTCGGTCACACCATTGAATTTAAATGAATCTCCAACTTCTATAAATAATTTGAGATATAGATGACGATCCTTTAGTAGTAATCCATTGAACTTTTTGTAGTATTTAAAACATCACTCTCTTTAGTTTAAACTGATTAGCTTCAATGTTTGGCCTTGTAATACTTGGATTTACCCCTTCCAACATAGGTAATGCATATTCATTCATAACTATGTCCTTATCATCCATCAAAGGTATCTGATTGTTCAAATTTAGCTTATTATTGTTTATTTTTAATGGATTAGCTATTTTTTTACTTGGGTGACAACTTGTTGTTTCCTTATTTATCTTAAAGTACGCTCAATTTCGGGATTCAAAGGCAAACTTTTTCCTTTACACACTTTGCTCATACAATACTCAACAATCTTTTTAATAGCACTAAAGGATAAGTTTAAATTAAAAAAATAAATCAAAATTAAAACTAAATTAATTAATTAAAATTTCAAACAATAAATCAAGAAATTTAACTAAAATAAATAAATAAATAGCTAGATAACTAAAAAACATAAAATTAAGAAATATAACAAAATTAAAATAAAATAATTAATTTCTAATATTTATAATCCCTAGCAACAACGCTAAAAATTGATCGGACACAAATTGTGTGCAATGAATATGCGAGTATAAGTATTACAACAAGTAATATAATGATAAGAAAAGATTGTTCACACAAAGATTATATTATTAGATACTTATTTTTAAAACTAAAAAATAAAAATCAATTCTTTTTGTATTTTTATGTTTTAAGAAAGCAAAATTAAAAGAATTAAAAATAAATAATAATAATTAATTAAATAAAATTTGGTAACTAAGAATATATATAAGAGAATATCTAAGAATATTTAATCTTCCAATTTTCTAAACATGTGATTCACTAAAATTCTCCAATATAATTATCAATTAATTACATGATCAATTGAATTTAACCTAACATGTATTCCTTTCTTACGTAAACTACACACCATATAGTAATTAATTTAATCACACTCTCATGTTAATTAAATTACATACTACTCATTAAGTTCATCAATTGTGGATCACATACATAAGAATCATACATATATGCTTAGAAAATATGCGTGTTATTTAATCAAAACAAACAATAAAATAATTCTCTTAAATCTATTTAATTGCCTCTATAGATATATTGTTGGCTAAATAATTAATAGCTTAAGAATAAAATTAAATAATATAATTATATTAAAATCATAATTGGGGTAAATTATTAGATCATCACAAGGTGAAAATTGGGTTCATAAGACCGCTAGATTAGTAAAATAGCTAGACATAATTTTATTCATAATGCTCATATTTTTCATAAAGGAAAACATAAAAGTTGATAAACAAAGGAGAAGGAAAAGAAATACAATTAATCTCTTGAATTGTAGCACCAACCTCCTCTTGAATTTCCATCAAAATTGTATTTTTTTTTAAGTTTTCATTATTTTTCTCTCTTCTTGGATCCAACAACTTATAAAAAAATATGTTAATTTTGACTCATTAGGATTTATGAGGTAATTAGGGGATTAAATATAGCTCAAGTGGAATTTGGACCATCATATCAGCTTTAGATGAAGTGATGAGATCAAAACAAGCAAAATTGACTACCCTTTCAAATAGGAGCACAACACGTGGCATAAGAGACTGATCTCGATCAATGCTCTCTGAATCAGTGCCATTTGATGAGACATGATTCGTGGTTATGTCTTATGTGGTGCAATGTTGGAAGGAAAGAAAGAATCAACTAAAGACACATGGCATGACCTTTAACCGTGCTAAAAACTTAGAATGAATGTCGTGTTGACACTTAGTGTAGGCTTCATCACTCTATACATGCAACATTACTCAATTTGTCCTTTATGCTTACATGGCATCCACGTGGCTTGCACAGTCAACTTCTATGCTTACATGGCATCTATTTTGTAAGAGATCGCCAAAAATACTACTTATTGAATAAAACAAGCAAATATTAAGTAAAAAAAATGTAATAATGACTCTACTTTCATAGAATCATCAATCACCACTCAAGAGCATAATTTTGCTCACACAGTCATGAGTTACTAATGAAAGTGTTTGAAACCCAGTACATAACTAGGGTAAAAAGATACTGACTCCTTAAGGATTGGTCTCAATCTCTCTAACATCGGAATAAACACTCCGTAGACATAACACAAAAGTAATATTAATTAATAAAAGAGCAAGAAGATTAATTTAAACACAGATAATATTCAAAATGTAGTAGGCATGTAATAAATACTAATTTTTTTCTTATATAAGTTTAAATAAAAATATTTTGGTATACAAACAAACTAAACTCAGATTATACTAGCACAATAGCAAAGTATACACAACAACAGATGCAACAAGGTAAACCCATATAGAACCTTTATCTTTGGAGTAAAATCCTCAGGTGGATTATGGTAATCACTCGACAACAGATAAATCTACTAAATAAAAAAAAATACAATTGAACAAAATATAAATGTGAATACCCTAATTACCTATTATTTCCCTCTCTCGTTGCCTCTATAACTACTTGATTTGACGCACAGATCTAACTCTTCTCCAAAGCCAACACCAAACTTAGTAGTGCGATTGGTAACCAATTATCATTTACGCGAATAATAATGTGTTCTAACATCGTGGGAAACCACCAAACCACAAAAACAAACAAACACACACTATTTTGGGAACTCAAGTAAAGTTACCCAACCTAGACTCATAGTTTTTTTTCTCACAAAAATTGTAGAATAATCTCAAGCTCTCAATAGTCAAGTTTTCTATTTTACTCACTTAAAATATAACACAAATACTGAAATAGACTCAAAATAAATTGTGAAACGGAAGTAGTATTCATAGAACATTTCGATAGAGTTTGGCTAGATTTCTTGCTTACCAAAAGAGAAAAGAAGGGGTATTTATAGAACCACTCAAACAAGTTTAGCCATCCTCGTTGGCCACGTCATTGGGGGTTCGATGATGGTTCCAGTGAAAGGTCCATCAAGGGCCTTATCTAGGTGCCAAAAAATTCAATTTTTGTTTCCAAAATTACTGAGTAATTTCTCATAAATACCCACATACATAACAAAACAAAAACAACAAGTCACAAGTAGCACGAATACTAAGAAAAACAACCCTATGGTATATTGATGAGCATAAGACCGGCATTGGGTTAACAATACTAATTTTGCATATACTTTGGTTTTATATTTGTAAACTCTAGCAAGTGTACAAATCATTTTATAGAAAATATGTGATTAAGTTATTATTCAAACTTTTAAAAACAAAATTAAATCTTAAACATCATGTCATAATATTTTGACTTTTTATGTTTCCAAATCTAATAACATAAAAAGACATAGATATGATTCAATAAACAATTATACAAATTTTTATCATTAATAATAATTCAATATTTAAGGATATATTAATTAAGTTAATTATGTTTGCTCATATTATTTAGGTTATTAAAGATATAAATTTATATTTATTGATTCTCTTTTTTTTTATAAAAATACTACCATTGGTGGGGTTAGATATTCTTTGTTAATTATATGAATCAATTAACACTTATGGGTGTGATCGATAATTAATATGGTTAATTAAATCAATTCCAATTTTCTAAGAGATTGAAAATGAACTATTTAAATGCCACATTTACTGGTGTTATACATTTTAAACTTTATTCAAGGTGTCCAAGTTAAACTTATGAATTTAATTATCCGAGTACTAATTGTCAAGTTTTAAAATTATTACAGAAAAATATGTTGTCAATACATTTTCGAATAATAGTTCTTATAAAAACTTTTGAAATATAGCTTCACTCTAACTACCGGGTAATTGTATCAATAAATAAAAGAACATTACTCTAAATCAGACCGGATAATTAAATCTTAAAATCTTATTTTTAGATTTAAGTTTGTAATGAAAAATAATATAATTCTCTCTAACATCCTTAATATGAAATCTTAAATAAGAACAAAATCAATTTATTTTATAGAGATGTTTTACCTCTTTAATATTTCGCAAGCATAAAAACATTATTATTATATTATATTTACAAAAAGACCAACTATGTTAAATTTAATCATAAATAAATTAAATATAAAATAGAAGAATAAAACATAAAAATAACTGTAAATAATTCATTTTAAAATTATACCTCAAAAATATCTTTACAAATCTTTGATGCTAATTCTGTTTCTAGAAAACCTCCAAATAGATTTTTATTTTCATTTATTAAATAAAAAACCTGAAATCTAGAAAATTATAACTAATTCTTCTTAAAAAGAGTAGAACTTTAAAACTAAAAACTAAAATACTAAGAAAGCTTTCTAGAGAGAGAAAGAATTGAGAAAATTGTGTTTTTTGGATGATTTTTACAATGGGGGATAACGTTGTTTTTAAGTGAGAAAAAGGCTAAAAAAGTGGAAAAATATCTTGAAAATTGATTTGCATGCGTTTCGAATAAGCTGGTATGCCTGTGGGTCGAGGTGTAGGCGGTTGGGCGCTAGTGTAGACAAATGGGCACAAATAGGGGCATGGATCTCAGCATGACATGGGCTGGAGCACACATGACTCTTTGGATGCACGTGACACTCAACATGGTATGCGTGTGATTGGGCAATTTCGTCTATTTTTCATTTTTTTGATTTTTACTCATTTTTTCTCACTTATTTGTATAATAAATGTATACTACACTTTGAATATTGTGATGTATTGCTTCTAGTATTTTTTTTCTTCGAGTGTTTAAATTATTTTAGGAGTGAAAATACTTAAATAACAATAAAAATACACATGATTCCAAAAATAGAAATTTATATAAAAATATGATAAAATTATATAAATATAAATCTATTTAATCAATTAAAGTACTTTAAATCATAGTAATTTTAGTTCTTTTTAAGCACTTATCATATATGTATAGCATGCTTTAATACAAAGTGTGACTAACTATATGTATGTGTGTGTTACTGATCAATAGTAACCAACCTTATACAAAAGAAGATAGAAACACCAAATAAAATAAACAGACTTTGTGTTTTGTATAGAGGAACGCAAACAAAGACATAAAGAACAATGGGACTTGTAATCTTCCCATTTGGCTTTCGTGGGAAAACACTGCATAACTAAGCATAGATGCACATTAAACATTAGATAATTATGAAGATGACCTAAAGATGTTTGTTCTCACAAAAAATCATTGATGCACACCCAACACCTAAAAAACACACCTATTCCAAGTGCATCCATCATGTGAGCTCCATTCATCTTCTTGGATCAACTCATCAACTTTCTATTAGTCCAAAATATAAGGGTCTTAGCACATCTACAATTGAAATGTGAAGGTCTCAATCTATACCTGTAACCTGCACACATGAAACAAACATATACCCATGAACGTACCATGTAGAAACAAAATTTAGTCTATCAACCACTATCGTATTACCTTTACAGAGATACACACATATAGGATAAACACATAACAATATGTATCAGAAACACATGTAATGTACACAACTCCTTCTGACTTCGTGCCATACTTGCCTTAAGTGAATGTCTATTAGATAACAAAATGTATTGTAATCCTACACTCATATTCCATGTAACAAGTAGAATGGTAACAAACACATAGTTGTGCACCCAAACTTCTCCCCTAGTTGAAATAGAAAGTCAAAGAAACACCCCTAAATGAGAGAGATAATGAAAGAGAGAAGGCATACAATAATGTAATAATACTAACACTTATGTAATACCGTAGAGAAAGTTAAAGCAAACAAAATAGGCAATAACATATGCTAGAACAAAAAACTGAATAAACAAAACAAACTTATTCTTAATAATTAAATAGTATGTTACATTTTTATTTCAACAAATAAAAAGAATATACATTGAAAACAACATAAAAACAAATCCAGCACACTTATTTGTCCTCTCCAGCATCATTATTATCAAGAACACCACTATACAAGGACTATTCGTGGTCAATAAGAGCTACAATAGACTGATGATGAAGAACAAAAGTAGCAAACCAATTAAAGGAAGGGTCATTTTCATCTTTACCAAAATTTCTAAATAGGGAGGCAAAAGCATCAAGGGAGGCTACACCATAGAGAGAAAAAGTGCCTCTAGAGCCAACAGGTCATGGTATAACTAAGGCTGAAGAGATAAGTGAACCATGAATAGGTGGTGAAGGAGCAGGGTGCATGGTAAGAAGTAGGAAGAGCAAGTGTATAAACCCTTTACATATCTATGTAATTATGGTTTAAAGTACATAACTCCTTAAAGAGATTATTGATAGCAAAAACAGCTTCATCTCTAAGGGGAACATATGTAGATGGAGATGAAGAAATAGGAGTAGAATTATAATGGGTGGATAGAGCAACATACTAAGAAAAAGAAGAGGAAAGGGTAGCTTATGAATGCTATGAGCATCTATGATCGCCACTCATGAAGTGTGTGCAATGAATACTTAAGTATTCGTATCACAACAAGTAATATAATGATAAGAAAAGATCGTTCTCACGGAGATTATTTTATTATAAACTAATTTTTAAAACTAAAAAAAATAAATTTTTTTGTGTTTTTATATTTTAATAAAGCAAAATAAAAATAACTATAAGTAAATAACAATAATTAATTAAATGAGATTTAATAACTAAGAAAATATATGAGAAAATATCTAGAGATACTTAGTCCCCCAATTTTCTAAACATGTGAATCGCTAAAATTCCCCAATATAATTATCAATTAATTACATGATCAATTGAATCTAACATAACATGTATTCCTCTATCAAGTAAACTACACACCATATAGTAATTAATTTAATCACACTCTCATGCCAATTAAATTGCATACTACTTATTAAGTTCATCAATTATGGATCACATATATAAGAATCATACATCTCTGCCTAGAAACTATGTATGTTATTTAATCAAGACAAACAATTAAATAATTCTCTCAAATCTATTTAATTATCTGTATTGATAAATTATTGGCCAAATAATTAATAACATTAAAATCAGATTAAATAATATAAGTAAATTATAATTATAATTATGGTAAAAATTAGGTTCTTAAGATCTCTAGATTAATAAATTAACTAAATTTAAGTGTGTCCATAAAGCTCATATTTTTCATAAAGGAAGACGTAAAAATGGATAAAGAAAAGAGTAGAAGAAGAAATACAATAAACCTCTTGAATTGTAGTGCTAATTTTCTCTTGAATCTCCATCAAAAATTGTATCCCCTCTTATATTTTTCTCTTTTTTTAGCTCCAAGAATTGACCAAAATTATGCTAATGGCTGCTCCTCATTGGCTTCGTGTTAAAAATTCATAAAAAATCCATAAAAATTCTAAAAACTCCCAAAAAATTATACTTTCACCCCTTTTCACTAAAAAATTTATATTTTAATATTTTTGGTCCCAAAACCACTATTTATTGAATAAAACAAGTAAATATTAAGTAAAAAAAGTGCGCTAATAACTCTACTTTCATAGAGTGAAGAAAGATAAGGGGTAATCAGACAAAAAATGATTGTCCTATAATTCAAGCCTCCAAGATCTATAGTCGCAACATTAAGGATAACACAAAGGAAGTGTTCTTTATATAGAGTGGCAGTATGATAATGTTGACGGGGATGAATGACAATGCTTACAACATCATTAAGATGATGATTGGGGGCATCTTTATTAGCAGTAAGGGCACACCCACTATAGGTGTGGCCTGGTTCTACCAATTGTCTTGTCATCTTAACGAAGTTGTGTTTATTCACCTAAGAATACTCATTAGGAATGTAAGCAGCAACAAGATTCTCAAATTCAAAGGGGATGATAGGGAAAGAAATTTTTATCAACATCAAGAAGAGATAATAAACTAACAACATCATCTCTATCTAAAGTAAATCTTTGCCCTTTGAGAACAAGTTTTGTAGAAAAGTCAGAAGTGATTAAAGGAGGTAAGGTAGCATAAAACACCCTAAAAAAATTTCATCATACAAGAAAGATAGGCTTCAAATAGAAAGCCAAGAAAAATAGGCAAACCTTTCTTTGATTACCGAAAAGTCATGGATAATGACATATCACTTACAAAGGATGCATACGTGACTAAAAAGACTAGCAGACTTAGATTACTGCATCTTCTTCTTTGAACTTGGAGAATATTTTGGGGCAATTTTTTTGTAAGAAAGTGAAGATAAGAGGTACATGTATAGTAAGAAGAGAAGGCAATAAGTTTGTGGTGTGAAGAAATGCAAAATGAGAGTTAAAATTTATAGGACTGTACACACCTTAGTAAACCCAGGGTGAAGGAGTAACGAGGCATTGTGAAAATCTGCAATATGTCATGGGAAGGGAAAGAAATAGAGAAAAAGTGTCAAACCACAAAATATAGATATTTTTTATTTTTCAAAGCAATAAATTGAGAAAAATATCACAAATAAATGTCAAACACAAAGTAAAGCACGTAAATCATATACAGGAAGACAAAGTCAAATGGGAAAAAGAAAATAAATTTTTCAACCCCACACAAATCACATGTAATAGTAATCAAACTACATCCCTCTGTTTAAAAAATTTATAAAGGGCAATGGAGTTAAGATGTGGTCTCTATGTCATATGAGAATACAATGTATGTGGCACTCGAGGTACATTTTATTTAGCAATTCTTGAAAAACTTGTTGAGTGATCCCTATACAAGAAACCAAGTGGACTTTTTGAAGATCCACGTTATGCCTAAGATGTGCAATAAATCCAACTTGAAGATGCTTAGATGAGAGACATTTCCATATAGATGGCACAAATATGCAAAGGAGTGAGAAGTCAATTTCTTGTAGTTATGTCTCAAATTCCCATGTTCACCATAGTGGTGACAAGTAGGAGGAACAATAGGAAAGGGAAAAAGACCACTACTGGAGCGATGGAAAGAACTAACCTTAGGTGAAATGTTCAGCTTGATAGAGGAAAGAGGTTGGGATGTAGCAACTAACTCACCTTTTGGTGTGGCTATAACAAATTTCAACTTTGATTCTTGTGTAGTAGACTTAACAAACTTTGGCACAACCCTCGATGAAGTAAACACCCCTTCTTCATAATGAATACCTCATTTATCACCGAAAGACTTGGTACTACTAATGATTTCATTTAGCTTTTGAGAACCAGTCATCAACTTATTAAATGCTGATGACAAATAAGTAAGTTCCTTCTCACTCACATAAAGCTTATTCTTTAAAGCTCTAATTGAATCTTCCTTTTCTTCAAGAAAATATTCCATATAAGTAGCATAATTATTAAGAATGTTTACTTTCTCGTGTAACTATTCAACTTCACCTTCCTTCTTGGTAAAAGTATATGTTAGATAATCTTTATTACTTTTGAGAACAATAATCTACTTCCTCAGAAGTGAAATTTCAAAATTCGGATAAGACGAGGGATCAAGATTAACAAACAGAGAAGTGGTTGTACTAGTAGTAGGATTATTTAACTATTCCTTGAGACTTTTCATTTCGTCATGATTTGCATTAAATCTTTCCTACAAATCAAAGTATCTTTTCTAAATGACCTCACAATTGTTAGAGATCATTTTGTTCACAGTTGATTAAGGAGTTCTTCTCATTAAAAGTGACCATAAATGCACTTATATTGCATTTCCTTTCTTCCAAGCTCTCTAACGCCTTTTTCCATGCTTTTTCAGACGTTATATGCTTCATATCGTAGGTTTCAAGCAACTCATCTTACTTATCATCATCATCTTCTATAGTTACCTATTGAACCTCTAAGGTAAAAGTTTGAGGTTCTTCGACGATTCTTGAAGCCATAAAGGCCAAGAAGTTTCTATTGTATGCTTGTTCGTGCTTTTCTATTTTGAAAAATAATTTATAGTAATATGCCTAAGGTTTTTATATTCATAGCATTTTATTTTGTTGACATGGCTCTTACTAAGTTTCTCAGTCTCATTCTCAGATTCTTCATCAATCTTCACATATCTGGAGCCTTTAGTAGTTGAGCTATCTCTTCTTGCTCCACCAAAATAGGTCTTCTTATTAGGAAAGAATCTAGTTAATTTTTTGGCGAGTAATGCCATTTCTTCTTCATCTAGGCTATAATCTTTGTCACTTAAAATAGTGGTGTTTGCTTCCGTATTGGTACCTCTTCTCTCGGTGCTCTCGAGTGCAATGTTCTTTCCTTTTCCAATAACAACTTGGTTCTATATGGGAAGAAGGTGATGAAGTTCGAATAATTCCAAGTCACCTACCAACTCATTCGTGGTGAGTTTTCCTAGCTTATACATAGATTCAATCACCATAACTTTAGCTTGCAAACAATAAGGGAGACTAGCAATGATATTCTTAATTTGCTTCTCTTCACTAATTGATCTTCCCAAGTTATAAGAACTATTAAAAATGTTTGAAAGCAAGCATAAAACTTGTCAAAAATCTTGTCTTCTTTCATTATATAGAGTTTTGAAGTCTCTTTTTAACTTTAATATCTTGGATCTCTTAACTGAAGAAGTACTCACATGTATAGTATCAAAGATGTTCCAAGCTTGTTCAGAGGTGGTGCAACTCTCGCAAGTGTATGAATCATTTTATAAAAAATGAAAAATATGCTTCTAATGTCAATTTAAGGAAGGAATATATGTAATTTTTAATTTATTATTCAAAAATTTTAAAACAAAATTAAATCCTAAATATCTTGTCACGATATTTTGATTTTTTGTGTTGCCTAATCTAATAAAATAAAAATAAATGTAGATATGTATTAAATAAACAATTATGCAAATTTTTATCATTCATAATAGTAGAGTATTTATGGATATAATAATTAATTTAATTATACTTGCTCATATTATTTAGGTTATTAAATATATAAATTGATATTTATTGATTATCTATTTTTTATATAAATAGCATATTTGGTGGGGTTAGATATTCTTTGTTAATTAAACTAATCAATTAACACGTATATGTGAGGTCGATAATTAATTTGGTTAATTAAATTAAATCTTTTTTAAGAGATTAAAAATAAAACATTTAAAAGTCACCTTTGGCGAGGTTAGAAATTTTAAACTTTATTGAAGATGTACAAATTAAACCTAAGAATGTAATTATCTTAGTGCTAACTTTTAAGTTTTAAAACTATTACTGAAAATATGTTGTTAATACATTTTCAAATAATAATTCTTATAAAGTTTTTTAAAATAGAGCTTCACTCTAACTACCGAGAGATTGTACCAACAAATAAAAGGACACCACTCTAAATTAGACCGAATAATTAAACCTTAAAATTTAATTTTCAAATTTAAGTTTGTAATAAAAAATAATATATTTCTCTATAACATCCTTAATATAAAATCTTGAATAAAAACAAAATAAATTTATTTTATAGAAATGTTTTACATATTTAATATTTCTCTAACATACCAACTTTATCATTATATCATATTTACAAATAGCTAGACATGTTCAATTTAATCACAGACAAATTAAATATAATATATAAGAATAAAACATAAAAATAAATGTTAACAATGAATTTTAAAATTATACTTCAAAATAATCCTTACAGAACTTTGATATTAATTCTGTTTCTGGAAAACTTCTAAACAAATTTGCATTCCCGTTTATTGAATCAAAACTTGAAATCTATAAAAACATAAGTAGTTCTTCTAAAAAAGAAAAGAACCTTAAAACTAAAAAAACTCCAAAGATACTAAGAAAGCTTTCTATAGAGAAAAAAACTAGAGATAGAAAGAGAGAGAAATGTGTGATTTTAGGGATGATTTTTACTATAAGGGAAAATGTCTTCTTCTAGGTGAGGAAAAGGCTAAACAAATCGAGAAAATATCCCAAAAATTGGTCTTGGACAAGTTTGGACCAAAATGGCACTCGTGTGGAGGCAATGACATAGCATGGGCATGGTATGGCACACACAGGCACGAATGGGTAGTCTTTGACGCAAGATTTGGGAAGTTTTGTCATTTTCTCATTTTGTTTCTCAACATATTTGTGATGTATTGCCATCAATATTTTTCTTTAAGTTATTTTTGAATGAAAATACCGAAAAAATAATAAAAATACTTGTGATTCCGAAAAGACAAATTTATATAAAATATATGATAAAATCATACAAATATAAATCTATTTAATCAATCAAATTACATTAAATAATGATAATTTTAGTTCTTTTTAAGCACTCATCATAGATGCAACGAGGTAAACCCAAATAGAACTCCTGTTTATGTAGTAAAATCCTTGGGTTGCTTATGGAAACTAATCGGCTGTAAACAAATATACTAAACAATAAACATATACAACTAGATAGAAATATAAATGTGAATACCTCTGTCATTTAGGACTGCACTACCCTAACTACCTATTATTTCTAAGAAAATAGCAAACCACCTAATCACAACTTTAGGCGGAGTCAGTTAATTAGATTTTATTAAGGTGTTCAAATTAAACCTAATAATTTAATTATCAGAGTACTAACTTTCAAGTTTTAAAACTATTATTAAAAACATGTCATCAATATATTTTCAAATAATAGTTCTTAGAAAAAAAATCTTGAAATAGAGTTTCACTCTAACTATCGGGTGATTGTACCAACAAATAAAAGAACACTACTCTAAATCAGACCGGATAATTGAAGCTTAAAATCTTATTTTCAGATTTAAGTTTGTAATGAAAAATAATATATTTCTCTCTAACATCCTTAATATAAAATCTTGAATAAAAACAAAATCAATTTATTTTATAGAGATGTTTTACCTATTTAATATTTCGTAAGTAGAACAACATTATTATTATATCATATTTACAAACATAGAGTCATGTTAAATTTAATCATAGATAAACTAAACATAACATATAAGAATAAAACATAAAAATAACTATAAAGAATTCATTTCAAAATTATACCTCAAAAGAATCCTTACAGAACTTTGATGCTAATTCTGTTGTTGGAAAACCTCCAAATGGATTTTTATTTCCGTTTATTGAATTAAAAATTAAAAATCTATAAAAATATTTCTAGTTATTCTTAAAAAGAGAAGAACTTTAAAAACTTAAAATTAAAAAACTTTATACAGAGAGAAAGTTAGAGAGAGAAAGAGCCGAGAAAGTTATGTTTTGGGATAAGGGAATAGGGTCCTTTTATAAGTGAGGAAAATGCCAAAAAAAGCTAGGAAAATATTTCAAAAAGTAATTTTGGACTCATTTGGACAGGTTGGCATGCGTGTGGAGTGCAAAAATTAAGAAAAAATAGGCATTTGGCACGTGCGAGACATAGTGTGAACGAAAATCGGCTCAATATGTGTTGGGAATATTTTGAGCATACACGAGCATGCGTTGGGCGTGTTCTTGTTGCATATGCTAGCAACACGCGTGCAAGCGTATGTTGGGCATACGCATGGGACTAGGCGGCTGCTCATATGATTCTGGCCGTTTTAATCCATTTTATCTAATTTTTCCATCTTTTTGACTTTTCTTCATTTTGCTTCTCAAAATATTTGTGATGTATTGCCACCAATATTTTCTCCGTGTCATTAAGTTATTTTTGAATGAAAATACCTAAAAACCAATAAATATACCCATGATTTTGAAAAGATAAATTTATATAAAAATATGATAAAATCATACAATTATAAATCTATTTAATCAATTAAAGTACATTAAATCATGGTAATTTTAGTGCTTTTTAAGCACTCATCAGCTAACCCTGCCCAAACTTATAGTTTCGTTCTCATGAGAATTGTAAAATAATCTCAAGCTCTCAACACTCAAATATGTTATTTTATTCCCATAAAACGTAATATAAATACTAAAATACATTGAAAGTAAATTATGAAATAGAAGTAGTATTTAGAGAAAATTTCGACAAAGTTTTGTTAGATTTCTTACTTACAAAAAGAGAGAAGAGGGTATTTATACAATTGCTCAACCAAGTCTTCCCACTTTTGTCGAGGCCTAATCGGCCATCCTCGTTTCCCAACTCACTGGGGGTTTGGTGATGGGTCTTATGGAGTCCGTCGAGGGTGTGGTCGAGGTGCAAAAAAGTTCAATTTTTTGTTTTTCTATTAATATCCTCACTCACAATGAAACAAAAACTTCAACTCATAACCTAACATACATATTGAGAAAAGTAAATCTATAGTGTATGTATACCATACTTTTATACATATATGTCTAACTATCTGCTTGTCTATATTACTGATCAATAATAACCAACCTTGCACAGAGAAAGATAGAAACATTAAGTAAAATAAACAGACTCCATATTTTGTACACAAGAATGCCAACAAAGATAGAAAAGACAACATGACTTCTAACTAATATCAAACAACCACTCAATTAGAAAAGGAAATACCAATTTGATAAACTACAATATTTCTTATTAAAGGACATATAAAGATGGGGTATTTATTGATAACTTTAAACATTAAGGATACCTTGCCAACCCCCATTATTGATCACTCATCGAGGGCTCGTCATGGGATCATCAAAGCACTAGAAAATACGTTTTTTTGTTTTAAAAATTACAGAGTAATTTTTCACAAATATCCTAAAACGCAGCAAAACAAAAATTACAACACTTAACCTAGCATGCATACTACGAAAACCAATCTCGTGGTGTGTATAAACATACTTGTATACAAAGTTTGGTTAACTATATGCATGTGTTCATTATTGATTGTGAGTACCCAACTTTACACATAAGAAGACAAATACACTAAGAAAAATAAATAGACTTTATGTTTTGCATACAGGAATGCCAACAAAGACTCAAAGGACTACAAGACTTGCAATCTTCCCTTTTGGCATTACATGGAAAAACACTATAAAACTAAGTACAAACGTGTATCAATCATGAGAAGAACATAAATATAACCTAAAGATGTCTATTCCTTGAACAAAACATTAACATATACCCAACATCTAAAAGCACACCTACTTCTAGTGCATCCATCTTGTGCACTCCATCCATCTTGAAAATCAACTCATCCATACTCTACCAGTTTAAAACAAAACGATCTCACCCACACTCTGTCGTTCTGCTAGTTTGAAACACGAAGGTCTCAACTTATCTACACTCGACAAGTTTGAAACTTGATGGTCTCAATCTACACTTATAACCTGCACACCCGAAACAAACACATACCTATGAATGTATCATATAGAAACAAGGTGCAGTCTATCTAGATACTATCGTGTTTCCCCTACATAGATACACACCAATTGGCTAAGCATAGTCAAACATGTAGCAGATAAACATACACAATTTACATGCAATATAAACGAAGACTTAACTTGAACATATGCAACATTACCCCTAAGTGTATACATATCACATAACTTAGATGTAGTGTAAACTACACTAATCATCCCATGTAGCAAATAGCATATTAACAAAAAAACACGATGCATAAATGAACACAAGTTGTGCACACTTCTCACCTTTTTTGACATGAAAAGTAAAAAAAAATGCATACACAATATGCAACAAAGCATACCCTATATGCAAGAGAGAAATCAAATAGAAATGAATGCAACACTAACAGTCATGTAAAATGAATACATAACACTATCGAGGCAACACCAAGGTAAGAACATGCCATAACTAACAAACTAAATGCACAGACAAACCAAGAGAAGTGCAAAAATAAAACATCTCCCTGATGCGATACATGTCATAGAGCTTCACATCTCTACCTACTGTGGGAAGGCATTAGGGACTTCGAAATGCACTTATAACATATCAGCAAGACGGGTGGTCAAACAATAATGTCAGCGAACCTATAAGAAGAAGTTGACTAGGAGTCCAACTATCTTCCACGTTGACACATTCCTAATAGCTCAACTATCTTCCCCTAACGACATTGGGTTGATTCGATCTTACAAGCTAACCCCATACTATGTACACATATAAGAAAAGTCATCCTAGTCTACCAAAGAACACATGTGTCATGCATCCAAATAGAAAATACTAACCAAACTACAACATGCAATAAAGCACTTCAAAGCAAGAATGTTGTTAAACACATAAAATGACATGAAATAAGAGAATACGTACTATGTAAATGATATGTCATACTAATAGTCCTATTTATGGATGATTTATACAAAGTGATGTCAAGAAGAACAAAACACAAAGAAGCATCATATGAATATAAAGCATAACTAATGGAGATTGAGGTGTTAATCAAGTTGATTTTCCTATATGTTGATTAAATTGTTGTTTCCAAATATTCTCAAGATCTTTTGCAAGAAATTGATGGTCCAATGACTAGGGATAGATTTGGAAGATCAAGTTGGGTGCGAAAATTACTTTAGGAATAAATTTTTGTTTTAATTAATTGTGGTCTTTTATGTTTAGTAATTTTTGTTTTAGTAAATTGTGGGTTTTTTGATGTTTTATTATCATCTTTTTTTTATGAATGGATTAAGCCCATTAGTCTTTTATCTTTTGAAGTGGCACCTAGGATTTTCTTTAAGGAAGTGATGTCTAGGATTTATGACTTTTAAAAAAACATCATCAATGTAAAAAAATGATGAATATCATTAATGAAAAATATATTTCAAAAAGCTTTTGCTTTGCCTTCTTGTGTTCTTGATTGAATTCTTGAATTTGACTAATCAAAAGGAGTGATTATCCTTTGTGGAATCTCAAGATTAGGGTTTTAAGGACTTTTCTTCCTTATTGTTCTAATGTAATAATCTTCAACACATTCTTAGCAATTTAATTATTCATATTCCTTTGAGTTCATAGGTTCCTAGGGTTATTCGCCTAGAGGGTCCCCATAATTTGGTATCAAAGCTTTGATTGATGGAAAAACAATTATCTATCTTTATTTTGAATTCTTGATTTAAAAAAAATTCAACTTGTTTTGTTTAAGTCCTTTTCTACATTCTTAATTCAGAAAAAAAAAACAAATTTTGTCTATTTGAGTCTTGTGTTTTCTTTTAATTTCATTGTCGTTGTTTTCGTCTTTGGATTTAATTTTATAGTTTTATTTGAATGTTTTATATCTTTTTCTTATTCTTTATTTCTGTGTTCAATCTATCTTTGTTCTTAAAAAAAAGAGGACTACTGCTTGTAGTTTCAAAAAAACAAAATTGATAAATCGGAATTGTAACTTTAAATTGCCATAACTTTTGACTCGATATTGGAACGACTATTATAATATATCAAATCGAAGCTCGTTTCAATTCCTATAACAAAAATTAATTTTTCCTATGTTTCGCACCATTTATGACCTCAAATTGCATCGTTTACATCACTTACCAAGGGGTTAAAGTTTTTTCAGACCTTTTATCTTTGTTTTCGGTTCTTGTTCATTAGTTTTGCAAATTTGTTTTTGTGAATTTTCTATTTGCAGTAGTAGCAGCAGCAATACAAAAAGAGGAAAAAAGATAGAAAAAATAAGAAGATGAAATGGAGAACAAAGTAGTAGATTGTTCAAGAATCTAATTTTTATTTTCTTGTTCTTGTTAAAATTGGTTTTCCTTTATTTTATTCTAGTTTCATCTATTTTATTCGAGAGAATCATCAAACTTGATATCCAAGTCCGATTTAAAAAAAATATTATATTTTTACCAAGAGTCTTTCTTTAGAGTCCTATTTGGACTTTCTTTCTGTCATGTTTTGCAATTAAGTTTTTAAAATTATGATTTTTCAATATTTTTAAGATTCTTTTTTGGGTCTTTAGAGTCTTATTTGGACTTTCTTTTGATCATACTTTGTCATTAAGTTTTTAAAATTCTAATTTTTTAGATTGTCACCAATAAACCAGTTACTTCCTAATATTTTTTGAACTCTTTGATTTTGTTAAGAACACAAAAGAAGGTTGGCTTGAACTTTGAGTGGTAAAAAAGGGCCAAAATTGTGAAAAGAAAGGCCGAAATCATGTGAAAAAGAGAGAGGCCGAAATAGTGTAATAAAAAGAGAGTGATAATAATATGATTTAAGAGCAAACACGTGAGTGAGTGTGTGAGTTATCTAATTTTATTCTATAGTTTGAAAAAATGAGTAAGGAAGGAAGAGAGCCACAAGAGGTTGACTTTAATTTCCTCTTCAAGATTCTAAGCACCAATATAAGAAGCTAAATGCATGGTCGGATGATTTAGAGTCCTCTTCCAATTCTAAATTATGTAAAAGAAGACATAGAAGATATGGGTTAGACAAAGAAGAAACTGATTCCAATGTGAAAGAGAAAGCAAGTTATAAACTAGAAAAAAGGTTATAATGGTACAAACAAATGGAGAAACCGAAAGTGCCAATTCTGATGTTAAATTGGAAGAACGTGTGCATGGAGATTCATTTGTAACAAGGAGAATTCGGAATATACTGCCTAAGTATGAAAGAGATGAGAAGCACCTTGGTCATATTTTTCCCACAAGATGTCACATGAAGAATAAGGTATGTATGCTAATTATTGATAGTGGGAGCTGAACTAATGTTACTAGTACCTTATTGGTAGAAAAGTTGAATTTGGTGTGGTAGAGGCATCCCAAACCGTACAAGATACAATGGATGAATGATTATGGAAAATTGGAGGTTAACAAACAAGTCTGGGTTCCGTTTTTAATTGAAAAATATGAAGATGAGGTTCTTTGTGATGTGGCACCAATGTATGTTGGTCATATATTGCTAGGCCGATCGTGGCAATTTGATAGGAGGGTGTCGCATGATAGGTACAAAAATCACTATTATTTTGAAATGGACATTCAAAAAGTGGTATTAGCCCCTCTCAAACCTTTGCAAGCTTATGAGAACTGAATTAGGATAGTAGGAGAGTGCAAGATGTGTGAAAAACAATGTGAGTAAGAGGAAAATAAAAAGAAAGCAAGTAAGGATGAGTGGAAAAAAGGAGAGAAAAGTGAGCACAAATGAGAGAAAAGTGAGAAAAAAGGATATAACAATATGCAAAAAAGAGAGAAAAGTGAGAAAAAGGGAAAGAAAATTGAACAAATGAGAAAAAAAGTAAGAAAAAAGGATAAAAAAAAGTAAACAAAAGAGAAAAAGTAAGTAAGTAGGAGAGAAAAGTGAGCAAATAGGAAAAAAAATAAAAACATTAGTGTAATTGTTGGACTAAGAATGGAATGATGCTAAGGCAACATGTACTTGTACTTATATATAAGGATGTTTATCTTTCTACTAATGATCTTAACTCATCTTTGCCATAAATTATCACCTTTGAGAGAAATTGAGCATCAAATAAACTTCATACATGGATTCATTATACCAAATAGACCTCCTTATAGAGCTAAGATTCAAGGAAAAATATTTTCAAAGAGGAGGGGAATAATGGAGATCGAGTTATTGATCAAGTTGATTTTTTCAAGTGCTGATCAAGTTGATGTTTCCAAATATTCTCAAGATATTTTGCAAGGAATTGGCGATCCAATGACTAGGGATAGATTTGGAAGATCAAGTTGGGTGTAAGGGTTACTTAAGGAAGCAATTTTTGTTTTAATTAATTGTGGACCTTTTATGTTTAACAATTTTTATTTTAATGAATTGTGGACTTTTTGATGTTTTATTATCATAAATATTTTTGTTAAGATTGGATTAAGCCCAATCCACCAATAAATAAGCCAATTAGTCTTTTCTCTCTTGTAGTGGCACCTAGGGTTTTCTTTAGGGAAGTGGCATCTAGGGTTTTATAGCTTATAAAAAATAGCAACCATGTAAAAAAAAAGGACCAATATCATTAATGAAAAGTATATTTTAGAAAGTTTTTTGTTTTTCCTTCTTGTGTTCTTGATTGAATGCTTGAATTCAACTTATCAAAAGGAATGATCATAGTTTATGGCATCTCAAGATTGGAGTTTTAAGGACTTTGTTTCCTTAGGGTTCTAATTTGATCATCTTCAACACGTTCTTAACAATTCAATCATTCCTATTCCTTAGAGTTTATGGGTTCCTAGGGTTATTCACCTAGAGAGTCTGGTTAGTGCTTAAAAAACACCAAATTACCATGATTTAAGGTACTTTAATTGATTAAATAGATTTATATTTGTATGATTTTATCATATTTTTATATAAATTTTCCTTTTCAAAATTATGGGTATTTTTATTATGTTTTTTTAGGTATTTTCGTTGAAAAATAACTTTAAGACTCAAAGAAAACTACTAGAGATAATACATCACAAATATGTTGAGAAAAATGTTGAAAAGTCAGAAAATGGAAAAATTAGATAAAATTGGTCAAAATGGTCAAAAATGTATAAATTGTCGAGTACCGTGCCCATGCACTACCAGTGCATGTCCTCTAGAAGCCACCACACACCTAGCACATGCCTGTATGCGCACAACTAGTACACGCTCAACACATGTCTGTGTGCCCGCGCATAGCTAGCACACGCCCGCATGTAGGTAGTACAAGCCCGCGTCGAGTCCCACGCATGCCAACACATGCTCACGCCTGTTCTATATCCACTCTCGCAAACGCTTGTCTACTGCAAGTCATTCCCCAACACACGTGCCAACCTATATAAACGCATCCAAAATTAAATTTTGAGATATTTTTCCACTTTTTTTTTCCTTTTCCTCATCTACAAAAGTGTCCTCTTCCCCATTGTAAAAAGAATCCCTCAAATAACACAAAATCTCTTCTCTTTTTCTCTCCAATTCTTAGTTTTTTTAGTTTTAAAGTTCTTTCCTTTTTGAAAAGAACTAGCTATGCTTTTGTAGATTTCTAGTTTTTGATTCAATATATGAAAATGCAAATTCATTTGGAGATTTTCCAGAAACAAAATTTGTGATGTGTAACTAATTTACATTATGAACCTTGATGCTTTGAAATATTGGATGAACTTGTGTTTGAGGCTTATTTTTAACTGAAAAGAACTAAAACATGAATTTTTTTGCTAATTTAAGTTTGTAGTTTTATTTTTAGTTTTAATTTTACTCGAAGACTAGCAAAATATAGGTTTATAGGTATTTGATGAACATTGTTTTGATCTATAATTTACTTTATTTTTAAGAATTTATTTTATGTTTTATTTTATTATTATCTTATTTTTGAGGGTATTTTTTTTATTTTGTGTATTAATGTGCTTTTTGAAGAATCTTGGACAAAAACAAGAAAAAAGAGTGAAAGTAGGGTTATTCATGAAAACTTGTACAAGTCAGAACAAACTAGAAATTCTATCCTATCATAGCCTAGACATATTTCATGCCATGGTGAGGTACTCTCAGGTTCCAACTAGTGATTCTAGAAATTATGTGCCTATCACGACCCAAATAATACCATGTTGCGAAATAAACCTCTCAAATTCATTTGTGTTTGTTGAAGTTTAATGTGGATCATAGCCTAACATATGCCTTGCCATGGCAGACGCCTCTCAAGTTGCTTTTGGAGATTCCTTATTCAATGCGCACCACAACATAGATTAATGCATGTCGCGACCTGAGTGTTAAAATTGCCATAAACCCTACTATGCTAAGTGTACATGTTTGACCCCTAAATTAAACCTAGAAATACATTCTAAACCCTTCATAAATAATACCAAGCCATATCAAGTCTTCCTAGCTCCTATAGTCATTCTTTAAGATCCAAAATATAGATATGTGGAAGAAACCTTCCAATTGTGTAGTAGATCTAAGGATTTGAAGAAGACTAACAACTAATTCAGAGATTTGAAATCACAAAGCAAGAAATAGTATTTTTATTATTATATCTTTTTTTTCTCTGTAATCCAATATATTTTGTAGTTAAATTAATTTTGGTTAATTTAATTATGATGGCTAGTTTTATAATATGGGATTTTAGTATTGTTTTTGATAACTAGAAGAACAATTTTATGGTTCAAATAAATAAATATTTTTTGAGTCATTTATTGTTCATATTGTTCATATCATTAATTATAAATTATTGATGGACCAACTCTTGATTTATAATTAAAGAAAATATTTAGATCTAAGCGTTAGACACATTGTATATGCTTCGTTATACATTAATGAATAAGAATTTAATTTAATTCATTGATCAATATCAAGGCTGATCCTAGAAGTTATTGATTACATGAAATTAAATTATATGGTTCAAGTCATCTTTAATTATAAATTAAAGACAAATAAAATTTTGATTTATAATTATAGATATATTTACCTTACGTTTACCAATTAATTAATTTCAAGCTTGATACATGAAGTCATTAGTTAATCGAAATTCATAGTTTATATATTTTCCTTAGGTTTGCTAATTAATTAATTTCAAATTCGATCCAAGAAGTTATTGATTAATTAAGAATTATGGGACTCGCCATTAAAATTTGCCTATTTAAAAAGGAAAAATCAGTAACCTAATTTATTATTTAAATCATTTAATTTTTTCTTTCTACGAGGAGTTATGCAAACTAATTTTTCATATTTGTTCATCATCTTTATTTGGCCTATAATTTAGTTTACTTACAATATCTTAGTCATTTAATTAATTTAGAATTTAAAGTATTTTTCTTTCAACTGACACCTCATAGAATGTTTAGGATTATTTTCTTAAATAATTTAGAAAATAATTTAACTTTTTAGAACAAAATACCAATTCCTTTAGATATTGACCTCAGCGTAAACTTATCATTAGTTTGGAAATTCCTTCAGAGATAGACCTCGATATGAACTTATCAATAGTTTGTGTTTGTATTGCATGTTTATCTGGTGCATGTCTAATTGTGCTTAGCCTATCAATGTGTATATATGTAGGGGCAATATGATAGTATCTAGATAAACTACACCTTTTTTCTACATGATACATTCATGACATGATACATTTATGATGTATGTTTTTTTATGTGTAGGTTACAATTGGAGATTGAGACTATCGAGTTTCAAACTTGCAAAGTGTAGTTGAGTTGAAACCTTCATGTTTTAGATTGGAAAACTAGCAGAGTATGGATGAGACCTTCGTGTTTCAAATTGGTAGAGTATGGATGAAACCTTTGTGTTTTAGACTCTCAAAGTGTGGATGAGTTGATTTTGAAGATGGATGGAACATATAAGATGGATGCACTTGGAATTGGTTTGCCTTTGGGTATTGGATGTGCATCAATGTTTTTTTATAGGAACAGACATCTTTAAGCCATCTTTATGATCTTATCATGATTGATGTGTGTTTGTACTTAGTATTGTAGTGTTTTTCCACATAAATCCAAAATGAGAGATTATAAGTCTTGTAGTCCTTTGAGTCTTTGTTGGCGTTCCCGTATACAAAACAGAGTCTGTTTATTACACTTAGTGTATTTGTCTTCTTATGTGTAAGGTTGGTTACTAATGATCAGTATTTCACGCATGCATATAGTTACATAAACTTTGTCATGCATGCTAGGTTGAGTATTATGGTTTTTGTTTTGTTGAGTTTGTATGTATTTATGGAAAATTACTCAATAATTTTTAAAATGAAAAATTATAATTTTTGGTGCCTCAATGGACCCTTTGATGACCCCCTCGACGAGTGGTCATTGAAAGCTTGGTGAGGTACCCTTGAAGTTAAAACTTTTTCTACAGATACCCTCTCTTTATGTGTTCTTTATGAGAAAATTTTTAGGAAGTTATGTCAAATTCATATCTCACTTTTTTTATTTTGGATCACTATTACCTTGAGTGTTTGTTCGATATTAGTGATTCTTAGCTGTGTGAGCAAAATCGTACTCTTGAGTAGTGAGTACTCGAGGTGGTGTTTGCTTATGAGAGTAAAATACCATTCTTAAGTTGTGAGTACTTAAAACTATTTTACTAGTGGGTTGTGAGTAGTACTGTGTTCTTAGGATTGGACTAATTTATATCTGTGAATTTCCAAGACAGTGATTGCTAGTGGTTTTGGTTGAGGTGGCACTTACATTGTTGTATGAATTACTAATGATTTGTTACTAATTACACTACTGTGTGCGATGTTGGCTTTGGAGAAGAGTTGGATTCATGTGTCGAATCAATTAGCTATAGAGATAGCGAGCAAGGGTAGTAATAGACAATTAGGATAGAATGGTCTCGACTGATAGATGTATTTGTAATTATATTTTTATTGAGTTATATCTATTTTTATTTTTAGTTAATTTTTTGCTGCCAAGTGGTTATCATAAGCAACTTGAGAATGTTACCACATAAGCAAGGGTTTTATGTGGGTTTACCTCGTTATAGCTTGTGCTATGCATGATAAGTTGTTATATTAGTATAATCTGAGTTTCTATCATGTATGTACCAACATACTAGATTTAAACTCTTATTAGAAGGTTTATTTGATTTATGTTATTGCATGCTTTTTTTTCATTCCTTGTAGTATACCTATAACTTTTTGATTATTGCTTTTGATGTTTTAAATTAATCTACCTACTTTTTGATTAATTTATATTTCTTTTGCTTCTTATCTACTTTCTATTTATTTATGTTTCTTGCTAATTTGGTATGAGTCTCTAAGGAGTCAATATCTTCTTACCCTAGTTGTGTACCAAGTGTGAGACTCTTTCTATTAGTATGTCGTGTTTTGTATTATCGTAACCTATGAGAGTACAATCATCAATTACACAATCTATTCTCACATATGAGGTCTTGAAATGATTAGATATCCTTTATAGCTTTTCCAGTATGCATGCCTATTACACATGCTATGTGATGCTTACCTTGTTTTTACATGCTGTTAGTTTGGACAGAAGCATGTGAAGCACAACATCACTAATATGTTTATTGCAAATTTTTATTTCTTATCTACTTTTTTTAGTAATGTGTTGAATTAAGTATATTGTTTTGTCCTTTCATTTTTATATCCACTTAATTCACATTGTAGAGCCTACTTGTCCGAGTCAGAATAGAGCTCGTAAAAAGATTTCATAAGTTGGCATTTTCATCTCCCATCTAGGTCTTAGATTCCTATTTAGGTCAAAAGAACAATTGACCTTTGTGAAATTATTTCTACATATGGAATTTTCATTTGGTAGTAAAGTAGGTCACTTCTGTTTAGGCCTAACTGCCTGGGTGCTCGATCCTAGAGCTCTATCTATACATACACACACCTTGTATATTTATGCCATTTGTCTCTTATAGAGTAGGTTATTATTGTTTTGTGTTGTTTATCCAAATGAACTTTTGTTGTTTGCATGTTCCCTATTTTATTGTTCATGCCTATTTCTTTCTCATTGCTTCTTTGTTTTGTATAGTACGCTAATTTCTTATTTGTTATTATGCATGTTGTTTGATCATTTACTAGTATTCTCATTTGTTAGTTACTTTAACATGCTCTTTGTATGTGTTTGCCTTGCTTATCGCTTGCTTATTCTCCTGTGACTTTTTGAATGAGCATTATGTCATATGATTTCATTATAGTGTCAAAGTATTAGGATTTTTCTTCTTGTAGTCTTATCATTTATATTCCATATCAAATAGAATGCATCTACTCTATTTTACTTAGTTCTTCTTCCCTGTACCTAGTATGTTGAATGTTGGTTCTTTGTTTCTCTCCTAAGGTTTAAAGTTCTTATTTTACCTTCTTTTCCTTGTCTTGTGTTTTAGATGTCTTTTTGGAGAAAATTGTGATGTGTTATAAGCTTGTGTACATGAGTGTTTCCTCTATTTTATCTATATTAGGCTTGTTCGAGTTTTACATGTGCATCTGTTTGCGTTACATATTTTTTAATTATCTTTAGGACTCTTGATTTACATGCATTGTGGTGACTAGACTAGTATGTTTGGTTGGCAATTTTGGTGGTTGTTGTGTTCACCTTGTCTAAGCATGTCTGTGACTTCTATGTTGGAACCTGAGTATTCCTCAAATGTTTAGATGTTTTAGTAGCATCCATTGTTTCTTTTCCCTCTTAAGGATGTTGCTTTTGTTGCTCACTAGTTAGTTAGTTGCTTTCCTTCTTTTAACGAGTGATGATGTGAGTGTTACTGATGATCTATTTTGAAGTAACAATGTGTAGTTTTTTGCCAATGATCTCTCTAGAGGCAACATTATATAATTTGTGCACATGATCTTTATTGAGGCCTATTCTTTTCTTTTTAGTCTATGATCTTCTTTGAGGTCATCTTTGTCATCACACTTGTTTGTTGTAGTATTTTGTGAGATTGATTGTTTTACTCTCTTATTAGCATGTTTCTCTTTTGTGAGTGTGAGTTGTGCTTATCTTAACTTGCTTAGTTTGCTTCCCTACTTAAGTTCATTGTTTTCTACTGTGTGTAGACCCTTTTGTTTTAGGGAAGTTTTGAGAGTGTACGATCATAAAAATCTTTATTTCCTAACATGTATACATTTAAGGGGAGAGGTGTGTATCAAATGTATGATCTTAAGGGGAGTGCTTTCTTTATTTTGTATCCTTGAGGTGTGTCATGTTTAGGAGTCATTGTTATTGATGAGGACCTCATGAAGAAAAGACTGGCATAGGGTTAGCAATACTGATGTTGCATATATATTGATTTTATATTTGTAAAACTCTTACAAGTGCAAAAATCATTTTATAAACAATGACAAGTATACTCCCAAGGTCGACCTAAGGAAGAAATATATGTGGGTTTTAATTTATTATTCAAACTTTTAAAAAATGAAATTAAATCCTAAACATCATGACACGGTATTTTGATTTTTTGAGTTTTCTAATCTAATAACATAAAAGAAATAAACATAGATATGAATTCGATAAACAATTATGCAAATTTTTATCATTCATAATAGTAGATTATTTATGGATATAATAATTAGGTTAATTATAATTTCTCATATTATTTAAGATATCAAAGATATAAATTGATATTTATTTATTCTCTTTTTTAATATAAATATCACATTTGGTGGGGTTAGATATTCTTTATTAATTAAACAAATCAATTAACACCTATGGGTGAAGTTGATAATTAATTTGGTTAATTAAATTAATTCTTTTTTTAAGAGATTGAAAATGAAACATTTAAATGCCACATTTGGTGGGGTTAGACATTTTAAATTTTATTCAAGGTGTTCAAATTAAACATAAGAATTTAATTATTCGAGTAGTAACTTTCAAGTTTTAAAATCATTACTCAAAATATGTTGTCATACATTTTTAAATAATAGTTTTTATAAAAAAATTGAAATAGAACTTCACTCCAATTACTGGGCGATTTTACCAACAAATAAAAGAGCATTACTTTAAATTTGACCAGATAATTACATTTTAAAATCTAATTTTTAGATTTAAGTTTATAATAAAAAATAATATATTTCTCTCTAACATACTTAATATTAAATCTTGAATAAAAACAAAATCAATTTATTTTATAGAACTTTTTTACCTATTTAATATTTCGTAAGCATAACAACGTTATTATTATATCATATTTGCAAACATCTAGATATGTTAAATTTAATCACTAATAAATTAAAATTATACCTCAAAAGAATCTTTATAGAACTTTGATGCTAATTTCGTTTCTCAAAAACCTCCAAATGAATTTGCATTTTTGTTTATTGAATCAAAGACTAGAAATCTACAAAAGTATAGGTAGTTCTTCTTAAAAAGAGAATAACTTTAAAACTAAAAAAACTAAGAACTAGAGAGAGAAATAGAAGAGATTTTGTGTTATTTGAGGGATTTGAGGGATTTGAGGGACAATTTTTACAATGAAAGAGAGGGTTATTTTATAGGTGAGAAAAATGCCAAAAAAAGTGTGAAAGTATCTCAAACATTGATTTTTGGACTCGTTTGGATAGGCTGGCATATGTGTGGGGGGTGGGGGTGAAACGGGGATAGGCACGGGCATGTGTTGACTGTGCGCGCACGTGACTCGACATTTTTGACTATTTCGACCTATTTTGTCTAATTTTTTCATTTTTTTCAACATATTTGTGATGTATTACCTCCAATATTTCTCTTTGAGTCTTAAAGTTATTTTTGAACAAAATTACTTGAAAAACAATAAAAATACTCATGATTTCGAAAAGATAAATTTATATAAAAATATGATAAAATCATACAAATATAAATCTATTTAATAAATTAAAATACATTAAATCATGGTAATTTTAGTAATTTTTATGCACTCATCAAATCCCCTAACCAACTTCTTGCTAGTCCCTTAGCAAAAGAAGTAGTAAAAACTAAAGTACAAGCTAAAATTTAAATGATCCTAAATCACTTCAGTGGATTGACACAATTACATTTAGCGTATGCAACAATCATTTAAACCCCTAGATTGTCCTAGTGGACGGGTTTGAATCTCGTGAGTGTTTTTAGTAATGATACCTACAAACATTAATAAATAATAAAAACAAAATAAAGAAATGAAATACAAAAATAGCTCATGCTTATAATCTCTTTTAAATTTCATAATTAAAATCTTAAGTATAGATTATTTCAAGTTCTTAAACATTCATGATTTATTATAATAATTAATTGACAATCATTTTTATATTTCATATCAACAATGTATCAATTTAATTTCACCCAAACTTAGTGTCAGGAATCCGAATTCGCTTTCACTCTATTCCTCATAAGTAAATACTCTCAAAAACACTCAATCCTATGGGTT
This sequence comes from Hippophae rhamnoides, assembly GCA_033030585.1. Lineage (NCBI taxonomy): Eukaryota > Viridiplantae > Streptophyta > Magnoliopsida > Rosales > Elaeagnaceae > Hippophae > Hippophae rhamnoides. The sequence continues at coordinate 45,052,970 of CM065436.1, read as the reverse complement.
TAAACACTCATATTAATTTATATGTGAAAGAGTTTATTTATAGAAATCAACTAATATGTTTGCATATGTAAGGATTTATAAAATATTATACATTACTTTCACGCATCAATCAAATTCATCAAATAAAAATATCAAGTAATAAGTCTTTTAGAAAATGTAGAAAAATGCAATGAATTTTTAAATAATTACTTCCTATATTTTCTTTTCTATTAAACCATTTCTCACAACTATTTAGGCTTTTTGGGTCATAGTATATAGATTATACTATATATTTTTCTCTCTTTCTTTCTATTTTTTTCTTTGCCTTTTATTGTTTTTATAAGAGAATCCATTTTTTTAGAGAGTGGACCCATGTACTACATTTTTTATATGGTAAAGTTGAGTGGTTAATATTTTTTTCTATTTGTATTTGTTTAGGTAACCTTAGATATATCTTTTTTTAATAGAAGTCATGCATAAATGAAGAAAGACATATACTATCAATTTCTACTTAAATCGTTTAATCTAAGCAAATAACAAAATATATATATATATATATATAACACTTCATTAAAATGTAAAATCTAGACATTCAATGCTAAATCCTATAGAGATCATCTAATAATACTAAAAAAAATAAGAAAAATGTTTATAGTAGAAAAAAATATTTATCACTCAGAATAAATGATAATGGGCTCAAAATATTTCTTACAAAGGTAGTTTCTACTATTTGATTCCTAAACACCGATTTTGGGTTTAATATAATTTTCACACCTTTTTTAGGAAATACTAGTAATGAAAAAAACTAACTAATTATCATATATTCCATTATATGTTTTCAAAAACTAATCTAACAGTTTAAAAGACTTAACTATTTACTTAAATTTTATTTAAAGAAATGATAAAGTTTTGTGAGAAATTTTTTAAAACTAATTCTAAAATTCTAAAAATTATTAAACCATACAAAAAAAAATCAAACACAATAAAAATGAAAGTGTGAATAAAATTGTTTTTAAAACTTTTAATTTTTTTGAAATTAAGCATAATAACTTTTCACTACCCTTAAGGTAGAACTTACATTCTCCTTAATGTAACAATTATAAATTAAAGATAAAGATAAAAGAGAAGAAAAGTTACCTATTTCTTGATAATGTACAAGTAATGATGAAGAAATGCAGGTGCATCCATCATGTTCATTATTAAAGTTCACAAACAGATCGCTGTGAACTTCTAATATCTCAACAAATATTTTTAGTTTTAACAATTTTAAAATTATTCACATGCAATTAAACCAAAATAAACAAAAGAAATTAAATAAATAAAAAAAGAAAAGAAAATTACCTAAAATGATGGGTTGTCTCCATCCAGCGCTTATTTTTACGTTTTAGCGAGACATAACTTGGGGTATTTCATTTTAAGTAAACTCAATGTCCCTACATCATTAAGTCAATAAAACCTACATGTATGACACATTTGTCTACCTATACTTTTTGAGTCATGCCCTATGTATTTTCAAAATTATTTTTACTTAAAACTAGGGACTTGATTGTAAGTTTTAGATAAACCATTTCTAGGTGCAAGTCAAATAAATAAGGCATCAAAACACATTTGTACCTAGATCTAATAAAGCAACTACCTACTTTTATCACAGATTGTGATTAAAATTTTTAAAATTTTGGAGTTAACTTTAGAATTAGTTTTTAGTCTTTTTTTACCAATCTAACACTAAATATTAAAATAAATACATAACAATAAAAATAAAAATTAAGTAAAAGAAACAAAAAAGAGAGAAAATAATAAGAGAAAAATAAACAAATAAAGTAAAATAAAAATAAAGTTAGTAAAATAAAGAAAATAAAAGAAAAATAAAAAAAATAATTATACAGATTTTACAATATATACAATACAACATAACTTATATAAAACATTTGATACATATTATTATACCTACTTAAATTATACGTATTTATAATATTCGCTATCTATCATATGATACAAACATATTGTTTTTACAAATAAATATACATGATTAAATTGTACAAATTATAATACGCTCTATCTAATATATAATACAAACATATTTTTATACATGTTATATCATACGATATTTACAAGTTAGTTCATAGAAATACTATATAATAAATAAAAGAAGTAAACTAAAATTAATAAAATCTTAAGAATTTAATCATTTTTAAGTTAATAATTAAAATCTAAGTTAAAAATTAAGTTAATATATTTTTTTTAAATTAAAGTTAAAAGTAAAATTTCAAAATTAATTAATTTTTTTTATTAATAATATAATCAGTAATAATCAAGAGTGTTTTCAGGAAAGATTGGTGAGGTAAAGCTTCCTTAAAAACTATCAGACAGAACAACGTTCCTATGAAATACTAGTGATACAAAAGCTACTAATAATTAGTCTTCTAGACAAAATTCACTTAGATCTTTACTTTTTATGCTATTACACAGTTAGTATTTCTTTAATTTTTAATTTTTCTTAAAAATAAAAAATTTAAAGAAAATTAAAACTTAAAAAGTTTTTTTATTTCTTATAATTTTTTTAATTTTTCTAATTTTTTTTATAAAAGAAAATAATTAAATAAACTAAAATTTTAATTTATTTAAAGTTTAAATTTTCTTAATTTTAAATTTAAATATCAATTGTAAATTTTAAATTTATGGATTTATTGTTCATAGAATAGTATTCGAAACAATAGCTCTTGATTTTTGATTTTTTTTAAAATAGAATTTAAATTTAAAATTTAAACTTTAAAATTTTGATTTATTGTTTATTTATATATATTTTTTAAAATTTAAAATTTAAATTTTTTTTATTTATAACACAGATTTTTTTTTAATTTTGATAAATAATTTTAAAACACTATTCCTTCCCTAACAACTCTGCCAAAAATTTGATGAACACAATCAAGTCCTAAGTAATACTTCAAAAAATTGATGAGAAAATATCGGTATTGGGTTAGCAATATCGATATTACAGATGCTTTGGTTTTATAATTGTAAAACTCTTACAAGTGCACAAATCATTTTATAGAAAATGACATGTATACTTCCAAGGTCGATCTAAGGAAATAATATATGTCGTTTTTAATTTATTATTCAAAATTTTAAAAACGAAATTAAATCTTAAACATCTTGTCACGATATTATGATTTTTTGTGTTTCCTAATATAATAACAAAAAAATAAACATTGATATGGATTCAATATACAATTATGAAATTTTTATCATTCATAACAATGAAGTATTTATAGATATAATAATTAAGTTAATTATGCTTACTTATATTATTTAGGTTATTAAAGATATAAATTAATATTTATTGATTCTTTTTTATATATAAATACCACATTTCATAGGGTTAGATATTCTTTGTTAATTAAACAAATCAATTAACATCAATAGGTGTGTTCGATAATTAATTTGGTTAATTAATTTTTTTTCTTTCTAAGAGATTGAAAATGAGCCATTTAAATGACACATTTGGTGGATTTAGACATTTTAAACTTTATTCATTATGTCTTAATTAAACATAATAATTTAATTATTCGAATACTAATTTTGAAGTTTTAAAACCATTACTAAAAATATGTTGTCAATACATTTTCGATTAATAATTCTTAAAAAACTTTTGATATAGAACTTTATTCTAACTACTGGACGATTGTACTAACAAATAAAAGAAAACTACTCTTAATCAGGCGAGATAATTAAACTTTAAAATCTAATTTTTATAATTAAGTTTGTAATGAAAAATTATATATTTTTCTCTAATATCTTAATATAAAATATTAAATAAAAACAAAATTAAAATATTGTAACATATTATTTTGATTTTTTTCATGCTTATTTTTAAGAAATTTATTGAATTATTTAAAACAACGTAATGCCTCTTTAGATCGACCTCAAAAGTAACTTATTTTTTTATTATAAATGATTTATGCACTTACAAATTTCTTATAAACTTACAAAATTTGTTTATCGATTTTTTGTACATCATTTATTTAGACCTCTAGCTTATAAAAGGTGTTTTAAAGTCTTTTTGTTTGTGAAAAATGTGATTTAAAATCCATTTGCTTGCGAAAAATGTGTTAGTTATTGACTAGAGATATAATTGAGATAAAATATTAATAAAAAAATGAATTTTATCATTTCTCCGACACTTTTTTTTAAAGGACTTAAAAATAGATTTCATAAACAAAAAAGATTTTAAAACTCATTTTCTAAACTAAACACTAAACACCACCTAATAAAACCCACTATATTTTTCCCTAAAAGAAATATAATATACAAAAGAAGATGATTATAACTTTTAGTCTCTGATTTAATGACACTGAAGAGTGCCTTCGAGGAGTCGACTCTGCGTAAAACATCAATAAAACAATCAGAAACCAACAGAAACAACTCATTGAATATATACCTGCATACAGAAAATAAATCAAAATTGCAGGGCAATTTATATTGAGAACCCAAAAATATTTCTACATTTAAGGATTGCATCCGAGACACATTATACTCCTGGGAGAATAAGATTGCCAGACAGTCTAAGTTCGCAAGATATAAAATGAAAGAAAATGAGGCATGCATATCAAATCTGCATGTATTCAGTTCAGTTTCGTTCAAGTCCATGCCTGTGGAGACCCATGGTACCTACAGAAAATCGAAGAAATAAGGACATATCCTAACTTTCACTTAGATTGCAAAATCACCCCAAAGGCACGCAATTATTATGGCCAGAGCAATATCATAAAATTGGAAAGAAGAATAATATTATCATTTTAACTATCTCCCTTGTTGGAGAAGATGAAATTTAATTAAAAACAATTTGTTGGGAAATGTGCCTTGTCCCACATTGCTTTTTTATATTATTTTAAAGAGTTTTAAATAGTGAACAGTTAGCTATTGTGTGATTGGCAAGTAGGCACCACTTTGTGGGAGGAAGGGCACAAGGTAAATGTGATCTGCGCATGTGTGCGCCGTCTCAGTCATGGCCGGTAGTAAGCCGAGCCGAGCCCGTGTGCATGGTATTTTCTTTTTTGGTATAATATTTTTTTTAAGAATATGGCCGTTTGTTTTATTTATTCAGAAAAAGAGCCGTTGCTCGTATTTATTCATAAAAAAATATATCCGTTATCCGTTACTCTTCATTACTCAGAATTTCCGTTACCCTCTTAATTCCCAGACATTATCGTTTATTCATAATTGCTACGGTTTCTAAAATGCATAAAAGGAGGGCTTAAATTCTCATTTTGAAACACAACAATCAACAATCATCTCCCTACGAAAAAAAATTCTCTCTACAATTTCTAAGTTTTCTTTAGTTTTCCGAGCAGCAAATTTTTCGGTGTGTAGCATTCCAATCTTCGTCATGGAGTGAAGTTACGAGACAGAGATTAAGATTCCTACGGCTGTTATCCTGACGACGAGGCTGAGTTTGCTTGTACAAATTGGGCGAGCCATGAAAACGTCTTAAAGAGAAGCGACCTAGTCCGCGACTCAACCCAGCGATTACTTTCAAGTTATCGGTAATATTGTTCCTACTTGTTTTTATAAACTTGTTTCAACAATTTTAAGACGAATTCAATCTTGCCATGTCTCTTGAAATGATAGCTGGCGATCTAAACAAACCATTTCGTTTTGAGGGATTGCAGCTTTAAAAAGATGGAGACAAAAAATGTTGTTTTCTTAACCATGAAAAAAGTACGTCGCTCTTTACCTCTTGAAAAACCAATACGGTCCAATCCTCCCAGAAAGTGAAACTAAAGATTTAGGCACGCTTGGATTGAAAATGATTTTCTATGCAAAAACTATATTCTTAATGGTTTAGTGATGACTTGTATGATTATTATAAGCTGTGATAAGTCCGCTAAGGAAATTTGGGAAGCACTTCAAAAAGAAATACGACAACCAGAAGCGGTACTAAGAAGTATGTTGTTAGTAGATACATGAAGTTTCAAATGATTGATGGCAAATCGGGTGGGCTCAATCACGTGAGCTGAGGAAGATAGCACACGAAATAACTTCCGAAGGTATGGCTTTAGATGAACAAGTACAAGTTGCTGTTGTTATAGATAAATTACGTGCTTGGAAAGATTTTAAGAATACACTTAGGCATAAAACTAAGGAATTTTCTTTAGAAAGTCTTATAACCCGTTTAAGAATAGAAGAAGCTCGAAAACAAGACCAAAGAGATGAAGTATAACGTAGTCTCGAATAATAGTACCCGATAAGAAACCCTCGTCTACAATTAAACCTAAAGGTAGAAATATGAAAACTCCTAATCGTAGTAATAATCAAAAAACCGCGACCACCAGAAAATAGAAATAGAAACTATCCTCCACGGAATGGACCTCAGCCCAGGAATAACACATTCATGTGTTATAGTTGTAATAGACACAGCCACTTGGCTAGGCTATAGGAACAGGAATCGTCCTGCCTCACGGCGAACCTTACCGAAGATCAACTTATTGCTATGATATCTGAAGTCAATTTTGTTGGTGGATCCGGGGTGGTGGATGACACCTTTGGTGCTTCTCGCCATGTTTGCTATGATCGAGACATGTTCAAATCCTATTACGAGGATAAGAAAGTGTTGTTGGGTGACTCCCGGCTCCAAAGTTCTTTAGTCTTGGTGAGGTGGTTTTGAAGTTTACCTCGGAAAGATCGTAAATGCTTGAAGGATGTCTACGTCGTACCTGAGAGATGAGAAAGAATTTAGTTTCGGGATATCTTCTTAACAAATTTGGGTTTACTCAAACTATAGGGGCTGATTTATATACTATAACTAAAAATAATATATTTGTTGGGAAAGGAGTACTTGTTGATGGCATGTTCAAATTAAATGTTGAAATTAATAAAACCTCTTCTTACATACGCTTATATGTTGAGTTCCTTTAATATTTGGCATGCTAGACTTTGTCATGTTAATAAACACGTAATAAAGAACATGAGTAGCTTAGAACTAATTCCTAAACTATCTTTAAATGATTTTGAAAAATGTGAATTTTGTAGTCAAGCTAAAATAACCAAAACTTCACATAAATCGTATAGTTAGAGAAATGCGAACCTTTAGAATTAATTCATTCGATATACGTGAACTTGATGGAAATTTAACAAGAAATGGAAGCAGCTATTTTATAACTTTTATAGATAGTATTCGGATTACACTTATGTATATCTAATGAAAAATAAAAGTGAAGCATTTGATATGTTTAAAATATTTATAGTGAGATTGAAAATCAACTTAACGAGAAAAATAAAAAGGTTTCGAAGTTGATAGAGGCACCGAATATGATTCCAATATCTTGATGACTTTTATAAAACTCATGGAATCATTCATGGAAAAAGCTTGCACCTTATTCTCCTTAAATGAATGGTAAACGAAAGAAAAAATAGAACTTTTCTTGAATTAGTTGTTGCAATTTTTATTAAACTACTGGTCTTTCCTATCAAAGGTGGGGGAGAAATTTTATTATGCTTGTTTGCTATGTGCTAAATAGAGTGCCTAAATCTACAAATAAAATTTCACCTATGAAATTTTGAAAAATAAGAAACCTAATTTAACTTATTTTTAAACTTGGGGTTGTTTAGCCTATGTTAGAATCCACGATCCTAAAAGAAATAAACTTGCTAGTAGAGCATATGAATGTGTATTCATAGGATCTGTGAATAGTAAAGCTTATAAATTCTATGACTTAAAAGATCGGGTAGTTATAGAATCAAATGATCTTGCAACTTACATGAATATAGGTTTCCCTTTAAATTTAAGAATAGTGGGGGCTCGTCTTACAGTAGTTTACCTATAACTAGAACTAGTGAACAAATGAAGAATTAAACGAAATTAGAAGAAGTAAGCGAGCTCGAACCCTTAAGGATTTTGGAGTCGATTTTTATGCTTATACCTTAGAGGAAGATCCCACAAACTATTAAAGAAGCATTATCTTTTAGATGCCAACTTATGGAAGAAGCCATAAATGATGAAATGGACTCACTTGAGTATAATAAGACTTGGCATTTAGTTGACTTACCTCACGGTTTGCAAAACCATTGGATGTAAATGGATACTAAAAAAGAAATTGAAACACGATGGTACTATTGAAAAATATAAAGCTCGTCTTGTAGTTAAAGGATATAGGCAAAGGGAAAATGTAGATTTATTTGATACCTTTTCACGGTTACACGAATAACTTCCATACGTGTACTTTTCTCTCTCGCCGCTATCCATGATTTAGTAGTACATCAAATGGATGTTAAAGCGCTTTCTTAAATGGTGATTTAGAAGAAGAAATTTATATGGATCAACTTTGAAGGTTTTGTTATCCCAGGTCGAAAATAAAGTTTGTAAATTAGATAAATCACTTTACGGTCTAAAACAAGCACCTAAGCAATGGCATGAAAAATTTGATAATCTAGTTATCTCACATGGATTCAAAATAAATGAAAGTGACAAATGCATTTATTATAAATTAGAAGATAATATTTGCACTATTATATGTTTATATGTGGATGACATGCTTATTTTTGGATCAAATATTTATGTTGTGAATAATGTCAAAATGTTGTTAAGAGCTAATTTTGATATGAAAGATCTTGGAGAAGCTGAGTGTAATCCTTGGTATAAAAATAACTAGGTACGAAGGGAATTTCTCTGAGATCAATCTCATTACATTGAGAAGATCTTAAAGAAATATAATTACTTTAGCGTAAACTGCATGTACTTCATATGATCCTAGTGTAAAGTTGTTCAAGAACACGGAGACGGTGTTAGACAACTGAGTACGCGAGCATCATTGGTAGCTTACGTTCGCTGCGATTACCCTTAGACTAGGCCTTAGCTTATGTTGTGACTACTATATGGGTTTACCAGTAGACCTAGTATAGAGCATTGGAATGCTATTGAAAGGGTTATGAGATACCTTAAGAGAATCCATGAACCTTGGATTACATTATAAAAAGTTTCCATTTGTTTTAGAAGGATACGATACGGTGGAACACTTTATCGAGAAGACTCCCAAAGCAACTAGTGGCTATATTTTTAACATATTTGGTGGAGGCTATTTCCTGGAAGTCTAAGAAACAAAACAATATTGGCTCAATCTGCAATGGAGTGGAAATGATAGCACTAGCAACGCTAGTGAAGAAGCGGTTAGGCGGCTAAGAAGTTTGTGGCGAGATCCGCTTTATGGGAAAGGCCGATACAATTTGTCTTGATCCACGATAGTACCTCGGCTATTGCAAAGATTGAGCAACCGTTACTACAACAGTAAGAGATGACGAGATACGCGTCATAAGCATGAGCTTGTTAGAGAATTTCTCTCAGCGGGAGCGATAAGAATGGATCGTATGTACGTTCGATGAAAATTTAGCGAGATCCTTTGTGAAAGGATTACCAAGAAGAAGGTTTTCAAAACCTCAAAAGGAATGGGATTAATGCCTCTTAGAATGAAGAGTCAACATGATGGTAACCCAACTTATAGACCTGGAGATCCCAAGAAATAAGTTCAAAAGCGGTAACAACAAGTCGTGAAGTGATATGAGATGTATCATGCTATTAATCAAATCTCATTCTATATTGTTAGAAGCATGAAGTCACGAAGCGATAGAAGAGGATGAGTTATTTGTTAAACTCTTAATGAGTTCTATACTGCATGCGGAGTGGAGTACGCATAGCTCTGAGTACTCTTGATAGACTCACCTATGTGAATGTGGAAGTGTGGCCGCTTCGCATGAAAATATTTTGGGCAAAATTTACTGTAGCGTGCTCACTATCTTTGGGATACACGTGTATGGTCGTAAAAGCACGGGCTTTTCGAACTACACCTTGGGAAGGTTGTGTGTGTGATTATTGTTAGAGATAGAGTTCAAAACTACGAGTTACTCTAGTATATTCTAAAGCGTGGAAAAACCTTACGCCAAGGTTAGTCGATAGACACCTTTTCGCTTACGCACCTGATCTTATAATTTTAATTGATCGGTTGCTCGATGAAAAAATTATTTTTATATAAAATTCAAGTGGGGGATTGTTGGAAAAGATGAAATTTAATTAAAAAAAATTTGTTGGGAAATGTGAAATTACTTTTTTACGTTATTTTAAAGAGGTTTAAATAGTGAAGAGTTGCAGCTATTGGGGATTGGGCCCCGAGGGCACCCACTTTGTGGAAGGGAGAGGACCTAGGCAAATGTGATACGCGCGCCTTTGCGCGTGCGCCGCCTTCGCCGTCCGTCCGACCGACCGGCCGTGCCGTGCCGAGCCGAGTCCAAGTGCGTGTGAGGTGAGGTGGTATTTTCTTTTTTGGTATAATATTTTTTTTAAGGAAAATTTTTCCACTTACAAAATGGTTGTTATATATATATATTTTTTTTTTCTCAAAAAAAAATGACCGTTATTTTCTTTTATTAAGAATATGGCCGTTTGTTTTATTTATTCAGAAAAAGAGCCGTTGCTTGTATTTATTCATAAAAAAATATATCCGTTATCCGTTACTCTTCATTACTCAGAATTTCCATTACGCTCTTAATTCCTAGACATTGCCGTTTTATTCATAATTGCTACACGGTTTCTAAAATCTATAAAAGGAGGGCTTCAGCTCTCATTCGGCTCTGACAATCAGCAATCATGTCTCCTACGAAAAAAAATTCTCTCTACAATTTCTAAGTTTTCTTTAGTTTTCAAGGCAACAAATTTTTCAGTGTAGCATTCCGGTCTTCGTCGATGCGGTGAAGTTACGAGACGAGATTAAGATTAAGGGTCTGTTTTATCCTGGGACGACGGCAGTGAGTTTGCTTGCACAAATTAGGCGAGAGCCGCGAAATGTCTTAAAGAGAGCGACTGATCATGACTCAACCAACTGATTACTTTCAAGTTATCGGTAATATTGTTCCTACACTGTTTTTATAAACTTGCTTCAACATCCCTCAAGTTCTGCAGGCTAGTAGTCTATTTCAACAATCATCCTCCAAGTCTGCAGAGGGATTTATCAAGGCCACTCCACCTGAAAAATCTGTTTTTGAGACATCAGGTCTAATTCTTTTACAGTACATCAGCACAATAATACCCCAAGTTAGCAGTATGATAATTCAATAAGCAGCTTCCTGATCCAACCATATTGACAGTAATAATAACAGCAAAATGAATACAAATACAATAGGCAAAATAACCATCAAACAAAAAATAGTACAAGGTTTGCTAAGAATTTTACCATAAAGATGTAAGGCCAAGCTATCTCTCTGAATATAGTACTCAAACAGACCTTATAAAGCTTCTTCACACATTAATAGAGTAGCCTCTCTTTTCTACCTCTCTCTTCTCTTTTGTTTAAATACTCCCTTAATGGCTTTTAAGGCATACTCAAGTACTTATACATGCCCAAAATGGACAATAAAATAATGCCTATTGAACTCTAGCTTCTTGTCTAAAAAACGGTGTCCCAATTCTTCATTTATTTTGTTTTTCTGTACACCCTCGATCGATCTAATCCTTTCTCAATCGATCGAGGCTTTAAAACTGAGAATCCAAAATTGAGCAAAAACTCCTCAATTGATGCACATTAGATCCTCGATCGATCGACCTATACCCTCGATCAATCGACAGGCGCCAACAACCACTCTCTATTCTCTATGCAATGCTCATAGTCTAATTTTTGATGCTTGAATTGGTTCTCAAGCATACTCCATGGATTTGCATCACAATATCACAATTCTTCACCTTGATGATAATCCTTGGAACTCATTCTTTTGGGTAAAGACCTACCCATTTCACCTTCATTTAGATGGGATGGTCACCTTGATTAAGTTTGACACTTCACAAACTTTACCAAGGGAACCAATTTTGTTGCCATATTCGCCGGATTATCATCCGTGTGAATTTTCACTAACTCCACCTTTTCTTGTTCTATCATCACTTTTTTTCTGCTCAAACCCGAGTTCACTAGCAAACCCTTCAACCACATAGCTCTTTTCACTGCTTCCATTGCGATAATAAATTATAACTCTGTAGAAGACAAAGTCAATATTGATTATAAGCTGTCCTTCCAACTCACCAAGTTTCCTCTAAATCTAGAAAAGTAACCCTATGATAGACCACCTCTCATCACAATCACCAGCAAAGTCCAAATCCATATAGCACATCACACCAACACTTGACTCCTCGGAGCGGTCATAGAGAAGACTAACTTTGGTTGTACCATGTAGATGTCTCATCACCTATTTTACAACTTCCCAATGATTTTTAACCATATTCGTCATGTAGCGACTCACCAAACTTGCACCAAATCCAATATTCCGTCTTGTACAAATAATCAAATACATTAAACTATCTATTGCATTTGCATATGGCATCTTCTCCTTTTCTTTCTTCTCCTCATTTGTCGAATGAGACTCTGAGGTCGATAACTTGAAATGTAATGAGTTTATCATTGACCATTTTAAATCATTTCAAAACCTTCTCACAGTACCCCTCTAAGGTAATGAACAACCTATCCATTTTCTTGTCTCTTCTGATTTCTATCCTCAAAAACTTCTTGGCACACCCAAGATCCTTTATCTCAAACTCAGAACTAATTTGACTTTTTAACTTGGTAATTTAAGACCGGTCACAACTAACTATCAATATGTCATCAACTTATAACAATAAATACACAATGTTGGAGCTAGTTGTATCTCTCAAATATATGCAACTGTCATGCTTACTTCTTTTGAACCCGATCTTCAAAATAAAATCGTCAAATCTCTTGTAGCAACATCTTGGAGATTGCTTCAAGCCATACACATAATTCTTCAAGATACATACCATGACACCCTTGTTCTTTTCAACAAACCCCTTGGTTACTCCATGAAAATCTCTTCCTTAAGGTATCCATGCATAAACTATAAGGTTTGGTTTCTCAGGAGCTCTAGTCATGCATCAACTTCAATCTTATGCCAACAAGTAGTCATTTTTTAGTTTAGATGACTCAGTTTTAGTGGTGCCTTATTCTTCCTCCATATGTATACCATGGTCATTATCATTAAGAGGTTCTTATATGATAGGGTCTTTCGGTTGTCTATGCTCTCCTCTAAGTTGGTTATTATACACCAATGGCTCCATCTCAAAACTAAACCATCTGTGTTTGGACTCTTGTGGTGAGTCATCTGTTTCATTGGAAGCCTCACCCATATACATCTTATCCTCTTTGAAGGTCACATATCTACTAGTAATTCAATTCTTAGCATCACCGTACCAAAGCTTGTAACCCTTACCACTAAAATACCTTAAAAAATACACTTCAATGCCCTAAGCTCTAACTTCTTTTGTCTCACATGTACATATGTAACATAGTCAAATACCCGCAAATGATCATATTTAATGGGTTTTTTAGTCCATACCTCTTTCGATGTCTTGAAGTTAAGCAACACTAAAGGACACCTATTGATGAGGTATCTATCCATAGCAATGACTTCTCTCCAAAATATTTTGGGCATGTTTGCATCGGAAAGCATACACCTCACTCTCTCTAAGAGTGTTATATTCATTCTCTTAACCAAACCATTATGTTGAGAATTTCCAAGAATGGTTTGGTGCTTTGTGATACCATTTTCCCTATAAAAGCTCGTGAAAGCCTCATTGTAAAACTCTAAACCATTATTAGTTCTCAATCACTTGACTTTTTTCCTAGTTTGAGTTTCTACAAGTTTCTTGCACTCCACAAATTTCTCAAAAGTTTCATCTTTACATTTTAACAAGTAAACTTGTAATCTTCTTGAGAAATCATCAATAATTGTAAAAATGTACCTCGTACCACCCATTGATGGTGTTCTTTCCAGCTCCCACAAATTCTAATGCATATAGTCGAGTATGTCACATCCATTCAATTTTTCAGGTGTGAACTTCACCTTTTTCATCTTGCTGAAGATGCAATGATCATAGAAAGAAAGCTTGTCAAACTTATTGTCACCAAGAATCTTTCTCTTGAAAAGTTCTTCCAATCCTCACTTATATGACCCAACCTTCTATGCCAAAAGTTTACATTCTCCTTATCGTGGTTCACCGTGCAATATTTGTTTCTATAGTAACATCAAGTAATAGAGCCCATTTCTTAGTACACCTTTGAAATATACCAAAGAGCCTTTACACACCTTCACTTGACCATGCTCTCCCTTGTAGCTATAACCCATGTTGTCCAAAGTACCCAACGAGATCAAGTTCTTCTTTAATGCCAATACATACCTCACATTCTTTGTCAAAAATGTTGAACCATCATTGAGGCAAAGCCTTATTGACCCAACTCTAGTTATGTTACATGGATGGTTGTTTTCCATGTGAACTATACCACAATTCACTTCATTGTAATCAACAAACCACTCTTTGTAAGGTGTCATGTAAAAAGTGTATCATGAGTCCAAGACCCAAGCACCATCTCAACTATTTGAAGAAACCACCAATGCCTCAACACTATCATAATCCATCTCATACGAAGCCATCCATGCATCTCTTATACTATTATCTCCTCCTTGAAATTCCTCTTCTTGTTACATAGGTAGCATCTCACCATGTCTTTCAAACCATGGGATTTTGATAGGCATTTATTTTGCCTCTACTTTGACTTCTTTATCTACCTCTTCTCTACAAATACATTACATCACCACCACCATCTTTCCCACCAATATGAAGCCTCTCTATTCTCAATTCTAATTCTTTCATTCTCAAATGGGAGATGACTAGTTCAAAAGAGATATCATTTCTTTCATAATTGAGACCTATCTTCATTTCTTTATAGGAATCAGGTAGGTTATGCAACAAATAATGAGCGAGATTCTCATCTTTAAAACCCTATGCAATGTTTGACCAGTCATTAGATATTATTTACAATTGTGCCAAGTTTAGCCTCCAAGCCTCTTGACATGTCCATTCAAAAACCCTAACTGTTCTTTCAAATGGAATCTCCAAGACATAGTCCTTTGCATGTATATCTTGTCCAACTTCATCCACAATGACCTTATGATCTTCGCACTTGGAACATCACGAATCGCATTATTGTGCAAATGCAAGAAAATTGAGGTGTAAACCTTCAACAACAGTTTCTTCTTTTAAAATTTAGTAAAATTATCCGAATACTCTAGAGTCTCATCTAGGGCTTGAGCTATCTTTTATTGAACCAACAAACCCTTAATCTTACTCTTCCAAATATGGAAGTCCCTAGTGCCATCCCACTTCTCTATTTTCATTCTACTCATTTTCAACACATAAGAGTTTTTTTAGACACAACTACAAACCACAATATCAACAACCAAACATTCACACACAATCACATAATACTCCCAAGCCTAACAATACTGTGATACCACCTGTTATGAAAATGTAAACCTCTAAGATATTCCTAATGTACACTAATCCAAGTAAGAATAGAAATTTCCAAAGCAAACAAACACCCAATGAAAATTATCCAACAAAATACCATAAACCCTTGAATGAAATATCAAACATAATGAACAATATGCAAGGAAAAGTATAAAGAAAGAACACGCCAAGTTTATAGTGATTCAACCCAACTAATGTGGTGAGTCTACTCAAGCTCTTCACCTCTTCAAATATAGATGGGTTTCACTAGCTTTAATATACAGATCACAAGTTACAATGGAGATATCTTGAAGGGAAAATTTTCACTCAAGAGAAATAGCACTCAAAGAGACCTCACAAAGCTTTCTCACACATCAATGGAGAAACCTAACCTCTCTTTTCTAGATTTTTCTCCTCTTTTCTTCAAATACTCTCTTAGGTGGATTCTAGGGAATACTCAAGTACTTATACAAGTCCAAAATGGAAATTACAATAATGCCTATTGAACCTTAGCTTCTTGTCCCAAAAACTATCCTAATTCGTCATTTACTCTGTTTTTATGTATTGTTCAATCAATTGGGTCTTTTCTCGATCGATTAAGCCTTTAAAAGTAAGAATCCAAAATTGAACAGAAACTCCACGATCGATGCATGCTAGAACCTCAATCGATCGACCTATACTTTCGATCGATCGATAGGCACTAGTAACCACTTTCTATTTTCATGAAATCCTCCTAGTCTAACATTTGATGCTTGAATTGGTTCTCAAGCATTCTCCATGAATTTTCATCATAATATCACATTTTACTTTATCAAAAAAAGGAACATAAACATACGCGATTAGTGGGAAGTCATTTGGTAAGATTAATAATTTATTTCCATGATGAAAAGAAATGATTGGGAGTTTTCTCAAATAATCTGGAATTGAGCCAGAAAGATCATTATTAGATACTATTTGAACATCTGGACTGACCCAAAGACCAAACCTTATAAACTACCTAAGCCAAGTCCAGCCCAAGATGGAAGATGAAGTACCCTAGACATCTCACCCACAAGGATTTATGATGACGAGCGTAATCGATTGCACAAAACTTCACATGCTATCCCCGCAACGAGTCATCCCTACAAGAACGACGCCAAAAACTTCGATGAACGATAACTTCCAAGATCGCCGATCCTCGCCAATACTTTGGTTTTTTATATTTATAAAACTCTCGCAGTGTACCTAATCATTTCAGAGAAACGATGGGCTATACCTGGCCCAAGGTCGATCTAAGCGAAGGAATGTATGTGGTTTTTAATTTATTATTCTAAACTTTTAAAAAACTAAATTAAATCCTAAACATCCCGTCACACGATATTTTAGGGTTTTGTGTGTTTTTAATCTAAATACGTAGTAAAATTAAAACATAGATTCAATAAACATTCATGCAAGTAAATTTTATTCCTTTTTATAAATAAGTGAGTATTTATGGATATAATAACTAAGTTAATTATGCTTGCTCGGTTTATTATTTAGGTTATTAAAGATATGAATCGATATTTATCATTCCTCCTTTCCTTTGTATTTAATACCACCTTTCGCAAGGGTTAGATATTCTTTTGTTAACTAAACAAATCAATTAACACCCACAAGCAAGCATAATCCACTTGGTTAATTAAATTAATTTTTTTTTTTCTAAGAGATTTGAAAATGAATCATTTAAATACTCACATTTGGGCGGGGTTGTATTACGCTTTAAACTCTTTATTCAAGGTGTCCAAATAAAACCTCAAGAATTTAGTTATCCGGAGTAATTAACTTTCAAGTTTTAAACTTATCATTTCAAAAACATGTTGTCAATACATTTTCGTATAATAATTTTTATAAAACTTTTGAAATGTAGCGCTTCACTCTTAACTACCGGGTGATTGTACCAACAAATAAAAAAAGAGTACTTACTTAAATCCACTCCATAACTAAACCTTAAAATCTAATTTTCGTATTTAATTTTGTAATGAAAAATAATATATTTCTCTCTAACATTCTTAATATAAAATCTTCGAATAAAAATAAATCAATTAACGATTTTAGAGGATTTTTACCTATTTAATATTTCGCATAGTTACATACAACGTTATTATTACATCATAATTACAACAATTTGTAGTACGCTTAAATTTTAATCACGCATAAATTAAATATAAATATGTAAGAAATGAAGCATAAAAATAACCTAAAGAAAATAAAATCCATAAGACATTACGTTATCTTGGTTGCTAGAAAAACCTCCAAACATGCACTTCCACTCCCATTTATTGAATCAAAAGCTAATAAATTACAAAACATAACTAGTTCTTCCCAAAAAAGGAAGAACTCTAAAAACTAAGCAAACCAATTCTAACTAAAACATAAGAAAAACTAAAAAAACTAAAACTAAGAAATGGAGAGAAAGAAAGCAAGATAGGAAGTGGGTGGTTTTAAGGCGTGTTTTTAGTTAAGCCATGGAACTGTGGTATTTTATAGTGAGGACGGAGAGAACAACGAGTAAAAAAATGTTAAAAAAATGTAAAAACGCGTAATGGATATGGTGGAGGTCATTGATGACACGCATGACGCCTCAAGGGCTGCATCGTACGTGAAAAACGGGAAGCGAAATGGTGTTTGCCAGCGCGCGAGGCAGGGCGCAAGGCGCATCCCAGGCAGACCGTGCGGATGACGAATTAGTGACGACGCGCGGCAGCCATGCCAGTGGCTTAGGACAGTCACAGGCTGGCGGACGGGTCGGCCCAAGACCGGCATTTTTCGATTTCTTTTGACATTTTGACAATTTTGACCTTTTCGACCCATTTTGTCCAATTTTTTCCATATTTGTCAGATTCCTTTTCCCATTTATTTAGTAATATAATTGTGATGTATTGCATTTCTAGTATTCTTCTTTTTAAGTCTTTGTTTACGTTTTTTAAACGAAAATACCAAAACAATAAATATACCTCATGATCTTTAAAAAAGATAAATTTATATAAATATATGATAAAACATATAAAATATACATATATTTTTTAGTCAATTAATGTACATAAAATCACGTAATTTTAGTGCTTTTCGAGCACTCATCACAATCCCCCAACTACCATAGTCCCTTAGCAAGAGAAGGTTACAAAACTAAAAATTGAACTATCCTCTAAATCACTTCCGTGGATTGTCACTACAGAATTTAGCCCAAGCAACAAGCCTTTAAACCCTTAGGTCAGCTCTAGCCCGACTTGGACGAGTTTGAGTCTCATGGAGGGTTTTCAAGAATTTATACCCACAAAACATTGAACTAAATAGACAAAATAAAAAGAAACAATAAAAAACAAACAACTTAAAAATTAAATTTTACAACAAAATCATTAAATTAACAACATCTCACAAAAAATGTCATACTTTTTAATCTCCTTTTAAGTGACTTCATAAATTAAAGCATCTCAAGTATAAGTTATTTTAATCTATTTTAAACAATCATGATTTATTATAATAATTAGTCGAAAATCAGTTTTTCATATTTCATGTCAAAAATGTATCAATTTAATTTCACCCAATTTCGTTGTCATGAATAAGAATTCGCTTCTCGACTCTATTCTCACAAGTCAATACTCTCAAAACATCGAATCCTAGCTGGTTCAAACACTCATACTATTTTATATGCGAAAGAGTTTGATGTATATAAATGAACTAATATGTCAGACATGTATAAAGAATAAGGCTCAAAGTGTTATTTTAACATTGATCTCATGAAAGGAATCAAATGTATAAATTATAAAGATATCATATGAAATTATTTTCATGCATAAATCAAACTCACAAGAAAGAATTTCAAGATATATGCCTTTTAGAATGAAGAGATGTTGAAAATGACTTTTTAGGGTGAATTATTTCCTCATATCTTTTCTTTTTGTAATTAACTTTACTCACAACCTTGTAGGCATAAACTGGGTTATAAAGATGTAGATTATACTATATATTCTTTTATCTCTATTTTTTTTCCTCAAAGATATTTCTCAATATATGTATTTTAGAGAGTCAACCTACGTATGTGACATTGTACAATTGTTTTGCAGAATCAGCATGCATTTAGTGCTCAAAAACTTCACGAGCGTAATCAGATCGCCAAAAACCTTTAATGAACGGGTCCAAAACCTGCAAGATCGCTTTATTCTCACAATACTTTGGCTTTATATTTATAAAACTCTCTACAAGTGCACGAATCACTTTCAGAGAAAAAGGATAAGTATACTCCCAAGTCGATTTGCTAGCTTTACGATGGCTTTTTAATTTATTATTCAAACTTTTAAAAATGAAATTAAATCCTAAACATCCTGTCACGATATGTTTTTTAGGTTTTTTAGTTTCTCTTATGTTTTAGCTAGTTTCTCTTAATTTTAGAGTTCTTCCCTTTTTGGGAAGAACTAGTTTTGTTTTTGTAATTTATTAGCTTTGTGATTCAATAAATGGGAGTGCAAATTCCGTTTGGAGGTTTTCCAGCTACGGGAATAGCATCGAAGTACTGTAAGGATTTTATTTTCTTTGCAGTTATTTTTTATGCTTATTTCTTACATGTTATATTTAATTTGTCTGTGATTAAATTTAATTGTGCTGGCTGTTTGTAAAAATGATATAATAATAACGTTGTTATGCTTGCGAAATATTAAATAGGTGAAAATCTCTAAAATGAATTGATTTTATTTTTATTCAAGATTTTATATTAAGAATGTTAGAGAGAAATATATTATTTTTCATTACAAACTTAAATCTGAAAATTAGATTTTAAGGTTTAGTTATCCGGTCTAATTTAGAGTAGTTCTCTTTTATTTGTTGGTACAATCGCTCGGTATTTAGAGTGAAGCTTTATTTCAAAAGTTTTTATAAGAATTATTATCTGAAAATGTATTGACAACACGTTTTTAGTAGTGGTTTTAAAACTTGAAAGTTAGTACTCGGATAACTAAATTCTTAGGTTTAATTTGGACACCTTGAATAAAGTTTAAACTATCTAACCCCACCAAAGGTGGCATTTAAATGGTTCATTTTCAATCTCTTAGAAAAAGGAATTAATTTAATTAACCAAATTAGTTATCAACCCCACCCATAGGTGTTAATTGATTTGTTTAATTAACAAAGAATATCTAACCCCACCAAAGGTGGTATTCATACAAAAAAGGGAGAATCAATAAATATCAATTCATATCTTTAATAACCTAAATAATACGAACAAGCATAATTAACTTAGTTATTATATCCATAAATACTCCACTATTTATAAAAGATAAAATTTGCATGAATGTTTATTGAATCTATGTTTAATTTTCTGTAATTAGATTAAAAACACAAAAACCTCAAAATATTGTGACAGGATGTTTAGGATTTAATTTCGTTTTTAAAAGTTTGAATAATAAATTAAAAACCACATACATTCCTTCCTTAGATCGACCTTGGGAGTATACTTATAATTTTCTACGAAATGATTCGTGCACTTGCGAGAGTTTTATAAATATAAAACCAAAGTATTGGCAGGATCGGCGATGCCGGTTTTCGTTCATCAAGTTTTTGGCGCCGTTGCCGGGGATGGCATCAAAGTTTTTGGCAATCCCGATGCTGCTCTTCAGAGCTTCACAACGCACCCCATGTATATGCTTTTAGTAAAGTGAGACACCCTAAGAAAATAACTTTACTGAGAGGGATGAAACTGCATCCCATCACGAGGACCCTCTGGTGATAACCTTGAGGATTGGGTCTTGTGAGGTTTGCCGAGTAATGATTGACACTGGAAGTTTAGTAGACCTCCTTTTCCTAACCACTGACAGGGCTCTCAGGCTAGGAGACACAAACATTGTCAAAGTAGAGCTTCCTCTCCTAGGATTCAACAATAGCACCACCTATGCAAAAGGAATGGTGATCCTACCCGTCATGACAAAAAGGGTAATAATAATGACCATTTTTGTCATCATTGATTCCCCTGCACATTACAATGCCATCTTGGGAAGACCCTGGATACACAAGATGTAATTATTCCCATCCACTTTCCACCAAGTAATCAAATTCCCTATGGCTAAAGGCCCTAAAAAGGTGAGAAGAGATCATGAGAATTCCAGGAGTTGTTATAATGCCACAATGAAAGGAACTGCCTCTAAATAGAAATCATTGAGAGGTCTCCCTTCAAAGAGACCAAGGAATAAAAGCATAACAAGGTGAGTTTTTATGAATAAGGTAAAAGACTTCCCAACGGATGCGGAGGGAAAGGGCCATCCTATGAAAATATGTGATGACTTAACAATAGAGCTCGAGGAGTAACTCTTATTATTTCTCAGAGCCAATGCAAACATCTTTGCATGGACCCCTACAGATATATTAGGAATTGATTTACGAGTTATAACCCATCGACCAAACATTGACGTAGAATCTACACCCATTCAACAGCGGAAAATAAAATTCCCTATAGTGAAAAATGAGGCAATCAAACATCATGTAGCTGCCCTCATAGAGGCAGGGGTCATTACGGAAGTCAATTATCCCTCATGGCTATCAAATGTGGTACTAGTGAAAAAAGGCGTGCGGAGCATCTCTGATAACTGTATTTTATACAGTTATTTGCATCAATTTTAGTAATGATAATTGCTATGTTCGTTTAATATTTATTAATTTTTGTTAAATAAATTAATATTTTCCTTTTATTTGCTAAAAATACATTTTTAATACAATTAAATAATTTGTATCGAAAATGTACTTAATTTCATATTTTTGTCCACAAATATAATTTATGATAATATAGTTTCTTAATTACAATTTATATAAATCGAAAATATAATTTAAATTAAATTTGGGCTTAATTATAATTATTAAAAGTTAAAAATTTAATTTAAAATTAGAAAAGGGCTAAAGTGTAATTTAAGAAAGTACAAAAATGTAATTTGGATTAAATTTGTGGGTCAAAATATAATTAATAAAAGTTTAAATTTTAAGCAGGAAAGAATCGCACTCGCATAAATCAAGGAAATCATCACCCACCGTCCGATCAAAGATTCAACGGTCCAGATTGCGCGTGCTGAGACGAGGCAAAATCGCGTGTACGATCTCGCGGCCGGCCTGCGTAGCAGTGTGCATCCTCGGTATTTACTGAGAATAAGAATCGCCACGTGTCCAACGAATATTTAAGCTAATCAAAGTCCGACACGTGGCTATTTACAATGCGCGACCGCTACTGGATCACGCCCGTTTCCGTTGCCTCTTTGGCGCCCCAATCGGCGTTCCTACGTGCAACCGGTTTGTGCACCCAATGATGATGTCGCCACGTGGCCATAGGAATATTTCACCGAATCGAAAGCGACACGTGGCGGCGTGGGAGAAAATAAAAAAGCGTAAAGCCTCGCTTCACGCGTGATTTTAATTTATATTTTTCGATACAAAAATTGATACGCGTGATTTTTGTTTTTCGATAAAAATTATTACGCGTTTTCGATAAAAAAATAAAATAAAAATGTAATATTTTAGATGTATTTTTTAGCTATAAATAGGAGATAGTTTTTAGTTCTAAAAAAGTTTTTTTGGTTGGAGAAGAGTTTTCTTTTTAGTTTAGAACTTTTGTAGTGTTCGGTTTTGGACTGCAGAACACGCAGAAGCCATTTTTGGCTTTTGTTGTGTTCTGCGTGTGCCAAATATTTTCGTTTCTTGATGTTTTAATTTTCCTTATTCTTCATCTTATTTTTCTGAATTTGTTGTAATTTTAATTTTAATTTTATGAAGTAATTTAATTTTTCTAGGGTTGCATTTGATCTAAATTTATGAAGCTTTAATTTTAATTATTTTTGTTTATAGATTTATAAGACGTTCGATTTGTTTGTTCTATTTTGTGCTTAATGCTTTTTGATTATTTACGAATTTTATCAAAACGATTTGTGACATAAAAATAAACTTGAGAAAGGCATTTTTGTGTATATTGCTCGTAAATAGAATGACATGTATGATGAAGGATAGGAATATACCCTAATTGTATGTGTGGCCATTTGAAAACTTAGAACTTAATGAATCTTGGTGAATTTAATTCTCATAGAGATATAGTGAATTAATTTAACGGGGTGTGTTTGTACGGAGCTCGGAAGAGATGTATGAATAAAAAAGAAGTTTTCGGTTGACAAATTAAATGTACTAAAAAATATAAATCCAAAGAAAATAATATGATTGGAGTGGATTAGTTTGGTGAAGAATTGCAATCCTAGAGTTCTTTTATTTTCTTATTACCTTTTTCTTAAATCAACGATTATTTTGGATAAAATGAGAGAGAAATAATTTTAGTACTCAACAAACTATAGTAACAAATCTCCGTGGGATCGTTCTTTACTTATAAATGTTATTACTTGCGACCGTGTATACTTGCACGAGTTCGTGTGTTGAAAAACACGTAACAATCTCACATGAGCGTAGCCTTTACTAATCTAAATGAGGCCTACCCCAAAGACTATTTCCCCCTTCCCAAGCATTGATCAAATGGTAAATGCCTCTTCCGGGTTTAGGTTGATGAGTTTCTTAGATGCATTTCCGGGTATAATCAAATCAAAATGCACCCTGAGGATGAGGAGAAAAATTCTTTCATAGCAGAAGAAGGAACGTTCTACTACACGAGAATGCCATTTGGATTGAAAACATAGGCGCAACATATCAATGCCTCATCAACAAAATGTTCAAAAAGTAGTTAGGTAGGAACCTGGAAGCATACATTGACGACATGGTGGTTAAGTCAGCTCAACCCCTAAAACATATTAGAGACCTATAGAAGAGATTTGAAGTGATACGGAGGTATGACATGAAACTTAACCCCAAAAAATGCATTTTTGGTATGGCTGCAAGAAAATTCCTAGGGTACCTCGTATCAGTATGAGGAATCGAGGCCAATCATGACAAAATACAAGAAATGGTGAACATGAAGCCACCCAGTAGTCTCAAGGCTATACAACAATTTACTGGAAGAATAAGGGCGTTGGGTAGATTCATTGCTAAATGTATAGATAAGTGTATGCCCTTCTTTAAGATGCTGAGAAAGAACAAGACTATCTTTTGGAATAAGGATTGTAGCACAACCTTTGAAGAAATCAAAAAATACCTTAGTAATCCCTTTGTCCTAGTCAGCCCACTACCAGGAGAGATTATTTATCTATATTTGGCTGTCACACCCCAAACATGCAATGCCGTGTTAATAATAGAAAGGAACAAAATTGAGAACCCCATCTACTATGTCAGCCAAATTTTAATAGATGCCCAAATTAAATATCCCACCATAGATAAACTTGGCTTTGCTTTCAAGATTATTGCACGAAATCTCAGGCATTACTTTGGATCACACATAATCGTAGTACTCACCTCACACCCTCTCAAAAATGTACTAACAAAGCCAGAGGTTGCAAGAAGATTAGCCCAGATAGCCGTGGAATTGTGAGAGTATGACATCAAATACATGGCTAGAACAACCATCAAAGGGTAGGTTATGGCCGAGTTTACTGATGGTCCTGAGGTCGTTAACAAAATAGAGACTACGAAGGTATGTATAGTAGACATAAGGGATACACCAACTTGGTAGGTATTTATGGATGGTGCGCACAATTTCAAAGGCACAGGACTATGGGTGGATATAATGGATGAGGAGGACAACTACTTTGAATATGCAATCAGGCTTGATTTTCAGCCAACCAATAATATCACACAGTATAAAGTTACCATATTCAGAGTCATGACTGTGAAAAAGCTAGGGGTAGATAGAATTATGCTACATAGTGACTCTCAGCTCATGGTCAATGAGTTTCTAAGAACATTTGAAACACGAGATGGAAAGATGAAGAAGTACTTGGAGAGACTAAAATGAGAGTGCTCAAAATTCTCTAAGTTCAAGATCGAACAAATAGCACAAAATGAGAATAGCCACGCTGATGCCTTAGCAAAGTTGGCGTCAATAAGGGAGACCAAGCAGGATCAGGTAGTATCAGTAACGGTGTTAACAAAAGAGTCTCTGGAAGAGGCTGAAAGAATAATTGGGTGCCTGGACACTTCACTCTGGTCTATAATTTCTTGGATAAAGGGGACCCACCCAAAGATTGCACGGCTGCGAAACAAATTGAAGCCAAAGTAGGCTGGTACATGATTAAGGTAGGAAAATTGTACCGCAAAACCCCACTCACCCCTGACCTCCTATGCATAGCCATAGAAGGAGCTGAAAGAATGATGTATGAAGCACATAAAGGAGATTATGGTTCGTATTTTGGGGGTAAAATATTATCCCAGCTAATTATGAGACAAGGTTATTATTGGCCCACTATGCTGACCGATTGCATTAAATACGCTTAAAGGTGCAACAAATGCCAAAGATTTGGCCCCCTGACCCACACACCCCCGAATTCTATGGTAGGAGTAGTAAGTCCTTGGCCTTTCTATAAGTGGGGACTGGATATAGTAGGACCATTTCCCATAGGCACGGGCTAGAAAAAGTTCTCCTTATTTCTACTGATTATTTTTCAAAGTGGATCGAAGTAGAGCCCCTAGCAAGGATACGAGAGGAGGAGATAATCAAGTTCATATGGAGGTCCATAGTTTGTCGATTTAGCCTCCCCAAAGAGCTCGTTATAGATAATGGGTGGTAATTCACCAGTCAAAAAATAAAAGCGTTTTCTCTCAAATACAATATTAAGATAGGCCACTCAACACCCTACTACCCCCAGGCCAATGGCCAAGCAGAGTCCTCCAATAAATTAATCATCAACCTATTGAAGAAAAAGTTGGAAAGAACCAAATAGAGATGGGTGGAGGAGTTTCCAAGAGCGTTATGTTCTATTAGAACAAGCTCCCGTAGGAGCACCAACGAGACCCCATTCTCCCTAGTATATGGAACCGAGGCGGTCATACCAACCGAAGTCACAATCCCTACCCCCAGATCAATCATAATAGAGGAAACAGATGAGGTGAGAAGAGAAATCGAATTGACCTTAATGGAGGAAAAAAAGGATGAAGCTTTAAGAAGAATGATCGAATAAAAAATAACAATATTATAATACTACAACAAAACTATGAGCTTCAAAACATTTTCCATGGGTGATTGGGTTCTCAAGAAGATTTTCCCCAACAAAAGGGAGTGGATGACTGGTAAAATGGGTGCCAATTGGGAGGAACCTTATCAAATAATTGAAATAACATCAGGAGGGGTCTACGTATTGAAAAGCATTGAAGGCATTGAGGAAGGCACAAGTTGGAATGCCAGACACTTAAAAAGATACTATTTCTAAAAACATATGTATTAACTTACTTATCTCCTCTCTTTTTTTGTAACAATGACAGACATGTATCTATGAAATAAAAGGCTTGAGTAGCTAATCATTTACTCAAGATCTCTCCCTTAAAATTGGCATCAGGGGTTGACCACTTAGATTAATAAATATGGTATAACACCGTAACAATGAAGAAGTCAAGTTATCCACCTCGGTCAGGAACCAAGTCAAGCTCTCTCCCTTAAAATGGGCATTATGGGCTGACCACGTAGATTAATAAATCTGGTAGAGCACCCTAACAATGGAAGAGGTCGAGTTGTCTACCTCGGTCAGGAACTAGGTCAGTGCCCTGATAATAAAAAAGAGTACCTCAATCGAAAACCAAGTCAAGCTCTCTCCCTTAAAATGGGCATTAGGGGTTGACCACCTAGATTAATAAATCTGGTAGAGCACCCTAATCATGGAAGAAGTCGAGTTACCCACCTCGATCAAGAACCAGGTCGATGCTCTGACAATAAAAAATAGCACCTTGGTTAGGAACCAGATCAAGCTCTCTCCCTTAAAATAGGCATCAAAAGTTGACCACCTAGATTAATAAATCAAGTAGAGCACCCTAATAGTTGAAGAGATCGAGTTGCCTACCTCGGTCAGGAACTAGGTCGACTCTAACAATAAAAATGATAAGCACCTCGGTCAGGTGCCAGGTTTAACTCTTTCCCATAAATCAAAACAAAGAGCCAATCACCTAGATTGTGCTAAATAACTTAAAATTACAATATACCAAATAGTAATTAACACATGCCACTCATATTGTTTATTATTAAAAAATTAATCACCATATGTCGCTCAGATTGTCCATTATTTAAAAATTAAAAACTATGCACCGCGCTCTGCATAGTCACTAATACAAGAGTCACCCAGGACAAAAATTTAAAAACTCTTTAAGTGCTTGGAAGCATGTCCAATATCTAGATCATCAGTTTCTTCAACCAAGGGTAATAGCTTGGCTTGAATCTCGACAACCTTCTCACGAACATAAGTCACAGGTTTAGGGTGCGTCGTCATCATTGAAAGCAATCCCCGTTCTAGATCTTCGGTAACCTTCATAACCTCAAGAAAAACTCTTTTAGATCACTTTATATAAAAAATTTCCCAATACAATTCTCTATCAACAAGGCCGGTCATACTAGTCAAGGTCCTCTTTTCTCGAGATTGCATTTGGATTAATTATTCCCTATAAGCAGCAAGCTCACACCTTTTACCTTTAGCATTACATTCAAGTTTTACAACCTCGGATTTAAGCAAACTAACCTCGTCCTCAAGCCTACCATTTGCAATACAAAAAGCTGGAGCTAACCATCTATTGGTTCGATCAGAATCCATAATACACAAGCAAAATAGTTAGAGGAATTGGTAAATATTCTCAAACACATGAATCAAACTAGTGTACTCCAACCCTTTTATAGGGAAGGAAAACTAAGAAATATATATATTCTTCAATAAATGACAAAAGGTAGGTCAACATCATAAATACACAATAGTGAGGCAAATTACTTTATTTATTAAAATAAGTTCATGAGTACAAAATCAAGTAACAACTCAAGACCATACAAACCAAAATAGCATCGAGCTTTAAAAAACAAATAATCAATCAATGATGAGCTATCCCTTCCCCGGGAACCTCAGGGCCATCCTTACCACCAGAAGAGCTCAATCCTTCTCTATCCTCCTCAACTGAAGGGGCTTGAGTATAGAACGACATAACAGGGATATCTAGATTGTGATAATAGTACTTTCCCAAACCCTTCTTTTCGGCCTTTATCTTAAAGGTCTCCATTGCCATCTCATATGCTCGCTCGATACTAGACTCGAGCTTTTGTGCCATAGCATCCATCGCCATCTCAACTTGTCTTTACGCTTCCCTCATCCCCACCTCAACTTGCCCTAAGGCCTCCTAAATCTCAACCACGTGCCAGACATACATATTAAGCTCGAAAGAAGCCCTCTTTAGATTCTCTTCGTTATCATGTCCTCACTCTCCCACTTTACTGCTCTCACCAGTAGCGCAATATATTTTGAGCGTGATGACACATAAGCCTAATTCTCCTTCACCAGCTTGGACTTTAAATAGCCTACGTTGTGAGCTTGGTCAAATTTATAAAGTAGCATCAACTACAAACAAAGAAAAAAAAGGTAAAGCAAGTAAAAATCAAGCTTACACTTACACTGAATATCACAAACAAAAAAGTATAACACACTTGACACATCTAACGGTGAATGACCTCGCCAGCATCCGCCCCCTCACAAATAGCCATGAGTTTCTCCTTGCATGCATCCATAAAAATATGGCTCATACAAGAATCAAGGTATTCGAGTGCCAAACCCCAATTCAAGATGACCCCGTCAGCATCGGTGATAAGGTCCTCAATAATAGCCTTCCCTCTCTTTAAATCGCTTAAAGAATTGCTGGATTCTTTGGAGCTTGTGTGGGGAGTTGAGGACCCATGCTGCTTTTGCAAAGGTGACAAAAGAGGACAAACATTTAGAGGTTCGAGGTCACAAACAGGCTCATCAGTACCAAACTTCTTCTTTTTCTTCTTAATATAAGAAGTATGACCTTTATGAGAGGATTTACCCCTCTTCCACCGATGAGCCCCCCAGGGGTAGAAGAGGTACCTGTGGGTGAAATCGTTCCACCCAACGTAACCTTACTCTTCATATGAGCAAAAATTTGGGCAGCGCTCAAATCCATATGAACTACAAAATAGAAAAGAATAATGTTAACCACCTCATAAAAAAATAAAAAATAAAAAATATTTTAATATAAAAATGGGGGAAAAATGCTATAAGGCGAGAACAAAGAGAGACTAATGGTCACCATCATCTGGAACCACCTCGAGCCAGCCCCCAAAATCTATAGGAGGAGTTCTACGTTTAAGAGAAGCCCGGGCTTTAAGAGGAGCTTAGGGTTTGCGATTCACCCTAAGAGGAGGCTCTGCAACATCATGTCTCATTAACCCGCACGCAACAGAATGTAGAGTTTTCAAAAGAGCCCTCTAGTTTTTCTTTTCGGGAAGATAGTTTTGGATATCAACCAACCTCTGCTTCACAATAAGACTCAAGGTCAGGATTAGAGAAGCCATATTTCTAATCATGACCTTAGTATCATTCCAAACACTCCTTACCAACCTAGTGTCATTTGTGGGGGACTCCTACCGACCTGAAACGTAGAAAAAGTACTCCTTCCAATTTTTCTCATTTTTAGGAAGGGAAACGTTCACCCCACGATCCTGCTGAACCGACATGTACACCCTTCTTAGGTTTGTGGGGTTCTGTTTTAGAATATACGCCTCATTAAACTCGGTCATCTCTAAATCCATCCCAAGTTCTTGACATATCAATGTTAGGTAGAGAAAATGTCTCCACCCATTAGGCATCAATTTCCCCCAGTGCAAGCTACATCCTAACCAAGAATCTCCTAATAAGAGGATACAATGGAAACATTAACCCCAACCATAGAGCTTTCTCGTGAAAAATAGTCCACCCAGTTGGAGGTTCATCACTATCACAAGCACCCTTAGAAGGAATCATTATATGAACTGTGGAAGGGATGTTGTAGGTTCTTCTTATTCTCTCTTCATCTTGGGGCAACAACCCATAAGTTTTAGGAACGGCCGCCCAACCCCTAACATGACCTTTCGGCTTGCCAGATCCTATATTCCTGTTTTTCTTCCTTTATGTCCTAAATACTGAAATCTAAGTCTAAGACACGCTCAATCTCATAGTAGGAATGGTCTAGGGATGGGGAATAGAGATAGATGGTGGTGGTGAAAACCTTGAGTTCCCACTTGTACTAGCATACTGGGGAGACTCACATGAGCTCGAACCAGAAGCCGATATCTCTTCTCTTTACATTTTGATAAAAGCTAAAAAAATATAAATACAAAAAAATAGCAGGTGGTAAGGTACGAGAAAAAGAGATTCTTGGAGATGAGTTGAAAATAAAAGAAAATGTTCCTTTTAAAACCGACCTAAAAAGAAAATATAAAATCATTAGGTTCTCAATGCTTGAGTTATAAAAAAGATGAATAGAGAATATTATAGCGTGAACACCGAACTAAAAATCTTTCACAACTCTTGATGAAACGAAAGAGTATTTTCCTTCACTATTTCTTAAATTTTGCAGGTAAATAATGATAAGTCTCAGCCCAAGCACCCTTTTATATAGGGGCACTAGATTTCTCTCTCCAGTCAACTGAAACATATTTATTGTGGAAGCTGAATGGTTTGTATCCTATGTCTGGTATTTACTTTTCCACCTTAGTCCGAAGCATGAGCTAAAAGAGTGGAGGGACTTGATGTTTGGACATCTGGACCGATTCAAAGACCAGACCTTGTAAACTACCCAAGCCAAGTCTAGCCCAAGACGGAAGATGGAGTACCCTAGAAATCCCGCCCATGGGACAAATCGAGTCCAATGGAAACTCAAGCTTGAGTAAGATTGAGCCCAATGACAACACAAGCTTGTGGGTAGCACGAGTAAAACTCGACTTAGATCTTTGACATATTGTACTTTAGGCTAATTATGTCCTCCTGACACGTAGTTACGTGTACATATTGTATAGCTGACACCTGTATCCATAAATGTGCTATAAATAGATGGACCACTCATAAGGATCCACACATTCAGCTCTTTGTAATAATTTATCTCTAATCAATCTCTTTAAGATATTGAGTCTCAACAGATACATAGAAAACTTTCAAGCTGGATGCAAATTTGTTAAGAATTTCACCATTAAATTTGTTGCCAAACAAATCCAGGGACTCCAAGCACCAAGTTTCCTCAAATAATTTTATAGTTGTCCAAGAAAGCCATATTTTGAAAGTTTTAACAATCTAATACTTTTCAAGTTCCCAAGATCTGAAGGCAGGGCACCTGACAAATAATTACTGCAGATATCAAGATATTCAATCAGAGGACTGCAAAGCTAACAATTCACTGACACATGAGCCTTGATAAGAAATAGAGCTAGTGAAATGATTCTAAAAAAGAATAATCCATTTCAATGTAATAGAAGTGAAGAAACTACCAAAGAAAGGCCCATTAAGTTCATTAAAATTAACATCAACTAAATCCAATCTAAGAGATTTCTTTGGTATAGATGGTAAAGTGCCTCCTATGGAATTGTTTCTTAATTACACTTAATGCACTGGACTGTGTATTCATCTTAGGAAAGCTCCCATATAGCTTGTTTAAACTTAAGTGTATGTCAGATATGTCACCAGAAACCATATTTATACTCAAGTCCATGGTTCTGCATGACTTCAAAACTATGAACAATGTGCCAGACAAACTATTACACAAGTTCAAAAACTTCAAGGTTTTTAAGTTAAAGAATATCATATGCTAGATATATGCATTGAATTTTAGCTAACTTAATTTTTTAATGAACACAAACATGTTGTTTCCTCGATCAAACACACATAACCAAAATATTTTAAGTATAGTTTAGCAAGAGACATATTTTAGTCGCAGAACCATTTATAAGCACATCACTATAGAAATTTTGACTATATTTAGATATTAAGCATCTCATATCAAGGAATTTACAATTTCATTCTAACTCCAGTGCTCATATCACATGATAAAAGTTAATGTAAACAACAGAAAAAAATGAGCACATTCTACAATGCAATCGTAGACTCTTAGTTAACAAAAGGGCATTCAAAATTAATTCTTTTACACGGTAGTTCGAAAGATCATCTTGGAACTCTTAAACATCAGTCAAAAATGACCAACTTTCTTAAAATCAGACATAACTAAATCATGTAGAACAAATAGAGCCTAGGGATAATTTTCAACAATACGTAATTGTTGGAAATGTGAATTTTAATAAAAAAAATGATGCTAATTTGTGCCTTGTCCCATATTTCTATTTTACATCACTTAGAAGATGTATGAATATAAAAGGATTGGCTAATAGGTTTAGGCCCCAAGGGGCACCCACTTTTGTGGAAGGGAGAAGACCTAGGAAAATGGGATTCCACACAAGCATGCACCACCTATCGACTGAGCCGAGCCGAGTCCATGTATGTGTGTTG
Organism: Hippophae rhamnoides; assembly: GCA_033030585.1. Classification (NCBI taxonomy): domain Eukaryota; kingdom Viridiplantae; phylum Streptophyta; class Magnoliopsida; order Rosales; family Elaeagnaceae; genus Hippophae; species Hippophae rhamnoides. The sequence continues at coordinate 45,020,294 of CM065436.1, read as the reverse complement.
GCATTTTATTTTTTGATTAAAATTACTTTTCCACTAAGAAAATGGTAGTTACTTTTTAACTAAGAAAATGGCCATTACATTTCACTCAAAATTGGCCGTTACTTTTTCACTCAGAATTGGCCGTTACTTTTCCACTCATAAATAGTCGTTACTAGTCTGTGACTTAACCCAAGCAGTACATTTCAGTATATCGATAATATTGTTCTTACACTATTTTTAACATAGTTGTTCCAACAATTTAAGACGTATTTCTATCTGTCATATCTACTAAAATGTTAACTGCTGATCTCAACAAACCGTTTCATTTCGAGGGACTACACTTTAAAAGATGGAGACAAAAAATGTTATTTTTCTTAACCATGAAAAAAGTTGCTTTTGTTCTTACTATTGAAAAACCAATACTACCTAATCCTTCTAGTGAAGCTAAATAAAGGATTTAGACACCTGGATGAAAAATGATTTTTTATGCAAAAAATTTATTCTTAATGGATTAGCTAATGACTTGTATGATTATTATAATTTTGGTAAGTTTGCTAAGGATATTTGGGATGCACTTCAAAATAAGTACGATATAGAGGAAGTTGGAACCAAGAAGTATGCTATCAATAGATACATGAAGTGCCAAATGATTGTTGGAAAATATGTGGAACCTCAATCACACGAACTACAGAAGATAGTTCATGAAATAAATTCTGAAGGTATGGCTTTAAATGAACAATTTCAAGTAACTTTTATTATAGATAAATTACCCTCTACTTGGAAATATTTTAAGAATTCACTTAGACATAAAACTAAGGAATTTTATTTAGAAAGTCTTATAACCCATATAAGAATAGAAGAGGAAGCCTAAAAACAAGATCAAAGAGATGAAGTACTCGTTGTCTCAAACAACAGTATCAATAAGAAATCCTCTTCTACAATTCTGAAACCTAAAGGAAGAAACATGAAAACTCAAAATCACAACTATAATCAAAATCGTAACTACCAAAATAGAATAGAAATTATCCTTCCCAGAATGGACCTCAACCCCCTCAAGAAATAACACATTCATGTGTTATAGTTGTAACAGACCTGGCCATTTGGCCAAGAACTATCGGAAGAGGAATCATCTTGCCTTGTAGCCAAACCTTTTTGAAGATCAACTTATTGCTATGATATCTTAAATCAATTTTTTTGGTGGATCTAAAGGGTGGTGGGTGGACACTGATACTTCTTGCCATGTCTACTATGATCGAGACATGTTCAAGTCCTATTTTGAGTCTGAGGATAAGAAAGTGTTGCTAGGAAAATCCCACTCCAGTAAAGTTGTTGGTACTGGTAAGGTGGAATTTAAGTTTATATCTTGAAAGACTATCATCTTGAAGGATGTTCTACATACTCCAGAGATGAGAAAAAACCTAGTTTTGAGCTATCTTCTTAACAAAGATAGGTTTACTCAAACTATAGAAGTTGATTTATTTACAATATCTAAAAATAATATTTTTTGTTGGGAAAGGGTATACCATTGATGGCATGTTTAAATTGAATGTTGAAATTAATAAATCTTCTTCTTCTGCTTATATGTTGAGTTCTTTTAATATTTGGCATGCTAGACTTTGCCATGTTAATAAACGCATAATCAAGAACATGTGTACATTAGAACTAACTCCTAAAGTGTCTTTGAATGATTTTGAAAAATGTGACTTTTGTAGTCAAGCTAAAATAACCAAAACTTCACATAAGTCAGTAGTTAGAAAATCCGAATCTTTAGACTTAATACACTCTCAAATATGTGAACTTGATGGAAATTTAACAAGAAATGGAAAACATTATTTTATAACTTTTATTGATGACTGTTCAGATTATACTTATGTATATCTAATGAAAAATAAAGGTGAAGCGTTTGACATGTTTAAAATATTTATGACTAAATTGAAAATCAACTTAACAGAAAAATAAAAAAGGTTTTGAAGTGATAGAGGCACTGAATATGATTCCAATATTTTCAATGATTTTTATAAAACTCATGGAATCATTCATGAAATAATTGAACCTTATTCTCCTGAAATGAATGGCAAAGTTGAAAGAAAAAATAAAACTTTCATTGAATCAGGTGTTGCAATTTTATTAAACTCTGGTGTTGCTTCCCATTGGTAGGGAGAAATTTTATTAATTGTTTTCTATGTGCTAAATCTACTAGTAAAATTTCACCATATGAAATTTTGAAAAATAAGAAACCTAACTTAACTTATTTTAAAACTTGGGGTTGTTTAGCTTATGTTAGGATCCCTAATATTAAAAGAAATAAACTTGATAGTAGAGCATATGAATGTGTATTCATAGTATATGCTATGAATAGTAAAGCTTATAAAATGACCATTATTATTTCACTCAGAAAAATAGCCGTTACTTTTCTACTCAGAATTGGCCGTAACTTTTCCACTCAGAAATTGCCCTTACTTTTTCACTCAAAAATGGTTGTTACTCTTTCCACCCAAACATTACCGTTATTTATCATAATTTTCATACCTTTTCTCAAAAGTATAAATAGAGGGACTTAACTCTTAGTTTAGACACACCAATTCTCTTACAGATCATAGAAGCAATAGCTCTTTGAAAGAAAAGAAGAAGATACTAAATTATTTTTTGAGTTTTCCGAGAAACATAAACTTTAGTGGTGTACCATTCCGAACTTAATCAGTGTAGTGAAGTTATGAGACAAAAAACAAAGATGCTGAGATGTTTTATCTTGGGGATGACGAGGTTGTGTTTTCCTGCACAAGTTTGGGCATAGCTACGAAACATCTTAAAAAGAGCGACCTAGTCCGCGACTCAACCAAAGCAGTACATTTTAATATATGGATAATATTGTTCTTTCATTGTTTTTAACATACTTGTTCCAACAGTAACATATCTTAGTTTACTAAATTTAATTGCTAAAATCTCAAAAACACTACCTAAAGTTGGTGTAGTTCTCAATCATATCTAAAGTGATATTTATACCTACTCAAAAAATAGCCAATTATAATCATGAAAATCCAAAACTACAAAATCACCATGAGGGTCAAAAAAAATTTTTCTATGGATATTAGTCCATAAGACCTCAAGAATAACTATAACAATTTTAGTCATGAAAATGACATCGAGACTTCCAAAGATACTACTCCAAAAGGAAAAGAACTGGTTCTAATAATACTATAGAATTATCTAGACCTTAATTAAACCAAGTTGAACTCAAACAACATGTACAAAATGGAGAAAGGAAAGCAATATTTCTTCAATACATGTGACCAATCTACTTGAAATGGATAGCCAAAAAAGAGATGTATAGCACTACAACAACATTATAGAAATTGATAAAATATAAAAATGCATGTATTAACAGCTAAAATTTCATTGTACGATGCATATATAATATGGGACAAGATTAAAAAAAAGTAGTTTTTATTGCTAAGGAAAAATACATAGTAGAATTATAATGTTCTCAGCTTTGTTTTTTATGCCCCACAAAGAATTTTGTTTAGAGCTCTCTTTTTTATGTATCAGTAGAATCCCACACATAAAATTTATGAATTACTCTAGAAATTTTTCAAAATATATAGCCAAGTCCTTTGCTTGTATGAAACATCCTAGAAAAGAATTAATTTATCAATATTAAAGAAGTTCTTTTCTTTCTTTTATCTCTTATTCCTAATATTTTGGGAGTAATTCTTCTTTCTTCCATCTGAAGTTGAAATCCACTTATCTGTGAGATAGAAGAATATTTGTATGCTAGTCCTACTCTAGAACTGCTAGAGTGTTCATCTAATTCTAGATTTGCTAGAGTGCTTGCCTAGATAATAGTTTTCTTGTGTTTGATTTATAACCCAAATACAAGGACCTTTTGTGAAAGAGTGATTCTGGTTAGTTTAAACTTTGCTCATCTATTTCTTATTTTCTAAATACTTCTATATTATTGGTGTACTTATGCTTCCATCCTGCGTCAATATATTAGATAAATATTAATCGTAGGAAAATTGTAACCTGTAAATCCATTGTTGCTAAGATCCAATTCAATCAATGGTATTGAAGTTTCTAGCAACTTAATGGAACAGATCCATACAATTGATTATTCCCTAATTGCAATACTAGCAAATTATCAATGATCCAAAATAAGGTAGGTCTACAGAGATTATCATCCAAATATAAAACTTCCAAGTTGCGAAATAATTGAATAGCTTCACCTTTAAATAACTCACTAGTCAACCTATTTTGACTAAAGTTCAAGTTACGGAGAGTGTTCAATTTAAGGGTTGAATTCAAGTATTGGTACATGTCATTATTGAGATTAAAAATAAGGTAGTGAGTGATGAGCGAAAACCGGCATCGCCGATTCTCGCAAATACTTTGGTTTTAATATTTGTAAAACTCTCGCAAGTGCACGAATCATTTCGTAGAAAATGATAAGTATACTGAGTCGATCTAAGGAAGGAATGTATGTGATTTTTAATTTATTATTCAAACTTTTAAAAACGAAATTAAATCCTAAACATCTTTGTCACGATAGTTTGGTTTTGTGTTCCTAATCTAATAACATAAAATAAACATATATCTGATTAATTAAATATACTCTAAAAATAAATAAAAAATAAACAAATATACAAATTCACTAAATATTTATCTAAAAATAAATATAAATACAGATTCAATAAATATTCATGCAAATTTTATCATTTATATTAGTGGAGTATTTATGGATATAATAACTAAATTAATTATGCTTGCTCATATTATCTAGGTTATTAAATATATAAATTGATATTTTATTGATTCTCTCTTTTTTTGTATGAATACCACCTTTGGTGGGGTTAGATATTCTTTGTTAACTAAACAAATCAATTAACACCTTTATGGGTGGGGGTGATAACTAGTTTGGTTAATTAAATTACTTCCTTTTTCTAAGAGATTGAAAATGAACCATTTAAATGCCCCCTTTGGTGGGGTCAGACAGTTTAAACTTTATACAAGGTGTCCAAATTAAACCTAAGAATTTAGTTATCCAGTACTAACTTTCAAGTTTTAAAACCACTATTGAAAACATGTTGTCAATACATTTTCACATAATAATTCTTATAAAAACTTTTGAAATAGAGCTTATCTAACTACAAGGCGATTGTACCAACAAATAAAAGAGCACTACTCTAAATCGAGGCCAGGATAACTAAACCTTAAAATCTAATTTTCGATTTAAGTTTGTAATGAAAAATAATATATTTCTCTACAACATCCTTAATATAAAATCTTGAATAAAAATAAAATCAATTCATTTTAGAAATTTTGATCTATTTAATATTTCGCAAGCATAACAACGTTATTATTATATCATGATTATAAGCAGTAGCATAGTTAAATTTAATCACAGACAAATTAAATATAACATGTAAGAATAAAGCATAAAAATAGCGTAAAGAAAATAAAATCCTTACAGAACTTGACGCTATTCTAGTTCTTGCTAGAAAAACTAAAGCGGAATTTGCACTCCCATTTATTGAATCAAAAAGCTAAAATATTACAAAAACATAACTAGTTCTTCCCTAAAAAGGAAGAACTCTAAAACAAGAGAAATTAACTAAGAAAAGCTAAAAACTAAGAAAACAGAAGAAAAACTAAAAATCTAAGAAAAGAGAGAAAGAAAGAGAGAAAAGAATGTATTTGGAGGTTTTGAAGGTGTCTTGAAGGTGTTTTGAAGGTGTGTTTTGAAGTGAAGGGAATGGGGGGTATTTATAGGTGAGGATGGAGAGAAAAAATGAGTAAAAAAAAGTTAAAAAAATATTAAAAAAATTAAAAAAGCGTGTAATGGAAATCACGAGGTCATCAATAACGTCGGCATGACATCACGCAGTCTGCTTCCACGTGAAAAATGGGGTGAAACGCGTTTGGCGCGCGGAGGGAGCGGCTGGCATAACCTGCGCGCGTGAACGATAACCCGCCTGGGCTGTCATTGCTGTGGCGTGAAACGATAACCGCCTTGTGATCTTTGCCGCGTGAACGGTAACCTCGCGCGATGCGCGCATGAAGAGAAGTACCACGCACGCGATCTTCTTGCATGAAAACGATATCCATGTACTGATTTGGCGGTAGGTGTGAGGTCTTTAGGCTTGTGGCAGCGGCTTTTTTCTCCTTTTTGACATTTTTGACCTTTTCCACCCATTTTGTCCAGTTTTTCCATATTTGTTGACCTTTCCCCATTTATTTATTGATATTTTTGTGATGTATTGCTTCAAGTATTCCTCTTTGAGTATTTAAATTGCGTTTTTAAGCCAAAATACCTGAAAAACAATAAAAATACCCGTGGTTCCGAAAAAGACAAATTATATAAATATATGATAAAACATATAAATATATATATTCTTAATCAATTAATGAGCATAAAATCATGATAATTTTAGTGCTTTTTGAGCACTCATCAGTGAGCCGAAATTGTCTCTTTTCTTAGACAATAGATGACATTTAGACCTATAACTTATAAAAGGTGTTTTAAAGTCTCTTTCCTTGTGAAAAAGTGGTTTAAAATCTATTTGCTTGTGAAAAATATCCTAGGTAAGGAAAAATGAAAAATGAGGCCCTTTTGCTTTTGTAAAAAGTGGTATTTAGTCATTTAACTTAAAAAATGTGTTGGTTAAGTTTTTTTGCTTGTGAAAAGGTATTTTTAAGTCCCTTTGCTTTTGAAAAAGATACATACCAAGGACAATGTTCACTTTTCATTTGTTATTACCTAGCACATTTTTTACTAGTAAAAAGACTTTAAAGCACATTTTCACTAGTAAAGAGACTTTAAAACACCTTTTATAAGTTAGAGGTCTAAATGACACCTATTGTCTAAGCAAAGAGACCATTTCGGCTCTCAACCCTATTTTTTTAATCTCACGAACATGTCCTAATACTTGAATTCAAACCTCAAATCGAACACACACATATTAGATGCGTTAGACTTTTAGTTGATACATATGTTTGTTTTTCTATAGAAGACTAAATGAACTAAAGGAAAATGAAAAGTATGGGTTAACAAGTTTTAAGTACATCTTCAGGGGAAAACAAATTCATAAATGTAATGGGTTTTTGGTTTACCTTATGTTTGACTCATTGTATTGTATATTCGAACCGTGCTTAAAAACAAAAAAAAGGGTTAAGGTTTATGTAGGTAATATAGGTGTATATATCAAAGGTTGGTTTGGATTTGAACTAAAGTCAAAAACAAACCAATAATTTCAGTTCTTAAAAAGTAAGATCTTATCTGATTCGATCCAGTAAAACTTATAAAACCAATCCAAATTAAACCTATTGAATTGGGTGGATACAATTACATATATATTTATATTGAAGATTTTAGAGGCAGAAGATGAGGGAGAATTGAGAGAGAAACTGAAGAAGTTTTCTTATATTTTTTCAAATGTATGTACAAATAGTAAAAATAGGACTAGGAATTAGAAAAATATACCATTAATCTAGGGATACAACTGATACACCTCTTATAATTAGTCAATATAGAACATGAAACTAAATCCTAGGAAATCAGTTAGTCAACTATCTGATTCCCTTATTTACAGCATGTATAACTTAACAAATCACAAGAAAAATATATACTAATTTATGAGAATAAAACTCAAAAATTCTACACTTCCCCTCAAGTTAAGTGATAGATATTAATCCTTACAAACTTGCAACTCAATTCTTCAAAGATGGGTCAAGGTAATGTTTTGGTGAGGACATTTGCAATTTGATGACGAGTAGATGTATATAGGAGGTTCATAATTTTGTCATCTAATTTATCTTTAATGAAATGTGGATGAATTTTTACACGTTTGGTTCAGTCACAATGAACTGGGTTTCTTGCAATTCTTATTGCAGCTTGATTATCACAGTGCATGCTGATAGGTTCAGTAGTTATGAAGTCTAGTTCATTGAGTAGTCTTTTTAACCATATTGCTTCACAAATCCAATGGGCTATAGATCTGAATTTAGCTTTTGCAATACTTCGAGTGACTACCTATTGTTTCTTACTTCGTGAAGTTACGAGATTCTCCCACATGAATGTACAATACCTAGTGGTAGATCTACCATCCACTATAGAGCTTGCCCAGTCAGCATCTGTAAAGACTTCCATTTCCCTAGTGGGATTCTTACTGACATACAATCCTTTTCCTGGTGTCATCTTAAGATACCTGAGTATACGATAGACCACCTACATATGTTCTTCAGTAGGAATGTTCATAAATTGACTTACAACACTCACTGTAAAACCAATATATAGTCTAGTGTGGGATATATAAATGAGTTTTCCCACTAATATTTGATAATGACCTTTGTCCACAGGTGCACTATTTTCTTTGATTCCGAGTTTCATTGTAGAGTCCATCGAAGTTTCAGCCAGTTTACACCCCATCATTCTAGTTTCCTTGAGAAGATTAAGTACATAATTCCTTTAAGATACAGAGATGGCTTTCTTTGTTTGGGATACTTCCATTCTAAGGAAATATTTAGGATTTCCAATATCTTTGATCTCAAATTCCTTAGATAGAAACTTCTTGAGTTTATTCATCTCAACTATAGAATTACCTATCAAAATAATATCATCCACATATATAATAAGGATAACTATTATTTCATTGGGTAAATGCTTGACGAAGAGTGTGTGATCTACTTGGCATTGATTGTACCCATATCTCTTCAAAACTTTAGAAAACCTATCAAACCTGGCACGTGGAGACTCTTCAATCCATATAAGGATTTCTTAAGTTTACAGACTGTATTGGTTGTATCAAGAGATTCAATTCCAGGATGGATGTCCATGTAGACTTCGTCTTCAAGATCACCTTTAACGAATGCATTCTTAACATCTAATTAGTAAAGAGGCCAATCCAAGTTAGATGCCAGGGAGAGAAGAACATGAATAATGTTTAGCTTTGTTATAGGTGCAAACGTTTCCTGATAGTCAATCTTGTATGCTTGAGTGAATCCCTTAGCCACAAGGCGAGCCTTGAATCTTTCTACACTTCCATCTACTCTGTGTTTGACTGTAAAGATCCACTTACACCTGACTACTCATTTTTTGGGAGGTAATTATGTGAGCTCTCAAGTCTTGTTTTTCTCTAAGGCACTAAGTTCTTCAAGAATAGATATCTTCCATTCAGGTACTTGAATAGCTTCATGAATAGAATTGGGAACCTATATTTGATCAAGATTGCTGATAAAGGCCTTATAACCTGGTGAGATACTTTTATAGGAAACAAAGTTGTAGATAGTGTGGTTTGTACAAGATCTTACACCGTTCCTTGCAGTAATCGGAAAATTCAAATCATCAAGAGGTAGCTCAATAATAGGAGGTTCAATGATGTTACCTTATGAAATGTCAGTGTGGCCTGTACTCGGGTTGGAATCCTAGACTGGCTCAAGATATGCTCGGCTCTCCATTACCTCTTGATTTATTCTTTTCCTAGAGTAGACAAGAAGATCACTATTTAGGATATGGGAATTTTGAGGATCTATTGGAATATGAGTTGAGGGTTCACTGGGATTATTAGGAGCATTTTTTTTAGACACTAATTCACTCTAGGGAAGTTGAGGGATATGATTTAAGATAGAATTTATGGAATCACTATTTATTAGGATGAAAGTGATGACTTAGTGGTAATGATATTCCAAAGATGGTATTCATTGCCTATATTCTCCCCCTGAATGGTAGGTTTGGGATAGTATAGATGTTGTTCAAAAAAGGTAACATCCATTGTATTGTAGAACCGTCTTGTGATTGGAGAGAAGCATTTGTATTCTTTTTGGTTTGATGAATATCCTAGGAATATGCATTTGATGGCTCTAGGATCAAGTTTATCTCTATGATACATATGGACATAAGCAGAACATCCGAATATTTTAAAGGGAATATTGGACACAATTATGAAGTTTAGGTATGACTCAAGAAGAGTACTAACATATGTTTTGAAAGTTAGGACACGAGAGGGCATTCTATTAATAAGATAGGTAGTCGTAAGGACAACTTCCCCTCAGAACTGTTTAGGGACATGAGTTGTGAACATGAGAGATCTAGATACCTTGAAAAGATGCAATTTTTTCTCATATCCTTTTAAATGTATGTATAACAATATAAATAGGACTAGGAATTAGAAAAATAAACAACTAATCTAGGGATACAGTTCATACACCTCCTACAATTAGTCAATATAGAAATTCTACATATAAATATATACTAATTTTTGAGAATAAATCTCAAAAATTCTACATATAAATATATTTTTACAATCAGCAAAATTTTAAAAAAATATTTTTTTTAATAACTAAAAAACTAATGCATTAAATATATGCTTTAACAATTGATTAAAATTTAGACCTATAAGGATTTTGATTTTTTTCCTAGATAATAAATAAACAATACATATGTAATTCTAAATTTTAAATAGTACATAAATTAACACAAATATTTATCATTTAATTTTGTATCAATTTTAGCATATATTACATGCATAAACAAGCTATTAATTTAAGCAATAGAAAAGTGAAAACTGGAAGGTTTGTAACTTCACCCTAGTTTTGGGTTCTCTTACTCTCCTTTCCATTGATGACTTAGGGTTGAAAAATTAGATAAGATTACTAAATTTTTGTAAGGAAATAAGGAATGATTATTTGGAATTTGGAAAGTTGAAGTATGTCAATGAAATGCAAAGTAGGTAGAAAAAAACTATTAGTTTTATTATATTTTTTACCTTTTTATTAAATAAAATTATTATATTAAAATAAAAATATAAAAAATACATATAATTAATATAAGTATGGTTTGAATCAATTCTTGTAAAATTTTAGTTTTAAAAACTGATAACTGTATTTTATATAGTTATTTTCATCAATTTTAGTAATGATAATTGCTATATTCTTTTAATATTTAGTTAATTTTTGTTAAATAAATTAATATTTTCCTTTTATGTGCTAAAAATACATTTTTAATAAAATTAAATAATTTGTATCGAAAATGTACTTAATTTCATATTTTTTTTGTCCAAAAATATAATTTCAAATAAAAGAGTTATTAATTGCAATTTAAAAAAGTTGAAAATATAATTTAAATTAAAATCGGGCTTAATTTCAATTATTAAAAGTTTAAAATTTAATTTAAATTACCAAAAGGGCTGTATTGCAATTAAATAAAGTTGAAAATGTAAATTGAAATATATTTGTGGGTCAAAATATAATTAATAAAAGTTTAAATTCTGCACATGAGAGAAGAAGGCCACGCGGCGTATTCCAAACGCGAAACGTGGACCGTCCGATCAAAGAATTAACGGATCAAATTCGTGCGTGTTCATCAAGCCCGACCAAGGAGAGTGGGTACAGAGATCTTTCTTCGCGCGGCTCGGCATGCCAGTGGGCCTCACCTGTCGCACAGGCCGGCGTTAGAGTGGGACCCACATGTTGGTTGCGCAGATTTCCCCGAGGCGCATCGCTGACCGTTGGATCTCTTGAACGGTCCAGATTGAAGTGCGTGGAACCAAGCTGTCGCGCACTGAACCATTCGTGTAACAATCGTGTGTGACTCGGGTTATGGTAGCAGCGTGCATCCTTAATTTTTATAGAATAAGAATCTGCCACGTGTCCCACTAATATTTAAGCAAATCATGTTCCGACACGTGGCTATTTACAATGAATGCGAATGCACAGGATCATTTCCTCGTTCCAGCCGTTGCCTCACTTTCTCGGCGCCTCAATCCCGTGGTTCCGTTTCTACGTGCGCCCGTTCCTTTCAACGAATGAGATTCGGCCACGTGTCCCACTATTTGTTTCAGCGAATCAGACGCTCACACATGGCATGCATAAAGAATTAAAAAAATGCATAATTAGCGCCCCTGTCTCACGCGTGAATTAAATAACATTTTTCGATACAAAAATCGATACCCGTGATTTTTGTTTTTCGATAAAAATTATTAGGCGTGTTTTATAAAAAAATAAAATAAAAATGTAATATTTTAGATGTATTTTTTTGGCTATAAATAGGTGATATTATGATAGAGTTAAAGAGTTTTTTTTAGTTTAGAATTTTTGTAGTGTTCGGTTTTGGACTGCATAACACGCAGAAGCCATTTTTTGGCTTTTGTTGTGTTCTGCGTGTGCCAAATATTTTCGTTACTTGATGTTTTAATTTTCCTTCTTCTTCTTCTAATTTTTCTGCATATGTTGTAATTTTTATTTTAATTTAATGAAGTAATTTAATTTTTCTAGGGTTGAATTTGATCTAAATTTATGAAGCTTTGATTTTAATTATTTTTTGAAAGATTTATAAGACGTTCGATTTGTTCATTCTATTTTGTGCTTAATGCTTTTTGATTATTTACGAATTTTATCAAAACGATTTGTGGCATAAAAATAAACTTGAGAAAGACATTTTTGTGTATATTGCTCGTAAATAGAATGACATGTATGATGAAGGATAGGAATATACCCTAATTGTATGTGTGGCCATTTGAAAACTTAGAACTTAATGAATCTTGGTGAATTTAATTCTCATAGAGATATAGTGAATTAATTTAACGAGGTGTGTTTTTATGGAGCTCGGAAGAGATGTATGAATAAAAAAAAGAAGTTTTCGGTTGACAAATTAAATGTACTAAAAAAATATAAATCCAAAGAAAATAATATGATTGGAGTGGATTAGTTTGGTGAAAAATTGCAATCCTAGAGTTCTCTTATTTTTCTTTTTACCTTTTTCCATATCAACGATTATTTTGGATAAAATCAGAGAGATACAATTTTAGTACTCAACAAACTATAGTAACAAATCCTCGTGGGAACGATACTCTACTTACAAATCTTTATTACTTGTGACCGTGTATACTTGCACGATTTCTGTGTGTTGCAAAACACGCAACAAAAACCGATCCAATATATGATGAATCGATTCTATAATTTCTAAATCCAAATCAACCCAATCATAATGAGAAAATCATATAACTTAGGTTGGTTGAATTGGTTTGGATCGGATTGGTGCATCTTTGAACACCCTTAGCAGGTAATGTAATTCATCAAAATATTTACTTTAAAATAACATTGTTGGAAATATGGCTACCAAATGGAGTGTAGACCTGCTTGAAGTACCATTTGATCCAATTACAAGAGCACGGGCAAAGAGATTCAAGGATGCTTTGAATGGGCTGATGCAAGAAGTTTGGGCTCAAGCCAATTCATGTAAGCTTATGGAGGAAGGCCTACTTGTTTATAAAAGATGTGTCAATATGTTGTAAATTCTTGAATAATCTAGCAAGGAAATTCGAATCTTGGGGGTGTGATTTGAGATGACACAGATAAGGCATGTGCCATTTCGTTTAGTTTCCTTTTTCTAATTTTGGGGTGTGTGATTTGGAGAGAAAAATCTGGTTGTAATCTTTACCAGTTTGGGCATGTAGCTTAAGGGGGAAGAACCTAGACATTTCCTTTAGTTTATGTTTCCTTTTTTCTATTTTTGGTAGTTACCTTTTCTTATATGGGCATGTAAGGCATTTAATAGCCTATAAAGAGGTCTTTTCAATTCAATAAAAGGGAGAATATTTCAGATAAAAAATTGTGAGATTTAAATTTCTCTTTGATTCTTCAAAGAACTTTTGAACTTATCATATCTTTCTATGGTGTTCATAACTTGAATTATCAATCAAGTCTCTATTCCTTGATTGTGGTGTCTTCCTCATACCAAGGTTCACATCTCTTTATAGGTGTTGGGTTTTGATTTCCATCCAAATATGTAGTAGAACGGTCTTAGGAACTAATTTTTGTTATATGTTTTGTCACAAGTTGGCATGGTTCATATCAAACATAGAGTTAACTAATTCTTAAAGTTCTAATCAACCTCAAATAATATTATTTATCATGGGTAAAATATACATAAAAAAAATACTTGAGGTTTTCTCCATCAATCTCAAACCTAATTTGGTACCATGCTTTCTTTGATTTCAGACTATGGTTAAACAAGTGTACTTAAACTTGTGAATGGATTACAAGCTATTCCATCTCAAACGGAGAGATAACATAGTAATGTGCAATGCATTAAGTTTTGTGTAAGAATAACGTGGAAGTATGAACAATGCTTAAGACTTATGCAATTTCATGACAGAGAGAACTATTGTCTTCTGGACAACAATCATAGCAGGCTATGGTTTGAATGGTGAATTTGCAAAAGCTTCAATTCTTTTCCATAAGATGATGGAGTTGGGTTTGATTCCAAACCATATCATATCTCTTGATCTTCTTCAACCTTGCACTCACACCGTTCTCTATGACAGAGGATTACAATTCTTTGATATGATGATAGTTCTAGATTCGCATCGATGTACATTGATCCTAGTTTATAGATGCTCAACCATTCATGTTTTCTCATGAAAATTATTTTATTAGGATCTGATGAGACAGAGATATAACATGTTCATAATAATTCTTTTCTAATGAGAGGCTCTCAGAGGTCTTGAAAGATATTGTAAACTATAGGCAATTTCAACAATAATATCTACCAATTCCAAAGCAAAACACTTTATCTATCCCGTAAAATATTTCTATTTTTTTCAAGGAATCAAAAATCACATGAATTGATTTCAACAATATGTACATCAAAACACTAAGAGAATAGAAGTGGGAAGTGATAAGTAGGATCGGCGATGCCGATCCTGCAAATACTTTGGTTTTATATTTGTAAAAATCTCGCAAGTGCACGAATCATTTTATAGAAAATGATAAGTATACTCTTAAGGTCGATCTAAGAAAGGAATATATTTGTTTTTTAATTTATTACTCAAACTCTTAAAAACAAAATTAAATCCTAAACGTCTTGTCACGATATTTTGGTTTTTTTTGTGTTTCTTAATTTAATAACATAAAAATAAACATAGATATGGATTCAATAAACATTTATTGCAAAACATTTTATCATTTATAACAGTGGAGTATTTATGGATATAATAATTAAGTTAATTATGTTTAATTATATTATTTAAGTTATTAAAGATATAAATTAATATTATTGACTCTCTCTTTTTAATTTATATGAATACCACCTTTGGTAGGGTTAGATATTATTTGCTAATTAAACAAATCAATTAACACCTATGGGTGGGGTAGATAATTAATTTGATTAATTAAATTAATTCCTTTTTTTCTAAGAGATTGAAAATGAACCATTTAAATGACACATTTGGTAAGGTTAGATATTTTAAATTTTATTCAAGGTGTCCAAATTAAACCTAAGAATTTAACTATCCGAGTACGTCCAAATTAAACCTAAGAATTTAACTATCCGAATACTAACTTTCAAGTTTTAAAACCATTACTGAAAATATGTTATCAATACATTTTTGAATAATAGTTCTTATAAAAACTTTTGAAATATAGATTCACTCTAACTACTGCACAATTGTACCAAGAAATAAAAGAGTGTTACTTTAAATCAGACTGGATAATTAAACCTTAAAATCTAATTTTCAGATTTAAGTTTGTAATGAAAAATAATATATTTCTCTCTAACATCCTTAATATAAAATCTTAAATAAAAATAAATCAATTCATTTTATAAAGATTTTTACCTATTTAATATTTCATAAATATAATAGTGTTATTATTATATCATATTTACAAACAGTTAGTTATGTTAAATTTAATCATAGACAAATTAAATATAACATATAAGAATAAAACATAAAAAATAACTGTAAAGAATCCATTAAAATTATACCTTAAAAGAATCTTTATAGCACTTTGATGCTAATTCTATTATAGGAAAACCTCCAAACAGATTTCCATTTCCGTTTATTCAATTAAAAACTAAAAATCTATAAAAACATAGTTAGTTATTCTCAAAAAGAGAACTTTAAAAGTAAAAAAGAAAAAAAAACTTTCTAGAGCAAGAAATCTAGAGAGAGAAAGAGCTGAGAAAATTATTTCTTGAGGAATGCTTTTTACAATGTAGGAGATGAGGTTTTTATAGGTGAGGAAAAGGGTAAAAAAAGTGAAAAAATATCTTAAAAATGATGATATATGCGTATTGGATAGGCTGGCATGCGTTTGAGGTGTTAACGCGCACGATTAGGCAGGATTTTACGGCCGAATGTGCATTGACGTGCGTGGTATTCGTTAAGTGACTGGTGGTTATGTAGACGCTGATGAGCACAGGGATTAGGCGTGATTAGTGCGCAGAATTACAGTGTGAATAGGCACAGTTGCGCATGGACTTGTGGCTTTTATAGGCACAGATGGGCGCAAACTTATGGAGTTATTGGACGCAGCTACGTGCGGACTTACAGCGTGATGCGCGTGGCTGAGGGAAGTTTTATGCATTTTTTCATTTTTTGACTTTTTCTTAACATATTTGTGATGTGTTGACTCTAGTATTATTCTTCGAGTCTTTAATTTTTTTTAAGCAAAATACCTGAAAAATAATAAAAATACCTATGATTCTGAAAAAACAAATTTATATAAAAATATGATAAAATCATATAAATATAAATCTTTTTAATCAATTAAAGCACATTAAATCATTTTAATTTTAGTGCTTTTTAAACACTCAACCAACTTATTCCTAGTCTCTTAGCAAGAGAAGCGATAAAAACTAAAAATTAAACTATCTTAAATTACTTCCGTGGATTGACACGGTTGTATTTAGAATATATAATAAGCCTTTAAAATCCTAGGTTGTCCCAGTGGATGAGTTTAATTCTTGTAAGGGTTTTTAGTAATGATACCCACAAACATTGAACTAAATGTAAAAATTAAAAGAAATAAAAAAAATAAACAAATAAAAAAAATAACAACCGAAAAAATAAAATTACAACAAAATCAAAAATTAACTTAAGAATAAAATAAAACAAAACAAAATGAAATAGAATACAAAAATGTCTCATACTTTTTAATCTCATTTAAGATCATAATTAAAATCTAAAGCATAAGTTATTTTCATCTTCTTAAACATTATGATTTATTATAATAATTAATTGAAAATCATTTTCATATTTCATATAAAAAATATATCAATTTAATTTTGCACAAATTCAGTGTCAAGAATCCAAATTCGCATCGACTCTATTCGTCACAAGTCAATACTCTCAAAAGCACTGAATCCGATGGGTTCAAACACTCATACTAATTTATATGCGAAAGAATCGATGCATCAAAATGAACTAATATGTTCACATATGTATAAAGAAGAAAGGCTCAAAGTGCTATTTTAACATTGATCTCATGAAAGAAATCGAATGTATAAATTATAAAGATATCATATATATAAAAATTATTTTCATGCATAAATCAAACTCATTAAGCAAAAATTTCAAGATATATGTCTTTTAGAAGTGTAGGAAAAATAAATGCAATGACTTCTAGGGATTTACTTTATATAAGTTTCTTTTTGTAATTAACCTTTACTCACAACTTCGTAGGTTATGTGTGTCATAGTATATAGATTATACTATATATTCCTTATCTCTCTATTTTTTTAAGAGATTTTTCAATATATATTTTTTTAGAGAGTGAACCCATGTACAGATTGTACATTTTTATAGGATTTTAGTGAGTGATTAATTTTGTGGCTTTTCTGTTTGATTTTGGTTTAGGTAACCCTAAATATGTCTCTTTTTGGTAAAAGTCATGCATGAATGAGATAAAGGCATATACTATTAATTTCTACTTAAATAATTTAATCTAAGTAAATAAAAAATAAAAAAAGCATATACGACACTCTATTAAGATGAGAGAAAAAAAATCATACATTCAATGCTAATACCTATAGAGATCATCTAAAAATTTGAAGAAATAAGAAATGTGTTTGGAGTAGAAAAAATATATTTCACTCAACATAAAAGAAATTAGGCTCAAATTATATCTCACAAGGGTATTCTCCACCATTTGATTCCTAAATATCGATTTTAGGTTTAATATAATTTCCACTTCTTATCAAGAAATACTAGTCATAACAAAAACTAACTAATTACATATACTCTATGATATTTTTTTGGAAATTAATCTAATAGTGCAAAAAGACTTAATCATTGTTTAAATTTAATTCTAAGATATGATCAATTTTTGTGAATTTTTTTAAAAATTAATCATAAAATTCTAAAAATTACTAAACCACACAAAGAAAAACAAATCAAATACAATAAAAATGAAAATGTGAACATAAAAAAAATTATAAATTGTTAAAAAAATTTGAAATTAAGCATGGTAATTTTTCACCACCCCCAACCTAGAACTTACATTGTCCTAAATGTAATAATTGTAAATTAAAGATTAAGAAAAAAGAGAAAAAAAAAAGTTACCTATTTTCTAAGAATGTGCAAGTAGTGATGAAGAAATGCATGTGTATTCATCATGTCCATCATTAAAGTCCACATAGACTAATCACTATGAACTTCTAACATCTCAACAAATATTTTCACTTTTAACAATTCTAAAATTATTCACATTCAATTAAACTAAAAGAAATTAAATAAATAAAAGAAAATTATCTAAAATGATGGGTTGCCTCCCATCTAGCGCTTAGTTTAATATCTTAGCAAGACGGAACTTGGGGGATTTCATTTTAAGCAAACTCAATGTCTTCACATCATTGAGTTAATCAAACTTACAAGTAGGACAAGGTTGTCTACTTATACTTTTTCAATCATGCCTTATGGATTTTCAAAATTTTCTTTACTTAAAAATTAGGGATATGATTGTGGGTTTTAAATAACACATGTCTAGGTGCAAGTCAAATAAATAAAGTATCAAAACACAGTTGTACCCAGACCTAACACAGCAACTATCTCCTTTTATCACAAATTCTAATTTAAAAACTTTGAAATTTTGGAGATAGCGTCAGAAATTTATTTTATAATAATTTTTAAGTTAAATAACATAATTAGTATTAACTAAGAGTTCTCCCAGAAAAAAATTGTGGGTTTTTAAAGCCTCCTTAAAATTCATCCTATTAGATAAAGCAACATTCCTAGGAAAGACTAATGACACAAAGACTTTCAATAACTAATCTCCTAGACATAATTCCTTTAGATCTTTACTTTTCATGCTATTAAAATCTAAGTTAATTAAGTTAAGTTAAAATCTAAGTTAAGTTAGTGAAAATTTAAGTTAACTAAGTTAATAAATTAAGTTAACTTAAAATCTAAGTTAATAAATTAAAAGTTTTTTAAATTAAAAGTAAAAGTTAAAAATTAGTTAATTTTTTTAACTAATTTTTTTAAAAAAATTAAATTAAATTAAAATTAAAAATGAAAAAAAAACTAAAAATTAAAAAAGTAAAAAATTAAATAAAAATTAAGACTTAAACAAAATTATTAAAAATAATAAATTAAAAATTAAAATTAAAAACAATTAAAAGAAAATAAAATTGAAAATTAAATGAAAATTAAAAGTTATTTTTTTCGTAAATTTTTAATTTTTTTTTTAAAATTAATTTATTTGTTTGTTTTTTAAAGAAAATAATTAAATAAAATAAAGTTTAGTTTTTTTTTGTAATTTTTTTTTAATTTTATTATAATTGTTTTTGAAAAGAAACTAATTAAATAAAATAAAGTTTAATTTTTTTTAATTTATTTTTTAATTTTTTCTTATTTATTTTTTTAAAGAAAGTAATTAAATAAAAAAAATTGTAATTATTTAAAACAAAATGTTTTTAAAATTTTGATAAATAATTTAAAAACTTTATTCCTTCCTTACAACGGTGCAAAAAGCTTGATAAGTACAACCAATATTATTAATCCTGCAAATACTTTGGTTTTATATTTGTAAAACTATCACAAATGCACAAATCATTTTATAGAAAATGACAAGTATATTTCAAGGTCAATCTAAGGAAAAAATATATGTGATTTTTTATTTATTACTCAAACTCTTAAAAACGAAATTAAATTTTAAACATTCTATCATGATATTTTGACCTTTTTTTGTGTTTTTTAATGTAATAACATAAAAATAAACATAGATATGGATATGGATTCAATAAACATTTATGTAAAAAATATTATCATTTATAACAATTAAGTATTTATGGATATAATAATTAAGTTAATTATACTTGTTCATACTATTTAGTTTATTAAAGATATAAATTGATATTTATTTATTATCTCTTTTTTATATGAATACAATTTTAGTAGGGTTATATATTCTTTTTTAATTAAACAAATCAATTAACACCTATGGATGGGTCGATAATTAATTTAGTTAATTAAATTAATTCTTTTTTTCTAAGAAATTGAAAATTAACCATTTAAATGTCACATTGGGTAGGATTAAACATTTTAAACTTTATTCAAAATGTTCAAATTAAACCTAAGAATTTAACTATCCGAGTACTAACTTTTAAGTTTTAAAATCATTACTAAAAGTATGTTGTCAATACATTTTCGAATAATAGTTCTTATAAAAGCATTTGAAATAGAGTTTCATTATAACTATAGGGCGATTGTACCAACAAATAAAAGAGTACTACTCTAAATCTGATCGGATAATTAAACCTTAAAATTTAATTTTTAGATTTAAGTTTGTAATGAAAAATAATATATTTCTCTTTAACATCCTTAATATAAAATTTTGAATAAAAACAAAAATTAATTAATTTTATAGAGATTTTTACTTATTTAATATTTCCCAAGCATAACAACATTATTATTATATCATATTTATAAAAGTTAGCCATGTTAAATTTAATTACAGATAAATTAAATATGACATATAAGAATAAAACATAAAAAATAACCGTAAATAATCCATTAAAATTATACTTTAAAAAAATACTTACAGCACTTTGATATTAATTATGTTGCTGAAAAACCTACAAACGGATTTACATTTCCGTTTATTAAATCAAAAACTAAAAATCTATAAAAATATAGCTAGTTCTTCTCAAAAATAAAAGAACTTTAAAACTAAAAACAAAACAAAAAAATTCTAGAAAGAGAAAACTAGAGAGAGAAAAAGCTGAGAAAATTATTTCTTGAAGTGTGTTTTTTATAATGGGGAGAGGGAGTTTTTATAGGTAAGAAAAAGAGTAAAAAAGTGAAAAAAAAATATCTTAAAAAATGATAATGTATGCATATTGGACAAGCTAGTATGTGTTTGGAGCGGTGACTCGTGTGACTGGGTGGGATTTGTGGCCAAAAATGCACTGATGAGTGTGGTATTCGCAAAGTGACTGGTGCTAACGTAGGCGCTGATGCGTGTAGGGATCGGCGTGATGCGAGCGCGGACTTGTGGCGTGATGGACGCGGATGCGCACAGACTTGCGGCGTTGTTGGGCACGGCTGAGGGCAAACTTACGGCTTGATGCACATGGCTGAGGGCAGGTTTGTCCATTTTTTCATTTTTTTTTACTTTTCTTCATTTTTTTCTCAACATATTTGTAGTGTATTATTTCCAGTATTATTCTTCGAATCTTTAATTTATTTTTGAAACGAAAATACTTGAAAAAACAATACAAGTACTCGTGATTCTGAAAAGAAAAATTTATATAAAAATATGATAAAATCATATAAATATAAATCTTTTTAATTAATTAAAGTACAATAAATCATGGTAACTTTAGTGCTTTTTAAGCACTTATCATGAAACAAAAAGGATAAGTTCTCTAATCTTCATTTCTTATAGATTTACAATGCAAAAGAACCCTTCCTTTTAGAATCTTGTGCTCCCTGTTGTATGACAAAACCCTAATTACTGTCACAAGTTGTTCCATCCCAAGTTGAAATGTCAAATTTGGGTTCAGGGGAAGTCCATTTAAAACCTGCTGCAGGAAAAATCTATGGTCTAATCCAACTGCATCCAGGTTGCTTCATTGTCCCTGTTGTCCTTATCAGCTCCCTTATGCCAGTTGCTTCTTGCCACTGACCAGCTGCTGCATAAATATTTGCTAAAAGCACATAAACTGAAGGATTATTTTGTTCAGTTTCAAGGAGAAATCCTGCAATGATTCTTCCTAGCCTTAGATTACCATGTGCTGCACAAGCACTGAACAATGACCACCAGATATTCGAATGTGCTCTCAAATGCTTATTATCAATTATCATTTCTGCCTCATCAAGATAGCCCCCACGACCAAGAAGGTCAACAATACAAGAAAAATGATCCACACCAGGCATAAAATCATAGTCATTCACCATAGAGTTAAAGATCAGTGTCCCATCATCAACTAAACCGGCATGACTGCAAGCTGAAAGAACTGCAGTGAAGGTCGCCACGTCTGGTTTAACCCATGATAAATCTTGCATGGCTTTAAAACAGTCCACAGCTTCCTTTCCTTTCCCGTGCTGCCCGTATGCTGATATCATGGCATTATAAGAGACAGTATCTCTTTCATTCATTGCATTGAATACTCCAAATGACAAATCTAAAACACCACATTTAGCATACATGGTGATAAGAGCATTGCCTAAACATGTCTCCACAAAAAGCCCAGACCCTAAAAGATAGCCATGAACTTGTTTTCCTTGCTTTAAGGCCGAAATGCCTGCACAAATGCTCAAAATATTTGTGAAGGTGTACGCATTTGGTCTGATTTTTGATTTCAAAAGCTTAGAAAATAGTGCCAACCCTTCGGTTGTAAATCCATTAAACAAGGAACCAGAAATTATAGTGTTCCAGGAGACCAGATTTTTCAGGTTCATATCCTTGAATATTTTATAAGAAAAATTCATCCTACCATGCTTAGAATATGCAGAAATTAAAGCATTTGAAACTTGTATTTTAAGGATAAGCCCATTCTTTAAAACCAGGGCTTGCACTGTTTCCACAATTTCCATGGATTCAGAGCTTGCTAACAAACTTCCAAAAGTATATTCATCTGGTCTGATTTCTTCCCTTTGCATTTGCAGGTAAGTCAAGAGAGAAAATTTACCGTTCTTCCCTTGAGCATAACTCGAAATCATAGTGTTCCAGGAGACAATGTCCTTCTCGTCCAACCTATGAAAAATCATGTAAGCTGCATACAAATCCCCACAAATGGAATACATGGTTATTGCTGCATTGCTTACTGAAGTGCAGGCTTCAAAACCAAACTTAATAGCAAGGTTATGCAGTTGGTGAGCAATTCTAGCATCCGAACATGAGCTCATGACACTCACAAAAGTGAGCTCAGTTGGTCTGAAACAAGCCTCTTGCATCTCTGTAAAAAATTTCAAAGCCTCTTTCTCTCTTCCTATGCTTACTAAACCATCTATCATAACATTAAAAGTAATTTGATCATATGAAATATCTACTGCCTCTTCAAAAACGTTGTATGCATCCTGAACGCTTTGACACTCGAAATACATTGTGAGCAGAGCATTAACCACAGAGTTCCTACAGAGAAAACCAGTTCTGACGACTAATGAATGAACCTGCCACCCAAACTCAAAAATCTCCATAGAACACGAGCTCAAAACACTAGCAAAAGTGTAGTTATCATGCTTTACACCAATCCTGTGCATTTCACAAAATAAATTAATACAAACATCCCAATGCCCATTTTCGGCACAACCGGTGATCAGTGCGTTCCAAATAGCCACTTTACATAGCGGCATTTTGTCAAACAGTCCAAGTGCATATTCCACATGTCCCAACTTAGTACTAGCCGACACAAGGGTAGTCCAAGAATAGACATCTGGGTTCTCAATCTCATTGAAAACCCAGTTAACAGAGTCCAAGTCTTCTGCTTTTGCATAAAGCAAAAGAAGAGTATTGGCAACATGAGGGTAGGATTTGAGGCTAGTACGAATGGCAAGGGCATGTAGTTGGTTCCCAAATGCAAGGTCTCGGAGATTGGCACAGGCGGTGAAGGCAGTGGAAAGGGTATAGTGATCAAGCTTTAAGCACCGTGACGAGTGAATTTGATCAAACAGTTGGAGGGTATCTTTGTAATTGTTGGAATGATTGAGATTTGCAAGCCTACGGTTGAGTTTGAGAATTTGCTCCACACACGGCTGAGCTACGCTTGCAATGATTTCTTTGCAAAACGAGAACCTCATTGATCATTTTGCTTTTATCTTTAATCCAGTTCATGGATTGCGAAGACAAAAGAAAGTGTTAGGTTTCGCAGAGTGTTTGTTGAAGAAAGCTCCAAAATCAAGCCTTTTCATCCCGCCATAAGCCTTTTACCTTGATAAAAAAATGTATACAATTTTTGAATGATGAGCTAGTTGAACATGAACTTCTTCAACTCGAAACTCATATTTTCCTATGGAATATTTTACTTTTATACATTTGTTTTTTGATCTTTCGTCTTTTACATTGTCGTCCCCATTGTTTTTCTTTTCATTTCAAAAAAGATTAAATAGTTAGAGTATAAATTTACTACTAAATTAACACGCTAACATAAAAAAAACTAAATAATTATAAATATAATTACTTATAATACAAATATATTAAATAAGTACTATAAAAAACAAAAATATATAAAAAAATATAATAATTATAACTTTTAGAGGAAAAAACAAAGAATTTATAGATTTATTCAAAAAATTTAATACGCGACGAAAGACTATCAAACAGATGAGCAACTCGACGGTAACGAAGGCAACTCAATGACGAAATCTCGAGATATAGGGACGATGTCTCGACGACAACAAGATAGGTAGACATATGACTAGTCTTCTTCTTCACAAGTTAGAGATAGGGTTGTTTTATAATTTTTAGGGTAGAGTGAAAGAATGGTATAGATTATGAATTATGTTTTTGAGCGAGTTATTAATTAAAGACTAGACATATGTTTTTGCATAGGTTATTGATTAAAACACATACAAAACTTGCATGAGTTGTTATAAATAATACACAAAAAGTTTATGTTTGGTTTTCAAACAAAAATTTGCGTGTTATTTATGACAATTCGCGTAAATAAATTTGTGTGTGGATCTTATTAGAAACCCACACAAAATTTCCCACCCAAATTTTATATAATATAATATAATAGTGGCTAAAATGATTGCATAAATGTGTTGGAATCAGTTTGAATTAAATAACAAATTATTCTTTTGATAATTCTTTCTTAGACTTAATAAGATCTACATCTAGATAAGTTTTGCATTTAATTGTTTTTCAAAAGTTTAGAGGCATTAGTTTCTCCTGTTGTTGTATTTTTTATTGTGGAGGAAAAACACATGCCCTATGATGTTGCTTGCCATTGAATGGTTTTAGGCTCACAATTATGTCTGCTACTTGTACTGTTGAAAGAAGTAGGGATTGTGACTTTGTCCCATATCAGTGCATGATTGCATATGAAAGGATATACTATTTGTATATACTCTTTTATGTTTCCATGCCTTGCTTGATGTGGCTTTTGGCATCAAATTTTTGTACTGTTAATTTAAAATTCAAAGCTTTGGTTTAATAGTTTCATAATATCTATTTTATCTTTCGTACATTTTCTTTCTCTAAGGGAATTCATGACTCAACTTCCATTATACAATTTTGTTTATTATAGGTGGTTATTCCAATAACGCATCTGAAACAGCAAGTAAAATGCTACTATTATTTTTTTTCTTTTAGTTATATTATTCACATTGAGTACTTATCTTTACATTTCATGATTTTCACTTAGTGCTCTTATGTTGTGTACTATGTTCATAAATTTGGTTTTATTTTTTGATGTTACCACATGTATTGAAACCGAGCAATATAGTTTATTTAATAAATAGCGAACACTACAAGTCTACAAGTGTTCTGAAAGTTTCTTATAGAGAGACATTATACCATAAAATTTAACGCCTTTTGTAAATTATTTAAAACATTTTACTCGATAATTTACTATCATGATACTTGGACTTAATAATTTACCATCATGATTTTTTATAGGTAGAGAAAGCTTGAATTTAGATGATAGATAACAACTACTTAATTCATGTAGGTCAAAGAAAGGCACTCATAATAACCAAGTTTATAGCTCAATAGCATTGATATGTGTATGCATCTTTGAGATTAAAATTTAGTTGCTCAAGTTTTACTAATATATATGTAATTTTGTGAACAATTGTAATTTGGAGTATACATTTTTTTTAATCATATAAAAAATAATTATTTTAATGTTGTTATATTATTTTTCCTTATTTTGATTTATTTTAATTGCATATATTCATTTTAGGTAGAAAAAAGGTCGAATAAAATCGAATTATGATTAAAATAGGACTGAATAAAGTCAAAGTATGAACAAAAAAATGTCGCATAAAATCAAAATAAAATTGAATTATGATTGAAAATAGGTCAAATTATTATAAGAACAAAACACACATCCATATTACAAAGAATTATAATTATACTCAAATTACACTTAAAAGAGAAATAGTGTTTTAAATTTTGGACATCATAACCAAAGTAGTATGTCTTACAAGAACATTTTACTCGAATAATAGATCTAACACGAATGCTAGAGGAAGATCTTGTGACTCTACCACTAGCAATAGGAGTGGATGATTTTTGAATGAATTCTTTTTAAGGCCAATTTACACGTAACAACAAAGAGATCAGCTAAAATGGGAATTTTAGAAAATTGAAAACATAGTAATTATAATATCATAAAGTTAATGGGTCTACCTAGGTTGCATTAACAAAACACTAAAACTAAGCATTTTTCATTTAAAACCAAAAGAACCAAAGTTGGTGAGTTTGTGTTACTTTAAGTGTCAACATTTACATAAAGCTTTAAAGCTCATAATAGACTCAAATAAAGGACATCAACAGTATTACCTAGATAAAAAAAGTCCAAATTTTAGAAAGATGAGCTAGTTGAACAAGAATTTAGTGAAACTCACATATTTTCCTCTCTCATATTTGATTTTTATACATTTGTTTTTCAATCTTACGTCTTTTACATTATGGTTCGTCTTTTTTCTTTTCATTTCAAAATAAGTTAAGTTGATATGAAGTCTAATTATGAAAAAAAAATTTGATAAGAATACAAATATTTATTAAAAACTTAAAACAATTATAATATATCATTAACAAATAATCTTGCCAAATTTTTCCCTTAAAATACATTCAATTTCAATTAAATAGTCTTAAAATACGATATATGTATATAAAATAGATTAAGTAAATATGAAGTGGAAGAAAAAAATTCATAAACAAACAAGTATACATTAAAGACTTAAAACAATGATAATATGATATTAATAAACAATCTTACCAAATTAAAACAAGATATTGATAAAGAGAAGATTGCAACACTTTTTGCTTATGTAATTCTCTATCTAGTTGGTCATTTTATGAATGTTAATTATATGTGAATCAAATATTGTGATATAATGTGCAAGACTTTGATGCAATGTCATTATTTGTGAAATATAACAACCATTTTATTTAACCATATCAAATCTTTATTTTCCAAAATTTAATCTTAAACTATGTATATATTAAGTCGATATGAAGTGGATCGATAGAAGAAAACGATCGATAGGTACACAAATATATATTAGAGACTAACAGTAGTGGTAATATAACATCAACAATCTTATCAAAATAAATTAAACAATGTTTAAATATCTCATATGTATGCATATGAACTTTAATTAAACAGTCATAAATAATGATAAAATATTAAGCATGTGAGGTTTATGAAGTACAATTTACATTGATAGGGTCACTCATAAAGAAAGTAGTAGCACATTATTGATTCAACTTCAATTAAGTAGCCTTAAAATACTACATATGCATTTCAAATAGAATAAGTTAAACTATGAAATAAATACCCCTTAAAATCTCTTTTGAAGGTTTATTGAACTTTACTTGAAAGTCTACCTCTAAAAGAAAACAAGACAAAATCAAAGATGTTTCTAATTATTAAACATGTAGAGCATACCATCAAATTATGAAGAATAAAATCAAAGATGTTTCTAATAAACCAATCAATATTAATTGTTAGGATGATCCGATTTTCAAAGAGAGAAATTTGAGAAAAGTTAGAGAATTAAAAGTGAATTGTGTGGATCTCATATGAAGTATATATATATATATATATATGATATTACATATACATGTGTCAATCATATAAGGGTAGACGTTGTAGTGTATCAGGGGAATACATATGTAAAAACATAATCTTAAGGTTGACCATTTTGATGGCTCAAGCTGATGGTCAGCCTTTCAATACCCAAAGTTATTCCACATAAACAAGGATACCCTATGATTATCATTGTGGGCGTGGCACAAACTGGATCTTCTTAGAGTAATACATCTAATGGCTTGGACTATTTATGGATCAAGCTCCAAGTCTAGTCATATATTCAAGCATCAAGTTCCCCTACTTTTTTAGCTCTGTTCTTCAACTGGGGTGTTAGAGTAGAAACTAGCCAACAAATTTGAAACGTTTGGCACGTCATAATGAATACTTATCAATTAATTGGATAAAGAATATTTGAATCTCTATATAAGAAGGAACCAAGGAATTATTTATTTCATTATTTCCAGGACATCAAATAGAAATTGGAAAAAAAATGTTCTGTGTTTTCATCTTGCGCCATATAACTTCTTTACTCGGGTGGTAAGAAAAATAGTTCTAGTTACACATCACAAATTTATTCCCCATTACTAGAAATATATCAACATTAATTTCCCTAAACCTATTGTTAATAATCCAAATTTTCTTCGATTCTATTCCTCATAAGTACACTATTAATATTACACTGATTATATGGGTTCAAACATTCATCAAAGTATATACGAACAAAAGTTATGTATGGAAGAAAGCAAATAGGTTCACATATGTTTATAAATACTAAAGACTAAAATATGCATAACATGGATCTTATAAAAAAATCAAATGCTAAGATTAAGAAGATATCATATTGTTCATATCATACTTCAATCAAAATCATTAAGTAAGAAATATCAAAAATGCATTTATAGATGGACAAAAATGCATTTTACTTAAAAGGGGTTATTTTCTATTATCTAGTAATAGTTATGTCACTACTTTCAAGATTTTAGAGTCATAGTATTTAATTATACTATTTTTTTCTTTTTCTATTTTTAGAGAATAGACATATATATATATATTATGGCGAGTGGCTATTATAACTTTTTATTTTTTCTAATGGAATCTCATATGTATCATTTTTATCTAGAAATCAAGCATTAAAGGAAGTCAAACATACACTTTCAATTCTTAATCATATCATTTAATCAAAGTAATGAAAATAAGTAAATGATATTTCATTTGATTCTTTAAAATCCTAATGTTCAATGCAAAACCAATAAAAATCATCTAAAAATTTAAAATCATGACTCCATGAGCCGTTCCTCTTCCAAATACAAAATACACAATACTCTAATAATTACTCAACATTGTCAAATTTACGCCTTTTAACTTAGGCACTGTCACCCATATATAGTGCAATGTGTGAGCCTTTTAGTGTCAACCGTGTAATAGGAAAATTTAATGGGTCAATTAAAACTGTTTGAAATATATTGACCCAAATGCCTTTTAGTACATAACAAAACTGAATAATTTTTTTTCGATTTATTATCTTATGTATTTCTTATTATCAATTAAGTAATAAATTAACTTAAACAAAATACGTAAGCTTGAGGAGTTTTATAAAATGTGTTAATTAATGAAATAAATTATTATTTTAATATATTAAGTAAAAAATATTATTATTTTTAGAACGAAGTGATTGGATGGGGGTAAACTTGGAAGGAACATATTTAGGAAAAGTGGAGCCATTCTGTTTGTTCATTATTTGCTACGGAGGGAATTAAAAAAAAATAATCTTATTAAAATTAATGTTTTAATATTACAACAATAATACTATTTGCTTCATTTGACACTTTTTAAAAACAAAAAGATTAAAAGTATCCGTTATATGTAAATTGTGTAAATAATGCCACTTTCTTAAATTAAAAGATTTCTACGGTTGAGTCCCTTCAAAAAAAGTTAAGTATAACATTTTACACAGAAAATTATTAATTTAATATTATTTAAGTTAAATTATTATCATTTAAATTCGTTTAATATTAAATTTTATCTAATTTAATCTCGTTTAATATTATTAAAAAATATATATTAAAGATAATATATTACCTAATTTAAAAAAAAGTTTCATACGCAATACACCTCTGACATGTGTATAAACGATGGTTGGTTAAATAGTATGCACATTATTATAATTTATTTTAGGGTGATCTATATTTTTCATTCAATAACTTTTGATATTTATCGTAATTAATTTTAAATTTAAAAATTAAAATAAATTGTATTGTAATAATCAAAATTAATATATTAAAATTTTATTTTTTAAATTATTTAATGTTTATTTTTTAAAATTTAACATATTTAATTAATTATCTTTAAATTTAGACTAAAATTGTTAAATATAAAAAGTAAACTAGAAAAAGTTACAAAATTTGTGTTAGGTGATTAAAGTATTAAAAGTGATAAAATTAATTGATGAAATATATAATTAATCCTTTATTTTAATTCATGTAATTACTAAAAATTACACAATTAATGAGGTTGAATATTTATTTTATTTTGAAAGGCCATTTTATTGTATTTTAAATGGATTAGTTTTGGACTCGTGTTATTATTACATAAAATATAATCATGTTAATAAAGTTATTTATTTTAAAAATAATTATTTAAATTAATATGTAATTTATAAATAGTTTCTTAAGTAATATATTTATTTTTAACTTATATTTTATGTTAATATTTGATTTAAAATAATGATATTATTTTTAAAAAAATATAAACAATTTTATTATATTTAAATTTAATAACTATATAACAGTGTTAATTATCGAGTAATAATTAATATTGTTATGCAATTATTGATTTAAAAATGTATTTAAATAATAATTTTTAAATTTGATAAGTATATAGAAATATTTTGGTATTTATTAATGTACAAGAAAAATGCAAAGAATTACTAATAAACAATAAAAAATAAAAAAATAAATATGAATGAGATATAAGTTTATTCTTTTAATAAAAGAATAAGATATAAGTGCATTTTGATATTTATCTATGTATAAAAAATAATAAAAATTAAAAAAGTGAAAAATAATCAAAGCTACACACAATAAAACTAACAAAACAATTATTTATAAAAGTGTATTTATTTTATAGACATTTTAGTATTTATTTGTGTTATAAATAAAAAGCATATTTATTTTAGAAGCATTTTGGCATTTATTTATGCATAAAAAATAGTGAAACAATAGAGCAGAAGAATAATCAATGTACTATTCATGAAATATTTTTTCCTTTTATTTATTATTATAAAAAATGTTTTTATTTTAATGACATTTTGATATTTATTTTTGTGTATAAGTAGAAATTTATTTGTTTTAGATACATTTTAACATTTATTTATGTGTATAAATAAAAAGTATATTTATTTTAAAAAAGAAGCACCAAAAAGAGAAAAAAAAGCATGGAGAACGAACTAATTATATATAAAGAAAATTAAAAAAGATAAAAAAAAATAAAAAGTAAAAAATAATTAAAATGGAATACAATAAAAACTAAAAAAATAATTATTTATAAAAGTATATTTATTTTAGGGATATTTTGATATTTTGATATTTTGATATTTAATTATATATATATATATAAAGTGTATTTATTTTTAAAATATTTTGGTATTTATTTGTTAAAAAAAGTAACGGAACAATGAAACATGAGAATTATCTATGTATAGTTTATTAGTTATTCCCACTTTTTATTTATAATAATAAAAGTATATTTATTTTAAAGATATTTTGGTATTTATTTATCTATATAAATAAAAAAATGTATTTATTTTAAAAACATTTTGATATTTATTTGTATAAAACAGTAAAATGAGAGAATAACCAATATACTTTTCTTTAGTAATTCTTGTTTTTTATTTATAATTATAAAAATGTATTTATCTTAAAAAAAATTATATTTATTTTAAGAATATTTTAATATTTATTTGTGTCTATTAATAAAAAAGTGTATTTATTTTAAAAACATTTTGATATTTATTTATATATATAAATAAAAATGTATTTATTTTAAAGATATTTTTATATTTATTTGTGTATATTAATAAAATGTATATTTATTTTTCAAAAAACAGCAAAAAGAAAAAAAGTAGGAGAAATACTAAAGATGACATCATCCCATATATATAAAATATGTATTTATTTTAAGAATATTTTGGAATTTATTTGTGTTAATAAATAAAAATTATATTTATTTTAGGAATAAAATGTGTATTTATTTTAAAGATATTTTGATATTTATTGATGTATATGAATAAAAAGTGTATTTGTTTTAAAAATATTTTAATATTTATTTATATATATAAATAAAAATTTATTTATTTTAAAGATATTTTAATATTTATTTATTTATATAAATAAAAATATATTTATTTTTAAATAAAAGTAAACATGACATTGGCGTATCATGTTCACTAAATTTTAAAATGCGCTTCTGATACAATTAACAAACTTTTGTCAGCGATCGTATAAAAAAAAACATGTGTAAATTATATGCCTCAGCTTACAAGGGCACGAAAATACAAATTATACGGGATATGTGAACGGCAGTAGTCTCCTAGATTTAGGTAAAAGGTACTTGTATTGATACTTATATTATTTTTAATGTAGATATTTTATTCATATAATTTAAAAAAAAATTATATTATGAAATTTAATTATAAAATGATACTTATAAATAATATGATTTTAAGATTTTATGAATAAATTATAAATTTTTTTTAAACTTTAAGATTAACGTATTTATTTTAAAAATATTACAATTAAAATATATATTTTATAAAAATTATAGAACGTATTTATCTATCGTTCGCATTTATAAATTAAGTAAAATAAAATGCAATTAATTTTTTTAACTCAATTTCTAATAAGATTTCTCTTAATCACATTTATAAGTTGAGTCAAATTTATAATTGAGTCAAATGACATGCAAATGATTTTTTTAATTTAATTTCTAATAATATTTTATTAATTAAAATAAAATTACTCACTTTAAAGATTATTAGACTTGTTGTGTTCCTTACAAAAAAATTGTAAAACATTTGCCAAACATTTGTGCGTTTATTCAATGGGATAATATAAAGTTTTGGTTATTTTATTTTTATAAATAAAACATGTTAGTTATTTTTATTAAACTTATTATACTTTAGTTATCTTATTTTTTCAATATTTTGATATTTTAGTCATTTTTTTTGTTGCTTATTTTAGATTTTTTTTGTTGTGAAAACTTATATTTTATCTAATTAAATTTTAGCTAATGATTATTTGAAATACAAATGTACGAAGAAGTTAAAAAAATAAAATAACATGATTAAATAATCAAAATTTAATTAAAATGACTAAAGTATTTACAAATGTAACATGGTGAGTAAAGTATAACAGTTTAAAATAAAGTTACCAACATATCTAATTTGTACAAATAAAATAACTATATGAGGTTAATTGCAAATATGCCCAAATTATTTACTTAGTTGCAATTATGAGTATGTTCTTATTATTACTCATATGTTGTGAGCATAATTGTAAATTTAAACATACTTAATGCAAAAGTTTAAAGTAAAGTGACTAACATATTTAATTTGTAAAAATAAAGTAATTATACGAGGTTAATTATAAATATGTCTAAAATATTTACTTACTTGTAATTATGAATCTTCTTTTATTGTTACCCATACGTTGTGTGCATAATTATAAATTTAAATACATCCAATACTATGCACATTTTTATCGTTTCTCAAACGTTGTGGGGGCATAAAATATAATTAATCTATTTTCTTATTTTGTTTGATATTGTGAATCGACACGTGCTTATTTTTGAAAGAGTTAACCAAGCAAAACTAAAAGTAAAGTGACTAACAAAGACATTGAATGACACCACTAGCTTATAATAATGAATTTTCATGGTAATTTTTTTTAATAAAAATATATAAGTTAGATATAAAAATGTATATCTTTTATAGTTACAAGTTTTAAATTTTTTTATCTTTGTTGTTTTCCTACTATTAATTTATCACATTGCTAACCATATACATTTGACCATCCTAGTTTATTCAAGGTTTTTATTAAATGTTGCATAGTTTTTGAACTAAAGTATACTTCTAAAAGCACGCTCTTTTACTCTAAAGGTGTACCTTTTCACAACGCAATTTAATTTAAATAAATTTAGAAACTTATTGTAAATTATCTTACAGCATAATGATATATGCTTTAAGTAAACATTAAAAGTACGAAAATTTGAATCCTATCAAATATAAATGGGTGTGTTGATGGAGTTATGTTATGAATTAACATAATAATTTGATTAAATCATTTTATACAAATAATGCAATTTTTTAAGAGAGTATTGTTTTGTTACGTGTTAAAAGGTATTTGGGTCAATCTCTTTCAAATGGTTTTACGAGTGCATTATTTACGAGTGACAATGCCTAAGTTAAATGATGTGTGTGGTGTAAATTTGATAATGTTGAGTAACTTCAAGAGTATTGTATTTTTTTTTGTGTTTGGACTAGGAACGACTCATAGAGCTATGATTTTAAATTATTAGATGATTTTTATTAGTATTGCATTAAATGTTAGGATTTTAAATAATCAAATGAAATATCATTTATTTATTTTCATTACTTTGATTAACTGATATGAATATAAATTAAAAATGTGTGTCTAGCTATCTTCATTTCATACTTGACTTCTAATTAAAAATGATACATATGAAGTTTCATTAGAAAAAAGAATAAGTTATAATAGCCACTCGCCATAATATATATATATATATATATATATATATATATATATATATATATATATATATATATATATATATATATATATTCTCTAAAAAAAAGAGGAAAAAATAGTATAATTAAATACTATGACTCTAGAATCTTGAAAGTAGTAACATAATTATTATTATGAGATAATATAAAATAACTGCTTGATGTTAAATGCATTTTCATTCATCTATAGACACGTTTTTTATATTTCTTATTTAATGATTTTGATTGAAGTATGATATGAGCAATATGATATCTTCTCAATCCTAGCATTTGATTCTTTTTATAAGATCTATATTATGTACATTTGAGTCTTTATTGTTTATAAACATATGTGAATCTATTTGCTTTCTTCTATACATAACTTTTGTTTGCATATATTTTGTTGAATGTTTAAACCCATATAATCAATTGATATTAAGAATGTATATTTTGAAAAATATAGTCGAAATAAATTTAGATTATTAACACTAGTTTTATGGAAATTAATTTTGATATGTTTTTAGTAACAGTGGAATGAATTTATGATGTGTAACCAATTTACACAATGAACCTTGATGTTTTTAGATGTTGGGTGAACTTGTATTTTAAGTCTTGTTTATGAATCGAAAAGAACTAAAGTATAGGAAGATTTAAGTTTGTGGTTTTTTTTAGTTTTGTTATTTGTCTTATTAGTTTTAGTTTTGCTTTATGTATAAATAAGGACTTAAAAATCAAAAATTTACTTAGAATGTCTAAAGTATCTACAAATGTGACATAAGGTGAATAAAGTGCAATATTTTAAAGTAAAGTCATAAACATATCTAATTTGTAAAAGTAAAATAACTATATAAGATTAATTGTAAATATGCTCAAAATGTTTACTTAATTATAATTATAGGTATGCTTTTATTAGTGCGATAGTTAAAATAAAGTGATAAACATGTCTAATTTGTAAGAATAAAATAACTATATGAGGTTACTTGTAAATATGTATGAAATGTTTACTTAGTTGTAATTATAAGTATGTTTTTATTATTAATCATAAGTTATGAGTATAATTATAAATTTAAACATATTTAATATTATGTATATTTTTATCGTTGTTCAAATGTTACGAAAGCATAAAATATAATAAATCTATTTTTTTATTATGTTTGATATTGTTATTTTTGAAAGAGTTTGTCCATATATATATATATATTGTAATTATTTTGGAAAGAAGTAGAAGTGCAAAAATTCAAATTACATCATATGTTTGAAACGTTGAAAAGGGATAAAATTCTTCGTCAGGTGAGTGAGAATTATGGCACCGTCTAATGATAGAGAGCGAATCAATTCAGAGTAGTTAACTAGTTTGACATTTAGACACAATTTTCTAAACTAATACTAACCCCTTTCGTTGAAATTGGAAATCGAACAACTTAAATAATATATAGCATGGAAAGGAAGTTAATTCAACAACATTGACATCATTAATTGAGAGCTTGGACGATGAACGTCGTAAAAAGTCTATAGATGCACATTTTTATGGTCAAAATCAAGGATCCTATGCTGGGTTCGATCACTAATATTGTATTATGGATATTAATGATGGCTTTAATTTTTTACTCCCTTCATTATCTAAAAGATTAAGATTTATAAGGATATATATGATGAAAAGAAAAAAAATCAATTGTACCTTTAAACCATAATCATTTAGACTAATAAGTATAGAATTGTGTTATATTTTTTATTAATTAATCATATCTCTGGTATTATTTGACTTAATCTAATAGGTATAAAAATTGTGTTATATTTTTTAATAATTAATCATATCTCTTATATTATTTTACTTAAATAAAAGATGATAATATATATATAACCCATATATAAAACCATTCATATTTTTCTAATTAAATTATACTTAGAGAGATGATAAACACCACTAAAGATGACAAATCATATCATATTAGTTGTGTTATTGTGTCTTGTTTTACAAAGACGATTTATCCTTTAGATAAATAAGACAATCGCTTAGTTTTATTCATAGTAAAAAAAAAAAAAGAATAAGAGGATCGCCTTAAGCTCACTTAGATAGAGCCAAATATTTTATCAAAATCTATTATATATTTGAAAAAAACAAATATTATAACAAAAATTTAAAAATATATTATATTTAAAAAATATGTATTTAATTTAAAGTTGGTTTACATGTTATTAGGTAATTAAAAAATAAAAGGTAGTTGACTCGTAATTTTCGTAAGTAAGTAAAGAAAAATAAAACTATACATATAATAATTTAAAAATTTAAATAATAAATTTCGTGAAATTATCTTTTAATATTTTCTTCTTATTTCTTAATTGATTGAGATTGAAAAAAAGAAGTTCATCATATTAGTTTTAAAAACATATATTTCAATTTTAAAGTCTATTATATGTACATGTATTTGTTTTACTTAAAAAATAAAAACACTGATAATTCTAAACTTTTCATTTTACTTATAATAATTATTAATATGTTATCAAATCTCATTTCTAATATGAGTCAAAACCAAACATTTTTTCACAAGATTTACTAATTATATTACTTTATAAAAAAGTTTAATGGAATATTTTTACTTATTAATCTTTTATTTTTTAATTTTATTTATATTTAAAATTTATCATTTATATTTGAAAAATTTTTATTGATTAATTATTCAAATATTTTTATCTTTTATATTTCAAAAGAATAAAATAATATCAATCTAAATTTATGATATTTTTATATATAAGTTACTCACTATATATATATATATATATATATATATAGTTAGTCAACCCTTTTCTACCCTTCCTTACATATGCATGATGACGTGTACTACATATAATATTTAATTGATGATGTTCATGACAGCTTATATAACAACCTCAATAGTTAAATGACCACGTTGATGTTTTATTTCTATTTTTGTATATTTTTTTACGATTCCCAAAATCTGCCGTGCCTTGACAGCCACTTTACTGAATTAATTTCAAAATAGAAATGACCATCACTATAATTAAACATAATTAGCATGAAAATTAAAATTCTGATTTCACTAAGATATAACACAACATGTTTTTTTACACAAGCAAAAGAAAAGGAAAAAGAAAAAGAAAAAGAAAAAGAAAAGAAGAATACTCACATTTTCATTAACATGGAAGCCATGAAATAATAATTTAGCAAAAAAATGGAAACCATATTTATTATATAGTTTCATCAAAGCTAATGGAGTACGATGAATTTATCTGTTAGAAATTAAAGATTACTAGCTAGCTAGGCCTTAGTAACCTCTAATTTAACAATATATATAAGTAGTCTTAGAATTAATTCACATGACAAAGGTATTTGGTTTTTTCCATTATTATTTTTTTTTAACTGAAGAAATTAATATAACAAAAGAGAAGATGATTACAAGTAGAGAGAAGAGTAGACAAAATTAAGCTTACATGAAATTAATAAAAATAACAATTCAATGGTGTAAAGGGTTTGGACCTGTAGGAACAAGTCGTTTTTCGACACCATACCGAGGATCGATCTCGTCTTGTTGAGGCTTCTGTACATGTCTGTGCTTGTTGTGATGCATGCTGCTGTGCTTGAGAAATGGTGTAAAATCAAACTTGGTGGTGGCTGCTAGTTTAATAAGTTTCCTATTATTTCTAATTTGGTAATATTGATGATGATGATTGTGATATATGGTTTTGTTGTTGAAATTGAACCAATAATTACCATGAAAGAAAAATAACAAGAATATAATTAAAGAGAAAAAACTAATGGTATTAAGAAGATGAATATGACAAATATTTAAAGCCATGGGTTTCAAGGAGCTGAGATAGTAGTACTACATGGAGATCTCACCAATCAATCAGATTCAGAGGGAATCAGATTAAATACAAGTAATTAATTTCGGATATGAGTTTAATTAATTATAGGTTGAATATGGTAACAAGATGAGTGCTTAAATTTGGAAGGAGATTTTTTATATATAAGTGGTAGCTTATTATTGATTTTCTATGAGAGAGAGAGAGAGAGAGAGAGAGAGAGAGAGATAGCGAGTTAGTTTATCTGAGGAAAATATGGAGAAATTCTTATAGATTACTACCTGTTATATGCCTTTTTTTTTAATTTTTAATTTTTTTTAAAATAACACTTAAAGTTCTTTTTTTTTATAGAATAAAAATATATTATATAAATGATATTCAAATTTGAGAAAAATCATGTTAATTATATCATAAATCAATCTTACTATCTACCTTCATAGTTAGTAGTAATAATTGATTTTTTCTTTTATACTTTTTTTTGTTAGTTATAAAAATGAAAGTTTAAGATTAATTTATTTTAAAACGTATTAATATCCATGTTATATATACAAAAGGGCTCAAGGATGCAAAATAAGTGATAATTTAATTAAAATGTTATGGCGGATACCTATTGAATACTGTTAATTAATTATAACCTTTCGTATTTAAAAAAAAAAAATGTACATGTTATATACGAGAATTTCTCTAATTAATTAAGGGCATTTGATGCGGAGAGGGAGGCAGAGTTGTCGAGCATTCTTGTTTCAATGGAACTTCCCTTTGCGTTTAAGCAACATTTATTTCATTCTAGACTTTTTTTTTTATATATATATAAAAACAAAAAAACAAAAAAACAAAAAATAGCAGATTGTCAAACTTCCTATTGTTTAGTATATATATTAGCATATTGGGGGGATCGAGTACCTAAGAATAAGGAAAAATTATTCCTTTTTCAAAAACTAATGCCAATATGTAACTTCATCTAAGGATTAAATGCACCAATTATCTTATTAGTATCATTTTCTATCTATTTTTATCCTTATATAAATATTACATATATTTTAATTGTCATATTTTTATTCTCCATTCATTTTAGTTACTATAAAAATATTATATCTATTTTAATTCCTATTTTATTACTATCTATCTATTTTGGTTTCTATGCAAATATTATTCTCAATTATTAACATTGGGTGGACTACAATATTCTTCTTTATAAATATTATATTCATTTTAGTCCATAAAATATCAAAATCACAATTCAATAAATCTAAATATTAATTTTTTTTGTTAAATATAATTAAAATTAAACTCTTTTATAGTACACTTGACTTACACATGCTTCTCATATAAGGATAAAATTGTATTTTTATTTTTTAATTTTAATAATTTTATTTATTATTTCAAATTACCTTATAAAATATCAAAAATAAAAAAATAAAAATTTTTCCAATCACATTTTATTTTCTTCCAAAACCCATTATTCAATATATTAATTAGAAATTTTAAAACAAAATTTCAAAAACTGTTTTTTTTAATCACATTTTAGTATGGGAAATAAAATGGATGTTATATTTATATATGAATAAACATAGATAGAGAATAATAATATGGGGATGGTTGGTACATTTAATCCCTACATCTTAATGAAATACTAGATTTCTTTAAAATTAAATCTAACATGTTTCTTATTTTATCAAATAATCTAATAATTTGATTAAATTGTGAATCCTTAAGGGTTAATAATTAATGGTTTATTAATCGCATAGTATAGTTTAAGTTTAAGGAATAATCCCTCTAGTAAAAAATATGTAATTTTTTTTACAACGTAAAACAATATATATATTTTTTAGGATTAAAAATAAAACTAGATAAATAAGTATATCATATATGCCACGGAAGGATAACTAATTCCTTTTGGTTTTTACTTGAACCACTTATATATTCAATATATTTCAAAAATAACACCTACTCACCCATGGCATAGTTTCATGCTGCTAGACCCCACTCTAATCTCAATCAAAAATTTTACAAAAATTAATTAAATGTATATTTTTAATATTAAATAAATATTTTATATGTAATAATATTGTGTTTAAGTTTTTTGTATACATATTTTAGTATATTGTAATATGTATCAACAATATGTAGTAACTAGGTGGACAAAAATGATATAAATAAATCATGAATAAAATGATCAAACATATATAGGTATTTTTATTTATGCATTTGGCAAACACTAATTAGTTGCACACATAGAATTATAATAATATACGTTATATAAAAATATTTCTTAAGTCAATATAGTTTAATTCAAAAATATCTCATATATTTAATTTTAATTTATGATAGTAAAATAATAGTGTCAAAAATTATAAAAATTAAAATAAAAAAGAAGCACGATGATAAATTTAAAACTAAAGATTTTAAAATTTTTCATTCATATCTATAAAATTTCTCATATTTTATTTAACTCTAAAATTTTATTTTCTCTAATATTATATTATTTCACATTTTATTTTAATAATTTTTTATTTTATTTGAAATTTTTTAATATGTATTTTTTAAACATTTTTTAAATAGTTTTTTTGTTAATTTTTATCACTATTACAAAACCATCTCATTTCTTCGATTGAAGAAAACAGATGCAACAAGCGCAGACAAAAAAATATTTATATTTGTTAGTCTTTTTATATTTTAACAATATATATATATTTTTAAATATATTCTCAAGATTAAAATCCTAAATCAAATCTTATTCTATATATTTTAATATATTTATTTTAGTTTGTTTTTAACACTTATACATATATGATATTGATACTTATTGTTATATTTTATATTTTTATTTATGTTAGATAATTTTTGTTGTAAGTTATAATGTATTAACTCGATGTCTTTCTTGTAACCTAACATCAAAAATTTGTCTTTAATTGAGAAAAACACACCATAACTATTAGCCTCTTATTAGATTTATATCATAATATATTTTTTACTCATAAATATTTTTATATAATTCTCTATTTTGTATAAAAATATTTACACTAGCTCCCCCTCAAAATATTTTTCTAACTCTGCCCTTGCATCAAAAATTTCACCCAACCCCAACCATGTATACAATATATTTATGTTCAAAACAATATCATTTAAAAATACATGTTTAAAATGGTTCAATGAACATATGTTTCAAAATATTTTGTTAAAAAACACATTCAATAATATACATAAACCATAAGGTGGACTAATTACCTCAAGAATAATATGTGTTGGGTTGGAATTTAGTGTATCATAAGTAAAGTGTTGTCCTACTTAATAACATTATCAGCCAAATCGAATAAATGTTGAATCATCAAAGAAGTATAATCGAATGATAATCTCAATAAAATATAAAAGTTTAATAATTATTCTAAAAAAGATAATCATGGATAGATGTCTATGATACTATAACAAATCAATTATATTCACAAGTAATAAAAGTTAGGTAATTAATTCTTTTCCCTATATATTTACATGTGTATGCAATTAAAATAACTTAAAATAGATCTTCTCTTATAATAGAATTACAACTAAATACTATCTTTTTTCTCAATTACAGAATATGATCTAGATTTTTTCTGATTTCCATCGGCCAGTAACCGACTTAAGTATTAGAGGAAAAAAAAAAACCGCTTCCTAACAATTTGTTTCATTTATAAATGATACTTTTATATGATGTTGGAAAAAATAAATATGAATAATATGCAAACTTTTTATTCCAACATCAAGTCGTGCATTAGATATTTTGCTATTTTAAGCATTTCAATGATGTTAATTTTAGTTTCGTTTTATGGAAAAGTGTATCTGTGTAAATATTTATTCACTAAATATTTAATGAAAAAAATATCATCTATCTTTTATATAATAGGTAATCGATGCTATAGTTTCTTAGTTTTATACGTTAAAAATAATATTTTTTATCTTATTATTTTTAAAAAAATTAATCAAAAAATGATAAAATTAATTTTTAAATATTTTTTAATTAAATTAAAGTATTGCATGACTTTTACATGACTCCATTAATAAGGAAGAATTTTTATTTTAATTATTATTTTTATTATTCAAGAACTCTAACATTTTATTAAGTGATTCTCTTTACTTTTTTTATTTTACTCTCACTTAAATAATAATATTTTAATTACATGGATTAAATTATAATAAAATTTTATTATAAATTTTATTTAAATTTAACTTTTTATTATTTTATGGCCTTTTTACGATAATAAGAAAACAAACAAAAAAAATTTTATATTCCAAAAAACTAATAACAACATACCTGACCTAATGGAATTTCTCAACTTACTCCAGTATAATAATAACCCCAAGTTAAGTCTATACATTGGAGTCGATTGTACTCAATCTACTTTAAAATTTGCAAAAGGGTATATATTAAATTGATGATAATTTGTATATACATTATTTTAATGATAAATTAATAAAAAAGGATTTGATTTTTTTTAGGTGCTTTAATAGAAATGCAAGTAATGTACCTATTAGGCCACAGTTTCAGGGCTAGCCAGCGGAACCAGTCTGCATGCTATATAGCTTTCTAAATACACAATCTCTTATAGAAATTTAAAAAAAAAACTTAATTACGTATCATGATTCATTTATAAATAAATTTTTATTTTTAACTCACTTTATATTATACATATTATTTTTTATATAACATAAAAATTATATATCTTTTACATTTAAAAATATATTACATATTTTTTTATAACGTTAAAATTATATATATTTTACATGAAGTTAAAAGTAATTATTTCAGATAAAATTAAAAAGGAGTATAAAATTATTGTTTTATCTAACTTTTTAAAGTTTAAAAAAAAAAAAAATTAATTTGATCGGTCGTTGTACATTTTATTTGAAAATGTATACGACTCTTAATTTGTCATGTTTTTCCTTCAAGGTATAAATACAAGTGTTTGACTTTTTGATATCAAGGATGTACTGGCCTCGGAAGTTTTCTAATTTTCTTGATCTTATTAACTTATTAATTCCTTTTATTAAAATTAGGAAGAAAGTCAATACTAAAAAAATAGGTTTTAAGTGCAAACGCCAGCACGTTAAGATACACTCCATGTTGCAATATTGGAGAAACATGAATGATTTGTATACACAAATTTTAATTAATTTTTGCAATTATGTTAGTTAAGGTGAGACACCGTACGTAAAAACCCTTAATATTAAAAAAATTATATTAATTAATCATTTACGTGAAAAAAAAATTATTTAATTACTTATATTTTATAAAATGTATTAAAAATAACAAATTTTACTATTTACTTAATATTTTAATAATTTTATAATAAACTTAACTATTTATTTAATATTTTAATAATTTTTATGATAAAATATTATAGTAACAAGTTATTTTTATCATTTTTTATTTATTAATAAAATAAAGTATTAAAAAATAATATTATTTTATTCAGAATATTAATAAAAAATAGTTTTTGTAATTGTTTGACTTTTTTTTTGCAAAAGTAAATAACAAAATGATATTTTTTTTAAAGGATTAAAGGAACCTTTTAACTTAATATAAGAGATATATGTAAAATATTTCTCTATTATTTATATACAGTTATATTATATAATTATTTTAAAAAATAAATAATTTATATATTTTTTAAAATA
This sequence comes from Hippophae rhamnoides, assembly GCA_033030585.1. Taxonomy (NCBI): domain Eukaryota; kingdom Viridiplantae; phylum Streptophyta; class Magnoliopsida; order Rosales; family Elaeagnaceae; genus Hippophae; species Hippophae rhamnoides. The sequence goes on along the minus strand of CM065436.1, from coordinate 44,976,081 downwards.
TTTATTCTATGAGTTATAATATAAATGATATAAGTATTAAAATGTAAATATTTGTTCTCAAGAAAACAATGTCATGCCTTCCCATTTTTTCTATTTTTTTAATAAATGAGTCTACCACCTTAATTCAAAATGTTCACATTTGAGTTGAATACATTGGAAAACATAACAAAAATAAAGATGTTTTTTCTCTCCTGTATTACCTTGAATGGTTATTGTATTGGGAATGGAAAGTTATTTATGGTCTTAAAATCAATTACTGGATATCTATACGAATAGTTTGAGTATTGATGATCCTATCATCTTATATCATACATATTAGAATATGGATCACACCTACGTATTTAGTTTTCAAATCCACCCATTTTGTCTTGTAAATATTCGAAGTATGGTGTAGGAAATTCGTTGTATGTAAGGTATGTTGCATTTATGTATCTACCATTCCCCCTAACATTAAATACTTCAAGAGAACTAGTTTATATGAAAAAAAGAAAAAAGAAGAATAAAAAAAAGTAAAAATAAAATAAAATAAACTAATCTTAAACTAAAAATGAAAACAATAAACAAACAATGAAAAATTAAAAGTTGGAAAAAAACTAGCAATTATTAGTAAAATTTGATAATTTATAAGATATGGACCTAATTAACATAGATGAGATGAATAAGTTATTTTAATTTTTATCAATTTATAACTTAATAACTTAAACAAAGCAGCGAGACATACAATCGCGTGTAAGAATAAGGTGCATAAATAAAATAATAAAACATGATATTATTAGGTGTAAAAAACTAGGCCACAACCATAACCTAAGAGGAAAACCACCGGTCTACCGGACCACCGGACCACCTAACTTTCCACTATGAAAATCAAATATTTAAGTACAAACTCGATCTTATGCTACCTTCTTTAAGATACTATCCCAATGTATCTTAATTACGAGTCCATGTTCTGTTTTCATAGTTTCTAATATTAGCGTGACCGGTTCCAATAAGCTTCCCACCAATCAGATACGTTCATGAATTAACTGCAAAATAGTTAGCATAAATACACAAGTGTCCGAGTGTGTTCTAGAATGAGTTTAATAATGAATAATCTTAACTACATGATTTAAAACACATGTCATTTAAATTAAATTAACTAGTAACTTTTAGATTAAAAAGATTAAACCCAAGTTTAATAAAAATAACTCTTTTAAAATTTAATAGTTAAATCTAAATAATCATGATAATTTATATAATTATTAGATTTAAATATATAAGATATTAATAAAAATAAAACTAAAATAATCAAATCAATCAAAATTTGTTATAATATATTAGTTAATTTTCTAGTAGGTATGTCCTATGCATCAATATATATAATACCTTACCTCTGACTTGTCTGTCAAATTTCTTAGCAACTCATTCTCCATCCCTTCTGTTTCAATACATATATACACATCATCTACTCCATTCAGCAGTTCCATTTTTTTGTTTTGTTTTCGGCAGCCTTCAACGTTGAGGCAGATTGCAGCAGTTTGGCCAATTTTGTTCAACAGCTTGGTTAATTATTCAGCAACAACCTTAACCTTATATATATATATATATCACTACTACAATAGATTCATATGACCTTGGTTTTTAACCGTAACCATAGGCCTATGGTCACGGTTATAAGAACTGAGGCCTAAGTGAGAGAGACTATAGATTGTTACCTATGACCTCGGTTATTGAAAGACCGAGGCCATAGGGTATGTCTATGGTCTTGGTTTTTCAATAATCGAGACTATAAGATATGTCTATGATCTTGATTTTTCAATAACCGAGGTCATAGACTAAGGTTATAGGGTATGTCTATGACCTCAGTTTTTTAATAACCGAGACCATAGGGTATACATAAATAAAAAAAATACAATTATATTACAATATTTAAAATCAATATAAATTAAAATAAATTTATTAATTATAATATTAAAAATCATATTATATTAAAATTAAAAATATAATTACATTTAAGAGTTTATTATACACTAAAACATAATAAAAACTTATTATTACAAACTGACTTTTTACTATTAATTACAAGCATTTACAAGTGTACTTCAAATCAACATAAGCACTGATGCGTTGGGGTATTGCATTGGGCTTGGTGCATTGGGCTTGGTACGTTGGGGTGTTATCTTTGAAATTTGGGGTTAGTCTTTGGTGCGCTGGTACACAGTGCGCACAGTGATGAGCTTGGTACTGATGTATAAACAGCCTCTGGTTGTTTTCTCATGGATCAATTGGGCATGACTCTTCTCCAAGATAGGATTTAATAGGAAGCTGCCTGGCAACTGCATCAAATCTGTAATAACTACAACAAGACTACACATGTTATATTAAAACAAAACAAACAATTATAAATTTGTGCATCTTCCTTAACATTTGAGAAGCTCAAACAAGTACAAACAATTAGGAATGATGCACCAACAGTTATTACAGACTGGGTTGCTTAGGACCAAGATTAGCTAACGCACACCAAGACTAGCACCAACAGCGCCAGTCTCATCAAGACTTAAGCACCAACACCGGTACTACCGGGACCAAAGACTACAGCAGTGGCAAGACCAACACCGCGCGTAGGGCACGAGGCTCCACATATTGGAAAGACTCCATTTGAAGAATAAATAAAAATAGTCATAAAAATCAGAACGCAATTAAAAGTTTTCCATTATTTATGTACCTATTAAAAATGCATTCAAATTCTACAACTGAGGATTAAAACAATATTTTCAGTATAAAAATGTATAAATAGAGAAAATAAAGAGTTTATTCATAAATAACCTAGTTTTTGTTCACCTTACACATCCATGTAATGTTAACAAATGTTCACCTTACAATCACTTAACTTGTTTTTTGTTAATAAATAATACTCAATGCTTTAAAAGTAGAAATATTTTGCAAAATTCAGAAATCAACTAAAGGGTTTAGTATTAGAACCAATGCAAAAGCTAAAAGGGATAAGTTTGCAAAATCTAGTACAAACTTATAGACAATGGGATTGCCTTCTCTGGATCCTTATCAACCAACTAAACAGAACCCACAAGGAAAACACAAAATCAAACAAAATAAGGAAGTGAAAAAAAAGAGCATAAATATAATAAGCCAAAACAAAGAGTAATGCTATGATACCCCAAAAGTTGGGACATTCCCTCCAGCTCAAGTGACAAATGATCATTGGTCCCTTTCCTATCACAAGAAAACATAGCAGTCATAAATAATAGTTACAGAGGAGCAATTTTTTTTAAATCCAACATACTTGTGCAGAATCAGAAATAAGTAGTAGAACAAGGTCACTTCCTAAGATGGTTTTCCATATAACACCCAGAGTCCCATTCTCTTCATTAAAGCCAACAACACGAGCTTCAGCAAAAGAGCGAGAACCCTTTCTCAAGCCAATTTGAAAACATAAGTAACCAGAAAAGTATAAACATACAACTAAAAAAATAACCTATTTAATAGCCAAAGCTTCAATTATAATTACCATAAAAAGAATCAAATGATAAAAAATTGAAAAAATATGATTTCACCTGAACCCTTGAAAGCATCGGGCAGTAGAGAGAACAAAGATTTATTTCTAAAGATGAGAGATGGAAGAGCAAGAGACGCATACAGCAGACGTAGAGACGAGGACGCCAAGCAATAGAGGGAAAAGCGGAGACGAGAGCGTAGACGAGAGTGGTAGAGCAAAGACGCGAAGACGAGAGCGACAATAGAAAACCCTAATTAATAAAATAATATATAAATTAATTTAATTTAATTAATATATAAATTAATTAAATAAATATAATTAATAAAAAAGAGAGAAAAAGAAAAAGAGAGAAAAAAATAAAAAAATTGATAAAAATATTTGGTATGTGGTGCAAAAAATTAATAGGGTATATATATGGTCTCGGTTTTTATAAAAATCGATGCTAAATATCCAAGACTAAATATATGTATCGTAGTAGTGTGTGTATATATATATAGGTTATAATAAAAACGTAATACTATTAGTACTAAATATTTTTTGTGCTTAGTTTTTCAAAGCCCATTAAAAGTCTTAAGATTATAAAAGTTAATTTTAAGACATACCCTAAAATATTTAAACTTCTATCTAAGGGAACTAATTAATAATTTTATAAATTGATTCAAGTTTAAATAAATATTTTAGCACCAAAACAAATTTCAGATTTATGAGTATATGCTATTAAATGGATAAATGCAATCCTATGTGTCGTAGTCATAAAAGATATACCTGAAGTATAATTATCTAGAACTCAAGAATTTATTCTGTTTTTTGTGTGGCAAAACCTCTCACTCAATATATGACAGTTATAAAAATAAGATAAAAATACAATGATGTCCCAAACTCCGTAATAGAACTATTTTATGGTTTGGTGAATTCATCTTTGCTGCAACTTGATAAGCTCGTAAGTAACTAAAATGACATATAAAAGAATACGACAATTTGGCTTGAAATCCTCGTTTTATATTAGTTTAGTTTACATAGAAACAAACGAAGTGTAAAGAATAGTCATGTAGTATGCATTCATACCAATCAAGCTTAATTAAATATGTTCTCCCATTATATGCATAACAAAATAAAACATGGAAGTAAAACACATTATTCTCTCCTTTTTTGACATATAAGAAGAACAAAGCATTAGATAAAGCAATAAAGCTAAACTCCTCCTAAAGATATAGCAACGTAAAAGTAGAGTAATGAAGAAGTGCAATTTGTTTTAAACTCCCACTAAGTTCTATGACTCTCTAACTTAAAAACCAATTAAAAAGGTAATAAATAAAAAGATGTAAATGAAAAAAAAATCTGAATTGTTTTTTTTTTTGAAATTTTCATAAATAGCCACATAAGATATTAGGCTCATTTAATCACAAAGAAGCATACAACCAATTGAGAACTCAAAATTTTTCACTAAAATTTTGATTATTTATCATATAAATAAGCAAGTAGAGTAGAAGAGGCACACAAGCACACTTCGCACATATAATGACATATTGACATTTACTTAAAACTAATGTATATGTTTAAACTCTACAAATATATCAATTAATTCATTTATGACCAATCAAGAAATAATTAAAAAAAATATCACCTAACATATAAAATTATAATTGAGTCTTCAATCACACAAAATAAAATATATCTACCAAAAGAGGACTTAAATTTTTCTTTATTTTATAAATGAAGCACATGAAATATTTTTTTAAATCTCTATTGGCACTTTCTTTTTGTGCGTTCCAAGTACAATTTTTATAAGCAGTTGCTTTTTGCACAAGCTTTCCTTCCTCTTTTTTTTGCACAATCCATAAACCTAGTACGATGACTTTCACACTAGTTGTGAGGTAGCCCTCTTCGCTGACTACGGTAGATTAACACATCACAATATGTAATCCTCTCAATAGTAGGTGCCTCCATATGGTAAAATTTTAGTGAGCAAAAAATAAAATTCAACATAATTTTAAATTCAAGATTAGTTAAAGTCCTAGAGTCTTTCAAGAGAATCTATAAACTTCAAGCATAGCATATATGCATGTTCGTGAGTGTGTGAATAAATTTATGTCAACATCGATCATCACATGTACAAAAATATGCATGTGTATAAGTTAAAATTGTAGAATTATTTATACAATAAATATCAAAATGAGTCGAGTCACTAAAAATAAGGTTATATATATGTAAGTATTAAATAAGTTCAATACTATGTTGGCCAGATAAGGATTCTACTTCTCTAACTCTTTTTTTAAAAAGTTTAACTACTAAATAAAATAAAGACAATAAAGATTGCTCACCAAGGATAATTTAAGCACTCTAACAAAAATACCTAGATGAAGGAATATAAGATGGTCAGGTGACTGTTGTCTCTTTTAGAGAACATAAAATCGTGCAAGTATACACGGTCACAAGTAATAAAGATTTGTAAGTAAAGTATCGTTTCCACGGAGATTTGTTACTATAGTTTATTGAGTACTAAAATTGTATCGCTCTGATTTTATCCAAAACAATCGTTGATTTAGAAAAATACGAAAAGAGTTAACAAAATAAAAGAAATCTAGGATTACAATTTTTCACCAAACTAATCCACTCAAATTTTGTTATTTTCTTTTCATTTATATTTTTTAGTACATTTAATTTGTCAATCGAAAACTTCTATTTTTATCCATACATCTCTTTAGAGCTCCGTATAGACCCACCTCGTTAAATTAATTCACTATATCTCTATGAGAATTAAATTCACCAAGATTCATTACGTTCTAAGTTTTCAAAAGGCCACACATACAATTTGGGTATATTCCTATCCTTCATCGTACATGTCAATCTATCTACGAGCAATATACACATAAATTCCTCTTCTAAGTTTATTTATGTGACACGGATCGTTTTGATAAAATTTGTAAATAATCAAAAAGCATTAAGCACAAGATAGAGTAAACAAATTGAACGTCTTATAAATCTATCAAAAATAATTAAAATCAAAGCTTCATAAATTTAGATCAAATGCAACCCTAGAAAAATTAAATTACTTCATAAAATTAAAATAAAAATTACAGCAGGTGCATAAAAATTAAAGGAAGAAGAAAGGAAATTAAAACATCAAGTAGCGAACATATTTGGCACACATGGAACACAACAGAAGCCAAAAATGACTTCTGCGTGTTCCACCGTCCAACCCCTAATACCACAAAAATTCTAAACTGCAAAAAAACTTCTTAACTCTATCATCTTATCACCTATTTATAGTTACAAAAATACATCTAAAAAAATTGCATTTATTTTTAATAAATGCGTCAAAATTTGTATCGAAAATAGAATCGATGCGTATCGATATTTGATATCGAAATAATATTTTAACTCACGCGTGAGACAGGGACACCGTTTCTGATTTAAAATTCAAAGTGCATGCCACGTGTCAGCGTCTGATTCGCTGAAAAGAGTTAAAACGGACACGTGATAGCATTTCATTAGCTTCTGGAAACGGGCGCATGATAGATTGTCGCACGGAAGACAACGATTGCACGCGGGCGTGATCCTGCGCTTTCGCGCTCATTGTAACATGCCGCGTGTCATAAAATGATTCACTAATAGATAAAATGGGACACGTGGCATATTATGGTTCGTGGAATAACCAGGTGCATGTGGATCGACCGCACGTGAAAAAGGGCGCGCGAAGGTGGGGGACAGCAGCTGGACGCGTCAGACAGGTGGGTCCCACCAGCACGCCGGCCTGCGCGGTAGGTGGGCCCCAGTCAGGCGCCAAGCCACGTGAAGAATAAAGACCTCCACCCACTCGCTTTGGTCAGGTGTGATAAGGACGTGCGAATCTCAGCCGTTTCTTCTTTGATCGGACGGTCCACGTTTCATGCGTGTAGATTGGCGCGTGAATTCTTCTCACCTGCGCAGAAAATTAAACTTCAATTAATTGCATTTTGGCCCACAAATTTATTCCAATTACATTTTCAAACTTTCTTTAATTACAGTTAAACCCTTTTGAAAATTTAAATTAAATTTTCAAACTTTTAATAATTGCAATTAAGCCCAAATTTAGTTTAAATTACATTTTCAACTTTTATAAATTGTAATTAAGAACTCTATTATTTGAAATTATATTTGTGGACATTAATTGGAAAATAAGTACGATTTTGATTCAAATTGTTTAATTTTATTAAAAATGTATTTCTTAACACAAAAAAGGTAAATATTAATTTATTTAACTAAAATTAAACAAAAATGTCAAGAACATAGCAATTATCATTAATAAAATTGACGAAAATAACTATATAAAATACAGTTATCAGTGACCATGAAAAATAATATTTCCTTACTCAAATTTTCTTGCATTTTGGTTTCTCTATATCATTGGGTTGGAACTCAACTAACTTAGGTTTCATGGGCGTGTTCTTGAACTTAGCTATTCTTTTCTTATTCATCCCAAATGAAGATGTAGTATGCATAGTAGGATGATGATAATGAGTCCTAACATTAAAAGTACTGAATTTTGCTTGCCTCTTTGAACCTAAGATTTCATACTTCCTAGTAGAATTTATGAACAAGTTATTATAATTTTTATTCATCCTTGAATATGATATAGCATGCACATATGGATAATGCTTATAATTTTTATTCATCCTTGAATATGAAACATGGAAAGAATGATTAAGTACAAAAGTATTCATCAAAAATCTACATTTTGGTCTTATATGACCTTTCCTACCACAATGATGACATATACGTACAAATTTAACAACTTTTTCTACCACAGGTGTAGTAGTTATTTGTGCATAAGCAGTGACAATATGAGTAGAGTTTAAGGATCTTAAAAATGTGGTTTTTGATGTTGAAGGTGTTGACTGTTAATCTATGTATCAAAGGCCTCTCTTATTTCCATGTAGCTTTCCATAGTCTAGGACTTTGGACAATTTTTCAACACCTATGGTCAAATTCCTCACTGTCTCTTTAGCAATACTCAGTTCTTGCCTAAGCTTTTTATTTTCCTAATTGGTTTTTGCAAGTCTCAAATTCAGGGCATTAATATGTTCAAAAAATTCCTTTTAATCTTTCACTAGGCTAGAGGAATTTGTTTTGTGAACATTGATGATATCATTAAGTTTAGTTACTTCTACAAGTAGTTTATCTCTCTCTTCCCTGACACCTAGACAATCCATAAATAGTTCCTTATAATTTGATACATTAAACTTAGATAATGAGAAAGAAGAGTTTACTTCCTCATTTTCTTCATTCGATCTAGAATCGGAGTCATTGTGGTGTGCTTTGGTAGTTATGGTGAAAGCATGATAGTTAATGTCATTATCTTCTGAGTTACTAGTATTATCTTGATCACTTTATGTGTCACTGAGTTTAGCATTAAAGGCTTTTCCAAATTTCTTTTTATTGTTTGAACATTCTATAGAAATATGACCAAAGCCTCCATAAGTATAGCATTGAGGACTAGTGAGCTAAGTTTTCTTACCATCAGATCTAGGAGGCTTGATTTCCCTTGACTTTTGATCCCTCGAACAACTAGATTGTTCCTTTTTAGATTGATTATTTTGTTGACCCTTATTTTTCAAGAACTTTTTCAATTTTCGTGCTAGCAACACTAGTGACTCATCATTCATATCCACATCACTATCAGAGATGTCCATTTTGGAGCTTTTGAATGCCACATCCTTGATTTTCTTAGGTGGATCAAGAGTAAGATCATATGTTTGCATTGACCTGAAAAGTTCATCAATGTTTAGTGTGTCTACATTCTTGCTTTTCTCAATCACTGTAACTTCATCTTGTAGTCTACTGTTATGAAGCTTTGGAGTTTGCGTACTTGTATTGGTTGTGGAATTTTCTCACCAAGGTTAGAACAAGCATTCATGATATCACAAAAGCGAGTATAGAATTGACCAAAAGTTTTAGTGTTGCTCATTTTAATGGAATCAAACTCAGATGTTAACAATCTCAATTTTGTTTGTTTTACTTAGAAAGTTCCCTCATGAGCAAGAAAAAGTGCATTCCATGAATATTTAGCAGTTTCACAGTCAGAGATGTGATGTAACTCATCCATCGACAATGCAACAAAGATTGAGCTTAGACATTTTTGGTTTTCCCCACTAAGGGTGAGTTCTTTAGTGTTCTAGTCTTTTCTTGGGTTTATTGTTGTTGCACCATTTTTTGTTATCGAAGGTGGTTCCTAACCATCAAGAATAACATCCCAGAGTTTTTCATCTTGTCTAAGAAAGGCTTGTATTCGAGCCTTCCAATAAGGGTAATTATACCCATCAAAGAGTGGGGGTCTAATAGATGACCCATCTTTTTTCATTTGGTCCATAAGTAGGAGTGTGTGACCATAAGGATCAAACTCACTAAGTGTGTCTAGTGCCTTCTCTGATACCAATTTAAAGTTTATAAGATATGAACCTAATTAACCTAGAGCGAGGTGAATAGGTTATTTTTAATTTTTATCAATTTATAACTTAATAACCTAAACAAAGCGGCCGGACATGCAATCGTGTGTAAGAATAAAGTGTTAAAATAAAATAATAACATGATATTTTTAGGTGGAAACAACCTAGGTTACAAGCATGATCTAAAAGGAAAATCACTGGTCCACCGAACCACCTAACTTTCCACTATGAAAATCAAATGATCAAGTTTGTAATGAAAAATATATTTCTCTTTTAACATTCTTAATATAAAATCTTGAATAAAAATAAAATCAATTCATTTTAGAAATTTTTACCTATTTAATATTTCGCAAGTATAACAATGTTATTATTATATCATATTTACAAACAGCTAGCAAAGTTAAATTTAATCACAGACAAATTAAATATAATATATAAGAATAAAGCATAAAAAATAACTGTAAAGAAAATAAAATCCTTACAGTATTTCGATGTTATTCCTATTGTTAGAAAACCTCCAAACGAAATTTGTATTTTCATTTATTGAATCAAAAAACAAATAAATTACAAAAACATAATTAGTTCTTCTCAAAAAGAGAAGAACTCTAAAACTAAGAAAAACTAAAAACTAAGAAATGGAGAGAAAGAAATAGAGAAGAAGATGTTTTTGAGGTGTGTTTTGATGTGTAGAGAATGAGGTTATTTATAGGTGAGGATAGGAAGAAAAATTGGGTGGAAAAATGATTAAAAAATGGAGGAAATGCGTAATAGGTGATGATGACATCAGCTGATGTCATGGTAGGTGGGGCGAGGAGGCGCATGTGTAATGGAGTAGAGGCGCGCACGGCTTCGGCGTGGTTTAGGCGAATCACGCGCATTGCTTGGCACGACTAGTCATTACGGCATGCACTACACGCGTTTTTGGGCACGGTTGGGTATTGTGGCACTGATGAGTGCTCAAAAAGCACTAAAATAACCATGATTTTATATATTTTTATTGTTTTTCAGGTATTTTGGCTTAAAAATGCAACTTAAAGACTCAAAGGGGAATACTGGAAGCAATACATCACAAATATATTAATAAATAAATGCGTAAAGGTCGACAAATATGGAAAAATTGGACAAAATGGGTCAAAAATGTCAAAAAGGAGAAAAACGCGCCCATGGCCTCCCGGCCTGTTCGGCCCCAATGCGCGCGGGTTCATTCGTACGCGCAACGCGCGCGCGCGAGTTCTTGTTCATGCACGCAACATTGCGCGTGCGAGGTTCTGTTCATGCGCGCGACGCTAACGCGCGAGGTTACTTGTTCATGCACGCGACGCTGGCGCGTGGGTTCTGTTTCGCACGCGCGCAACGACCCGGCAGCCGACGCGCGCGCGGCCTCGGCGGCCCACTCCAGCGCGCCCCGCGTTTTGCCCCATTTTCCACGTGCGGCCGCTTGTGGCGTCATTGATGACCTCAGCATCTCCATTGCTCTTTTTTTTTAATTTTTTAATATTTTTTTTACATTTGTTTACTCATTTTTTCTCTCCATCCTCACTTATAAATACCCCCTTCCCTTCACCTTCAAACACCTAAAAACCACACTTCTCTCTTCTTTCTTTCTCTCATTTCTTAGTTTTTAGTTTTTTTTTAGTTTTTCTTATGTTTTAGCTAGTTTCTCTTAGATTTAGAGTTCTTCCCTTTTTTGGGAAGAACTAGTTATGTTTTTGTAATATTATTAGCTTTTTGATTCAATAAATGGGAGTGCAAATTCCGCTTGGAGTTTTTCTAGCAAGCGGAATGGCATCAATCTTGTAAGGATTTTATTTTCTTTAGGTTATTTTTTATGCTTTATTCTTACATGTTATATTTAATTTATGCGTGATTAAATTTAAGCGTGCTAGTTGTTTGTAAACATGATATAATAATAACGTTGTTATGCTTGCGAAATATTAAATAGGTAAAAATCTCTAAAATGAATTGATTTTATTTTTATTCAAGATTTTATATTAAGAATGTTAGAGAGAAATATATTATTTTTCATTACAAACTTAAATCTGAAAATTAGATTTTAAGGTTTAGTTATCGATGCGATTTAGAGTAGTGCTCTTTTATTTGATGGTACAATCGCAGGTAGTTAGAGTGAAGCTCTATTTCAAAAGTTTTTATAAGAATTATTATTTGAAAATGTATTGACAACATGTTTTCGGTAGTAGTTTTAAAACTTGAAAGTTAGTACTCGGATAACTAAATTCTTAGGTTTAATTTGGACACCTTGAATAAAGTTTAAACCCTAACCCCACCAAAGGTGGCATTTAAATGGTTCATTTTCAATCTCTTAGAAAAAGGAATTAATTTAATTAACCAAATTAGTTATCAACCCCACCCATAGGTGTTAATTGATTTATTTAGTTAACAAAGAATATCTAACCCCACCAAAGGTGGTATTCATACAAAAAAGGGAGAATCAATAAATATCAATTCATATCTTTAATAACCTAGATAATACGAGCAAGCATAATTAACTTAGTTATTATATCCATAAATACTCCACTATTTATAAAAGATAAAATTTGCATGAATGTTTATTGAATCTATGTTTAATTTTCTGTTATTAGATTAAAAACACAAAACCCCAAAATATCGTGACAGAATGTTTAGGATTTAATTTCGTTTTTAAAAGTTTGAATAATAAATTAAAAACCACATACATTCCTTCCTTAGATCGACCTTGGGAGTACACTTATCATTTTCTACGAAATGATTCGTGCACTTGCGAGAGTTTTATAAATATAAAACAAAAGTATTTGCGAGAATCGGCGATGCCGGTTTTCGCTCATCACATAGCAAATTATGATACCTCTCTACTATATAGTGAGATGATAAAGATGAAGACCTAATGAAGGAAGACTTGATAAGTCTGAAGGTATGTGGCCTAGCAAATTATGATACCTCGCTACTATATAGTGAGGTGATGAAGATGAATACCTAATGAAGATCAAGGCCTGGTGAGTCTAAAGCTTTACACCATAGAGCAACCTCGACACCCTAATACCATCCTAACAACCTGGGTGACCAATTTAGGAGTCTCAAGCAATCTGTATATAATGACCTATTTATGTAAACGCCTATGGCGACCTAGTTAACATAAATTGTATTGTATGTATTTTATCATACCTATTGGATACTTGTATGAGAGCTCCTACCCTTGTAACCCATACACTTGTATAGGTGCTATATATATATATACACCTCTTTAATGAAGAGAATTGATGACTCTATGAAAATAGAGTCATTAGCGCACTTTTTTACTTAATATTTAGTTGTTTTATTCAATAAATAGTATTTTTATAGCCAAATAAATTAAAATACAAAATTTTTAGTGAAAAGGGATGAAAATATAGTTTTTGGGATTTTTTGGCACTTTTTTAGAATTTTTATGAATTTTTAACGCATGACCAATCAGAAGCTACCACGTGGCATGCCACGTAAGTAGAGGAGCTAACTAGGCAAGTCATGCGGATGCCATGCAAGCACGGAGAGTGAATCATATCGCACCGCATGTGAGGAGGATGAAACACCCGCCACGTGTGAGTACAACGTTCAATTCGAGTTCAGAAATCAGTCAATACGCCATGCCATGTGTCACCATGCCATTTCTCTACACATTCCACCCATGCACCATGCCATCTGTTTCGCAAATAACATCACGCCATGTTTCACTAACTCAGCAAGTGTTGACTCTGATCGGTTTCCCTTGCCACGTGTTGCTCCCTGATTTGCCCAATGAAATGATCAATTTTTCTTGTTTTGATTGTTGCCCTTGATCTTAAGTTGATATGATGGTCCAGATCGCACCTGAGCTTTATTTAAGCCCCTACTCACTTCATAAACCCTAATTGGCCTCCATTAGCATAATTTTTGTCATTGTTTTGAGCTAAAAAGAGAGAAAAATACAAAAAATATTCAAGAGAAGACACAATTTTGGTGGAGATTTAAAAGGAAAATATGAGCTTTATGAACACAATTTTTACCATGTGATGATCTAATATTTTTTTCCAATTATAATATTAATTTAATTATTTTATTTAATCTTATTTTTATGCTATTAATTGTTTGGCCAACAATTTATCTATAGAGGCAATTAAATAGATTTGAGAGAATTATTTAATTGTTTGTCTTGATTAAATAACATGCATAGTTTCTAGGCAGAGATATATGATTCTTATGTATGTGATCCATAATTGATGAACTTAATAAGTAGTATGCAATTTAATTGGCATAAGAGTGTGATTAAATGAATTACTATATGGTGTGTAGTTTACTTGAGAGATGAATATATGCTAGGTTAGATTCAATTGATCATATAATTAATTGATAATTATATTGGGGGGATTTTAGCAATTCGCATGTTTAGAAAATTGGGGGATTAAGTATTCCTAGTTATGTTATCATATATCTTTTTAGTTACAAAATTTGATTTAATTAATTATTGCTATTTACTTTTAGTTATTTTAATTTTTCTTCTTTAAAATACAAAAAACACAAAAAAATGATTTCTATTTTTTTTAAGTTTTAAAAATTAGTTTATAATAAAATAATCTTCGTGGAAATGATATTTTCTTATCATTATATTACTTGTTGCGATACCTATGCTTGCATATTCATTGCACACACTTCGTGTGTGGCGTTTAAGATTACATGATTTGTTCATATATTAATCTTTTCTACTTCTCACTGGTATCCCAAACATATAGAATTCTCTCCAAACACATGCTAATATCTTAAATTAGATGCGAAACATATTCGTATAATAAACTAGTTGTAGACCTAATTCATAACATGCATTGTCATGGCATTTAAACATAGAATTAAACACATTAAGAAATAAAATTATTCATGATCACTCATGCATCCAGCAGAGACATATTAAAGCAACAATATGACAATATGCTACACAGGCATATAAACCACAAGAACACATGCTAAACAACACATAAATAATGATGAAATAAATAAACAAAACTATAGGTAAAAACATCTAAACTCAAACACACTACACCACACACATGTCATTCTAGGAAACCATACAGCCTAAAAGGCACACACACTGCAATATTAGGGAGAAAAGAAAATATCAATAGCCTTCCTAAGAGACTCAATTATGAGAGAATATCATGGTTTAGTGAAAAAATAAACAAGCCAAAGATATTTGTTGATAAGCTACATCAACTTGTTGTCTGACTTTATTAAGTTTCTAATGAAGTGGTGTCATATGTCAATGTGTTTGATTCTTGAATTTTGGATAGCATTTTTAGAAATGAAGACGACATTGGTATTGTCACAAAGAAAGACCATATCCTTTACCACTAATCCATAGTCACTTAGCATCTACTTCATCTATAAGAGTTGAAAGTAGCACAACCTAGTTGCTATATATTCTTCCTCAATCATAGAGAGAGACATATAACTTTACTTCTTACCATGCTAGGAAATCAAATAGTTTCCTAAATAGTCGCACCCACTAGATTATTTTTATGTTGTCATTACACTCTATTTAATCAACATCTAAATATCTAATAATTTTAGCTAACGTGTCATTCGAATACCAAATCTCAAACTTTAGCATCTTACTGACATACTTGATGATTCTTTTTACTATAGTAGTGTGAGACTCTTTGAGACAAGCCTAAAACCTTCACAAACTCCAACACTGTAGGAGATATTATGACAACTATTAGTTAAGTATAGAAGGCTTCCAATCATTCTCTCATGGTCAATACAAAATCCTAAGCCAGATCATCTTTCATAGACCTGAAGATGATATCATTAACATACACTTAAGAGACCATAACTTCTCTTTTTTCTCTTTAAATAAATAGAGTATTGTCACCTTCACCTCTTTAAAAACCATTATTGAGAAGGAAAGTGGTCAGACATTCATAGCAAGCACGATGGGCTAACTTTAAGCCACACAAACCTTTCCTTAACCACATCATATGATTGAGAAAATGAGGATCTTTAAAATTTTCGCTACTCAACCTATACTTTGATAAGTGCTATTTCATATACATTTTTATATATCAATTTATTTACACACACATATACACACATATTATAATGAGCTAAATTTTTTTATATTCATTGAGAAAATAATAGCTTTTTTTTGGATTTTCTATGATTTTTATTTAATAGATAGATTAACTTAAAAAGTAAGTGGATGTAGCTTATCCCTATCATAGCTTATTACCATCGTAACTTATCCCCATTGCATATATTTGTGTATTCTCAATTGTGTCAAGTTTTTGGTGTCGTGTTAGGGATTAGTTTAGTAATTTTACTAATAATTGCTACTTTTTTCTAACTTTAATTATTAGTTTTTCATCTTTTGTTTATTGTTTTTAGTTTTAGGTTTAGTATTAGCTCTATTTTATTTTTAGTTTTATATTATTTTTATTTTTATACTCACGGATACAACATACCCTTCATACAATAGATTTTCTTTACCTATAATATGGACATCAATAAGACAATTGGGATTAGCTATTGCTATGGGTGGATATGAAAGCCAAAGGCCTAAGTATGATCCATATTCTAACAAATATAATACAAGATAATGGTATCATCAATACCTAAGCTATTAATATAGAAATCTAGTGGTTGATTTCAACATCACATCTAGGTTTCCATTGCCAATACAACAATTTACTCCAACCACTCAAGTTAAGTCTATTAAAGGTTTAATAAATTCCATAGTTGCATACACTTCTAAATTTCAGAAAGAATAGGAATTTGCAAAGAGAAATCTTGATATATAGGTTAACAAAGCAGTAGTAGCTATGAACAGAATGTTAGCATGAGCTATTGACAAGCTGTCCTCTCAAATAGTTGCTAATTCTAGGAATACCGTTAATGCCATTAGTTTGGAGAGTGGTAAGCACCTGTAGAAGCCCTAAACTATCCTTAAGAATGATATATTCAAAGAAGGAACTAGTGAGGAAGGAAAGACCATCACCCCCAAGAATCCAATTTGGTACCAAAGGTAGTATCCAAACCTTTTTTATTGATGACCTTACTTTATCTTTTTATTGTTATCAAATATTCTCCATATGTAATTGTATGCTTGTGATTCTAAAATATAATAAGTATGCAAAATCTAGATTATATAGAAAATATATTTTATACATCTTCTTCGTATGTTCTGCAAAACTAGATTGACAAGTCTAGGCTGAATTAAATATAAATACATTTTGATCCAACTAGTAATAAAGAATTGAATTTATATATTAGCTTACAAATGAAAATAGTCACATACTTGATTTATTAGTATGTAACATATTACCCAATTTCATATATAACATGTTATAAACAATGTTTATTACATTAACTGTTTTTTTAACATTACATGATTATCTCAATACGTTACATGTAATACGTAACATGTTACATACAAATTTTAAATTGTATATTGTAATGTATATTATACAAATATATTTATTTAAATTTATTTCATGTAAGTATAACAAATGACACAAAAATTGGAACATTACTTATCTATAGTAAAAAATATTTGAAAATAGAAATGAGACATTTGTAAATGGTATTCCAAAAGGAATATGAATAAGAAATGATGTGACCATGGTACAATTGAAGGAAGAAATATGTGTTACTCCATACCTAGATAGAGATATCAACATTAGAATAAAGTATAAGGGTGTTCATATAGTTTTAACCACCATAGAAGATAAAGGTGTGAAATATTTCATGAAAATAAATGTTGGCGAACAAAATGAGGAATATAACAAATTGTATGTAACACATATAGTTAATTAAATATTTCAAGATGAGATCAGTCTAACTACAAGTGCATAATATTTAATTGTAGATACATGAATTAAAACTAACTCAACAATAAATTCAAATGATAATGAAGGCATATATAATGGGAAAGTGTACAATAGTAAGGAAGAGCTCAAGTTACATGTCTCAACATTGGTAATAAATGGAAGATTTCATTACAAGATTAGCAATTCCAACAAGAAAAGTATAAGAATGAAATGCAAGGATGAAAGGTGTTATTAGAATCTTGTAGCAAACAAAATTAGTGAATCTAATGCATTCAAGGTAACAACTTACGAGGAAGCTCATACATATTCACAAATTTACAAAGATTAATAAGGAAAACATGCTACCTATAAATACTTAGTTGAAAGCATCAAAGATATTTACTGAGATACCAAACAATAATTGAGACCAAAGGATATCATAAATGACTTCAACAATAGAACATGTGTGAAAATCATGTACAAAAGGGAAATCATGGAAAAATTAGAAGAAATAAAAAATGTTAAGGGGATTCGAAAGATTCATTTGTAAAACTAATAGGATTCTTATACATGTTAGAAGAAGCAAACCAAAGTTCTTACATAGAGATAAAATGAAACATTGATTCCAACTTCAGATATGGATTCATGACGATAGATGCATGCATTAATGGGTTCATCAAATACATGAGACCGGTAGTAGTAGTAGTAGTAGATGAAACATTTTTAAATTTAAAATAAAAGGAGTATTACTTGTTGTTGTAACAAAGGATTAAAAAAACTAGGTATAAAGCCATATTTATATGACTAATGTCTACTTTGACATATTTAAAAATTAATTTTTGTTAACAATTATAATATGTAACTTGATAAATCTATACTTTATTGATATGAAATATGTTACATACATTTTTTATTAATAAAAAATACAGTTACATATTCAAAGTATATTAATATTTAACTAACTATGTAATGTTAATTTACCCTATCGCATTTGAGATAGTAGATGGAAAAACCACAAAGGCATGGAAATGGTTCTTTAGAAGATTAAAAATGCTTATTGGAGAAAGGAAAAACTCGGTGATAGTCTCATATAGAAATCTAGCTATAAAATTAGCTATTAGTATTGTGTTCAAAAAGAAGGAATATCATTGTTATTGCTACTATCACTTGAAACAAAACCTTGTGACCAACTTCCATAAAAAACAATAAACAAGTACTTCAAGCTAGCAGCTTAAGCCTACAATGATGATGAATTCAACAAGAATGCAAACATGATCAATGAGACATACAAAGGAACATGAAATACTTAATGAAAGCATATAAATATGGACAAGAATCAAATGTCTAACTCCAATCACAAGATATGATTTTATGACATCATACAATGCTAAACAAATAAATTCAGTTTTGATACATGCTAAATACATTCCTATAACGTAAATAATTGGAGAAGTATGGGATATGATCCAATGTTCGTTTGCAAAAAGAAGGGTAGCTACAACAGAGATAGGAGAACTAACAAAATGTGTAGAAGATAAGATTGCAAGGAGAAAGATCCAAGCATAACAAATGCAAGTAGTTAACATTAGTAACCATATGTCACAAGTCAAAAAGAAAAATGATAGTTACATTGTAGATTTTGAAGCTAAAACATGTAGTTGTGGTAAGTCTCAAGTACTAAAGCTACCTTGTACACATGCAATTGCATCATTCATGCTGAAGAAGCAACCAATGGAGTCTCTGTACTCAATATACTACCACACAAGTCCCTTGCAACTTGCTTATGAAGCTCTAATATACCCAATACAACATGAAGGAGAATGAAAATTTCCATTTTCAATAAGAGATGTCTTAGTGTTGGCACCAATTGTGAAGAAAAAGATGGCATCATGCAAGAGAAAACAAAAGGAAGGTTAAGGAAGAGAAGGATACCCTCACTTGGTAAGTTTGAAGCATTGAAGAAGGAAACCAAATGAAATAATCCTAGAATAAGACTTCACTTTTTACATATTACTTTACATCATTATATGGATTTAAATTTTACTTTATATCATGTTATTGATATAATATTTTGGTAAATTTCTACCTTCTTATTGATATTATTATAACATTAATTAAATTTTCAATTAATTTTCTTATTTTTCTTTCTTGGTATTTATGCTTTGTAATATTACCACAAGAAAATATAATATATGTAACATGTTACACATTGTGTATTATTAATAAGAATAAATTTAGCTAACAGAGTTATATATAAATACAAAAGAAGTAAAAAGGACAATTAGGTAGAATACAAACTATAAGAAAATTAAAAAGATAATTAGAAATTCCTAAAGATTTAGCTGCTATAATATAGAAAGTGTAAAACCCAAACACAAAATCCATCATAATTTAGATTCAACACAAGTATCTTTTACAATTTCAACTTCTGTATAAATTGAAGAAATAGAAGGGTTAGATTCGAATTTCCTTACTTGGACATAATCACAATTTAAGCCACAACCGCATTGAGGGCACTCATAAAAGTTATCAATCATAAATGAAGCCAAACTGAGCCCATAGAGAAGCTCGTTACCATTCCGAACAACCTAAACATATGGAGCCACAATATTCTTTGTAAATGGTTACATAGGAAAACATAATATATGCAACATGTTACATATTATTATTATTATTATTATTATTATTATTATTATTATTATTATTATTATTATTATTATTATTATGTAAACTATTACATATTAATTCTAGAAATCAAAAATTTAAAGGTTAGAAAGATTACCGATCAAAGCTTGATCTATTTTTGGTGCTATGGAGTCACAAAGCAAAGCAAAGTAAATGTATCTTAAAATATAATATTTGTAATATGATACATGTTGTGTGTTGTTATTATGTAACATGTTACATATTTATTTTGGACATCAAAAATTCAAAGGTTAGGAAGATTGCCAATAAATATTTAACCTATTTTGTTATTAAAGGTGTTACATGTGGGAGAAAATGCATGCATTAAAAGGAAAAAAAATCAAATAACATGTACCACTTATTTAGTATCTATACACGTTTTACTACTAACTATAGAATCTTGCAACTTGTCATTGAAAATAGAATATTAATTACAATATTATCCCAAAATGAAATAAAGACAATATATTTAGGAAATATCATTATAATAAACAGAACTAATAAACTTCAAGTACCAACCACCATTGTCTTGATTACATAATAAAAATAAATAATCCAACATGTAAATAATATTAAAAGTACAAAAAAGAAGAAGCAAAAAAGTAGAATAATTATATGTTACTTTGTTTGGGGACGCCATCAATAAAACAAATCCAAGATTTGTAAGGATTAGGTTGGCAATTCTTTCTATAACCATGCTATGTAATAAACTATAGCAAAACAGGAATAACAACACCTAAAAGACTGCATTTCTCTTTAACATTGGGTGTGTTTAATGAATCTTTGATTTAGATAAACCTTTTATCCAAATAAATAATACAACAAACCTAATGGTTGCCATCAAAATTGACAATGGCATACAACTTCTCTAAGTCCTTCCAATCCATATGCCACAATTCAACCATACCAAGTGAACTAGTAGTAAATTCAACTAAATATTGATTAGGTTTAATTTTAATAGATCATGGATTTTCTTTACATTCAAAAACGAATTTCAAACATTCTCCCTAGAAAACAAAAACAACATTAACTCTAGAAAATATAAAAATATTAAACAAATAAAATATTCCACTAATAAAATATGTAACATGTTACATTCACATTTACTATGTAACATGTTATATATAAAACTTATGAATATGTATTATGTTACATTTCATATATTCATTTCAATTATGAATATGTAACATATTATATTTCATTTATTCATTTTAATTAAGAACATGTAACATGTTGCATATAAAACTTAAGAATATGTAACATGTTACATTTTATTTATTCATTTCAATTATGTAAATTGTTACATATAACACTTATGAATATGTAACATGTTATATATTATTAACCCAAAACAATAATATCAATGAATTTCTATATTGGGAAAACCTTCATTTTGGTACTTATATTATATAAAAAAAATTTAATTTACTACTTTTATTATTTTTTTGTTGCATAGTACTTATGTTATTATAATATCTTTGAATCAACTATTCCATTAATAAAATTCTAAAAATTATTTTCTCTCTCCCAACACTATCTTTTTGTTTTACCATAACTCAAATCCCAATATCAATCTAAAGCTCTAAAATCCATATATTTATTAGAATGAGGGAAATTAGAGGAATGTTAGGGATTTTTTAAAATCTTTTGAATGAAATAGTTGATTGAAAGAGATTATAATAACATAAATATCCAATTGCAACAAAAATATATTAGTAAATTGAAATGCTTTACATAATGTAAGTATCCAACGCAATATAACCCTTCAAACCAATAGTACCTTGATACCTATCCCTTCATGCATGTATCTCATATAAAACAGCATCCATATGCTATAACAAAATAAATAATAAATAAGTATAATATAATAAAACAAAATAAAGTAAATAAAATAAAATATATTGATCGAGTAACAAAGTTTGGTAAAATAAATTAAAAAGTACTAAAAAAATCAAAGAATGTAGAACTTACAACACTATGTAAATCGTCAATTCTTCTTTTCAATAGAACTATAAAATAATCTTTACCAACAACCAAGTTACAATAATGGAGCTTAATAAGTGAACTACAGAAAACCATAAAAATGACCAATTAAAAAAAATTCAAAAACAACAAAAAACAATTAAAGATACATACGAAGATCGTTTCATAAACCAAGAATTAAAATTCTTCTTCCATTCAATATGTAAGAGTTGGTATGGGTAGTAAGGATACTTCAAAGATTGACCATCCTCACATATATCTATAATATAAGCTGTTGTACCAACACACCTAACTTAAGAATCAACACCATCTTCAATTATGCCATAAGCAAGATGAATACTTTCTTATAAAGACACAAATATGGATTAGAAATAACTCGTAAATGTTTATTTGTTCTCTTCTATCTTCCCATTATAGAACTATATATAGATTTTGTAAAATGAATAATAAGATCAAACCTTAATTTAGAACTAGATCTATACATTTTTGTAAATTGATCCAATTCATCAATAATATCGCTATCAAAATTTGAATTAGTAGAAGGTGAAGGAGACTTGATTACCAAAAATTGAGAAGATGCAAAATATCCTCCTAGATCAAAGGGTGTCCTATCTATATCATATGCATTAACTGGCTTGGCATAGATTCACTTTTTAGGGGATATTGGTGTACAAAAACATTAGATGGAGGTATATTAGGTCGAATCATAGAGTGTAACTACAATTAAACAAATGAATAATAAATATATAACAATGATATAATAAATGTAAGTAGTTACATACATATTTGAATAATATGTAGGCTCCATCATTAATTAAAAAACATATTGACTGAGAAATTTGGATGTAAAAAAATTGACTACTGTACGGAGTCCATCAAGAACAACTTCTTGATGATGAAACTTCTCATCGGTATACACTTCTTGTTACCTGAACCTTTCATCAATATAAGATGTCAACCTTTGAAACAATAGAATAGAACATTGTCCTTTCTTCAATCCTTCATCAATAGATTGATCACTATTCGTCATAGAATCCAACTTTTGCTTCAATAACACTCCATCAACTTGCATTTTTTTTCAAAAGATTCCTTTTTACTTTGAGACAACATCACATCATCAAAATAAATAATTTCAACATCAAGAAGAAGAGATCTAAAACATGTAGTATGCTGATCGCCACACAAATTGTGTATGCAATGAATACACAAGTATACTTATCACAACAAGTAATATAATGATAAGAAAAGATCAGTCTCACAGAGATTATTTTATTAGAAACTAATTTTTAAACAAAAAAAATAAAAATCAATTTTATATTTTTAGGAAGCAAAATTAAAATAACTAAAAGTAACTAGTAACAATTAATTAAATCAAATTTGGTAACTAAAAATATATATGAGAAAATATCTAGGAATATTTAATCCCCCAATTTTCTAAACATGTAAATTGTTAAAATCCCCCCAATATAATTATCAATTAATTATATGATAAATTGAATCTAATCTAGTATGTATTCCACTCTCAAGTAAACTACACATCATATAACAATTAATTTAATCACACTCTCATGCCAATTAAATTGCAAACTACTCAATAAGTTCATCAATTATGGATCATATATATAAGAATCATACATCACTGCCTAGAAACTATACATGTTATTTAATGAAGACAAACAATTAAATAATTCTCTCAAATCTATTTAATTGCCTCTATAGATAAATTATTCACCAAACAATTAATAGCATAAAAATCATATTAAATAATATAATTAAATTATAATTATAATTTGGGTAAAATATTAGATCATTACATGGTGAAAATTGGGTTCATAAGATTCTTAGATTAATAAATTAACTACATATAATTGTGTTCATAAAACTCATAATTTTCATAAAGATAGACATGAAAATTGATAAAGAAAAGAGTAGAAGAAGAAATACAATCAATCTCTTGAATTGTAATGTTAATCTTCTCTTGAATCTCCACCAAAACTGACCAAAATTATGCTAATGGTGGCCACTTGGGGTTTATTGAGTGATTATGGACTTAAATATAGCTCAGGTGCAATTTGGACCGTTAGATCAGCTTCAGATCAAAGGCTACAATCAAAACAAGCAAACCAGACAACACCTGCCAATCATAGTGTGACACATGGCATCAAAAATTCATTGGGTGAATCAGAGCGTGATGCGTGGTAAGGGAGACCGGTCAAAGTCAACGCTCACTAAGTTAGCACTATGCGGCGAGATGTGATTCAAAAAAATGAATGGCGTGGCGTACAATTGGACTGCGAGGAGCAATCATGTGGAGACACATGGCAGCAAATTTCGACCGCACTCCAAACTCGGATTGAACACCGTCATGACACATGGCTTGCATTTCGTCCTCCTCACCATTGGCGTAATGTGATTCGCTATCCTTGCTTACGTGGCATCCACGTGGCTTGCCTAGTCAACTCCCATGGTTCTTGGCATCCACATGGCACCTCCTAATTAGTCATGTGTAAAAAATTCCAAAAATTATATTTTCACTAAAAATTTTAAATTTTAATATTATTAGCCCTAAAAATACTATTTATTGAATAAAAAAGTAGATATTAAGTAAAAAAAAGTGCACTAATGACTCTATTTTCATAGAGTCGTCACATGCTTATGTGAAAGAACAGTATTCACACAAATCTATAAATGACAAAACAAAAAAAACAATAATTATCATAATAAAAAAAGAGAATATATAATATGTTACATATAATTATTAAGAATATGTGTAGATGATCACCTCAACATTGTAGGAAAATCATCATTCAAACAACTAGCAAGATCATTCCTAATATGAGAAATGACATCATAAATCCAAAATTGAAATGCCAAGCTAAAACCAAGTATTTGATAATTTACCCTCACATCCTTCCCATATTTAAGTTGATTTCAACATTTATTCAAAGCCAACACATTATCAACTTGATGCATATGAACATAATCCTTGTTCAAACTATCAAAAAGATGGTTGAAAACTATATCACCTCATGAAAAACTATTGAATTTATCCTAGTTAGTAGCTAACAATAAAGCTTCTATACATATTGAAATCCTTTTCAACCTTCGAATCCAACCACCTTCCAAAAAGTAAATCAAGAAAATCATGATAGCATCCTCTAGGTATACATCAACAAACTCAAAATCAGACTATATCATCAGTCTTACATTTTCTTACCATATTTCTTCCTCCATGTACTAACAAAATGAGGATTTGGCTTTCTGATATAGTTAATTGAAAATTCTAGTTACTGAATAGACAAAAACATACTAAAGTATTTTTAAATAAAAGAAGTAAAACCTTGATCAACATCATATGTATCTTCATCATTGGATAAATGCAATCCGGTCACAACCCAAAATTCAGTCCTAGAACACCTAATGAGTTTAGAACTAATTCAGAAGCATATTTTCTTAATAGATTTACATGGAAAGAATCTCCTTAACAAAAGAGAATGTATAAGCTAGCCATTAAACTTACACTTGATTAAATTAAAATAATTTTCAAAACAAGATGCATGGAACCTTGATTTTTGTTCTTCATTGAGAACACTTTGACTATGTGTAATAACATCAAGTGGTTGTGAACTACAACTACAATGAATTTAAAATTATCCTTAAGATATACAATCTACAAGAAAAAAGAAAAACAACTTATGTACTAAACAACAAGTGAAACATGATATATTCCAAATTATTTCAAATATATGTAAGATATTACACACATCACTAAAAATACGTAAGACTTTACATATCCCACTAGCAAGATAAATAACATGCAGTACAACCTAAAATAGTTTACGAGTACCACTTGAAAACATATAACATGTTACTAATTTAGACAAATAAAACAACAAACCAAACATGATACATCCCCAATTATATCAAATATATGTAAGGTGTTACAAACACCATAAAAATATGTAATACCTTACATATCCTAATGAATAGGAAAAATAACATATATCACACATAAAATAAGTTACTACTACTACTTGAAAACATCTATCATGTTACAACATGTTATATGTAATATACAAAATATATAATATGTTACAAACACCTTAAAAAATATAATAATTTACATAATCTACTAAACAAGAAAAATAAAATGTAACACAACCTAAAACAAATTACAACTACACTACAAAACATCTAACATGTTGCTAAGCTACACAAATAAAAAAATAAATATTATGTATCAAAAGAAAATAAAAAAGAAAATTATTAAACCTCATCAGAATCATCACCAACAACATATTGACTCTTCGTCACTTTCTTTGGCGAAGAAGAATATAATTCTTTCCCCTTAGAAATCCTCTAATAAAATTAAAAAAACACATGAAAAAGTGAAAAAAATACAAACACAAATTAGAAAATAGATATTAAAAAATGAAGGAAAAAAGCACAAACCAGAATATATAAAATATTTAGGCACAAATGAAAAAATTCATGAAAAAAGCCTAAAACATAAAAAAATATTGAATGAATATAAATAAAATGAATGAGGGTTTGAAAAAAAATATTAAACAAAAAGAAAAGGACATGAAACAAAATCCAAAAAAAAAGATAGAAAATTCATGACAATGAAGACAAGTAGGATATGAAATCAAAGATATAAAACCATAAAATCATAAAATCACTAACAAAACTTGAATTAAAAACTAAAATTTTACTAGTAATAAAAAAATTGTAAAAAGATAATAATTAAACGGAGATGATAAAAACCAAACATGAAACATAAAATATTAAACCAAAACATCATAAAATCACAAACACTTATAACTCAAATATCTCACAAGGTAGTCTCTACTATTTGATTCATAAACATTAATTTTGGGTTTATCTTAATCTCAACATTCAAGCATGAAACACAAATTATGAATAGAACTAATTTTTATAATAATCCAAGAATACGTTTAAGACATCAAACAAACAATACAAAAAATAAAATATTTATATCAAATAATAATCCAAGAATACGTTTAAGACATCAAACAAACAATACAAAAAATAAACTATTCATGATAAATTTGAATTTTTATTGGACCTAAATGTTCCTAATCCATAACTAAACTAAAAAATAGCAAACACATGTTTAAATAAAAAATTTAAAATGCATTTCATAAGTAACCTTTCTTCACCCCTAGGTAGAATCTAAATTGTCCTCAATATTTCAAATGTAAATCAAAGATAAAGAAGAAAAAGAAAAGAAAAGTTATCCTTTTATATTACCTCAATGTGATTTAGTAGGTGATATGGTTACTCATGTTGCATCCATCATCTAAGTCAGTTATATCACTCTAATAGAAACATTGTGTAATTCTCATGAATCATATATTATCAAACAATTATGAAATTAACATTTCTAAATAAAATAAAAATTGTTCATACTAACTTAAAATTAAAATAAAATAAAACAAAACAAATTGCATCGATTCTAAAACAAAAGAAAATATAATAGAAATAAAAATCAAATAATATAACATAAAGTACATAAAAATAAAGCCGACATAAAGGTTGGAGCTCAACCCTCCATGTCTTCTGGTCTTTCTTTGTAAGCATGCGAAAATTTAGGTGGTTTGAAAATAAAATCATATCTAGGATTCTTGGGTACTCACACTTGACTAAAATTAATTCATACGTAAGAGAAATGTAACATTTTCATCTCTTAGATAGATTGCATGAATTTCCCTTGAAAGTGCATATTTCCACTTGTATAATTTGCATGTTGGACATGGTATTCTTGAAGATAATTTTTCATATAAGTAACCTATTCTCTTAACTACTAAATTTTGTTTTTAACTAAATTTTTTGAAGAAGAGGTGACCCTTTTACACCTTTTGGTGCCTTTTGTCCTAGAAGTAAGTTCACTCATGTAAGTGGGAGTCAATAACTCACCAAGTTATAGCCAAACCTCACCTTTTGGAAATTTCACCCCCACTTTAGCACAAAAAATTGTAATGAGTTAGGTAAAGAAATAACTAAATGGTGGTTATTTGTAAAAAGTCTTATCCTTTGGTTAATTATTGCCCCAATATCTATGCTCTTGGTGGATGTTATGACAAAGAGTAATATAGCTTTCTTTTTATCAACAATAGTGTAGTGTGTCATAGAAATGAGTCTAGAACAAACAAAATATTTCCAAATATGATAGACCTTGGATAAGTACTTAGCATTGAAAGATTTGTGTCTCTCATTGAAAAATTCCCATTCAACCCCCTCCATAGCTAGGGTTTATATTACCACTTCATAATCCACATTATCTAAATAATTTTCATATTAACCTTAGCCAATGTCACTTAATCCATAAACCGTTGGTATTAGATAGGCCAAATGAGACTAGCATACCCCTAACCATTGCCTTATTATTTTTAGAAATGGGAACATTGGCATAAAATTCCTAAAGTATAGTCTTAACAGTGGTGTCTGAGTTCTTAATGTACTGTTCCTATCAGAGTGCTACTATTTTGTCAAAAATCCCCTCGAATGGATGTTTCTTTACCACAAAATACCTTCCTCGTTCCACTATACAAATTTTATTAATCTCATTGACTTTATTAAACTATAGTTTAGCCAATGGACTAACAAATTTAGATTTACTGTACTTTATAGGAACCTTATTTTCCTTTCTTGTCTCAACTTTTTTCTTTTTGGAGTCATTGAAATTAAGTTCTTGAAAAATGAAATAACCTTAAAAATTCCAAAAATTATAGCACAAAATTTCTCTTCACCCTATCTAGACCAATTTGGGGTTTCGGTTCTTTTAAATTCAAAATTTCATAAACAACTTCACAAAAAATCAAAAAATTAACTCCAAGAAATTATTCTAGAAATTTTGTTAGCTTACCTGCAATTTTATGATCCATTTTTTGGAGAAATTGAAAATTTGTGAAATACCCTTTTAAAAAGATGAAAACTTGAAGAACTTGATGAAGATTTGAAAAAATCTTGCAAGAATGACATGAGATCACTTTGGGATGAAAAGTATGAGAATAAATTGGAAAGATTTGGGAAAAAAGATGTATTTTAGGGGGATTTGTATGGTTAGAAAAAGGGAAAAATAGGGTTTGGAGAATAAGAAGAAATTTTTTTCAATGTAAACGTCTTGTGACTAGTGTGTTGTGGCACATAAAGCATTCATGTTGTGGCATAGTGTTATTTTTCACCTCCATTTTTATCCTAAGAGCCTTATGCTTCGACTCCATATTAGCCATGCCATGACACACTTTCAAATATATATATATAAATAAAGAAAATTAGCATAATACTATGTACAAAATTAAAACTAAGTACTAACAATTATAATAAAATAAAAAAATAAAAAATGAAATAATTATAACTAACAAATAAAAATGAAAGAAATTTTTTTAATGGGTTATCTCCAATTCAAGGTTTAGTGTAACTTCTTAGCAAGAGGTTGCTTGGAGGACTAACATTTTAAAAATTTAATACACTCAATATCCCCTTGTCATTGAGTTCATTTTTTTATTTTGACCCGACAATTACTCTCTTAATTACTTTTACAAGTGTTCATTTCACAATTCCTTGCCCTCTCATCCAACTATATAGAAGTAGTAGTAGTGCCAATGATTGTCCTTATATACTTTTCATTTCAACTTCCCTAGGTATATTTTCTACCATAACTACTTGTTCTTATATAGCATCTAATGTTGGCTCAATTGTAGGTTTAATACAAGGCTCCAAGGTTTCAGTACACAAACTTTTAACAGTTCTTTAAATCGGTTTACATTGTCTATGAAAGGTACAAATGGAATCCTAAGGGATCTAATACCTTGCAAAAACGAAAAATAAAATTAACCACTTGAAAAAATGACAAATAAAAATAAAAATAAATAAATAATAGAAGTAA
The DNA here is from genome assembly GCA_033030585.1 of Hippophae rhamnoides. Lineage (NCBI taxonomy): Eukaryota > Viridiplantae > Streptophyta > Magnoliopsida > Rosales > Elaeagnaceae > Hippophae > Hippophae rhamnoides. The sequence continues at coordinate 44,945,778 of CM065436.1, read as the reverse complement.
AATAAAAAGATAAATATAAATAAGAAAAGAAATAAAATAAAATTAGAAACTAAAAGTAAGTAAATAAAAGAAAATAAATAAATATAAATAATAAGAAAAATATAATTGAATTAAACAAAAATCTAAATAACTCATAAATGTTCACAAAAAAATCGTAAAAATAAAAATCACGAATATTAACAAAGAGGTTTTAAGAAATTTAATAATAAAAATATAAAATGCTATTCAGCCCTGACAATAGTACCAAAAACTTGATGCACAAATTTTGTATTTATAAAATATCTCACTAGTGCACGAATAACTTATAATAAGTGATAAATATACTCTCAAGTTCGGTCTCAAGAAGAATCATGTGGTTTTAGATCATGCTTCAATGGTTGGGTTTTAAAAGTCTTAATCTAATAAAAATAATAATTAAAATACCTAAATATAGATCCAATTCAACAAATCAAGACATATAAAATTAAAAATCAACGGAGACTTTATGAGAATATTTAGGTAGTTAGACATGCTTGATTAGAATTAATTAGGTTAATTTGAATATAAATTTAAATTATCAATTTTCTCTTTTAAGTATGAAAAAGTCTTTTGGTAGCAATAATTATTTTGTTAATCAAACCAATTAAAATCTTTTGACAGAGATCATTAATTGATTAATTAAACTATGCGTTACTCTACTAGAAATAGTAAACTATTTAAATGAATGTTTTTTTCTAAAGTCACCAATTTAAACCCTTATTCAAGTTATTCAAATTTGATCTAGATACATTTCTGAAACATAATTCTTGTATTTTAAATCTATTATAAAAAAAAATTGTTAATAAATTAATCATAAATATTTTTTTATGAATCTTGAATAAAGAAATAATCTTTATTTATTTTATAAAAATATCCACATAAATAAATCTACACACATATGGTAATAGAGCTAAATTAGTATAGTTAAAATTAGCAAGACACGCTCAGATTAAATTCCATTGTCAGTGGATTAAAAATAGCATTCAAATATTCAAAAAATATAAAAAGAATAAGTTGAACATAAAAATATTTCAACTCATATCTACAATGCCAATTAAGGATGGATGATGTGTCCTACTCCGAAATTGTCATCTTGATCTTCAAAGCATTCTTGAATATTCATAAATCTTTTGTATTTTGTTGATCTGAAAACCTCCCGAATACCTATTTCTAATCTATTATAAATGTACTCTATATTGTGTTTAACAAAATAAAATCTTTATTAAGAAAAGTAAAAACTTATGGCTATTGTTATGTCAAAACTAAGTATATTACTCTATCTACGTATATAAATCTAAAAGACTTAATGTTAATCTATATAAAAAAGTCTATATAGAGGGCTTCAAAATCAAATTTCAGTGTTGAACATCGCGTCATGACATTTTTCCTTTCGTATTATAGAGTTCGATTGGTTTTCACAAAATCAAGACAAGTGGGTCTCGCCATGGCATACAATATTTCATGTCGTGGTGTAAAAAACTCAACATGCCAGTAATTTATTCCGAACGATGTGCGGTAGGGCACACTAATTTCTTCAATGCAACACACTTTACTTTTCTTGAATTATGCCTTGGACACCTTACAAAATGGTTGGTTCTTCATGTAAGCCTTACATACCTTAATTTTCTAAGCTTCTAGGGTGAAAAATAAGAGCTCCAAGTGTTGTTCTTTGTGTGTTGATAAATTTATCTATTTTGAACTTAAAAGAACCTAAAATACAACAAAACATATTAGTGAGTCCAAATCAATAGATTTGTATAGATAATGATATAAACATGCTATAATCAAATCAATTTATTATAATTAGGTGCACTAAAATCATAAAATCTGAGTGCTTTTCAAGAGCTTATCATTGAGAAATGTTGCATGAAAGAATGGGAAAAATGATCAAAAATATAGAAAACCATAAAAGGTCAAAAACATAATTTCAACCATATGAGACAACATTGTGCCAGGAATTATAGAAAAATGCAATCTATTAGCTTTTTATGCTATAATGGGTCATTATTTCTCTCTTTCTCTTACTCCAAGGACACATGAATCTTTGTATTTTCGTTTTCGTTTCCTTGATTCAACCAACAAGCGTAGCCATATTACAACCAAATGAAAGCCCTTTTGATTTTAGAGAATACATTTGATGATTGGAGATGTAATTTTAAGGAAAAACTTATGGTATCCAATCAACTCTAAAGCGACAAGTGATGTTTATTAATGAAGAATAATGTTTCAACTTGTTTAAGTTACATGGTTTGACTGTTGCTAGATGAAGCTATTTCACACACATACTTTGGATATTATTATTGTACAGTAGCTGTAATAGAGGGATGACTAGAGGTAAGATCTAAAATTAATTAGAATTATTGTTAAGCCCTTGAGATAAAATGTTAGAAAACTTATCCTCTTACTTATTGGTGTTGACTTTGCTCAAGGACTAGCAAATAGTAGGTGTAGAGGAGTTTGATAAGTGTAATTTTATATATCAATTTATTTACACACATACATAAACACAAACTCACACACACACAGACATAAATATATTTTAATGAGCTAAAAGTATTTATTGAAAAATTAATATTTTTTTGGTTTTTTTGGAATTTGTTTGAGATTTTTATGATTTTTATTTTATATGTGAATTAACTTAGAAATGAAATGGACATAGCTTATCTCATCATAGCTTAAGCCAATTGTAGCCTATTCTCATTACAAATTATCCTATCCTTTTTGACACATGATGCATACTTATTCTATCTCCACCAGAATACCAACCATCATATTTGCATCCTGATTCAATTTTTATCTCTTATAAATATAAAACATATCTCATAAAATATGGGTCTTCAAAATTAACAAAATCAATGTAACAATTATTACAAGGAGCAAGAGAGATTAAAAAGCACATCTAGGGCAACTTTTGGAGGAGATTTTGGAGATCTTTATAAGCTTTTCTTGATCATATTCTTTTTAGTTTTCCATGATAATAATGTTGACTCTTATAGAATCTAGCTAACTTAATAATGTGATTGTGGAAAATTTCAAGCCCTAGATTAATGTCATGATAATTTTAGTTTTAATTTTTAATTTTTGATGTGTTCAGTTTTATGTCTTAATGCCAAAATTATGCATGTATAAATTAGAGTAAATAATTAGTTTGTTGCATGAATATATGCATATCTAGTTCAAGATGTTAGTACATAATTGCTAATATTTTTACTCGAAGTGGTACCTTGTGGCTGCTTGATGTGTGCATGGAAAGCACAAATATTTCGTGGTTTCATTGCTCTTAAATATAATAAATAGATTTAAATATGCATGTATACTTATTTAAGTAAATCTATATGTTCATAATTATGAGTATTTTCTATTTTGTTTTAGGTATTTTTAGCTTCAAAAAAATATATTGATCAATACATGAAGAATCACACATAAAGCACTCATTTACACCTTCAAAACTTAACGGAACATTGCATGTAAGCCATACATGTATAAGAAGCCATTGGTCATAGAATAATAATTCAAATAGAACATTGCATGCCGCGATGAGGTTTACTATAGGCCACGACGCACTCTTCATTGAACAAATTTACTATGCATGAAGTTTGTTCTGTGTCGTAATGAAGAAATCTTGGGTTCATTGTGACCTATTCAGGGTAATAATTGATGAACATTTATGACACTCGGGCCGCAGCGTGGGTTCATTTAATACACCTTAAGCCCTTAATTTTCAGATTTTTCCTATAAATAAAACATTATAACCTCTAGGTTTTGTGTGCAAAAATATTAGAGTAACGTAGGGTTTTTATTTTTAGTTATCACTTTTATTTTTTCTTCAGTTTTGACAGTACGTTAGATTTATACACAGTTGTGGTAGATCTTTTGGAGGTATTCAATATTTGTGTATTGTACTGAATGTTCTTTTTAATTTACTGATCATTTATTAAATCTGAGCATATCTCACTAATTATTATTATTAGAAATTAGTTATATTTTCATGTTTATAAAGATTAATTTAGATGAATATTTTTATAAAATAAATTGAGATTATTTCTTTAATTAAGTTTTTTACAAAGTTTGTTCCTAATTTATATATTAACGATGTATTTTTCATAATATATTCAAAATATGAAATTTAGGTTTTAGGATCAAATTTTGACACCTTGAATAAGAATTTAAATTATGTGTTCTACCTAAAGCCTTGATTTAAATGATTTTCTATTTTTTTAGAAATAAAACATAATTTAATATAATGTGTTGGTGATCCCAGCCTAAAGATATTAATTAGTTTTAATAATAAAGAGTTTGATCCCCATCTAAAGATATTTTCATAAAACTGGAAAAAATCTATAACCTTAATTTATATTTTTAATAGTTAATTAGGTAATTATTCTCATAAATTCTCTATTTATTGTTAATTTCTTATATGCCTAGAATTGTTTGAATCGACCATTTTCTATCCTATTATTATCTTTTATTATATGTTATTAGATTAGGATTATGAAAAACGAAAATATTGTGACAGAATATTGAGATTTAATTTTTGTATTTGTTTTTAAGAGGTTTGTTGAATTTTTAAAACAATGTGCTAATCTTTAGACCAAATTTAGGAGAATATTTTTCACTTATTATAAGTAATTCATGCACTTGTAAACTTATTATAATTTACAAAAAATTAACTATTAAATTTTTATGCATCAAATTTTTGGCACCATTGTAAGGAGGAATCACGTTTTAAATTGTTAGTATCAAAATTCTTAAAAATATTTGTAAATATTTGTAAATTGTTTAATTTAAAATTAAAAATTAAAAACTTAAAAATCTAAAAAAATTAGAATATAATTAAAAAAATATTTTAGTTTATTTTTAGTTTTTATTTTAACTTATTTTATTTACTTGACTTTAATTATTCATTTATTTACTAACTTGATTTTCATTTTAGTATTTTTGTATAATAACTTTTAATTTTAACTTATTTTCTTTTCTTTTTTCAATTATTACTGACTTTAATTATTTTATTATTTTCTTTTTACTTATTTTATATTTTTTGTTTTGTTAATTATTTTTTGTTTAGTATTTCTCTCTAATAACTTTCAATTCTTGTATAATATATTTTATTTTTCTTTTATTAACTTGTTTGTAATTGTTTATATATTACTATTATTTATTCAATTGATTATATCATATATATTTTATTTTCATAATTGTATTTATTTGATCTTTTTATTTGCTATTTTGACATGTGATTTTAATTGTTGTTTTCGTATTTTAGCAAGGTAAGAGATTCTTAGGGAATCTACTTATACCTTTCATAGACAATGTTAACGGATTAATCGAATTGTTACAAAAGTTGGATATTGAAATCCAGGAACCTATAGTTGGGCAAAACTTAGAGTCAATTCTAGACTCTATAGTTGAACCATTAAAAATGGGGGATAATCTGTCACCTCGGGAAATAACCATGAAAGAGTATGTAAGGAAAATAATTGGCACTACTATTTCTAGCATGAAATTATGAATTGAAAAATATTTATTATTCTATGTCACCTTCTTTCCATGGATTGCCTAATGAAGGCTCTTTGTTTTTCATTAGAGAATTCTACTCAATAGTCCAAACTTTCTCTCTTGGTGTACTTAGTGTGGATCAACTTAAAATGAGGTATTTCTCCTACACTTTAAAATGTAGGGCCAATACTTGGCTAATGTCTCTCCTTCTAGGTTCCTTGATGACCTGAGAGGAAGTCTACAATAAATTTATTGGAAAATTATATTCCCATTAGAAAAGTTCTTATTCAAGAGCTAAGATTGCTAATTTCTTTCAGATGGAAGGTGAACTATTCCATGAGGCTTGGGATAGGTTCAAATTATTACTCACTCAATGACCTTGTCATAGTTTCTGTTGGGAAAATTGGGTATATTTTTCATATTCTAAGTAGTTATTATTCACTTATGAATTAAGTGAATAGAACTCAAACTAACCCGACAAAATAATGCTATTGGAAATATAATGATAAATAAACTAAAGCAGATATTGAAGCAGAAATATTAAAACACTAGAAATTTAATAAGGTTCGGTATAAATATTACCTAGGTCCTCGGGCATCATTGACCACTTCCACAATCTCTAAATGGATGAACTCCAAAATTACAAATAATTGGGCAAAATTGAGCTAATCAACTACCCTTACAAAATAGAGGAAGATTTACAAATTTTGGGATGTTTACAAATGGTGGAAGAGAGCTTTATTTATAGCCCAAAATACAACACTCATCTTCATTCCTAACCAATGTGGGACTTTTCCAATTTGCTCACTAAGGAGCTATACAAAAAATATATACCTTAGCGACTTAGTGATTCTCAAATGATTTCTTCAATCACTAGATTAGCGACGCCATTTCCAATTCAGATTTGCAGGATGTTAATCAAGTTCAAACAATGTTTGAACTTGATTTTCATTACTACCTTGGTCATCATATTTGTGGGATTCTCTGTAGTATTGACCTTCTGAACTAGTATTCCACCTTCTTCAATAATCTCTCATATGAAATAGTAATTAATATCAATGTGCTTTGTACATGCATGGTAGACTCGGTTCTTTGCTAAATGAATAGCACTCTGACTGTCAAAAAACAAATTAATATGTTTTTAACCAACTCCCAAGTCTTTAAGCAAACCTTGTAACCAAATAGCCTCCTTCATAACCTCTGTAATTGTCATATACTCTACCTCTGTAGTAGACAAAGAAACGGTGGACTACAAAGTAGACTTCCAACTGATTGGTGCTCTAACAAGAGTAAACACATAACCAGTAGTTGATCGATTCTCATCTAAATCTTTTGCATAATCATAACCAAAATATCCAACTACACATTGACCAATGGTATTATCCTATTGAAATACTAAACCAACATCTACAATATTTATAATATGCTGTAAAATGCATTTCACAGCCAACCAATGTCCTTTACCAGGATCATGCATGTACCTACTTACAGCACCAACCGCATGTGAAATGTCAGGTCTTGTACAAACCATTGCAAACATCAAACTACTAACCGCATTTTCATATGGTACCTTTGCCATGTATTCTCATTCTATATCATTCTTAGGAGATAATTGAGTACTAAGCTTGAATTGAGGAACAAGCGGTGTAGTTATAGGTTTTGTTTGTTCATTCATACCAAAACGTTGTAGTACCTTCTTCAAATATTGACTTTGGGTCAAACTAAGCTTCCCTTTCTTCTTGTCTATGCTTATCTCCATACCAAGAATCTTCTTGGCTTCTTCCAAATCTTTCATCTGAAACTCTTGACTTGGTTGAGCCTTCAATTTCACAATTTCTACTTGGCTCTTCGATGCAATCAATATATCATCGATGTACAATAGGAGATAGATGAAAGACTCATCTTGTAGCTTGCAAAAATACACACAATGATCATGTCTGCTTATGGTGTACTTCTACTGCAACATAAACTCATCAAATTGTTTGTACCACTGCCTCAGAGATTGCTTCAATCCATACAATTATTTGTTCAGCTTACAAACCCAATTCTCTTTACTAGCAACATTAAACCCTTCTGGCTAAGACATATAGATTTCCTCTTCTAAGTCACTGTGTAGAAACCCAGTTTTCACATCAAGTTGAACTAGTTCCAAATCCAACAGTGCTACTAAGGCCAAAAAAATTCTAATGGAGGAATGTTTTACAATTAGATAAAATACCTCATTATAATTGATTCCCTCCTTCTGAGTGTAGCCCTTTGCTACCAACCTTGCCTTGTAGTGAATACCATCTTTGTTAGGAAATCCCTCTTTCTTTGCAAACACCCATTTTCAGCCAATTTCCTCCTTGCTCTTAGGTAGTTGTGTCAACTTCCATGTCTTATTCTTCTGAAGGGACATAAGTGCTTCATCCATGGCTTCCTTCCATCTTTCAACTTCAGGGCTTCTGATTGCTTCTTTATATATGGAAGGAACATCATCATGCAAAACTAAAGTGCCCAGGCCACCATATTCTTAAACTGATTAGATAGGTTTTCAAAATCTTTGTATCAAGCAGGCACCTTGACATTTTGTCTTCGTGGCCTATCAACTACAGTTTCTTCTTATTGTTGTGGAGGTTCTTGGGTTAAAACCTCTTCATATGATTCATCTTCAATCAATGGAGCATCAGATTCTATATTATCTTCACTAATTGGATTAACAATTATGCTTTCAAACTCTACTTATTTAAGAGTTTGCTTCACCTGCTTCAGAGTTTGCTCCACCTACTCCAAAGTGCCATCAATCTTCTCTGTTACTTTTCTCAACCAGGTAGATTCATCAAAGGTAACATCTTTGCTAAAAATTATCTTTTTCATTTCAAGGAACCATAGTCGATATCCCTTAGAACCAGAAGGGATCCCCAAAAAAATAGCTTTCTTGGCTCTTGGATCCAACTTTGATTCCATTACATGGTAGTATGCAATAGAACCAAACACTTGTAAGAAATCGTAATCTCTAGTAGGTTTTCTAGATTATACCTCCATAGGTATTTTTCCTTCAAGAGTAGATGATGGTAGACGGTTGACAAGATGACATGCATACGTCATAGCCTCAGCCCAATACTGCTTTCCTAACCCAGCATTTGACAATATACACCGAACCTTCTCTAGTAAATTCCGATTTTTACCTTTTTGCAACTTCATTCTATTGTGGTGTTTTTCGAATAATGAAGTGTCACACTATCCCTTCTTCTTCACAAACTTTCATAAATGGATCATTTGTGTACTTAGTGCCATTATCAGACCTTAAACGCTTGATCTTTTTACCAGTCTGAGTCTCCATCATCTTCTTCCATTTGAGGAAAATTCCCAACACTTCATCCTTCTTTTTCATGAGATACATCCAAACTCTTTTGGATAAGTCATCAACAAAAGTGACATAATAATGTTTACCACTCATGGATGGAGTTCTTTTTGGCCCCCATACATCAGTATGGATATAATCCAAAATTCCCATTGTATTATGGAAAGTAGTGCTAAAGCTTAATTTTTTCTACTTCCCCAATACACAATGCTCACAGAATTCCAACTTTCCAGTTCTCGCACCTTTTAACAGGCCTTGCTTTACTAGAATCTGTAAAGCTTTTTCACCAACATATTCTAAACACATATGCCATAGCTTGGTAGTTTCTGAATCTCTTTCTTCCTCTAAAATTGTTGTTGATGATATCCCAATAACCGTACTAACAAGGTAGTGGTACAAGTTATTCTTTCAAATACCTTTCATTCCCATAAGTGCTCCAAAAGGAACCTTCAATGTCCCATTTTCTATGGTCATAGTGAAGCCTTTTGATTCTAATACTCTCATAGCAATGAGATTCTTCTTCATATCTGGAACATAATGAACATCTGTCAAGACTTTGGTTGAACCATTTTGATTCTTCAAACGAATTTTACGATACCCAAAACTTTGCATGGATAATCATTTCCCATAAAAAAACTCCACCGTCTAGTTCTTCAAAGTTAAAGAACCACTCCTTGTTAAGAGACATATGGAAGGTACACGCTGAATAAAAAATCCAATCACCAGGATGGGATTTTGTTGATGAACCAACCAATGCAAAATCTAAATTTGTATTGCTTTCAGCTACGCATGCATCAGATGGCATAACTTTTAATTTCTTCTGCAGCTTTGGATAGTTTTTCTTCCAATGGCCTTTTTCATGACAAAAGGCACATTCATCTTTACCAAGCCTTCCTTTCGACAAAGATCTACCTATCCTTCCTTTCTATTGTGCTTAAGGACATCCTCTTATAAATAGTGCCTCTGCTGCTGCATTCATGCTTTCCTTTTTATCTTTCTTTCTAATTTCATAACTATACAAAGCAGTACCAACTTCCTCAAAAGACACTTTATCCTTCCCAATGAGTAAGCTTGTAATAAGGTGATCAAACTCATCAAGAAGGGAGGCTAACAACATTAAGGCTAAATCTTCATATTTAAAATTTTCATTCATATTGAACAAATCTACTACTAATCGACTAAAAGTAGTAACATGGTCGTTTATTGTGGTACCTGGAAGGTATTCAAAATGGAACAACTTCTTCAAATAGAGCTGATTCTATTCGCTCTTCTTCATGAACTTGTTCTCCAACACCTTCCACAACTTACTTTCTGATGTCTCCTTCATGAACATGTACTTTTGTTCTTTTGAGAGACACGCGTGGATTGTACCACATGCCAAAGGATTGGTATTTTTCCACTCGACTTCATCTGCTCCATCTGTTTCTCTTCTTCAACGGTGATATCTAGACCTTATTGAGACAAAGCATCCAGAACTTCACCTTGCCACATGCCAAAATGACCAGTTCCTTCAAACTTCTCCACCTCAAACCTTGCATTCATCACCATAGTTCTGCCTGACGTGGATGATTGACCTTTGTTTGAAATAAATTTTTCTTCTGCCATTTCTTCAAATTAAAACAACTAACAATTATATTCCAATAGTAAACAAATGGAATACAAACAAATACCGATAGAAGCCTTTGGCTCTGATACCAATTGTTGGGAAAATTTGGTATATTTTCCCTATTCTAAGTAGTTATTATTCACTTATGATATAAATGAATAGAACTTAAACTAACCCAAAAAAATAATTCTATTGGAAATATAATGGTAAAAGTAAACTAAAGGAGATATTGAAGCAGAAATATTAAAACAAAAAAATAAAAACACCATAAATTTAACGAGGTTCAGTATAAATGTTACCTGGGTCCTCGGACGTCGTTGACTACTTCCACTATCTCTAAGTGGATGAACTCCAAAATTACAACTAATGGGGCAAAATTGAGCTAATCAATTACTCTTACAAAAGAGAGGAAGATTTACAAATTTTGGGATGTCTACAAATAGTGGAGAAGTGCTTTATTTATAGCCCAAAATACAACACTCATCTTTATTCCTAACCAATGTGGGACTTTTCAAATTTTTTCACTAAGGAGCTATACAACAATTTCCAACTGTACCTATATAACAAAGTTTTCTATGATGGCTTGATATAACAGTGTCAATACATCATTGACAATGTTGTAGGTGATGCTTTGGGTGATAAAACTCCCTTGGAGACTTACAATCTATTTGAAATGTTGGGTGCTAATTCCTAGCAAAAGAGCTTTAGCTTGAGAAGAGCCAGAGTCCATGAAATAAACTCTGGTACTGAAGTATCAATGCAGGTTGCATAACTAACTACGAAAGTTATACTTCTCGCTACACAAGGCACTTCTAACATAGAACAATGTGGAGTGTTTAGTACTATGGGATATGGTGCTAATCATTTTCCCTATCAAAGAGAAGCTATTGTAGGACCTAGGTAAATGCAATAAAGGGGTACCAACTTAGACTTAGGTAAGACCCTAATGCAAATACCTAAAACCTAAGATAGAGAAATCATCATAATTTCTCCTCGAGAGCAAAACAATCCTCTCTTTGTCCAGAACTCTATCCAACAGGCCCATCAATTCTAATAAATACCACAGAATCCTCCCAAAAAACCAACCCTAGAGGATAACTTCAATGCTTTCATTCAAATAAGCAAGGAAAACCAATCTAAAATAATTAAAGGTTGGACTCGTTGAAAGCACTAATGAAAAGGGTGGAGATATAAGTTGAGAAACATGTTGAATTATAGAAGCAAGGAAAAGAGCTTTTCCTGGTTAGAATGATAAGTGATCTCAATGACATAGGGATATTCAGTTTATTAAAAATGGAAGTTTCACAAGCAATATCTTGCTAAGATGATAAAATGAACCCTGGATAAGAGGTAGCCCATTACTCTTTTTTGTTTGGTTTTAATTAATTTATTATTATTTTGAATGTTATAGTTATTTTTATTTTTATTATATTTTCATTTCTATTAGTTGTAATTATTTACTATTAAGTTTTTATTTAAAGCTTAGTAGTATATTAGTAATAGTTATAATCATTTTATTTATTTATTATAATATTTAGTACTTAGTAATTTATTAGTTATAGGATTAATTTGTTTATAAAAAAAATATTTTGAGCCACGACATGGCCTTTTTCAAGCCCCAACATGGGGCTCTCGGGATGAATTTGAGGAGTGAAAAAAAGATATTCGCAATCAAAATTTTCACTAAAATTCCCAACTTAATGATAAGTTCTCAAAAGCACTTATTATAATGCGATTTTATGTATGATAAATGATTAAATAGATCTATATTTGCTTATTTTTACTATCATTTTAAACAAATATATCTTTTCAAAATGAAAGATATATTTTGTTGTTTTTCAGGTATTTCTTGTATTTAAATGACTCAACTTGAAGAATAAATCACCCATCATGAACATTTCAAGTTCACTAGTCATTATTATGTTCATAAAATATTTGATAAGAGAATTGGATGTTGACCCAAAAACTATCATTGACATATATTTGAGTAATGAATATATCCTCTTTATTCCTTTTAACAAAAATTCTTATCAACTTCCCCTTGAACAAATCCCTTGTCCAAAACGTAAGCAGTAAGCCTCCCATACAAAGCTCCAGGAGCTTATTTCAAGCCATAAAGGGCCTTATTGAGTTTATAAACATGCTTTGGAAATTGTGGACCAACAAAACCTTTTGGTTCTTCAACATAGACTTCTTCACTGAGTAAACCATTTAGGAAGGCACACTTTACATCCATTCGAAATATTTTCAATTTCATAAAGCTCGAAATGGTAAGTAAGATCATAATTGATTCTAACCTAGCTTCAAGAGAAAATGTTTCATCAAAATCTATTCCTTCAACTTGTCTATATCCTTGGGCAACTAGTCTAGGCTTGTTTCTAATCCCAACATCAAGTTCATAGATTTATTTTTAAACACCCATTTAATTCCTATGTTATTTTTGTCATTAGGTCTACGTACTAAAGTCTAAACATTAGTACTAGTGAATTGAGGTAACTCATCTTGCATGGCATTTATCCAAAATTCATCTTTTAATGCTTCATTAATATTTTTTTGTTCTATTTGAGAAACATAACAAAGATGAGTTACCTCACTTACCTATCTTCTTCTAGTTACCTCACTTACCAATAATGTTTTCGGTTGGGTGATTTTTGGAAGTATGTGTTTATCTTTGAATTTGAGTGTTGTGCATGTTGCCCTCATCATTCAAGACTGACTCTTCATCTAGCTCATTTTCTACCTTTTTCAGTGTCATGTGTTTCATCATTATACTCCTCAATTGGTAAGCTTGTGCTTAGAGGTTCATCTTCATCAGTATTATTTGCATCATCTACAACAATATTGATGGACTTTATTACAGTGTTAGTTCTCATGTTGAACACTCTAAAAGTACAACATGTTAATGAGTAACCTAAAAAGATAACTTCATCACTTCTAGAATCAAATTTTTCTAGATTCTTATGATCTCTAAGGATGTAACATTTACTTCCAAACACGTGTAGGTGTTTAAGATTAGGTTTCTTACCTTTTCATAACTCATATGGAGTTTGGTTTATACTTGAGCATAGGTAGACATGGTTCACTATGTAGCATGAAGTACTTACCTCTTCAGGCCAAAATTTCTTAGGAATATCTTTTGCATGTAGCAAAACTCTTGCCGTCTATTATAGTAAATTATTCTTCTTTTCAACTATCCCATTTTGTTGTGAAGTGATTGATGTTGAGAACTCATATGCTATACCATACTGCTTGGAAAATTCAGCAGATCTTAGGTTCTCAAATTCCTTCCCATGACCAGTTCTTAGTCTCATTATGTTGGTTATTCATTTGCCTGCTTTAATCTGTACTTTAAGACAAAAAAATTAATGAAATCAAATGCATCATATTTTTCTTTTAGGAATCCAACCCATGTGAAGTGAGAAAAATCATCAACATTAACTATAATATATTTCTTGCCACCCAAACTCTCAGTCTTCGTAGGACCCATGAGGTTTATATGAATTAACTCAAGTGTTTTGGTTATGTTAATGATGAACAAAACTGACATCATCGATCCTGCCAATACTTTGGTTTTATATTTATAAAACTCTTGCAAGTGCACGAATCATTTCGTAGAAAATGATAAGTATACTCCCAAGGTCGATCTAAGGAAGGAATATATGTGGTTTTTAATTTATTATTCAAACTTTTAAAAACGAAATTAAATCCTAAACATCATGTCACGATATTTTCGGGTTTTGTGTTTTTAATCAAATAACATAAAAATAAACATAGATACAGATTCAATAAATATTGATGCAAATTTTATCATTTATAATATTGGAGTATTTATGGATATAATAACTAAGTAATTATGCTTGCTCATATTATTTAGGTTATTAAATATATAAATTGATATTTATTGATTATCTCTTTTTTATATGAATACCACCTTTGGTGGGGTTAGATATTCTTTGTTAACTAAACAAATCAATTAACATCTATGGGTGGGGTTGATAACTAATTTGGTTAATTAAATTAATTCCTTTTTTCTGAGATATTGAAAATGAACCATTTAAATGCCACATTTGGTGGGGTTAGACAGTTTAAACTTTATTCAAGGTGTCCAAATTAAACCTAAGAATTTAATTATCCGAGTACTAACTTTCAAGTTTTAAAATCACTACTGAAAACATGTTGTTAATATATTTTCAGATAATAATTCTTATAAAAACTTTTGAAATAGAGCTTCACTCTAACTATCGGGCGATTGTACCAACAAATAAAAAAGCACTACTCTAAATCAGACCGGATAACTAAACCTTAAAATCTAATTTTCAGATTTAAGTTTGTAATGAAAAATAATATTTTTTTATCTAACATTCTTAATATAAAATCTTGAATAAAAATAAAATCAATTCATTTTAGAGATTTTCACCTATTTAATATTTCGCAAGCAAAACAACGTTATTATTATATCATGTTTACAAATAGCCAGCAATGTTAAATTTAATCACAGATAAATTAAATATAACATATAAGAATAAAACATAAAAAATAACTGCAAAAAAAATAAAATCCTTACAGTACTTTGATGCTAACTCTATTGCTGGAAAGCCTCCAAACGAAATTTTCACTTACATTTATTGAATCAAAAGACAAATAAATTACAAAAACATAATTAGTTCTTCTCAAAAAGAGAAGAACTCTAAAACTAAGAAAAACTAACTAAGAAAAGCTAAAAACTAAGCAGTTGAGAGAAATAAATAGAAGAGAAGATGTGTTTTTAGGTGTGATATGAAGTGAAGAGAATGAGGGTATTTATAGGTGAGGAGGGGAAGAAAAAGTGGGTGAAAAAATGATTGAAAATGGAGAAAACACGGAGTAGTGAATGATGACGTCATACTACTGACGTCATGGTGGTATGGGCGCGGCAGCACACGTAGACTGGGCGTTGTGCTGGCGCACGTTGCTCAGCACGGCTGGGCGCGTTGCGCGCATTGGCTGGCATGGCTACGTGCACGATTTCCTCATTTTTGACCTTTTTGACCCATTTTGTCCAATTTTTCCATCTTTTTTTTACTTTTCCTCATTTAATTTATGAATATATTTGTGATGTATTGCCTGCGGTATTTTTCTTTCACTCTTTAAGTTACCTTTTTAAGTAAAAATACCTCAAAAACAATAAAAATACCTGTGTTTTCGAAAAGATAGATTTATATAAATATATATATATATATATATATTCAATCAATTAACGTGTATAAATCAGGATAATTTTAGTATTTTTTGAGCACTAATCACAACCCCCGACCACCTTCTTGCTAGTCCCTTAACAAGAGAAGCAATAAAAACTAAAAATTAAACTATCCTAAATCACCTTCGTGGATTAACACGGTTGCATTTAGCATATGTAACAAGCCTTTAAACCCCTAAGTTGCCCTAGTGGACGAGTTTGAGTCTCGTGAGGGTTTTCAGTAATGATACCCACAAACATTGAACTAAATGTAAAAATTAAAAGAAATAATAAAAAAAACAACTTAAAAACTAAAATTACAACAAAATCAAAAATTAACTTTTAAAAATAAAAGAAAACAACATAACATAAAAATGTCTCATACTTTTTAATCTCCTTTAAGATCATAATTAAAATCTCAAGCATAAGTTATTTTAATCTTCTTAAACAATCATGATTTATTATAATAATTAGTCGAAAATCATTTTCATATTTCATATAAAAAATGTATCAATTTAATTTCACCCAATTTCAGTGTCTAGAATCCGAATTCGCTTCGACTCTATTCCTCACTAGTCAATAATCTCACAACACTAAATCCTATAGGTTCAAACACTCATACTAATTTATATGCGAAAGAGTTGATATAGAGAAATGAACTAATATGTTCGCATATGTATAAAGAATAAAGGCTCAAAGTATTATTTTGACATTGATCTCATGAAAGAAATCAAATGTATAAATTATAAAGATATTATATATAAAAATTATTTTCATGCATAAATCAAACTCATTAAGAAAAAATTTCAAGATATATGCCTTTTACAAATGAAGAAAATGCAATGACTTTTTAGGGAATTACTTCCTATATCTTTCTTTTGTAATTAGCCTTTACTCACAACTTTGTAGGCAATGTGGGTCATAGTATATAGATTATACTATATATTCTTTATCTCTCTATTTTTTTTCTGAAAATATTTTTCAATATATATATTTTAGAGAGTCAACCCATGTACAGATTGTACATTTTTTTAGGATTTTGATGAGTTGTTAATTTTGTGGCTTTTTTGTTTGATTTTGGTTTAGGTCACCCCATATATGTCTCTCTTTTTTCTTTTTATTTTTTGTAACAATCATGCACGAATGAGATAAAAGCATATACTATCAATTTATACTTAAATCATTTAATCTAAGAAAAAATAATAATATAAAATATACGACAATCTATTAAGATGAGAAAAAAATCATACATTCAATGCTAATACCTATAGAGATCATCTAAAAAATTGAAGAAATAAGAAATGTGTTTGGAGTAGAAAAAATATATATTTAATTCTAAATAAAGGAAATTATGCTCAAATTATATCTCACAAAGGTAGTCTCCACAAAAAAAATTCATAAACACCGATTTTGGGTTTAATATAATTTCTACATGTTATCAAGAAATACTAGTTATGACAAAAACTAACTAATTACCAAAAAAAATTACAAAATATTTCATGATATCTTTTCAAAAATTAATGTAACAGTACAAAAGACTTAACTATTTACTTAAATTTGATTTAAAGAAATGATAAATTTTTGTAAGAATTTTTAAAGTTAATTCTAAAATTCCAAAAATTACTAAATCACACAAAGAAAATAAAACCAAACACAATAAAAATGAAAATGTGAACATAAAATAACATAAAATATTTTTTTTTTAAATTAAGTGATAAGAGCTAAATTATTGCATTTTTATTATGATTTAAATGTTGATATTTGTGTGAAAATTGTGTTTATTTGATTATTTAATCCACAAATGTCATTTCATAGGTATTTCTTGTTTAAAGTGCAATTTCATGTAAAATCATGATTTTGGAGAAGTTTGGGACAAAGTACAATGATCGGGATTGAATGAAAATAAAAAGAAAACAAAGTTTCAAAATTTAGAAATCTTGCCACCGGCGAGAATATTCTCGCCGCTGGTGAAAATCATATCCAGAGCATGGCGAAATACTTCCCGAGAAATGCCAAGTGAATGTCGCCGCTGGCCAAAGTATTCTCGCCGCCGGCCAAATAATCTCGCCGCTGGCCATATTCATCTAGCTGTCGACAAAAATCCTACAGAAAGCACGGCGAAAATCTTCCCGAGAGCACAAATTTTGGAAAACTCATCTCGCCGCCGGCCAAATGCATCTAGCCACTGGCCAAAATCAGAAAAACAAAAATTTTATTTTCCAGAAATCTCGTTGCGGTGAGTTTCGTCCGAAAACACATTTTTTTGGTTGTTTTGTTCCAAAATTACCCCCAAAACCCTAGATCTATATATACAATATGAGGGAGAAAGGGGCCATGGGAGAGAGAGTAGATCTGAGTAATTTTTGTAGGAGAAAAGGAAATTTTGGAGAGAAAGGTTGGAGAAGCTTGAAGGATCATCACCATTGTTGCTACCAAGTCTTCATCTTCAAGATTTTTTCATCTCTTCTCCTTAGCTTTTATTTTCTGCATTTTATTTAGATTTTTTATTCATGAATTCAATTGAAATAATGTTTATTCTTATTTCCATTATGAACTAATTCGTTTTTGTTAAGGCTATGATGTAGTTGAATCAAGAAAATCTGATTTCTTGTGTTATCGTTATATGAATTCATTGTTTTCAAGTTGAGTATTTATTTCCATGCTTAATGCTTTTAAATTTCTGATCAAGATTTAGATGATTTGTTGCATTATATTGAGACCGGGAGGAGATATGTAATGAATGCTTCTTGTAATAAATACGGTATGTTGAATGCGAGTTTGACACCTAATGCATGATGTATGTGGTTATTCTAGAAATTCCATAAATCGTAATGTGCTTATTTGTGATTAAATCTTCATAGAAATATAGTTGGTTTTCATAGATAAGTAATTCTAATATAACTTGAGAGAGAGTATTAGATAAGTTTCGGTTTTTCAACCATCACTTTTAACTTTGATTCTCATATAACATGACTTGAAATCGGATTGAATTGATTTAGCGAAATCAAATGCCTTAGCGTTTTTAATCATTTGTGAACATTAAATTTTGTTATTTGCATTTAGTTTTAAGTTAATTTACTTCTTAAACAAATTCAAAAATTCAGTTTTCAAATAAAATTAGGATTAGTCAATTTCGGTACTTAGTAACGCCATTCCTTGTGGGTTCGATATCCGTACTTTTGTACACTTTTTTACTTGAATGATTCGTACACTTGCGAAATTAAGCATCATTAAGCATGGTAACTTTTCACCACCCCCAACCTAGAACTTACATTTTCCTCAATGTAACAATTGTAAATTAAAGATAAAGAGAAAAGAGAAGAAAGATTACATATTTCCTGAGAATGTGCAAGTAGTAATGGTGAAATGCAGGTGCATCTATCATATTCATCATTAAAGTTCACACAGACAGATCGTTGTGACCTTCTAACATCTCAACAAATATTTTTAGTTTTAACAATTTTAAAATTAGTCACATGTAATTAAACTAAAATAAACAATAGAAATTAAATAAATAAAACAAATAAATGAAAATTACCTAAAATGATGAGTTGCCTCCCATCCAGCGCTTAGTTTAACATCTTAGAAAGACGTAACTTTATGGTGCTAAGGGTTACTCAGCCAAATGCAAACCATTTTAGCAATGTTGTTTGGTTCTTCTAAATAAGGCTTCACACGATACCCATTGACTTTGAATGTTTTTTGTGTCTTGGAATCCAATAGTTCTACTACTCCATGTGCAAATACCTGAACTATTTTGAATGGTCCATCCCATCTTGATCTCAACTTTCCTAGAAACAATCTCAAACGAGAGTTAAATAAAAGAACTTTCATTCCAGGGTGAAGAGTCTTAGGAACTAGCCTCTTGTCATGATAGCGCTTAGTACGCTCTTTGTATAATTTGGCATTCTCATAGGCTTCGTTCCTAATTTCTTCCAACTCATTAAGATGGAGTAACCATTTTTCTCCTGCTTTATCTAAATCCATGTTTAAATTTTTAATTGCCCAGTAAGCCTTGTGTTCAAGTTCAACTGGAAGGTGGCACGCTTTCCCAAATAGGTGTTTTGTAAGTAGTGTGGTATGCCCATAAGGCATCATTTAACTTAAATGCCCAATCCTTCCTTGAAGGACGCACAGTGCGTTCCAATATTCCCTTAATTTTCCTATTACTTACTTCCACTAAACCAGAAGTTTGAGGATGATATGGAGTAGCTACTTTATGTGTGATGTTGTACTTGTTTAGTACTCCATCAAAGATCTTGTTACAAAAATGGCTACCTCCATCACTTATTATAGCTCTAGGCGTTCCGAACCTGTTGAATATTAAATCCTTCAAGAATTTAACAACAACATTAGCATCATTGGTTTTAGTGGGGATAGCTTCTACCCACTTGGATACATAATCCACAGCAACCAAAATATATTGAAAACCATTGGATGGGGGAAAAGGACCCATAAAGTCAATCCCCTATACATCGAAGAGTTCAACAACTAAATTAGATGTCAAAGGCATTTCATCTCTTTTGCTTATGTTTCCTGTTCTTTGACATCTATCACATTGTGCATAAAACATATAAGAATATTTAAAAAGAGTAGGCCAAAAGAATCCAGACTGTAATACCTTACATGTTGTCTTTTCACCACCAAAATGGCCCCCACAATGAAGTTCATGACAAAAAGTTAGAATGCTCTTATGTTCTTCTTCAGGTACACATCTCTGGATGACTTGATCTTGACCAATCTTGTATAAATAAGGGTCATCCCATAAATAGTCCCTAATAGTTTTAAAAAACCTTTTCTTGTCCTAATATGAAGTGTTAGGTCACAAAAGACCAGTGGCAAGATAATTTACAATATCATCATACCATGGGTTCAGACCTATTGAAAATAACTGTTCATTAGGAAACGTTTCAACTATATCTTCATTACTCTCATCTTTAAGAGAATTGAAGTCAGAAATCAACCTAGACAAATGGTCAGATACTAAGTTTTCACTTCATTTCTTATCCTTGATTTCTAGGTCAAATTCTTATAAGAGTAAGACCCACCTAATTAATCTTGGCTTGGAATTTGGTTTACTTAATAGGTATCTTAAAGTAGCGTGATCAGAATGCACAATCACTTTAGATCCTACTAAATAAGACCTAAATTTGTCTAAAGAAAACACTATAGCCAAGAATTCCTTTTCAGTGGTGGTATAATTCATTTGGGCATCATTGAGTGTTTTTCTAGCATAATAGATGACATGCAAACACTTATCCATTCTTTGTCCCAAGACTGCTCCGATAGCATAATTAGAAGCATCACATATTATTTCAAAAGGTAAAGACCAGTTTGGTGCCATAATAATAGGGGTAGATGTTAGTTTCTCTTTCAAGGTATTAAAGGCAATAAGGCAATCATTGTTGAAATTAAAATAAACATCTTTTGATAGCAAGTTACATAAGGGACAACTTATTTTAGAGAAATCTTTAATAAATCATTTGTAAAATCCTACATGTCCTAAAAAGCTTCTTATCCCCTTCAAAGATGTAGAGGGAGGTAGTTTGGAAATCAATTCAACTTTTTCCTTATCAACTTCAATACCCTTGTTTGAAATTATATGTCCTAAAACTATCCCTTGTTGAACCATAAAATGAATTTTCTCCCAACGAAGGGTGAGATTGCATTCAATGCATCTTTCTAAAACCAAAGTCAATTTATGTAAGCAATCATCAAATGAGTTCCCAAAGACATAGAAATTGTCCATGAAAATCTCAATGAATTTTTCCACCATGTTCAAAAAAATAGATATCATGCATCTCTAGAAAGTGGTAGGGGCATTGCATAACCCAAATGGCATTCTTCGAAAAGAAAATGTCCCAAAAGGACATGTAAATGTGGTCTTTTCTTGATCTTCTGGTGCTATAGGTACTTCATAATATCCAGACAACCCATCTAGAAAATAGTAAAATTTGTGCCCAACTAATCTTTCCAACATTTGATCAATGAATGGAAGAGGAAAGTGATCCTTTTTATTATATAATTATAGTTTCCTAAAATCTATACACATTCTCCATCCAGTGATTATTCTAGTGGGTACTAAATCACTTTTGTCATTTTTAACAATTCTTATCCCAGATTTCTTAGGTACCACATGCACTGGACTAACCTACTTACTATCCGCAATAGAATAGATAGTTTCTTCTTCTAACAATTTAATAATTTCTTTCTTAACTACCTCTTGCATATTTGGGTTTAGTCTTCTTTGGGCCTCTCGTACAAGTTTAGCACCATCCTCCAAGTTGATCTTATGTATACACATCATAGGACTAATGCCTTTTATATACTCGATACTCCAGCCTATAGCTTTCTTAAACTGTTTAAGCACTTTGATAAGCTTTAAAAGTAATATGAGCTACAAAATAATTTAAATCAAATTTTTTAACCCAACCTTTCCTATTTTTTTGACTTATGTTCTTATTTTTGGAAACATGATAGTTGATTAAATAGGAAGCATGTACAATATCAACATAATCATATGTCATCAAGAATCTACACCTATGTCTAATATATCCCATTATATCACCATTATGGCATGTAGGAATAAATTTAAAAGTAGATGCATAAGAATTATGTGTAATGTGTAAAAAGAAGGGATTGGAAGGTTTTACAAACAATGTTCCTTTTAAAGAAGACGGTGTAGAGTGCTCATCTACATAGCCCTTCCCTTTCTTGTCTCCAACAAGTTTTTCATAATCTAGAATCTTGTTCAACCTTTTAACTCCAATTGTAGGCCTTTTTACAACATCTTTGGATTGTTCAAGTTTTTGCATCAAATTCATTTTTCTCTATTTTAGATCTACAAGACTTGAATTCATATCATTAATATATTCACACAAATCAAGTTTTTCTTTTCCTAGAATGGAAGAATTTGTTTCA
Source organism: Hippophae rhamnoides (assembly GCA_033030585.1). Classification (NCBI taxonomy): domain Eukaryota; kingdom Viridiplantae; phylum Streptophyta; class Magnoliopsida; order Rosales; family Elaeagnaceae; genus Hippophae; species Hippophae rhamnoides. Next base: position 44,923,179 of record CM065436.1, on the reverse strand, counting down.
TAGGATTTTATTTTTTATTAAATTTAGTTGCTTCTATAAGTAACCTATTCTTTTATTTTTTATACCTACTAAATCTATAAACAATTCATCAATACTAGTGGCATTAAATTTATTCAGTAATAATTTAGAGTCATTTTCCTTATTTTCTAAGTCAATATCAGACTTACTAGAGTGTCCATCAGTTATGGTAGTAAATTCTAGAAAGTTGGTGTCATTTATTTCTAATTCAATTGGATTTTCGATGTCACTTTCAGAGTCAATAGGTGTAGCATTGAAGCTCTTCCACCTTTTTTCTTCATGTTTGCACAATCGGCTACAAAGTGACTGTAACCCATACATTCAAAACATTAAGGTCTAATAGGTTTACATTTCTTACCATCATAACTCACAGATTTGAGTTCTCTTATATTCTAATCCTTTTGACGACTTGATTATCCTTTGCTTTAAGGAGCATTTTTTTGTTGAAGATATTTAATCTTTTGGCTATGAGTACTAGTTATTCATCATCATTATCACGATCTTCAATCATGGCTATTTTGAAAGTAACATCTTTGTTATTTGTAGGATTTCAAAAGCTCGTCTCAAAAGTGAGGAGTAAGCCCACTAGTTTCTCAATAGTAATGGTGTTCACATCTTTTCTTTTATCAATGGTAGTGACTTTTGCATGAAAACGATCTAGTAAGGAGCACATCATATTTTCAACCAATCTGAATACCTCAATTTTCTCACCAAGATTAGCAAAAAAGTTAGCAATATTAAATAATTTAATATAAAATCTAGAAAACATTTCAGAACATATTCTTAAATTTTCAAACCTAATACCTATGGTACAAAGTTTTGTTCTTTTAACTTGAGTGTTACCCTCATGGAAAACCTCTAAAGTATCTCAAGAATGCTTTGCAATTTCAACATCACATATATAACGAAATCCATCGATAGACACAACATTAAAAATAGAAATTATACCTTTTTTATTCTAGTTACTACCAATCTTATACTCAATGATCCATTTGTTCATAGGTTTAAGAGTAACTACATTGGTAATCATAGGTGGTTTCCAACTATAAATAACAAATTTTTAGACAATCTCGTCTATAAACCGCAAAAATGCTCTCATACTGGCCTTATAATAAAGATAGATAGACACATCAAAGAAGGGAGCACGTGTTGTAAAAAAATCTATCTTAAATGATCCATAACAAGATCCTAGGCAACACTAAACGTACCTAGTGACCTACTCTAATACCAATTTAAAGTATTTATATTACGGATATAATTAACTAGAGGGGTGAATAGATAATTAATAGAAATATACCATATTAAAAATTCATACAAAACCATACATGCAATCACGTATAGATCAAAATAATGTGAAAATAAAAATTAGCACACAATATTTTTAGGTGGAAACAACATAGGCCACAAAAATAACCTAAGAAGAAAATCATTGGTCTACCAAATCACCTAACTATCCATTATGAAAATATGTTTGACTAGGCTCAAATTACTTACCAAAGTAATGCCCCTAAGTAACCTACTTACAAACATCTGCTTTCTTTCACAATCTCCACAAGCAAGTTGTTTGGATTCGTACCAACATTTCCATAAACTCAAGTCATGTGATTTATCGAACCCGTTTAGTTGGCACTTGAAAAGTTAGTACAAAAACAAAAGTGCAATGTGTGACCTATAGCGGATTAAACAATCACAAACCTTAGCTAGATGATTTAAAATAATGACAAATAAACCAAAATCACTAGCAACTCTAGAACATATGATTAAGCACAATAACACAAACATTGTAGGCTTGTTAATCAATCAAACACAACCACAAAATGTTTGATAGATTAACTAATAAAAAATCCAAGCATAACATTTTTACAAAACAGATTTAGAGAGAGAGCATAAGTTGCAAAAGTTGATTCAATTGTGGTTAAGAAAATTGTATGCTTTAGGTTTGTTTAAATAAAATACGTTGAAGCCACATGTCAAAGAATATTACTATTATGTCCATAGAATCATTTAAAAGATCCTTAAAAAGTAAAAAAAATAGCAATAAGAAAATTTGACTTAAGTAAAAATTAGATTAAAGTTAAAACCCTAGCCGCTAGGACGATCTAGGTTGAGCTAGATCGATCGAATCAAAAGGTCAATCGAAACCCTTTTCGATTGATCCAAGTAATGATTAAAAAATGATTGATCTATCGCCAAATCTCGATCAATCTAAAGTACTAAAAAATAAATTCCAAGACCACATAGATTGAGGGTAATCGATTCTCTATTGATCCAGTCCTCGATCGATCAAGCATTAAACTTCGATTGATATATCTCATTTAAAAATAAAATTGAGGAATTTTTAATCAAGGTAGATCTATTATCGATCGATCTACTTACCTCAATCTAGATATTTATCAATTGATCGAGTAACCCAATTGTAAAATATTTTTATGTGTCTAATATGAAATGTAAAGTACATAATAATAAAGATATACCTTAGATTTGTATGTTTGAAACTAGATTGTTTCTTTAGCTTAAAAAGTATTCTTAAAAACTCACCTAAAAATATTTAGATGTTTTTCTCACTAATAACGCTAACACTCATGAGCCTTATAAAAAGTATGTATGTGAACTCATATTTTCATAATAATACACCGGTAGTCCTTACATTTAATTACAAGCAAACTAATAGTCCAAAATTAATATCTAATTGTAAATTTTAATATATATCACACATTAGGAAAAATTAAGTACATCATCTTTAAAGTTATTTCCTATCAATTAACCACATATTAGTCTTTAAACCAAAATTTTCTTCTATAATCTTTTGTATGAGTATCATGTTTTGCTGAAGTATTAAGTAGGGGTAAAAAGGGTCTAGTCAGGTCTCATTTTCTAAAATTTTATGAACAGCAAACTAGACTTTTAAGATTATAAAGCTTGACTGGTTGTACCAGTAAAATCAAAACAATATGGTACGATTTTGGTTTAATTAATTGATTTTTCTATTTAATATAATTGTAGAGAACCTCGTTGGTTGGCAATAACTATTATAACAATTGCATGCCAAGATCAAATTACGACAGCATCATAATTGTTTTTTTTTTCAATTCCTTTATTTTAAAATAAATTAAAAACTATTATAATGAAAAAATTGAATATGAATAAACTAATCATTCTAGATATATTAATTAAAATTTAAATTATTCATATTTTTTAAAATCTGAATCATTAAATCGGACTAAAATAAGTGACAAATTTGACCAAAGTGTTTTATGCAATAAAGTTTTCCAATTCGATCCATTTTATTATTATTTTTTAATTCATATCATTCCTATAATATATCATATATATTGCATCTTCTCTCATTTGCTAAATTGATATGTGCTTTTCAAGAAGTACTTTAAGTATTCTTTCTTTTTTTTCTTTGCTGGTTTTTCATGTCCATTTTTTTATTATATCAATTATTTACTAATCTTTAGAGCTTTTAATTTATATACACTGTTATAATTATAATTATATATTTAATTGACATTCTTATTAGTTTAAATTTTTCACCCTTTCTTAACATGTTTCTTGCTTATGTTTTTGGAACATGAGTACTATCATCTACTTAAATGTATTAGTATTAAATAAAAGTCTTATATTTTTATCACAAAGTCATCCATAGTTCCTGGATATCTTTTAACAAAACCATCATCTTTAACATATTTGATTCCTTTATGTATTTTTCAACTCTTTATCTGTTTTTTTTATTTCATTTGATTTAAGTGTTAAACTAAATTATTTTTGGTTAATAATGTTTTAATGAAGGTTTTTATTCTTTAATTATTTTAAAGATGAATTTTCCATTAATATTTTTGTAACGTATGTGACACGTGTTGAAATTTTTAATTAAATTTTAATTTTAAATCATTGATATATTTAAAACTAAATCGAAGAATTACTTATGTAATGCTATCAAAATATAGATCCATATCTTTTGTTAAATAAGTATATTATTAAAATATCAAATCTTTTCAATGGTAAAATTATCTTTTACTTATATCACATGTGTCAAGCGTGTGATAAAATCTTTAATTTAAAACATGAAATTAAACAATTTATACATCTTAAAATAAATGAAGATTAATATTATAGTACTTTAAGAATATAGATCTACTTTTTGTTTAAAAGTAGACCCTAATATACCAAAATCTTATTTCTACACCACTGTATAACCGAAGTTATTTAATTGATTTTGATTTTTTAAAATAATTTTCATAAAATTAAATGATATATATATAAAAGATAAATGTTGATTTGAAGTTAAAAACATTACTTATATATAAGATATGATTAATAATTATAATTTATTATAGGTGTTATTTTAAGTTTAGATTTATAAAGGATATAAAATATCATTATTTTTTATCTTAATATTTAAGATATAATAATATAATAAATTTTAAAAACTAATTATATCCCCTTATATATTATATATATATTATCGATGACAAACACTTCGCAATTCAACATTTTAATCGGTTTTGGACGAAAACCACTCATTCTGATACAGTGTCCAAAACATATTAGATATACATCTAAAATTCAGTTAACATAGATATTGTTTTAAAAATACTAGATTTTTATTTATTGCAAGCTTATCATTAAACTTTTTTAGTTTGAAAAAGTTTCATGTGACATCAATCGACTGTAGGAGCCTGTCAGCATATGTGACACATGCCTTGCATCTGTCACACTAAAGGGCTAGTTCTAGTTGGAAGATTGAATTAAATTAAATTTAAACTAGCTCACAACTCGAAAAATTAAATTAGTATCGAATCAACCATGGGTTAAAAATTAATTAAAAATATTATGATATTATTATACATAATAATTACTAAAATATAAAATATGATATAAATTATTTTAAATTATAATATTTAAATATGGATATAATAAGATATTAATATGTGTTATTTTTATGGATTAATTATTATAATATTATTTTTATATTTTTATTATTCCATGTATGTTTAGATATCTGAACCGATCCGATGTTAAGAGGACTAGATGTTTGGATATTTGGGCTGGCTCGGTGCCCCATCCACGAAAATCACTCAAGCTAAGTCAACAACCTAAGATGAAAGGCGAAACATCCCATATGTCCTATCCATAGGACAGCCCCGAGCTCAACGATCAACCCGAGCCTTGGTCAACCTCGACCCCTGATATATTGTACTTTATGCCAAATATACCCATCTAACATGTAAAAATGTATATTTATTATGTAATTTACACTTGTATAAGTAATTTTCTATAAATATATAGACCACTTGTGAGATCTACGCATTTAGCAAATTAGTTTAACTTCTTTCTAAGTTTTCTCTTTGTAAACTAGATTAATTCCAAACATTTTAGCACCCACCGTGAGACTTATATTTTTAAGTCGAGCTTAAGTTTTTAACCCCATACTTCTTGGGATTTTACTCTGAGTCTTGAGAAGATCTTAAGAAATCTATCGTGCTCTTTTCAAAAAATTGCACCTAAGATGCAAGCCATTCTACACACATCAATATGGTGGGATCTCGTGCTAGTAGACATTCAAAATTGGCTAACCAAGGAACGAGAGCAATTCAGGAAGGTGCAGCACCATCCCTCGATAAGGTTAGGACATAAGAGAACCAACACCACCAAGAGATGGCTCTCTAGTTCATGGAACTCGAGGAAACTAGAAGGGGAAAAATGGCACTACGGTCCCAGTTAGAGGGAAAGGTCCTGGATGACCAAGTAGTAGACCGAATTGATAGAAACATAACGGGACAGGGCCAACCCAAGCCACAATGTATAGAACAAGAGGATGAAAGGAATCACCTTTCTAGCTCGGCGAGACCTAGTGAGGAATAATGGGTTTAGGAAAGGAAGAACTAGGAGGCATAATTTCAAGCGTTGGAAGAAGCCAATAAGATGCAAGACCTAACCTTGAAGGTAGCTCAAGAGAAAAATGATAAGGGTAAAGCCTCTTATGATGTGGACAAAGATTGTTAACAATTATGTATCTCCATTTTCTTTTGATAATATAGAAAATGATGAACCACCAGCCAAGTTCAACACCCCCAAATCCCCTAATTATTTTGGGATGAAGGACCCACTGATGCACGTACAACACTTCAAAAAAGTCATGGCTCTCATGAGCTTGACCCAAGGAAAAAGAGATTCTATGATGAGCAAGCTATTCGTAGCCACTCTCTATGAGAGTGCCCAAAAATGGTTCAACAACTTGCCAACCCAATCCATAACCTCTTTTCCAAAATTTGTTCAAAATATTTATCATAAACTATGCCGGTAACAAGCTCTTGAGGAAAGAATCACACCATCTTTTTTATATCGTCTAGAAGAGGGGAGAATCCACTGAGGAGTATATGAAATGGTTCTGGGAAGAAAAATTGGAAATCTCTGATTTTCCTAAATCTATAGCTATAGAGGAATTCCAAAGAAGTCTCCCAAATAATTCTGACCTATTTATAGAATTAACCAAGATAATGCCTTGCACTTTGGAAGAAGCTTATGGCGAGGCCATAAATTTTATCAACCTAGAGAGAGAGTTATGCCCAATCAAAGATCAACAAACTAATATGGAGGTAGTTCCAAACAAAGAGAAGAGAAGAATAAGCCCAGACAGGGCACATCAAAATAGCAAGAATAAACGTTTCATTCCAAAAACATAAGTCAATCAGATAATGGTCAAGAGACAAAGGATTGTGGGGAAGCTCACTTTCTTCCTTCATGGATCCTCCCTTGAGAGTAAATCTAACCCAAGCAGTGAAGAGAATATAGGAGGAACCCAATCTTAGGTGGCCACCCAAGATGAAATCCCCACTTAGAAACACGTTCAAGTGGTGTACCTTACATAAAGATGTGGGCCATGATACAAAAGACTGCAAATACCTCAAGAAAGAGATAGAGGAGTTATTGGCAAGGGGATATCTGAAGGACCTTGTTACAAAAAATGGAGATCATAGAAATTGTTAAAATAGGCGAGAGGTGTGAAAAATAACAAACCTGACTAGCAGCGGAAGAGAACCCTCCAAAGAAACCAATATCAAAACTATAAACACCATACATAGAGGACCATGGGTTGGTGAAAACTCCAATAACTTGCAAAAACATATTTTCTAGATAGTTATGCAATTCCCCCATATATACGCCTTAGACAACAGGAGACCTACCATTTTTAGTGAGAAGGACGAGACCTCATCTCACCATAAGGACCCTCTGGTGATCACCTTGAGGATTGGATCTTGTGAAGTTTATAGAATAATTATTGATATAGGGAGTACAATAGACCTCCTTTTAATAACCACTACAAGAGCTCTAGGTGTAAAGGATCGTGACATTGTCAAGACAAAGCTCCCTCTCATAGGGTTCAACAACAATACTACCTATACCAAAGGAACTATAGGGATGCCTGTTATGGCAAAAGGAATGATAATAATGACCACTTTCGTAATCATCGATGTCAAAACTCACTAAAACACCATCCTGGGAATACCTTGGATGCATAAAATGAAGGCAGTCCCATCCACCCTCCACCAAGTATCAAATTTCCCACTAATGAAGGGTGAGAGGAGATTATGGGAGACTAGGAAAAGGCCAGAAGCTTCTACAATGCCACTATAAAGGATATGGCCCATAAATAGCAATTATAAAAAAAAATCTCATTGGATATTTAAAAATTACAAATCTTTGGATAGTTATTAATACAAAGCTCGGCCTTCTCAGAAACTCTTTAAATGCTTGGACATGCGACCAATATTTGGATCATCAGTTTCTTTGACTAAGGGCAATAGCTCGGCCTAAATACCTATAATTTTCTTTTATGCATGGGTCACAGGCTCAGGGTGAGTTGACATCATCGCAAGCAGTCCTCACTCTAACTTTTTAGTAACCTTCATCACCTAAAGGAAGAATTTTTTAGATCGTTTCATATAGAAGCTCACCCAATATGATTCCCTACCTACAAGTATGTCCATACTAGCCAAGGTCCTCCTCTCTCAAGATTGAGTTTGGATTAATTACTCCTTACAAGAAGCTAGCTCACGCTTGGTCTCTTTTACATTACACTCAAGTTTAACCACCTCGGCTTTGAGTGCCCTAATCTCGTCATTAAGCCTACCATTTTCAACACGTAAAGCTTGAACTGAGTGTCTACTAGTTCGATCAGAATCCATAAAATACAACCAAATATGTTAGAGGATTTGACAGAAATCCCTAAATGTATGGATTAAACAAGTGTTCTTAACCCTTTTTCATAGGAGATGAAGGTTGATTAAAAAACAAAAAAAGGGGAAATTAATGACCCAAGTTCACAAAAAACAAGTGGGTAGGTCAACATCATAAAAACACAATAAAAGAGACAAACGAATTTTCCATTAATAAATAAAGTTGATATTTTCATTTAACATTCTTACAAGTTTGAGCTTGTGACCACATAAACAAGAGTAGCATTGAGCTCGAAAAAAAAAGGATCAAGTTAATAAAATTCAATGATCCTCTACCCTTTCCCTGCGACCTTAGGGTTGTCCTCATCATCAGAAGAGCTCGAGATTTCTCCTTCTTCTTTCTTCATAGAAGGAACCTGCATACATGGTGGAGTGACCGGGATGTCTGATGCGTATTTTTTCAAGTGTACGAATCATTCAAGTAATAAAGTGTACAAAAGTACGGATATCGAACCCACAAGAAATGGCGTTACTAAGTACCGAAATTGACTAATCCTAATTTTATTTGAAAACTAAATTGTTGAAATTGTTTAAGAAGAAAATTAACTTAAAACTAAATGTATATAACATAATTGAATGTTGTTCACAAATGATTAAAAACGCTAAGGCATTTGATTTCGCTAAATCAATTCAATCAGATATCAAGTCATGTTATATGAGAATCAAAGCTAAAAGTGATGGTTGAAAACCCCAAATTTACCTAATACTCTCTCTCGAGTTATATTAGAATTACTAATCTATGAAAACCAACTATATTTCTATGAAGATTTAATCACAAACAAGCACATTACAATTTATGGAATTTCTAGAATGACCACATACATCATGCATTAGGTCTCACACTCGCATTCAACATACGGTATTTATCACAAGAAGTATTCATTACACATCTCCTCTCGGTCTCAATATAATGCAGAAAATCATCTAAATCTTGGCCAGAAATTTAAAAGCATTAAGCATGGAAAAAAATACTCAACTCCAAAACAATGAACTCATATAACAATAACAAAAGAAATCAGATTTTCTTGATTCAACTACATCATAGCCTTAGCAAAATTGAATTAGTTCATAATGGAAATAAGAACAAACATTATCTCAATTGAATCCATGAATAACAAATCTGAATAAAATGCAGAAAATGAAAGTTAAGGAGAAGAGATGAAAAACTCTTAAAGATAAACACTTGGTAGCAACAATGGTGATAATCCTCAAGCTTCTCCAAACTTTCTCTCCAAAATTGCCTTATCTCCTCCAAAATGTCTCAGATCTACTCCTCTCTGTCGTGGCCTATTTCTCCATCATATTGTATATATAGATCTAGGGTTTTGCGGGAAATTTTTGAACAAAACAACATAAAAAATGTGTTTTCGGACGAAACTAGCCGACGGCGACATTATTCTCGCCGCGGCGAGATTTCTGGAAAATTAAAATTTTTGTTCCTCTGATTATCGCCGATGGATAAAGGTGTCTCGTTGGCGGCTAGAATCATCTCGCCAGCGATGGGATTTCCAAATTTTGAAACTTTGTTTTCTTTTTACTTTCACTCAATTCCGATCATTGAAATTTTTCCCAAACTTATCCAAAATCATGATTTTACCTGAAATTGCACTTTAAATACGAAATACACGTGAAATGACATTTGTGGATTAAATAATCAAATAAACACAATTTTCACACAAATATCAACATTTAAATCATAACAAAAATGCAATAATTTGACTCTTATCAACAACCCCCAACCAGCTTCTTGCTAGTCTCTAGCAAGAAAAGCGATCTATGAATAAATTCAAAAGAGACATTAAAAGAAAAATTCAAAGAAAATTTATCCTATTTACAAAATTACATTAAGCATATGCAATAAGCCTTTAAACCCCTAGGCGGCCCTAGTAGGACGAGTTGTAGTCTCGTGAGGGCTTCCAGTGATGATACCCACAAACATCTTACCTATAACTATCCTAACTCAAAACAATAAAATCATTCAACAATTAATTTGCACAAATGTCTCAAAAATTGTAAATAACACGCAACACATAGAATAATTAAATGTCACCTAAGCTTTAAGAAATCTCAAAAGGTAATTTCACTTTTGTTATTGACTCTTAAACATCCATCAAACCACAAACCAATGGCCATAAAGCACGGATAATATTATGCACAACATCCATAAACAAAAAGGTGAAATCTCAAACTCCATAAGCTCACTTTTCAAAACTCTCTCCACTAATGAAGGAAAATACACCACTTCGGATCAATAGGACTTTATGAGGCTCGTAATGTTAGGCTTAGGTATTTGGTTAAGAAAGAACGGGAAGTGTCAAAATACAAATAATAGCACTTATTAGATTAAACACAACCAATTAAGTAAAAGAGTAACACCATTTAACCCAAATTGTTTCTTCCGATCATAACCCATTTTTCCAAAGATAAACAAAATTCTTCCTCAATCTTTCACCTCAGTACATCCATCACTAACACTCTTTTATTTACTAGAATGTGAAGGCCTTTTTTTTCTTTTTTTTAGACATAACCCCAACCAATTTCTTCCAATATATGTGGAAGATATATATATATATATTTTGTTTTTTTTTCATCCTTACTCCAATTGCTCTTGAAAAGACATAACCCCCAACCAATTTCTTCCAATATATGTAGAAGATTTTTTTATTATTCCATCCTTACTTCAATTGCTCTTGAAAAGTCTGTGTTCAAAATTAAGTGCTCTTAACAAATAAGGTAGGAATTATATATATATATATATATATATATATATTGGCTAAATAAAAGGTAGGTTATAAAAGGCAAAAAGAAAGAAAAAAAAGGCTAACAATATATTTAAATAGGCTCAAAGAGGTAACTAGTGATATAAGGATAACAAGGTAGGCTTAAAATGGCATAATCGATCCAAAATGGCCTACATCATATCCTAAACAGTGCAATTCCAAATTATTTCGCCTCAAGAGGTTTTCAAATGAGTTCTAGAGTTTGTTGAGATCACAAAAATGTCCATGAAAAATTCGCACATAAGACTTTTCTAAGCATTTAGACTAATCAACCAAATCATACCACATACCAAAAGAGTCGCCAACTAGGTAAAATCAACATTTGAAATTATCTTTAAACCGAAGCAAAATTTAATGGCTTCTAAAAGCTACTTGTTATCACAATCACACTATTATCATCAACATGCAAATAAAAACAAGTAAAATGCAAATGAGAAAAAATAAAATAAAATAAAATAAGACAATAAAGAAATAAAAGAAATTTAATCAAAATTCAGAAAAATAAATGGAAAATCAAAATTAAACAAAAATAAACACACAAACAAAACTACTAAAAATGAAGTGAAGAAAACATTTGTCGTTTACCGCACCCCCAACCAAAACCTTACATTGTCCTCAATGTAAGAAAGAAAAAACTCCAAATGGCTATCATTATCACAAAGAGAAAAAGAGTTAGGTGAACCATCACTGTCACAGTAATTTGTTAAATCAAGGGGTTAACAATAAAAGAAAATCAATCACAATCGCATTTTTGTTTTACTCGCAAGACAAATAAAATAAGCAAATTTAATTAAAAATAAAATTATCATAAAATGAAGTGCAAAATTTAAAATCTAACTTATAATTCACCAAAACTTAAAATTTAAGCTAAAATTTAAAATTTAAAATTGCTAAAATAAAATGATATAAAAGATGAGAAAACAAATCTGATAGGTTGCCTCCCATTAAGCGCTTTAAGTTATAGTCATTAGCTAGACTTTCTGTCATTCTTTACTGCGGTTGTTGTAACTCTAGAGAATCTTTATGCTTGCTAAATCCTCCGTCAAAATATGGCTTCAACCGTTGTCCATTCACCTTGAAAGTTCCCTTTTTTCATGACTGATCTCAACTTCTCCATAAGGAAACACCTTGGTTACTAGAAAAGGTCCTAACCAATGAGATTTTAGCTTTCCCGGAAAAAGTCTGAGACGGGAATTATAAAGCAACACTTTCTGTCCCACCTCAAAGTTTTGCCTCAAAATGTGCTTATCATGCCAAACCTTCATCTTGTCCTTGTATATTCGGGCATTCTCATAAGCATCATTCCTCATTTCATCCATCTCATTTGTTGCAGATTTCACAAGGCAAGCTTCTAGTGGTAGCAATGGAGTTCTCTCCTCAAAAGTTTCCGAGATTAACCTGTCAAGAGTGTTAATTCAAAAACAAGAATGTTCCTCACTTGGAAACTTCATTGCTTCAAAAACATCAAAAGTCACTTGTTCATCTTGCACCCGTAGAATGAGCTTTCCTTGCTGAACATCAATCAATGTTCTTCCAGTTGCAAGGAACGGTCTCCCCAATATCAACGATACCTCTCTATCTTCCTCCATATCAAGCACTACAAAATCTACAGGGAAAATAAATTTGTCAACTTTAATTAAAACATCCTCAATTACCCCTCGAGGATATTTCACCTATCAATCCACTAATTGTAGAGAGATTGAAGTGGGCTTCACTTCTCCCAGGCCTAGTTTCTAGAAAATAGAAAGTGGCATCAAATTAATGCTTGCTCCTAAATCATATAGGACTTTATCAAAATTGAAACTTATTATAGTACAAGGTATAGTAAAACTCCCTAGGTCTTTCAATTTCTGTGGTAGTTTTCTTTCAAGAACTGCACTGCATTCCTCATTTAGCATCACAGTTTCATAATCTCCCAACTTCTTCTTCTTTGATAGAATTTCCTTCATGAATTTTGCATATTTGGGCATTTGTTCCAACATCTCTGCAAAAGGAATGTTAATATGCAATTTCTTAAAAATATCCAAAAATTTATCAAATTTATTATCAAGCTTTTTCTTATTCAATCTTTGAGGATATGGGATAGGAGGCTCATATTTCGCATTTGGGGAAGGTTGAACATCTTGGGATGTTAATGGCTTTTCTTTAGATTCTTCCATCTTTTTCTCCGATTTCCCCTGCCATTCAAGTTCTTTACTGCTTCTTAATGTGATAGCCTTTACATGCTCTTTGGGATTTATTGTGTCACTAGGCAACGATCCTTGAGACCGTTCTACAATCTGCTTTGAAAGCTACCCCAGTTGGTTTTGGATGTCCCTGTTGATTGCCTCTTGATTTCTGAAATTTGTTCTTGACTCCTCAATGAACTTTCCCAAAATTCCTTCCAAATCTGTTTGTTTCTTCTCTTGGGGTTGGTAGGAAGATGATGACAGTTTGAATCCCCCTTGGTTATTTCCCCATGACAAATTTGGATGATTTATCCAACCTGGATTGTTGGTGTTTGAATATGGGTTATATTGAGGTTTTTGGAAATTTGAAACATAATTTGCTTACTCAGCATTTGGTGAAGCAAATAGATTTCCAACTTGGCACTCGATACTAGCATGATTTCCACCACATAAATCACATCCTGTAGTTGGTTTGGATTCGAACTTAGATGACAAAGAATCCATCTTTCTTGAAAGAGCAACAACTTGAGCTGACAAAGCATTCACTGAATCAATTTCATGCACTATTGCTGGTCTTTTTGTAGTTACCCACTCTGAATGCCACTGATTGTTGTTTTCTGCCATAATCTCTAACAACTTATGAGCATCCTCCGGTGTTTTTCCCATTAAAGACCCTCCAGCTACAGCATCAATCATTGCTCGATAGTTTGAAACCAACCCATTATAAAATGTAGAGACTTGCAGCCAAATCGGTATACCATGATGTGGGCACTTCCTCAACATTTCTTTGAATCTTTCCCAAGCTTCAAACTATGATTCTTGGTCATACTGTGTAAAAGATGTGATTTCATTCCTCAATTTTGCCATCTTAGTAGGAGGAAAGAAATTGGACAAGAATTTCTGAACCAACTCATTCCATGTTGTAATTGATCCCAGTGGTAATGAGTTTAGCCACTCCTTGGCTTTATCCAAAAGTGAAAAAGGAAACACCCTCAATCTTACAGCATCTTCAGACACACCATTTATCTTGTAAAGATCACACACCTCCAGAAAGTAAGTAATATGTGCATTTGGATCATCCTTTGACATTCCCCCAAACTGATTTGATTGAACCATTTGGATAAAGGATGGTTTTATCTCAAAGTTATTGGCTTGAATAGTTGGCCTCCTTATATCCAAAGTAGTTCCAGCAACATTAGGCACAGCATAATCCCTCAAAGCTCTACGATTTCCACCTCCCTCAACAAATGGTGGATCCATGGCAGATTGTCTATTAGGAGCTGAGGTTGAACACCTTCTCTCTCGGTTTAGATGCCTATATGTTTTATCAATCTCCGGATCAAATGGAAAAAGGTTAAGGCTTCTTGTACGTCTCATACAACAATCCTACAACTAGAAAATCAATTAGCACAAAACCAACACAAAGTTACCCCCTTTTTTATGATAAATAAAATAAAAGATCAAAATAAACAAAATTAAAAATGAAACAATGATAAAGCAAATTAACTTCAAATTAAAACTAAGATTAGGTAGTACCTATATTAATAAAATCAAACCATTCCCCGGTAACGGCGCCAAAAACGTGATGCGTATTTTCGCAAGTGTACGAATCATTCAAGTAATAAAGTGTACAAAAGTATGGATATCGAACCCACAAGGAATGGCGTTACTAAGTACTAAAATTGACTAATCCTAATTTTATTTGAAAACCGAATTGTTGAAATTTTTTAAGAAGCAAATTAACTTAAAACTAAATGCAAATAATACAATTGAATGTTGTTCACAAATGATTAAAAATGCTAAGACATTTGATTTCACTAAATCAATTCAATCCGATATCAAGTCATGTTATATGAGAATCAAAGCTAAAAGTGATGGTTGAAAACCCCAAATTTACCTAATATTCTCTCTCGAGTTATATTAGAATTACTTATCTATGAAAAGCAACTATATTTCTATGAAGATTTAATCACAAAAAAGCACATTACAGTTTATGGAATTTCTAGAATAACCACATACATCATGCATTAGGTCTCACACTCGCATTCAACATACGGTATTTATAACAAGAAGCTTGCATTACACATCTCCTCTCGGTCTCAATATAATGCAAAAAATCATCTAAATATTGGCTAGAAATTTAAAAGCATTAAGCATGGAAATAAATACTCAACTTGAAAACAATGAACTCATATAACAATAACAAAAGAAATCAGATTTTCTTGATTCAACTACATCATAGCCTTAGCAAAATTGAATTAATTCATAATGGAAATAAGAACAAACATTATCTCAATTGAATCCATGAATAACAAATATGAATAAAATGCAGAAAATAAAAGTTAAGGAGAAGAGATGAAAAACTCTTAAAGATGAACACTTGGTAGCAACAATGGTGATAATCCTTCAAGCTTCTCCAAAATTGCCTTTTCTCTCCTCCAAAATGCCTCAAATCTACTCCTCTCTGTCATGGCCTCTTTCTCCATCATATTGTATATATAGATCTAGGGTTTTGGGGGAAATTTTGGAACAAAACAACATAAAAAATGTGTTTTAGGATGAAACTCGCCGGCGGCGACATTATTCTCGCCACGGCGAAATTTCTGGAAAATTAAAATTTTTGTTCCTCAGATTCTCGCCGGCGGCGAGATTATTTGGCATGCGGCAAGATTTACATCTGCCAAAATCCGTGCTCTCTATAATAATTTCACCTGCGGCGGGATTTCCAAATTTTAAAACTTTGTTTTCTTTTTATTTTCACTCAATCCCGATCATTGAAAATTATTCCAAACTTCTCCAAAATCATGATTTTACCTGAAATTGCACTTTAAACACGAAATACATGTGAAATGATATTTGTGGATTAAATAATCAAATAAACACAATTTTCACACAAATATCAACATTTAAATCATAACAAAAATGCAATAATTTGAATCTTATCAATGTCCATAATGTGATAATAATACTCGCCCATATCATTTTGCATAGGCTCCATCTTAAAGGTTTCCATAGCCATCTATGATCGACTCGAGCTTTTGAGCCATGGAATCCACATCGGCCATCGCCTTACGATGGACCTCCTTGGAAAAAGCCTCGGCTCTTCTCTTGGCTTTCCTAGCCCCCTCCTTATAACGCCTATGAGCCATCTTGACCTCAGTAAGGCATGGGCATACGTATTCATCTCGGAGGCAGCCCTTTTTAACTTCTCCTCCTTATCAATTACCTTGCCTTCCCATTTAGTTGTCATCACCAACATCGTAGATTATTTTTAGTGCGTAGACGCATGGTTCTACTTCTCCTACATCAGCACATCTTTCAAAAAAATCCACGCTACGGGCCATATCAAAGTCATAAAGTACCATTAACTGAAACAAATAAAAGGTAAAGTCAATAAGTCTTAAGCTAGCACATCTAGCAATGGATGACCTCGCCTGAGTAAATACCTTTGCAAATAGCCTCGAGTTACTTCTTGTACAATGTAGCAAAAAGGTGGATCATACGATGATCGAGGTGCTCTTGTGCTAAGCCTTAATTCAAGACTATGCCCTCCGTATCAGTAGTAAGATCATTAACAATGGCCCTCCCCTTCCTTGAATCCTTTACAAGATCCTCAGATTCTTTAGAACCCGAGGAAGGATTTGGAGCAACGTGTTGTTCTCACAATGGTGATACCGATGGGAAAACATTCAAAGGCTCGAGGCTGAGGGAAGGCTTATCGACCACCACCTTCTTCTTCTTTCTCTTCTTTAGCAAAGAAGGGCAACCTTCATGAGAAGACTTGCCCATTTTCTTTCCCCTAGAAGAACCCTCTCTAGAAGCCAAAGGTGTACCCGTTGGAGTGCTCCTCCCTATGGGTGCGACGTTACTCTTCATACGAGCAAATAGTTGAGTAGTGGTAACATCCATAGGATTTGCAAAATAAGAGCAAGAGGACGTCACATTTGCCACGTCATGACAAACAAAAAAGGGGAAAGGCAAGTCATAGGACTAGTTTACCATCATCGGTCACCACCTAGAACTACCCCCAAAGTTTTTTGGAAGTGTTCTATGTTTAGGAGAAGCTTGGGGTTTACGGTTGATCCTTAGGGGAGGCTCTACTACACCATGCTTCATTAACCCACATGCAACAAAGCTTGGGGTGTTCAACATGCAACACCCCCCAATTTCTCTTTTTAGGAAGATAGTTTTGGATATCATTCAACCTTTGTTTCGTGTCAAAACTCAAGGTCGTGATTAAAGAAGCCATATTCCTTATCACAACCTTAGAGTTGATGCAAACACTTCATATCAACCTAGTGTCACTAGTATTAGACTTCCATCGACCTGAAACATAGAAAAAGTACACTTTCTAGTTTTTCTCATTTTCAGGAAGAGACATATTCACTCATGATCCTACTTCACCGACATATATACCCTCCTAGGATTCGTGGGGTTCTGCTTCAGGATATAGGCCTCCTTAAACTTGACCATCTCTAAATCCACTTCGAGTTCTTGGAAGAGCAGTGTCAAGCAGAGCAGATTCCTCCACCCATTAGGCATCAACTGTCTTAGCGTGAGGTGCGTCCTAATCAAGAATATTATAATGAGAAGGTGTAGAGGGAACCTTACCCCCAACCACAAGGCTTTTTTATGAAAGACGGTCCAATCGGATGGATTTTGATCGTTATCATAGGCTCCCTCTAGAGGTATCATTATATGAACCGAGGATGGGATGTTGTAAGTTTTTCTTAATCTCTCTTCATCTTGGGACACCAACTCACTAGGCTTAGACACAACCAACCAACCCTTGGTATGACCTATTGGTTCCCTAGATCCTATGTTCCTCGTTTTCTTCCTCCATATCCTGGCCATTGAGATTTGAATCTAAAGCACACTTAATCTAACGGTAGGAATGGTCTGAGGATGAGAGGTAGTGGCAGAAGGTTGAGGCATAGATCAGCTTTCCTCACTGGAAGAGCCCGAGCTAGAAGACCTCGAGTCGCCACTAGCACTAGAATATTGGGAGCTCTCCCAGTAGCCCTAGCCATAGGCCAAGGTCTTTTCTATGTGCGTTCTATAAAAGCTATAAAAACATAAAAACAAAAGGGCACCCGACGGGTAAGGTACGAGAAGAATAGGTTACCTAGGATCAAATTTGAAAATAAAAGAAAATGATCCTTTAAAAATAGACCTGAAAGAATGTGAAAAATCGTTAGGTTCTTTACGCTTGAACTTTAAAAACTCAAACAAATAAGACTACAATATGAGTTGAATCCTTACCACCGAACCGAAAAACCTTTTACAAACTTGAGGTGATGTGACAGAGCATTTTTATTCACTATTTCTCAATTGTGTAGGTAATGATGATAACTCTCAGTCCAAGCATCCCTTTATATAGAGACACTTGGTTTCTCTCTCCAATCAACTGACACATATTTATTAAGGGAGTTGAACAATTTGTATTATAGGCCAAGTAATTACTCTTTCACCTCAAACCAAAGCCTGAGCTGAAAGAGTAAAGGGAATAGATGTTTGGATATCCGAACCAACTCGGTGTTATGAGACTAGATGTTTGGATATCCAGATTGGTTTGGTGCCTGATACATGCAAACCACTCAAGCCAAGTCACCAACCCAAGATAGAAAGCGAAGCAACCCATATATCCTACCCATAGGACAACCCCGAGCTCAACAATAGCTTGAGCTTAATAATCAACCCGAACTCAATGATTAGCTGAAGTTGAGGTTGAACTCGACCCCTAATATGTACTTTGTACTTTGTGCCAATTATACCCTTTCACATGTAAATATGTATACTCATTATATAATTAACACTTGTATAAGTAATGTAATTTGATCCTTTTGAATTACTATTGTAAATTGTCACCCCTGCCGTAAATCGTTTAAGCTTTAAATTTTATTGCAATTTCAACCCTAATTTCATTTTCAATTTTGGATCAACTCGAAAGATATTCAAAATAATCTGATTAATTATGACTTTTAATATCTAGAGATTATACTCTGTGATTTGGACTTTAATTAATAAAATTTTATTTTCTCAAATTTACTTCCAAAATTGTACACAAAATTGTGATTAATTAGTGTATCAAATAGCAAAATTTATTTTAAAAAAATGATTTTTATTTTTAAGATTATTTTTACCGTGTCACACCAATTATGATGTTATGATCATATTAGGAGTAAACATGTGTGGAAAATTTTCAATTCATTGAAAAATAATAATTAAAGACTAAAATAAAATCACTAACCTGGGCATCTAAACAAAATGCCTTTTTTGCATTCTTTATCTTCTTCTTTTTTAAAGAAACACAAAATAAATTAGCCAAATAAATAACGTTGAAGACTTAGAGTGAAATGAAAATATAAAAGTGGAAATCTTTTGAAGAAATCTCAATAGTTGTCGCTAAATCGACCCAATTGATCCATCACATCATACGGTTCCACGTACGTACTCAAGCTCCAGGAGCAGCATCTTTGACCTTATTATGCAAATACCCACCATACTCTCTTGCATAATCTTTAACATGGCTAGCTGTATCATATATGCTGCTACGTGCATAATCAACACGGTCCGAACCGGGTGGGTGCAACCCGTTGATGTACCTATATGTCCATGACAACCCGCCCACCACCGCCACCGCAAAACTGCACATCGACAAGATCCCGGCAATGACAAAGAAGGCAACTGTGGCAATTGGGATCCATACCGGACTTGATATGATGATCAAAGGCGTAAAAAAGATCAACCCTAAAGTTGCCACAGTAACGGTTAAGCCTGTTAAGAGTAGTATAACAGAGGCAGATATAATGAGAGTCAAGAAGCCAACTAATTGTGTAGAGTTTAAAGTTCGTTCTTGGAGTTTACGAAGGAATGTGACAGTTGGGTTTGGTATGGTACTTGTGTTGTGTCTTGAGGGTCTCTGTCTTTGGGCTGGGTTGGAATTATGACGATCAGCCATGTTTGTAAGATGAGCCTTGGCTAATTTCAGCTGAGACACGGTATTTTGTGTTGTGATAAAGAGAGAGAGAAGAAGAGACATGTAAAGGTTGATGAAGAAGTTAGGTACCAAGGAACAGGTGTGAGAAATGAGAGAGATTGAAGACATGCAAAGTAACACGTGGAGTGTTTAGAGTTGAAGCAGTGTTTGATGAGGTGAGGTGTGACTTTTTCAAGCTTATCAATAATATTTTCAAAAATTATATACTAATAAAAATAATATTTTAAATTAATTAGTTAAAATTCAGTATAAATTAGGTTTAATCTGTTTGTTTAAATTGTATGCCTCCAACTTGACGTAAAAGTACTTATGGGTTGGGTTTCATTTGAAGTAAAAATATATCAATATTATTTATTTTTTATAAATTTTAAAAAATGATATAAATATTGTTTTCCTTTATACTTTTGGAAATAAAATTATAGGTATTAGTTTTTACTTAGACATACTCTTATTAATAATTGATAAAAACATGAATAAAATATTTTCATATTTTTGATCATTTGATTGATGTTTCAAATCTTCGTTCGTTCAATCTAAAAATTCACATATTTATCATTTATATTATAAAGATTTATATTTATAAATATGTAAATAAAATATTTATCACATTTTTAATCATTTGATTGATGTTTCAAATCTTCGTTCGTTCAATCTAAAAATTCACATATTTATCATTTATATTATAAAGATTTATATTTATAAATATGTAAATAAAATATTTATCATTTATATTATAAAGATTTATAGTTGTAATCATTTGATTGATGTTTCATATCTTGCGTTTGAATAAAGTACTTTGAATTCAATTTCAAATTTAAAAATTGATTCATATAAAAACACAACATTTTCTTTATTAGTTCATTTGTTTTCTAATTTAAAATTTATACTTTATTTAGATAATTATACAATTAATACATTATAAAGTAAATACCTTTTAAGTTTTTCTTTTATCATAGTATATTTTCAAAGAATTCAAAATTTCATAAATACTCTTAATATTAATAATATTATATTTAGCTTGATATTTAAGTATAAAATTATAATTAAATCTTCAAATTTAAAAAATTATCATTGAGATCTCTCAATTTACCCATATCTACAAAAGTCTCTCCCCAAATGCAAAACACATCTCTTCTATTAAAGTAAAATTCACCAATTCATGCATATTTTTGCTAACAATTGAAATACTAAATTCTCTAACAAAAACCATCCTAACAACAAGAACTAATATGTGTTGTCTTTAATTGCTTTCTTGCAAATAACGTAAAGAATAGTGACATGAGAGGATAAGAGAATAATGTTGCTAAAAACTCGTGTATGAACCGTTGTCCTTAAAAGGTAACGTTGTCTCTAACTTATACTATTCACAAAATGATGAACTTTGATGAAAATTGTGATTTTCATTTGTAGTTTTGTTTTGGGTTAGGTTCTTATAAAGAACAATTTCTCTACTAGTCCAAATTAAACTTTTAATCTGAACTATTTAAGATAATTTTAATTTTACACAAATCCAACCCAACCACATTTTTTGTCAAACTCTGTCTACAATCTGATGTGGTGGTTTCTTTGTTTTTCTTTGTACAATAAGAGAAAAGATGTTATAATCTTTGATGCCTAAATAATTAAAGTTTAAATATTTTATATAAAATTAAATTAAGCTTACTAACTCAACTTAAAAGAAAATAAATTAATAGGGATAATAATTTTTAACTTTGTACTACGAATATTGACTCTTTAGTTATAAATTCTGAATTTTGTGTTAAGAGCATGAAAAATAGGAAAAATACCAGTAAGTATTAACACAATTAAAAATTTAAGAATATCAAAGATAATATATAAAATGTTAGGATATTTACGAAGACATCATATAACTCCATGTCACCACTACTACCATTACCATTACTATCATCATCATTGTCACCAATGTAATCACCATTGCTATTATTTTCATCATCATCGGCATGCTCACCAATCCCAAAATCTAATGACGTTAAATGTCTATTAGGAAAATAACTTACACTAGATTGTCCATATGGCCCTCGCATTAAAACATTGTAAGAATCTGTTTCTTTACTACTACCACTACTACGAAATTCCTTAATCATCACTTGATCAACATCAATGCTAAGCTTCTAAGCCTTTTTATCAAGATTTTCTTGATTATCATCAAGATGGATAGGTTTAACCCATTAATATAATTGATCATCACCATCTTCTCTTACCTCTAAAGATATGTCAAAAAGATCAAACAAATCCACTTTTATAACTTTGACTTTTTCAACTTCCATATCCCTTATTCTCAACTTCATGTTATAATAACAAAACACAAGTTGCTCAAGCCTTTTATAAGTGATTCAATTACTTTGTTTTGTGTGTATAAGGGAAAATGTGCTCCAATTCCTCTCACATGTTGATGATGGTGATGTTTGTGAAAGAACACAAATATAGATATAAAATGTGTTATCTCATCTAGTATCTCTAATGGGTTCATCGTGTAATATTCTCTCATTTTAATTAAATGTCATCTTATCTCATTTTATCTCATTTAAATTGTAGCCATAATGTACCTAACTTTGAAAATATGGTGCATTATTTTTCTTATTAAACTTACATTATAAATAATCATGTATCATATTTTTTATTATTATTTAAGCTTATTAGAGACAAATGAGATATCTCAACTAGTCGTGTTTCATTACCATCTCATTTCATCAAAAATTAAGTTAGACCAAATGAGAAAGATTTTAAAAATTAATAGATTTTATTATGAATCCCATTAACATCTCATCTCAATTCACACCTCTAAACACGAATAGTAAGCTTCCTAACTATAGGCGAACTACTTCTATATATTATCCCTCATTCAACTATTAAATTAAGAAAACAAAATAAAATGTAAACAAAACTTAAGCTTTCATGAACACAATATTTATTTGTTTGTAACAATGCATAACTTTTCATTTACCTTAGACCATTACTGTCCTAGCTACAATAGTTGTCCTATCTCTTAATCCTCTTTCACCATCTCTAAATTACATTAACTATAATCCAAGAAATTGTTAGGAAATCATATAAAGTGTAACCATCATTTAAAAATCAAGTCACTTGCAAAAAAAAATAATCTTACTTAATTTTCAAATTGAAATATTCCATTAAAGTCAAGATTTAGTGTTTAAAAGATACGATGAATAACGTCTATCAATTCAAGATTATGCATAATATTGTCTTTATACTGATACCTTGGTTTTAAATAAAATTATATAGTAAACCAAAATGAAAGATTAAAATTAATTATTAAAATAAAAAAACTAGGAAAAAATAATGCTACTCACTGGCTTTATGCAAAAGATGAAGAAGCATGTTATACCACTTAATGTTTGTGATTCCAAAGACCCAATTCATTATTTTTTGTTGGGATAACTTCTCTTTTGTTTTTTTGCATTAAATCGTACAAAATTTCCATAGTTGGATAAACTTGTATATCTTCCAAACGAATGACAGTATATAATGGCTCATAAATATTAACATGTTAAAATTACAACAAAAAGAATGGTCTAGAATAAGACTTTAATGTTCTTTCCTGTCTTATTTTTGTTTAAATTATGTTTAGCCCAGTCATTAGTTGTAAAATATTGCTTGAGTATCAACATATTGAGCTTCACAAGGATTCTAATAGAAATTATATTTATCCATAAGTTTTTTTTTCAGCTTTTACAAATGCAAATCCATTATCGATTACAAGTTGAACAACGTTATCTTTTCTCACGTCTTTAATGATATCTTCCAACAAATTTTCTATTTACTTGTGATCCTTAATTTTGTTTGATACATCAATTGACTTCAAAAATATTATATACCTTCTTGAATACACCATGAAGTTAACAATTTATAATTTTATGGGACCTGTCAAACCATCGTTTATGATCGTGCAACTATAAGTACTTTTTTGTTGTCTTTGATTGTTTACATATTCATTAGTCTTCTATCTCCCTATTCAAGTACTTATTCTTAATATCATATGGTCATGGTGTTGGTACACTCATTTATATATTTATGAACCAAAAATGTTGTATTAGTATTATGATATATAAATTATAAGAAAAGAAATAAAATTTATTTTATTTAAAATAATAAGAATACTTGGTTCTTGTGCACTAACAATCATATTCTTGAAATAATGAGAAGTTGCTTTATTGGGAGTTACATTTTCATCAATAAAAAACTTGGCAACTAGACGACTCATTCTCTTTAACACTAGCCCTACTAAACATATATTTTAATCTCTTTTATTTTGCACCTGATGATTTATAAAGTGAGGGGTAAGGTGAATTAAAACATTTTGATCTTTTACGATACAATACCACTATTACAAAAAGGGGGTATTTAAGTCGATATATAAAGTCAATTTTTGGAAAAAATCAACTTTTAATGAATCTAAATTCGGTTCGGTGTAGAACCGACGCTATCCACGTAGGAGGTAGTGTCGGTTGATATGTCGCACCGATGCTACACGTGGATGTAGTGTCGATTTCAAGTGTCAATCGACGCTATGCTACGTGGATAGCGTCGGTTCACCACGTCAGCCGACTCTACGCATGGATAAATTCTTTTCTCTTCTTTCTTCCCCAGACAGAAACTATTTCAAGCGTTATATAACTCTTAAAAACCCAAAACATCTTCCATTTCTCCTCCACTCTTTCTCATTTTCCAGCCTCCTACGACCACCAATTCCAGCGCCGGTTAGTGGGTTTTCTTCCTCTCTAACTAATCTTTTAGATCCCCTATTTTTTGAGCAAAATACTCAAAAATTTATACTCATTTTTCACTTACAAAACACGATTTTTTCTTCATTTCCGTCATTTTGTCACATCATTTACTCTTGTAAGTATTGCTATTAATCCTACGCACTTATTATTCATATTTTTTTTGTTATTATGTGTTATTATTGATGTGTATAAATTTTTGTATTTTTGTTATTATGTGTTATTATTTGTGTATAGATTTTTGTATTATATATGTAGGTTTGTATTATAACATGAGGAGAAGAATATGATAATATTGAATAACATAGAACAACATCATGGTAATTTTTCCGTTATTAATTAATATTTTATTTTTTAATTATTTGTATTATTTAAACTATTTATTAAACTGATTTTATTTTTTTCTGCTATTATTTAATGATCGAATATAGGTTTTAATTTGAGAATAATAGAAAATGAGTAAATTTTGTATAAAAAAAAATTTTAAGTCAGTTCACTGCGTAAATCGACTTTAAACGTAAAGTCGGTTCATACATTGAACCGACTTTAAATTTGAAGTCATTTCATTTAAAGTCAGTTCACCGAACCGATTTCAAATTAGTTTAAAACAGATTTTTAATCCAACTTTAATACCCATTTTTGTAATAGTATATGTCAAAGTTGTGTAGATGTTTGGCTACTACTCCAAATCTTTGAAGTGCCACCTACCTTTCATTTTTGTCTTGACCATCTTCTATCTTCTTCCCTTTGCTACTCCATTACCTTAGAATTTTGAATTGCTATTCAATATTTATCTCACTCATCCGGAAGCATATAAGATGGATACACATATATGTCATCTTCTTCCCATCATTATCTTCATATTGATTTTCTCCTAAATTTTTCCTTAATTGTTCTCTAATCTCATCTATATTTACCAAATTCTTTTGCTTCAGTAAAGATTTTTTTTCTTCATAAAGTCTAGAATTTGTTTCTTTACTTTAGGAGTAACGTTTGGACATGACTTGTAATTTTTGTAAGGGTCATTAATAGATAGATGACATTTAAATCTAGATATTCTTTCACTTTTTATAGTATAACCGTAATGATTACAAATAATTCCATACTTAAATCCTTCTAATAGTGTGCAATAGTTTCATGCATGATAAATACTTCTTGAGGCAAACTAACATACCCGTTCAAAAAGAAAAACTAACATACTTAGGACATGTGAAAGGTGATCCTAAAGAAACGTGTATAAGATTACAACTTCAAACTCCCAAGAATAAGCCCAATTGCTAGCTTATTAATGGAAAGAACTGATCAAAAAGAAGAAGAATAAGAAAGAGAAAATAAATCAAGAATTGATATTTTTGATATTTTGTTTATTTTATCCACTTTTTAACGATAATATCCACAATATTTACACATAAAGACAATTAAATAACAATTTAACGATAACAATATTTAAGCGATAATTTGTTGATATTCTCAACAATTTCATGAAAATTTAACCATATAGATATCACGTTTCGATATTGGGATATACAAAATAACGACATTATCACGACAATTTCAACGATGTCATCGATATTTTCATCCTTGTTTAAAGTGCCCATTTCGCCACCTCCGTTAGCAACTCCAAATATTGTCAATTTTTAACTTTGAATGATGGTGGATGTTAAGCTCTAAACCACATAATACAATATAAGGAAGAAAAAAAAGTAAAGATAACTAAGAAATTTTCAATAGAGTGAAATTTTGTAATTATAAAATAAGTAATAAAAAATATTTTCTATTTCGTTTTGAAGTGGTGGTTTCACAAACACAGAATTGAATTTCTACCCAAAATATAGGAGCCATGAGATCTATTGCTAATAACCCATGCAAATTTTGTGTGGGTTTTCTCTATAAACCCCGCAAATTTTGAGTAGTAGAGTAACTTTTGCTTGGATTTTAAAAACCCACGTAAATTTACATTTGCATGGGTTAAAACTCATGCAAATTTCATATTTTGTAGTAATATAAATGAAAAATATAATAATTTAATAGTATTTTGTAAATTTATCCACAAAAACTATAACAAAAATGGCTCAATAATCCCTCATTTTAAATTCTCACAGTTTTCTATTATACAATGTTTTCATGTATATTATGTATGGATATAAGTATGAGATAAACTCATCACCCAACCCACTCAGCCACCTTTTTTATTTATTTTTTAAGAAAAGTCTATTTATCAAAAGTTTGTAATAAATTTCAAGTGATATACCACATTATTATTGATAAATACAATCGAATTCACATAATTGTATCTAAACAAAAATTATAACATCAATTTTAATTGTGATATAGTTGTGATATATAGAAATGTTATTTCTTTTATTGCCATTTTTGAAAGAAAAAATTTCAATATTTTTATAATTTTTATAAACTTTCATGAGTAAAGATAAATGTCTTCAAATTTTCTTTACGTTTTGTACACATATTCATGATAGGCTGTGTAGGATATTCGTAACTGATCAATATTTATTCATATGCTAGATTACATACCTATTTGTTTGTCGCTCTCAAGAAAAGAGTTGAAACTGAAAACAATGAAGTCTTGCTTATTGGATGAGATGTTAAAGACTAGTAAATCTCATGATGATATGAGAGGTATTGGTTATATTGATTAGATTATCACCTCTTCTATTTCACCCACTCAGCTTGCACTTCGTGTCAGCTCTCCTCTGGCTGCTTTCGGAGGGTAAAATAAAATTTATGTTGCAAAAACTTTATTTAATTTATATTTTTTAATGCAAATTGACAATCATATTTGATACCTGTATAATTTCAAATAATTTGTGTTTTCATAATAATATACCCTTTGAGCTGTGTGCATTCTGATTTTCTCAGGAGTTTGACACATTCATTTATTTTTTGAAATGAACACGGTCTCCATATGAAAATAAACACAAAGTTCTCCAAATTTTTAACTGTCAAGGAGAAATACTGCAACAACATAAGTTTGTAAAAAATGCTGAAAAACACTAAATGTTTCTAGAATATTCAGTGTTGATTATACATTAAATCATCGAAACTAATTGTCAATTACCTCTCGGTTTGTGGTGTCCCATAACTAATCTGTACAATCAAATATAAACTATATCTAATACATACAAACATGTAGATAAAGAACACCTTTCTTCCTCTTATGGAAGCCAAGAAGTACCCATGTTAAGAATTATCTTAAAACAGAAACGTCTTATGTGATTGTTAAATGCAATCATTTCTGTTTCTTGTCAGTACCAGCAGCACCATTATCGCCTACTGCAGTGGTAGTTGCTATTTCCATCAATCTTTCATAGTCTATTTCAGTGGAATTGAATTTCAATTTCATCCCACTCAGAATCCATGACCTGATGCAAAGAAGAGACTGTGTGCTACTGTAAGGCATACAAAATCGTTGTTTATCAATCTCATCACCCTTTCCACAAAACATTTCTTCAGGTGGGAGTGAAGTTGCTTGCATTGCCAAGAAATCTCGAGCCATCAATGAAAGTCGTGGGTATCTTGTGGTATTAATCCTCCACCATTCCATAACATCAGTTGGTATTGGAGCTGGAGGCTCTGAAAGATACTGACTGAGCTCATCAGTAGCATTACTCATACTCACCCTCCGCTTTTTTCGAGCAATTTCCTCTGCAAAAGAGACACTACCTCCATCTTCAATCTCTTGAGTTCCATATCCACCAGCTATGGAAGAGAAGTGACAGGTAGAATAATTTCTTATAAAATGGGATCTTGCTTCCTCAAGAAAGTTCTTCGAGTTAAGGCTCTCAGGGATTAGCTCTCCTTTGATGCGAGGATCAAGAATTGCCGTCATGTAAGTGAACACGTTGCAAACCTGGTTGTTGTAAGTCCTTGACTTTTCAGCCATGTCCCCGGAGACACTCTTTAGCCAATCAGGGTAATGGCGAGATTCTATACAGGTGGCAATCATCTCAGATATATGATCCATGAAGAAGAGAACCAGCCCAATAGTAGGCAACTTATTTGTACATATGTTGTTTGTGGTTTTATAAAATGGTTCCAAATATTCATGCACAATATTAACAGCATTTTTCTCTGCAGAGCTGAGAAGCATTCTACTGCCCATAGTTTCCTCGTACTTTCGAACAACAGCTTCCATGGACTTACTAGCCTGCACTATGCATAAAATCTTAGATCATCCTTTTCTTGGAGGTAAGAAAATCCTAGGTCATTTTAGTCAGTTTTATGCACCTACTTTCACAAAGAGAGGGAGAGACAATTTGTTAGAGCTCCCCTCAACCACCAATACACACAAGAGAAATGAAAAGATAACAGCATCATATGCAATAATATAAATCTTGGGCTAAACGATTAGGCCCCCATTTTTTGACCTAGATTACGGATAGGTAGCAATTCTTCTTTTTAGTTTTCTTTAAACTTAGTACCAATTTTTTTAATCTTCATACTTAACTACAATTTTGTGATCAATAAAAAACATGTAATCTAATTAACCCAAACTTTTTAATCTTCACACTTTAAGTACCATTTTTGTAATTAATAAAGGACATGTCAATCTAACTAACCCCTAATCAAACATGTGGCCCTCACGTGTCTTTATTTTAACTAAGTTGCTATAACCAAGAAAAAGCATTTTGGTGGCTTGTTAGAGATAGTGTTCCTCTTCACTCTGAATTCGTGCCAGAATACGAAACCCAGAGAACACCAGAAGTGAATCCCATTCCTGAAATAGAAGATTGATGAATAGAAGACTAAATTTGATGATCAGTGAAAGACGGGTCTATCCAAGCACGAACCAAGGATGAGTTACTGGACTAAAAGGGCCATCTGTGAAAAAACATGGATTCAACTGAATAACTGCTGCAATAGCAATTGTTGCAGAGATAACGAAGGTTTAGGAAACTAATCGAACTTGAACCCACTACCTTCTCCATCAACAATACCTACCATAACTGAAGATTTAGCCCTCTTTGTATGTTCTGGGAGTCTCTTATCTTCACCATCAGTACCCACCATAGTTGTTATGATTGATTAAAAATAATATTAAGTTTGTTAGTCAAAATAGGAGGTGCCTAATTTAGAAGAAAATTCATGGAAGGTGGCTTACCATATTGTCAAAGATGGAGGTGCCTAACCTTATTTGAATAAAGAATAAGAAAATTAGGTAGCCTAATTTTGTTGAATGAAGAAATGTTTGGCATATGAAATGAGAACTTAAGGCTATAAATATGGCTTCATTTCTTCATTGATAATCATCCCAAAAATAGAGAAAAGCTTGTATGAGAAGTTCTTAAGTGAGAGAATTTTGTGGGAAAATTCTCTTGGGCTTGTAATTGCTCTTGTCTTTTGGGTGTGTGAGAAAATTACTGAGAGTGTGGTTGTAACAATTTTCCACATAGTGAATTTTTCTCTGGTTGTCTTTTGAC
Source organism: Hippophae rhamnoides (assembly GCA_033030585.1). Lineage (NCBI taxonomy): Eukaryota > Viridiplantae > Streptophyta > Magnoliopsida > Rosales > Elaeagnaceae > Hippophae > Hippophae rhamnoides. The sequence goes on along the minus strand of CM065436.1, from coordinate 44,892,769 downwards.
AACGAAAGTGATTTTTCTCTAATTTGGAGTTTCCACTATAATTCTTGTGTTGTGTATTATCTATTTCTCTGTTATTTGATATTCTGCTAAGGAAGATCTTGGAAGGGAGAATTTATGATTATACCATTTTATCCAAATTTCCTAACAACTGGTATCAGAGCTAATTTCAAAGAAAGAAGGAGAAATGTCAGGAGTCAAGATTGACGTTGAGAGATTTGATGGGAGAATCAATTTTAGCTTGTGGCAAGTACAAGTCAAAGATTTGTTGATCCAATATGGGTTACAGAAGGCGTTAAAGGGGAAACCAACCCTTGTTACTGGTATTGAGTCTAGTAAAACCAATATAAGTGATGAAGATTGGGAAGATCTTGATCTAAGAGCTGCAAGTGCAATTCGGCTTTGTTTAGCCAAAAATATTCTTGCAAATGTGCATGGAATATCTATAGCCAAAGAACTCTGGAAAAAGCTTGAAGAATTGTATCAGGCAAAAGGCGTTTCAAATCGGGTGTATTTGAAAGAGCAGTTTCATAATTTGCATATGAATGAAAGAACTATTATGTCTAACCATCTAAGTGTTCTCAATGGTATTGTCTCTGAACTAGAAACCATTGGAGTTAAACTTGATGATGAAGATATAGCTTTAAGGCTCATCTAGTCTCTTCCATCTTCTTATGATCACATGAAACCTATCTTGATTCATGGAAAGGAGAAAATAATTTTTTCAGAAGTTACTAGCAAGTTGTTTTCTGAAGAAAAAAGGCTGAGTGGTGAAAGAAATGTTTCGCCTAAAAACTCAACATTGGTAGCTGACAACCGAAAGAAAAAAAATTTCATGAAAAAGAAGATAGTGTGTTGGGGGTGTGGACAATCTGGGCACCTCAAAAGAAATTGTCCAAAGCGTAGAGCTGATCTTGCAAGAAGCTCAAATACCGACGGTGACGCTAATAGTATGTCTGTTTTCAAAGACTATAGTGATGTTCTTTGAAAAGAGCGTGTACATCCTTATGGCATGCCGCTAGTCTCTAAATATTGCCATGAAAGAGGGTGTGTTACTGGTAGCGGGTCCACAAGTTTACACAAGGGCATTGGCTTAATATAGATGTAAGGTGTGTGGTAGAAAAGGATGTCGATGGTTGAGGAACTCTCGGAAAAACCAAGTGTGAGTTGCACCATAAATTTCAACAAGTTTTTCAACACGAGTCGATGTGAAATTCTTAGAATTGGTGATTAATTCTAAGTTACTCTTTATGGTGAAGTATGATAATTCTCGGTGTAGAGAATTATGACTGTTAGAATAGACAGTTTTGTAGTGGTAACCATGTTTATTTTTAATCAAGGTGGAGATTGTTATGATTGATTAAAAATAATATTAGGTTTGTTAGTCAAAATAGGAGGTGCCTAATTTAGAAGAAAATTCATGGAAGGTGGCTTACCATATTGTCAAAGATGGAGGTGCCTAACCTTATTTGAATAAAGAATAGGAAAATTAGGTAGCCTAATTTTATTGAATGAAGAAATGTTTGGCATATGAAATGAGAACTTGAAGGCTATAAATATGACTTCATTTCTTCATTGATAATTATCCCAAAAATAGAGAAAAGCTTGTATGAGAAGTTCTTAAGTGAGAGAATTTTGTGGGAAAATTCTCTTGGGCTTGTAATTGCTCTTGTCTTTTGGTGTGTGAGAAAATTACTGAGAGTGTGAATTTTCCACATAGTGAATTTTTCTCTGGTTGTCTCTTGACAACGAAAGTGGTTTTTCTCTAATTTGGAGTTTCCACTATAATTCTTGTGTTGTGTATTATCTATTTCTCTGTTATTTGATATTCTGCTAAGGAAGATCTTGGGAGGGAGAATTTGTGATTATACCATTTTATCCAAATTTCCTAACAATAGTTTGGTTTGCTCTCCAGCTAGCAGAAGCAACACCAATTGGGTTCTCGTTTTCCTAATTTGCGCACTGATTGTAAGCATAGTTTGGAATTGTTAAGAGTCGGACACAATAGTTGGAAGCCAAGCTAGTAGCTTAGCGAGCTGGTAAATGGAAGCTTTGGCCTTCTTGATGACCCAATCTACAGCCTCGATGAGTCTGTCAACTCGTCAATGGAAGCTTTGGCCTTCTTTTCCTTAGTTATACCAAAGTGTCATGGGTTCGGTACCACAATGGTAACCAAATTAAGCAATCGGTATCTAATTTCACCATTGTTTTCAAAAGATCCCAATTTAATACCCTTGTTGATCAGTTGGTTCCAGCATGGCATTTTTTGAACAATTAACTCAATTGAATTGAGGATTTTGGCACTAGCTCTGCATATGAGGCAAAATCAAGGAGATTTTTGTCCAACTAACTGCCAATCTGCTTGGTAATTACCGTATGTAGCCACTTTTCCATCTCTTTCTCGCAACTAAAACTCATTCAAGACATCCTTATCCCTTGCTTCTTGCCCACTCATGTCTCAATCGATCACATTTTTTAAGATTCTCCTTCAATATTCGCGTTCATCAAACTAAATCCCTAACCCCTTTTTCATATGAAGCACCACTACCGTAACCCTTTTATTCGCAATATCCACTCATGTCTCAATCGATCACATTTTTTAAGATTCTCCTTCAATATTCACGTTCATCAAACCAAATCCCTAACCCCTTGTCATATGGAGCGCCACTACCGTAACCCTTTTATTCGCAATATTTTAATGAGGTTGTTAGCATTTTGTTTTCTTATTAATTCGATTGTAATAATATTATTATTTAATTAATAATATAATCATTCCAATACAGATTGGCGACAATCTATTAATTGGACAAAAATCCCCTTGATTTGGGCCTCATGTGCAGAGCTAATGTCAAAATCCCCAATTCAATTAAGTATATTGTTAAAAAAAAACAATGTTAAAAACAATTGATGAACAACGGTATTAAATTGAAACCCTTTAAAAATAAGGGTGAAATTAAATACCAGTTGTTTAACTTGAGTACCACTATGGTACCAAACCCCCAAAGTTCTATGATTCACTTTCTAAGTTAAAAAAAGACAAGCGAGGGGGAAGGGGACATGTTTCATTAGGAGTTAATTAGAGGACGTGTCATTTATTAATCACAAAATAGTAGTTAAGTATGAAGATTAAAAAATTTGAGTATTAAATTTAAAGAAAAAGAAATCTAACTTATTTGAAGTTTAGGTCAAAGTTGTTGAAATCTCAAAAATTTTGGGATTTGTAATTATTAGCATAATTATAAGCAGATTTAATTTTGATTTATTTTGTATTAATTAAAGAAATTTTGTTTCCTTTTTTACTATACTAATTTCACTATAAAATTGTAAGTAAGACATTGTAAAGTTACAGAAAACAAAAACATAATATTTTCAATTCTTTTTTCCCATATGATATCAAAGCAGGTTTTTAATTAGAACCTAGCTATGTCTGATGTAACATCAAAAACAAACTCATAAACTATGGAAAAAGGAATTGAAAAGTATTGTGTATTTATTTTCTATATTTTTACAATGTCTTGTTTACAGTTTTATAATAAAACTAAGATAGCAAAAATGAAAACAAAATTTTCCTAATAAATACGAAATGAATCAGAATTAAATGAGCTTACAATTATGTTAATGATTACAAGTCTCCTTAATCACCTCCTAATTACTATTAATTACAAATCTAAGGTGTTTCAAGAATTCACATTCTCCAAGTTGGATCATAACTATTGATCTAATCCAACTTGAAAATTAGATCGTCAAAACTTTGTCGAGGAAAACCCCTAGTAAATATATCTACAACTTGCTCTTTTGTTGGAACGTAAACTATACAAATAGTTTCATTTTCAAATAGTTTATCAACTTCCGCATATTTTGTTCTATCATGTTGAATTAGATTGAGAGAGATATTGATGGCAATTTTATTGTCACAGTAAAATTTAATTGATAACTTAACTAAAATTTGAAATTCCATTAACAGATTTCTTAACCACAATGCATCACACATTCTTTATACAACTACTCTAAATTCAGCTTCAACACTACTCTTAGTTACAACATTTTGTTTTTTACTTCTCTAGTCACTAAGTTTTTAAAGAAAAGGGTAGAAAATCCGATATTTGATCATCTGTCTTCGATTGAACTAGTCCAGTCAGCATCAATAAAAAATTCTCTATTTTTGATTTTGTTTCTTTTGGATAACAAGCTTTTTCTGAGAACTTTATACACTGCTTCAATATGACCTTTCTTTGAAAGATGAAAGTGTTGACTTACTACAGTAACTGCAAAAACGATGTCAAACTTAATATGAAATAAATATATTAGTTTTCTTACTAGTCTCTGGTACCTTTCTTTGTCAACTAACTCTTTGAAGTCTTCTAATTTCTTTACCATTTCAATTGGAGTATCGCTTCGTTTGCATCCAAGTATACCTATCTCGTTAAAGAGATCAAGAACATACTTAGGTTAGAGAAATTAATTCCCCTTTATGACCTTGCTACTTCCATTCCCAAAATGTATCATATTTGTCCTAAATCCTTATTTAAATTCAGTTGCTAAGTTCCTTTTTAGTCTCTCAATTTATTCCAAGTTGTCTTCAATAACTGTACATAATCAAGATTGATTTCTTCCCATCTTCACTATGTTGGAAGAACAATATATGATCTCATTGTCCTTACTGATACCCTTGTTTTCGTATTACTTTCGTAAACCTCTCAAACCACGCTTTTGATGATTGTTTGAGACCATACAATGAATTTTTCAATTTGTACACTATGTTTGAATTTCCTTTACCAAACCTAATGGCATGGTCATAAAGATTCTTCTAGAACACCATTTAGGAAGACATTTTTTATATTCAGTTGTTAGAGAGGCCAATCAAGACCAGCTGCTAATGACAACAGTACCTTTACTGTGTTTAGTTTGTCAACTAATACAAATGTTTCTATGTAATCAATTTCATAGGTTTGTGTAAACTCCTTTACAACCAGACGGCTTTGTACCGCGCTATTATCCCATCAGCTTTATATTCTATCATGAATATGGGTATCTTCCCTTTTAATAGTTCTGTTACATCCCAAGTTTCATTTTTTACTAGTGCCTTTATGTTTCCATAACAGCATCTCTCCATTCTAGAACTTTAAGAGCCACATGGACATTTTTTGGAATTTCTGTTCTGTCAAGTTTAGAGGTAAAAATACGAAACCAAATACACAGAGTACTATAAGAAATAAATTTAAATATTTAATGAAGCAACAAGAACGAGTTGATTTTCCCAAGACAATGGGCAAATCACAAGATAGAGGAGAATCAGAATTACCTAGTGTGGAAATTTCTTTTTGGATATTTAGATCTATCACTAGTTCTGACTCTCTTGGTGCATTAAGTGTGAAGTTTTTCATATCTTTTAACTTAGGGGTCTGTGAATAAATAATCTATCTCTTTCTTGATTTAAATTTCCTTCTTTAGGTGGCACATCAAAACCGGATAGGATATGTTGTTCACTATTTGTAATGGATTCAATAGGGTTAAAACTTAAGTGACAATGATCTTTTTAATAGAAGGATCATAGCACTTGTATCCTTTTGAGTCAGAGAATAAACACACTTGTTTGCTTTAGGATCTAACTTGGATCTATTATATGAGTGAATATGAACAAATACAATACAACTGTATGGTTTAAGGGGGGAGTTTAGACCAAAGGTGTGACGTGGGAAAACAATTTTGAAATTTTTGAAACACTGTTTTGAAGGAAAGAACATGTCTTGTCATCCTATTAATCAGATAGGTGGTAGTTAAAACTACATCTCCCAAAATTTTTTTGGTATATTCGTGGTAAATATCAAAGCTCTACCTTCAAAAGGTGTCAGTTTTTCTATTCAGATATCCCATTTTGTCGTAAGCTTGAACATTCAAAAGACAAAATGTTAGGGAATTCATAGGAAACCATCTAATTGTAAACCAAGGAAAAATAGAATCCAAATTTATGAGACATCAACTAAATAACAAAAACCCCAAGAAACCTCAACTTCAAAGGGAGCATTTAATCCAGAACAACTTGACCAACTTTATAGATTTTTTTTCCGATATGCATAGTTATTATCAGTCATCCTCTTCAGCCTCAATAGCTTATAAATGTATTTATTTAAATGCCTTATCCACTATCCCATAATCCAAAAATCCTTGGATCAATGATTCTGGTGCCTCTGATCACATGCCTAATACCTATCACTTGTTTACCTTTGACACACCTTGTATTGATCATCTTAAAGTTAGAGTAGCAGATAGATCCCTATCAACCATTGTTGATAAAGGAAATATCCAAATTTTTGACTATACATGCCTCAAATCTGTCCACCATGTTTCAAACTTATCTTGTAATTTAATATTCATTAGTCAATTAACACAAGACTCAAATTACTCTGCTGAGTTTTTTCCTTCTTATTGTGTTTTTCAGAACTTATCTTCAAGGAAGACAATTAGTAGTACTAAAAGGTGTGAAGGATTTTACTATTTTAATAAGACCAATATAAGTGAAAATAGTAAATTTGTGATTTGTGATTCTACATCAATTTCTAGGAATAATGAACTTATGTTGTGGCATTATAAAATGGGTCACTTTAATTTTCAATATTTAAAACATTTGTTTCCATTTATGTTTTCAAATAAAGCTTTTAATTTTCAATAAGAAATGTATAAACTTACAAAACACCAACGTCATTCATTCTCAAATATCCAATATAAATCATCCAAAGCTTTTAGTTTAATTCACAACAACATTTGGGGACTCTCTCGTTCTCCTACCCACTCTCACTATAAGTGGTTTGTTACATTTATTGATGACCATACTAGAGTATATCCAATATAAATCATCCAAAGCTTTTAGTTTAATTCAGAGGACCCTCTCGTTATCCTACTCACACTCACTGTAAGTGGTTTGTTACATCTATTAATGACCATACTAGAGTATATTGGGTTTATCTATTTAAAGAAAAAACCGAGGTTTGTGATATTTACATTCATTTTCACTTGATGATACAAATACAATTTCAAACACAAATCTGGCTCAGAGAAGCCATTATTTAAAAAACATGGGATAGTGCACCAAAGCCCTTATGTCTACACACCTCAACAAAATAGGATAACTGAATGAAAAAATAGACACCTTTTAGAGGTAGCTCGAGTTTTGATGTTCACTACGAATATGCCAAAAACATGGTGGGGGGATGCAGTTTTAATTGCCACATATCTGATTAATAGGATGCGAAGCTATGTTCTTTCCTTCGAAACAACCATTAAAAAATTTCAAAATTGTTTTCCCACATCACACCTTCAGTTTGAACTCCCCCTTAAGGTGTTCGGGAAATACCGTATTTGTTCATATTCACATATAGCAGGTTCAAGTTAGATCCTAAAGCAACCAAGTATGTTTTTGTTAAGTATTCTCCTACTTAAAAAGGGTACAAGTGCTATGATCCCTTTATAAAAAGGATCATTGTTAGTTGGAATGTTACTTTCTTTGAAGACGCACCTTACCATTAGGAATGGGCAAAAAAAATACGAGTTCGATTATCCGTACCATCGGTTCGGTTTTTATCCAATAAATTTCAAATACGGGTACGATTTCAGGTAAAAACCAAACATGAAACAACGGGTATAATTATACTAATAACTGTACCCATTCGTATCCAAAATTAATTATATTTATTTAATTAATTTATATATTTATTAAATTAAATTATATATTAATTAATAATTAGGGTATATTAAGAAATTTTTAAAAAAGTTGGGAAAAATGGTCTTTTTGAGTATTTTTTTAATAACTGTTCAAACCGTTACCCGCGGATAAAAAACTTTCTTCGAACCGTAACGATTTTTGAAAGATTTCGAATACAGATTTTATAATTCAATTCGAGGATATTTTTATCAATAACTATCCCCACCCATACTCTTGCCCGTTGCTACTTACCATTAAAAGCCCTCTTTTCAGGGGGAATATAAGTGAAGAAAGCTTTATTGATTAATACTTGAATCACCTGAATTTTAACACTATTCACAAATAATGAACAATCTAATACAAAGTGAAGAACCTACTATCCCATCCGATTCTATTTAGCCACTTAAAAAAAACAACTTAAATCAAGAAAGAGATACAAAAAAACAAAGAGGTAATTATTTTCTCACGAAGGCCTACGTTAAAAGATAGGAAAAACTTCAAACTTGATACATCAAGAGTCAGCACCGATGATAGATCCAAATATCCAAAATGAAATTTCCACACCAAGTAAGTTTGATTCTCCTCTATCTTGTGATATACCCATTGCCTTGAGAAAAGCAACTCGATCTTGTAAACTTCATCCCATTTCCAAATTCATTTCTTATAATACTTTGTCTACTAGGTTTCGTACTTTTACCTCTTTCTTGACAAAACAAAAATTCTAAAAAATATCCACAAAGCTCTTACAATCCTTGAATGGAGAGACATTCTCATAAAGAAGTAAGGGCACTAGAAAAAAAAGGACTTCAGATGTAACGAAACTATCAAAAGAGAAGATATCAGCTAGCTGTAAGTGGGTATTCACGATAAAATATAAAACTGATTAGACAATAGAGCGATACAAAACCCGTCTAGTCGCAAAGGGATTTTCATAAACCTATGGAATAGACTAGACAAACATTTGCATTAGTTGCAAAACTAAACACAATAAGGGTACTCCTATCACTAGCAACAAGTCTCAATTGACCTCCAACAACTAGATATCAAAAATGCATTCTTAAATGGAATTCTAGAAGAAGAAATCTTTATGATCATGCCACCAGGATTTGGTAAACGAAATTCAAACATAGTGTGCAAATTGAAAAAATCATTGTATGTCTCAAACAATCACCAAGAGCGTGGTTTGATAGGTTTGCAAAAGTGATATGAAAACAAAGGTATCAATAAAGACAATCATATCATACATTGTTCTTCCAATATAGAGAATATGATAAAAAAGCAATCTTGATTGTGTACATTGATAATATAATCCTGATCGAAGACAATTGAGAAGAAATTGAGAGACTAAACAGGAACTTAGCAACCGAATTTGAAATCAAAGATTTAGAATAAATATGATACTTCTTAGGAATGGAAGTATGATAAAAAAGGGAAATCAGTATCTCTCAACGTAAGTATGTTCGTGATCTCCTTACCGAGACGGATATGCTTGAATGCAAACCAAGCGATACTCTAATTGAAATGGGAAAGAAATCAGAAGACTTGGGAGAGTTAGTTGACAAATAAAGGTACTAGAGACTAGTAAGAAAACTGATATATCTATCTTATACTAGGCCTAACATCGCATTTGTAGTTAGTGTCGTAAGTCAACACATGCATCTCTCAAAGAAAGCTTATCTTAAAGCAATGTATAGAGTTCTCAGATACCATAAAAGATCACCAAGTAAAGGCTTGTTCTTCAAAAGAAATGTAGTTAAATATATACAAGTTTTCACTGATGCTGACTGGACAAGTTCAATCGAAGACAAACGGTCCGCTATCGAATATTGTACCTTTATCTTTGAAAACTTAGTGACTTGGAGAAGTAAAAAACAAAATATTGTTGCCAGGAGTAGTGCTAAAGTTGAATTCAAGGCAGTTACACAAGTGTAAAGTATTGTGGTTAAGAAAACTGTTAATGAAACTTCAAATTTCAGTTAAGTTATCAATTAAACATTACTATGACAATAAAGTTACCATCAACATCTTCTTTAATCCAATTCAACATGATACGACGAAGCATGTGGAAGTTGGCAGACACTTCATCAAAGAAATAGTTAAAAATGAAACTTTATGTATGATTTATGTTACAACAAAAAAGCAAGTTGTAGATATTTTTACTAAGGGACTTCCTCGACAAAGTTTCAATGATTTTATTTTCAAGTTGGCTATGATCAATACTTATGATCTAACTTAAGGAAAATTCCGAAATATCTGAGATATGTAATTAATAGTAATTAGGGAGGTGATTAAGGAGATTTATAATTATTAACATTATTATAGGCTCATTTATTCTGATTTATTTTGTATTAATCAGGAAAATTCTGTTTCATATTTTACTATCCTAGTTTTACTATAAAATTGTAAGTAAGACATTGTAAAGTTACAAAAATAAATGCACAGTATTTTCAATTCCTCTTTTCCATAAAAATTTGGGTAAATACATGCTCATTTAGCCTAAATCTTGAGAACCCAACATGCCATATAGAAACTTATAACAGACTGCATCAAATAATATTAAATAATAATCATAGAGCAATTACACATTACGGGACTAAAATAAAAGTTTTCATTTTATTATTTTTATTTGTGACATGAATGTGTTTGTTATTGAATATCAATAAATGAAATTTGGGGTTTTGTAGCTGACTACTTGAACTGACCTCTCTGTTTAGGATATAAATATCATCCATTTAGATGGTATGTTAATTATTTGTAGAACTTAAAAATGTCAAAAGGTGCAAAAATAGGTAGACGTAGAGATAGAGGTAGAGTTGGATTTTCAATTCCTCTAGGTGGAGGTGGAGATGTTTACTTTATCATGTTTTAGATGTATTAGTGGTTATTGGATTGCTATATCATCAATTATATAAGGTTATTCTGATGTTATTTTGTGATAATTTGCCTTTTATTGTTTATTTATAAGTTTCAATTTTAAATTTTGTTTTATTTTAGGCTTAAACCTCATAAGGTCTCAAGACTTATGCCCCGCCTAAGTGGAATAGGTATGCATTGAGACTAGAACAAGCCTTTTAAAAATTGCATGTAAATATAGAATGAAGTAGATGAGCTGCCATCTCTAAGAGATAAATCATAATAACATCCTTTGATTTCCCTTATCAAACAAAGACGTTTCGTCTAACCTGCTCTAATTTTCTCAGCTAAACTAACTAAAAATACATTAAAGTTGACAAAAAGGGAACGAAAAATGTACCACATAATAAGAATCATCTCAAGTATTTATAAATTTTTCATTTCTTGCAACATCTACAAAAGGTAACCCCCTAAGACAATTCATACTCTAAAATTTTGATTGTGTATTTTGTTTTTTTTACTAAATAGAAAATAAAAGCAATACTTTTTAATCAATTATAATTTGATAGAACTCAAGTTTTCCTTCATGATTCCATTAATATATTGTTTCTTTTGTCAAGTATCAACACAAAAGAGTTTTGACTGATTTATATTCACATATCAATTGAATTGAAAAGGAAATCTCAGTATTCCTCTCAGTTAAAGCATGAATACTTAGCAAGTACCTTACGGACAACTTCAAGCATCTGATAATTACCACTCCATCGGGCTGAAGCATCTAGAGGAAATTTCCAGCTCCCTTCTTGATAAGCTGTTGTTAATCTAAGGAAATCCTCAGAGATCTCAGCAGATGTATTTAACCCCAGCACAAACTCCCGAATCTTTGAGATTATTGGTTTGGTGGTTCGTAAGCCATCATCAATGATCAAGTTCAAAGTACGTGCAGCACAAGGAATATAACAGAAGGGCCCCACTTTCTGGCCATCCAAATCCTCTTTCAAACTATGGCTAGCATGGATGGCAATTTGACTATTATCATGAGTGCAAGAAAGGACTCTACTCTCAATATTGTACATCTTAATGACTGATACCAGGGACTGATATATCTCGGCACCTCCACAAGGATAAGGTATGTGACAAATATCAAGCAGCGCCTTTTGGGAAGACCAAGTTTCAGCAATCCAATGGCACGTGACACTCATGTAGAAAATTTGTTCGTATGATGACCAAAAATCAAGTGTGATTGAGAATTTAGAAGAAACCTGAACCAAAGTGGCTCTTATATCTTCCCGCATACTCCTAAAAATGTCATGGAACACTGCTTTATATCTATCAACTGGCCATAGTTGTATAGACGGATTCAAAAACTTATAAGAGTTAGTTAACCACTTTTCTTCTAATGTCGAAGGAGGCAAACAAGCTAAAATAAGCCAATTGATGAGCAACCAATTCAAATGATCATAATCTAGCTTAGTTGTTTTTGCTTGAGATTGAGATTTCTTGACAATGGTGACAGGCTTTGGTGTTGAATTAGTGATGGCATCTTCTGACTTATCATATCCTGGGTGCCGATTAGTAAGGTGCCGACCCAAATTGCCTACACAAATGAAAGTTGGGAAATCCATGGCATTAGGATTGTTGTTTTCTATTGGAAACACTAGGATTATCAGTATGTAATGCTTAATGAAGTCTTGCTTGTAACTGAAAGGTGGAAAAACCTTAATGAACTCTATATCGCTAAACCTCGCTCTGTTTTCAGTTTTATATCTTTTATTTTTTTGGTCCACCGTTATGAAATTTATCCTAAATTTTGAAAACTAATTTTTAAGTTGAAAATGATGCAGTTGATGATCACCTTAACATTACAACCTTTAGCTTCTTACAGGACATAGAACAAATCTGCAGTTTGATAACTTAAGATCCAGATCATGGAGAAAAACATGCAATCAAAAAACAATTATTAGATAATGAGGTACTTAAGTTTTATGCCCACAATGTATGGGGCAATTTACAAAAATAACCAAAAACATTTACTTTGTTGCAATTATGCCAACAAAATGATAAAGCATGTCTAACAATATGTGTTTTTAAAGTTACAATTATACCCACAACGTATGGATAATAATGCAATTATGCCCAAAGTTAAGCATGTTTTTATCATTATCCACATGTTGTGGGCATAATTGCAACAAAATAAACATTTTGAACATTCTTCCAAATTGTCCTATACGTTGTAGGCATAAAACGTAATTAACCCTAAATAATATGAATAATGAGCACAATCTGAAGCATAAAGCTTCACCAAAGTGTGCAAAGAGAAATTACCGGTGGCAGTGGCAATAGAATAGCTCTGTCCACAAAATTTACATTTGCGACTCTTTCCATCTGGTGCAGTCTCGAAGAACTTAAGATAAACTGATGTCATTGTCTTCTTCCTTTGTTTTACTGAAGGAATGGCATTTCCCTTGTCTGAAGAACCCATTCCAGTATCCACTGGATCCATTGGAATGATTGCCAAATCCATCACAGATTTTGGTTCCATATCTACACCAGATAGCAACATATATAACTATTAGAAACTTATTGAAAGATGTTCTCTCTTGATACCTAAAAAGAAACACAAGTAGCAAACATATCATGGATGCAGGTGTGCAGACAAAAAAAAAAGGTTCTATAATGGGGTTCGCTCCCTTGGTAGTACCACAATTCTACTTTTAGTATCCTTTTTTACCCATAATTTTGAGGTGATACCTTAGTGGTACCCCCATTTAAAAAAGGTAACAATTTGACACAATTTGTCATTTAATTGGAGATTTTTCACATGTGTAATAATACATATGCGACATTCAGAATGCATTTTTCGGATAATTAATTAATTAAACGATATTCATACGTTAATTGATTATTTGAGAATACTATCTATCATACATGTATTACTACACATGTAAAAATCCTCAATTAAATGACAAATTGTACTAAATTGATACTTTTTTTTAAATGGGGGTACCACTAAGATACCACCTCAAAAATATGGATAAAAAATACTGCCAAAAGTAGAATTATGATACTACTAAGGTAGCAAACCCTCGATAATGAAATGAAGTTTCATTTGAGGATATGTGGTAGCAAGTCAAGCTTTAGCAATTAAGCAAAGGAGAGAGTAAAAAAAACATTTTTACTGTTTGATCATATGCACAACTATTTTAAATTTTATATTAAAGAAAAATTGACAACTGCATCCATTGTGTTTTCTTTCTTATATCTCTTCATGAATGAAACATGGCAATGCATCATTTTTATCTCTAGTGATGGGGAGCACCATTGAATAACAACTGATCAGGTTACAATAATTGAGAGCCACCCTTAAACTCAATAAAGCATCCTAACATTTTCACAATAAGTAAATAGCATTAACGCAACACCGAATTATCAGTACAAAAGATAAGTAAATTTGATGGCAATAAAAATCAAATTCACTATTCCCACCAAGAAACTGTAGAAATCATACGGTATAGTACATTGGACAAGAATCATGACATCCTGTGATGACAATATAAACAGAGATGCCTATGGTAGCTTAATGATGTAGGTGACAAAACTTCAACTCAAGATTCTAGCAATGATGCATTTTATAGCTTTTCGCATTTATTGATCTAACATCATTAAGTGTTTGACACAGTAAAGATCCTAGATGCTTTGTTCCAAGAATAAGACACTGGGATACCAAGTGAAGTGAGACAGCCACATCATACAGTTAAGGATAATACTCAGCAGAGAAAGAGGACTTTGCTTTATAAAGTCATGGATGTGGATGGACAGACATAGTTGAGCCTTCGAGGACCATGGTGATTTTGATACTTGAAACTCATATTTTCCAATGATGATTGATAATTTCAAAATAGCAACAAATAAGTCAATGCTAAAAGAATATCAAGATATGAATGAATCTGTGTAAATGGGAAGCAGTTAATGAATTCAAAATTTGAATAGAGGCCAAAATTGAAGAAGCATCTGCACATATTCCATGATTTTAACCAATTCTATATTCCAATAGTATCTACTTGTATTCTATATTCTTTCCAAAGGATCTACTTGTATTCTATATTCTTTCCAAAGGAAACCGAATTATCGCTGATACTAAACATTGTAATCCACTGATAAGATTATCGTTGAGTAAATATAGATCGGTGGATCTAACTAAGATCTCAAAAGCAAAGCAAAAGTATTCTCTCTCTCTCTCTCTCTCTCTCTTCTTTCTATGAAAAAAATTAAAAAAAAATTTGGGTTACATTTCAAGTTCTGAACAACTACTTTTCGTGTCTTTTATTTTGCATTTTAATTCATTTAAGAATAAGGATTGAGTTTTTGTTTCTGGTAATGTCTCCAAAACACTAGCTCAAGTGTTTCTCTAGTATATGTTTCTTAAATAAAGATTAAATCTTTTAATCTAATTACCGTGTATTTCAAAACAATTGTGTTTTCACATCTGTTAATTTTCTTTTGGGTATTGCAACTTTAGCTATAAACAAAGTGAATCGTGCTCTTTAGACTGTCCTTTCATAAAAAAGATCAAAACTTTGTTTCTAAAAACTGTCTCCAAAACAATGGTTTTTCACTAGGTTCAAGTTTAATACTATACTCTTTGACTACTCTTCTCTACTCTCTGTTTTAAAAAATGCAAAGATCGTTTTTATACACACACACACACACATATATATATATATATCGATTTCCTGATTTTCTTTGCATAATATGTCCTTATTTTTGATTCATTTGAATTATATGTGTATTCTTCTAATTCTTTATTCAAATTTTGTCTATGGCTCCTGCATTTTTTTTTTCAATATATAAACTACCCCTTTTTAAAATAACCACCCATAACTGCATTATTAGAAAAAAAAACTACCCATAACTTATAAAAAAAATATTTAACTGCTCTAATATTGCTAATAAGTTAATGACTACTTTTTCCCCTTCTTTTCTAAATTGACCCCTTTTAAATTGCTTTGAAATAATTTTAATTTATTTATTTTCCTGTCTACTTTCTTTCTTTTTCCTAAACTAACTGCAATTCATTCAAAAACAAAAACAAAAACTAACTACAATTTGTGAAGACTAAGCTACTAATAATTTCTTTAAAACGTTTGCGGTTGAATTTACATTATTATTCAAAGTAAAAGGATTATTCTTGTAAAAGCAGATTCAATTATTTAAGTAATGAGTTAAATTCTGATACAAAGGATGATATGTCGGTAAATATACAATAAATTTTTAATTATGTCCAATCACGGACAGCTTCATGCACTTTCTCAATGAACAAACACATTTGAACTTTGTCTATCATTCCCAATAAATACATCCATAATTATACAAACAATTGCCTCTCAATTCTTGCTAATGTTTTCCAATTTTCAAAAACTAATGTTTTCTAACTTCCTAAAACTTCCTCTCATTGTTTTAATTATAAAACCAACTTTTTAATTTTAATTTCCCAAAAACTATTTTTAATATTAAGAAAACTATTTTTATTTGATTTATTGATTTTTCTACTTATTATTATTATTATAGAATTTATTATCTACATACAAATTGCATTCAAAATAAAATCTTTCCAACAACTTAGCAAATTTTTTTTTTACGTTTCAAACTATTTTTTATTACTTTTTAATAGGAAATAACTATTTAATTTTTAATTTTTTTCTGATATTATCTACAAAATATTAAAACAAACTTTTGAGACTAACTATTAATTATTCATCAACAAAAAAATTAATCAAATTCCTCAATTATATAATCAAAAGTTAAAAAAAAATTGTGTTCAAAATCGATTTTTAAAGATATTTTGTTAGTCACATAAGCAAGTATTTATGCCATTTTTTGTCCTAGTGTAATTTTTCTTGCCAGCATTGGCAATTTATAAATGTTGCATGTTCTAATCAACATGCACGGATGAAGTCAAAATCACAATAATCTCTCATGAAATTTTACAATCTCATTACTCGACCTAAGAAAAGGTCTGAAGAATTATTTCCTAATGTACAAGTACATTGGTGTGATACCTTTAAAGTGCTCGAATGAGTGCTCAGCAACTCAATAACTCAGTCACCGTTATTTAATTGAATATATACCCTTCTATTAAGCTATAAATTTTGTTTTTATTTGTAAATGTTTATGGTACTTTCTTATATTTTTTAAGTTTTAAACTACTTGTATTAGGACCTTTCCTTTGTTATCAATGTAAGTATTTCCTTATTGTTGTAAAAAAAATACATGTTAACAAGCATTATCAATTCACTGTAATGAAGAGTAATCATGCAATAAGCCTGCTGCTTGAGAAAATTGTTGTTTTTCCAGATCCATCAATCCAGACTACAGATATTTTCACCTTCTAGTCCTTTCTTTTTCGTGGGTACCAAGTGAATATATGAATATGAGAACAAACAATAAACAATCAAAATATCCACAGACAACTCTAAGCATCAAGCATTAGAGTATTAAGCAACGAACACTCGAACAATTTCACTAGGAACAGAAAGTTGCAACTCTTCTGTAAATATAAGAGCCAGCTAAAACACCCAAAAAGTGAATATAGATTAAGATAAATAAAAGGGTAAATATTCTACGTCCCACCATAAGTTTTAACTTATTTTCAATTTATTCTTACTTTCTTTCCTATTTGGTATTTTATACTGTCATTTCAACGTCACTTAGCGTCACTTAGATATTTTTAGTTGAAATTGACATTATTGTATCTTCATGGATTAAGTCACTTCGAGCTATTGAATTGAGAGGTTTCAATTTTTCATCGAGTTGGACAAAGAGGGATTGGTCTCATATGATAATCTTGTAACTTATTTCTTATGAACATTATTTTGACCTATAACTTACTATTCTTTTAAGTGTTAATTTTATGTTTTATTTTAGTATCATTGAAGGATATTTTAGTGTTTTGTAGGTTAATATGCTTATGAAAGAATATTGGATGAACACGAGCAAAGAGTGAAAAAGGAGTGAGAAATGATAACTCAGACAAGTCAGAACAAATCAGAATATAAAAAATTAAAAAACTAGTGCGCATCGCGACCCAGATACATGCATGCCGTGGCAAGGTGCTCTTTGTTGACATTCATACAAAACGCGTTTTACTGAAAACCTAACTTATAAATACAATATAAATCCTCTTAAACATATCTAACTACTTATAGCCGAATTCCACCTTCCACAACATAGAAATTATAGATAAAGCTCCCAATTGTGAAGTATTTTCAAAGATTTGAAGAAGACAATCAACCAATTCAAGGATTTGGAAACACAAATTAAAATGGGTATTTTTATTATTAGATCTTTTTCTCGGTAATTTGTAATCTGGACATATCTTTTGTAATTGAATTAATTTTGTTAACTTAATTATGTTAGACTAAATTTTGTATACATGATTTTAGTTTTACTTCCATGATTAGAAGAACCATTTTATGATTTTATTAAAATAAAAGTTGACTTATTTATTGTTCATGTTTTTCATATCTTAATTATAAATTAATGATTGATCAAATCTTTATTTATAATCAAAGAGAACATTTTAGAACTAACCATTAAACACGTCATTTGTGCTTATGTATTTACGAACAAAAATCTAATTTAATTTCATTAATTTATGTTAAATTATATGATTTATATATTTCCCTTTAAGTTTACTAATTAATTGATTTCAAGTTCCATCACGTAAGTTATTGGTTAATTGAAAATTGTGAGGGCTCATCATAATCATTGTGGGTTTGCTTATTTAAATAGAAAAAAAATCAATAATTTTAATTTTTCGTAAAAATCATTTAATTCGTTCTTTCCATGAATAAATAGCTAGTTAATCTCTCATATTCGTTCATCCATATCAATTCGACCATAATTTACTTGCTTTATTTTAGTTAAATAATCTTAAAATTTACAATCTTTCTGATCAACAGATAATCGGTAGAATGTTTAAGCTTGTTTGTTTTAGCTGAACAAGAAATTATTTGACATTTTAAAATACATGTCAATTCCTTTAAAGGCTAACCTCGAGGTAATCTTATCCTTAGTTTACTATTAATTTATGAGCTTACCAGTAATTAAAATTTGTGCATTAATTTCGTCTAAATTAATGTAAATATTAACTAAAATACCTAATTAATTTAGGATTGAATACATAAAGTACCAAATTAATAAGAAAACTATTAAAGTATTTTAAATTAAAACAAAAAGTATACTCTAAATAAAATTTAAGAAATATCAAGAAGCAAGAATACCTTTAAATGTTTTGAAAGAATTATTTACACCCCAGTCCATTTGGTTTGGTGTTTTCCCAGTAACCGTACTTGCCTGGCCATAAAAAATTTCAACATGAGTTGTGGTTTATCATTTCTTCTATTTTCCAATTCACTACAAAAATCAGTCACTAACAATAATAAATAAGTAAATAAATCGATAAACAACAATTTATAACAAAATACTCACCCCAAAATTCATTGACGAGAACTTTGTAAATTAAAAGCCTGTCAGAGACTCTCACCAACTCCAGAAACTTCTTGATCCCTTGGCATAAACAATTTGCTAATTACAATAATATTTTTGAAAAACTGAAATTTGAGGCGACTCTAACTCATCTGACTCGGTCCCTATAGCTGAATCTCATCTAGTAAGAACAAGAAGAAGAGAGAGATAAAGTGAGAGAGGAGAAAACAAAAATGGAGGGAGATGAAGTTGAAAGAAATTGGATCGGCGCTAAAACTGAGCCGGATCAGAAGCCGAGAGAGAAAGTGTTACACAGACTAAGAAGCCAAAACAAAAGATCGGATCGGCTGATCGGTTTCTTTTCTTTTTTTCTTCTTTTTTATTTCAAATATGAAAATTGGGGTTTGGAGCTATTTGCAGAGCCGGGAGCGACGCTTCAAAGTCGTAGATCTCATATGCTGCTTTGCTGGCTCACTGTTTATTATTCACTCAAGTCGAAATCTAGAGAGAAATCTGTACGAGTCGATTAAGCCACTCGGACTCAGACTCAGACTCAGACTCGGTGGATTTATTTTTTTGTTTTATTTTATTGGAAAATCCAGTCTTTTATTTTAATTTTTAATAAAAAGTAGATAGTAAATACTCTAATTGAGTAAGCCAGAGCTTGAGTCTGAGATTTTGATCGTTAAGCTCCACGACCCCAGCTTGGCTCGTACCATTCAGGCTCTGACTTTGAGACTTGCGTTCAAACTTCAGAGTTTGTTTTTGTAAATACTAGTTTTGAATTTGTGCTTCTTCTTTTTATCTGTGCAAAGCACAGGTTAATATTTCAATATAATATTATTAAATTAAATAAATAATTTATTGTATAATATTTATCCATAAATTTATTTTATTAAATAAATTTACTTTTAAATATATATTTTAAAAATAGTTTGATAATAGAAAATTAGCGTAAAGATTCAAAAATTAAAAATTTAGGACGAAAGAATTTAGATTTAGTGTTAAAATACAAAGAAAATAAAATAAAATTATTATAAATAATAAATAATATAACTTCCAAGTATCAATAACTTTGATCATTTTTTTTGTTATAAACTAACACATTAGTTATCTTATTTGAAATTAATTATCTTATTTGAAATTGATACACTAGAATCACCTTAATTCTTAACAAATATTATACTTAATTTATTTTTAAATATTTTAATCACATAAAAGTGACTCAAATGTACAAAAATATAACTAAAGTATATTATTAATTAAGTATTGAAGTAATTTTAATATATTAATTTTAAATAAGTTTAATTTATAAAAAAATTATATAATAACACTTTTCTCGTATAAATAATATATATTGTGCTTCAAGTCATTGATTTTTAGAAATTAATATATATTTGTGATTATTTTAACATTCCTTACAATATCACAAATTGTAGTATTATAATAGTTTAATAAATCTCAGAGGTATTGAATTTAGCTTAATAATCTGTTACTTCCTTTAATCGATGACGATTATGTAACAAATTAAAATGATAATAGTAATTAATAAAAAGATTAGTTTCATTTATATTTAAAAAAATTGTGTGTTAAATAATAAATGAATTAATCTATATTGTTATTTGATATAATTAATAATTTATCTATAAAAATTAAGTTAATGATGTGTTAATCACTTGTATTTGTTTCGCGCAGAGTAAATATATACTACTCTTACTAAAATTATAATTTCATCTTTTTAAGCTTCATTATTTTTAAAGTTATTTTAATGTATGATACTTCAGAATTAACATGGATGCAAGTATTTATATTTAATATTTTTCAAATATTTATACATATTGTATAGAAGTATAAAAGCAATTCATTAAAAGAGCAAGAGTAATATCATGACTTTGGTAAAAAATATTTTGTAAGAGTAATATTGTGACTTTGGTGAAAAAAACATAGCAAGAAAAGTTCCCTAAGGCTTTTTATATGACTAATAAAAACAATAGTAATAAAATTCCAATAATTATTTTTATTGTTGCCATTACAAAATTGCAGAATTATTTATTATATTCTTAAAATAAATTATATTTTAGTATTATTATTATTGAATAAAATAATCATTATTAAAAAATCAAACTCAAAACATGCAACTCATTTGAGTATGTAGATGGTCTATGATTTGAATATCAATTATGGGTGTATAAATAGTGTAGTCATTTATAAAAATAAAAATAAAAACCTCATAAAATATGGTTATGTTATATCAATATTTATATCTAGTTTGAATTAATCTTATTTCATAATATATTTTGATCACTATTCATTTTATTGTTCATTTTTTCAATTTTTCATTTCCACGCCACTTGCAAATGCATTTGTGAAAATTGTATACATACTTGTAACATGTTATATGTTTGTGGAATTTTCACACTTATATATGTGTAAAAAACCACCCATGTAACTTCATTTTCTATACATGAATGTGAAATTGACATAACGTATCATCCTTTGTGAAATAATCTATATCTCAAACTTGATGATTTTTGTAATAAAAATTAATTGTAGTAGTAATAATTAGAGTTGTGTCAATATCGTTACACATAAACAATTACACATTCACACGTTCATGTATATTAGACGGCACTCAAACTTAAGTTCTTTTAGAGTTCACTCGTAACATATGTCACTATACTATAAGGCAATTGACCAAACTTTAATTTTTGTTGATTATTCACTTTCTCTTTCCTTTTCATTTAAGTTTGTTGATTCTTCTTCAGGGCGTGCACAATTAATGTGGTTGGTATATAAACAAATTTAAAAAATGAGCTTATTATGATGGTATGGAAAAATCTCAAACCTAAACTTGCATATACTATTTGTAAGAACGACATACAAATGGATCTATATAATCGGTTCAACTTGGTTGGTTTTCCATTTAAGTAGTTAATTTGTGGACTTATACGAGCAACAAAATCATGGAGCATGATGTTTAAAAAAGTCATCAAGTCATATGATTTTGATCAAAATGTCGATAAGCCTTGTGCATACAAACACATTAAGGATAACAAAGTAGTCTTCTTAATGCTTTATGTGACATTCTACTTATACCCCACGTTTGGTTGGAGGGAATGGAATGGAATCAGAATCGATTCCTTCCATTTTGTGTGTTTGGTTGGACGGAATGGAGGGCGGAATGGAATCTGATTACTAAAAGAGAAGGAATCACAATTCCTTCTCCCACCTTTGGTAATCATTATTCCATTCCCATCTAAACATTTTTTTCCAATTTTACCCTCACCTAAAATATAACCTTAAATTCAATTCCTAAATTCTCAAACCCAAAATTCCAAAACCTTAAACCCTAAACCCAAATCCTAAAATCCTAAAACCCTAAACCCTAAACCTCAAAACATAAATCCCAAAACCCTAAACACATAAATCCCAAATCCCTAAACCCTAAACCCTAAACCCTAAATCCCAAATTCCAAATCCTAAAACCCTAAATCCTAAACCCCAATCCCTAAACCCCAAATCCCTAAACCATAAACCCCAAATCCCAAATTCCAAATCCTAAAACCCTAAATCCTAAACCCCAAATCCCCAAATCCCTAAACTATAAACCCCAAATCCCAAATCCAAAAACCCTAAACCTTAAAACATAAATCCCAAAACCCTAAATTCCAAACCCTAAAACCCTAAACGTTAAACCCTAAAACCCTAAACCCCAAATCTCCAAATCTCTAAACCCTAAACCTTAAAACATAAATCCCAAAACCCAAAACCATAAAACATAAATCCCAAAACCCTAAACCCTAAACCCCAAATCCTAAAACCATAAACCCTAAACCTTAAACCTTAAAACCCTAAAACCCTAAACCCTAAATACAATATTCTAAAACCGTAAACTATTTTTAAAAAAATAATAATTTTTACCCTAAACCTTAACCTACAAATATAACACCAAATCCTAAATACCTAAATCCTAAAACACAGAGCCCAAACTTCTAAACCCTAAACCCTATTTAGAAAAATAATTATTTTAATAATTTATTTCTTTTTAATTAAGTAATACTTATTTAGAAAAATAATTATTTTATTAATGTTTTTTGTCCGACGAAAAATAGTAATTAAATGACATTATTTGAACTTTACAGCATGTAGGGGTATTAAGGTCATTTACAGCTTTTTTCATTCTATTCCAGTGGTAAACCAAACACTATAATCCTTATTCTGAGCTTGATTCCAGTGGTCAAACCAAAAAAAATTGTTTCCTTTTCATTCCATTCCATTCCGATTCCAATTCCGATTCCGATTCCATTCCACGAACCAAACGCCACCATAAAGAATAATGTACAATTATTTTCAAACATGAAGCACTGGCTAGCTAACCAATTCTAAATGAAAGGTTTTGCGAGAGACAAGTTATGTTCTTGGCATAAAAATCATTTGTTATCGCAAGTAATAGTTGTTAGCTATGTATTAAGCATCATACATCAATAATGTGCTAATACAATTCATGATGAAAATTCCAAGAAAGAAAATTTTCCTATTATATATGTATTTACTCTTTGTAATGAGCAGTGTCCTAAAAAAATGACTTAAGAGGAAAAGGATATAAGATGGGTGCCATATGCAGTAGTTAACAATTTGATGTATGACATATTATATACTAGTCTTGATATCTGCTATATAGTTAGCATAATTAGTAGGTATCAATCCAACCCAAGATTAGATAATAGGGTTGTAATTAAGTGCATTCTCAAGTTTTATCAAAATACGAGAAATTATATGTTAGTATATTATAGTGGTGATTTGAATACCATATAATATATATAGATTAATTTTCAGTCTTATAATGATTCTCGAAAATCTCGATCTAAATTATTGTCACTCTTGAAATTGGAGCCATAGATGGAGAATCATAAAGTATGGTTGTATAGCTTACTTTACCATAAATGTCAAGTATGTTTCTTCTTGGAATGCAAGAAAGCATGACGTAATTCTTTGAAAGCTATTGACTAATTTGGAAGTGGTTCCAATATGGATCAACCAGTAACACTTTATTGTAATAATAGTAAATCCATAAGAGGAAAAAACATATAGAATGAAAATGTCATTTGATAAGAGATAAGAGAGTCATCAAGGTCTGGCTTGAAAATATGTCTCATTTACATTAAGGCTACTAGAAGAATATTATTAGAGCCTTCAATGCAAATATCTATGTAACAATAACTTGACATTTCATATATTTGCATTAGTTGTTTAGTTATTTAAATACAAATATTAAAATTTTATGATTATTCTTGTTAGCCTAAACTCATTATATAAGAGAATATACGAGATAATTGAGTTTTAAGTCTAATAATCAAAATTAGTTCTTGGCAAATAGTTAAAGTCAGAATCTTTATAGATAAAGTCATTAGTATGTTCCATATTAATTTAGAATGGAATGACTATTACGTGGTATGCTTAAAAATCATTTAATTGATATATGTGTGTATATTTGATTGTATTCAATTAAAAAAATTTATTTAAGCATTTTTGTATCATTTTAATATTATTTAACACTAGTGGTTCCATATTAGAAGTTTTAAGGGAATGTGCTTGACATAGGGGTTCACACACGCTTATTCATCTCCCTTTAAAATGGATGTACACATATTGAGTAAAGTTTGATCAGTGATTATTGATAATATATATATTTCATAAATGCACCATGATGTGGTGGCTTAGCCTAGTCTAATGAAGAGGCGATTCACAGTTAGAGATAGTATAGTAAGTTATTGGATGTGATTACTAGTTAGTTGTACAATATTACCAAATAACAGTTACAAGATCTGTACAAACTAATGGATAATAACTCTTAATTACATAAAAAGTGTATTCAATTGTATACAAGATAGTTACTTTGATTAATAAATAAGTGCAGCACTATTACCTATACCTTTGCATTTTCGATAACCACCAAGTATGTTCTATGACAAACAGTTCTCCTTATAAATATATGCCTTAAGTGTAAGGGATTATTTATTTATCTAGTAAAATGTGAGCTCAATGATAGTTGGCCCCATCCTATGGATAAATGTTAGAAATATACAGAATTTCAAAGTGCATATTGAGATCAATTAAACTCTATATAAATACAACTATGATTAGTTAGCCTAAGAATTGATCCATCATACAATGAGGGGTAAAATTATCATTTAACCTATACCAAAATAATCAAAGAAAGATGATCTTAGAATTTGAAATTATGCATCTGTGATTATTCGGGAGTCATGTGTATCCACTATAGATCCCCACCTGGAGTTTCTGTAAGTTAAGTATCAAATACATATGAACGAAAAGTTAAACATGTGCAAATAGGTCATTTTCCAGTTAGGGACAGATGGTCCCAATATATTTTTGACAGGTATGTGCAAAATCAATTGTCATTTACCTTTCTAATTTTGATATAATTTTGTTTGGTTAAATATTTGATAATTTTTTAGAGAAATATTTTAGATACCAAATTTTATCAAAAATAAGTTAGAATAGAAATTAATTATGTTTATATTAGAATTACATGTGATGCAAACAGTGATGGGATTGCTAAATGTGCACCATATACACTTTATAAATATAGAGTTGGCACCTTATAATTTTTTATCCACTAATTTCACAAGTTATAACTCATTGAAATTGTGGAGTTTTTTCTAACATATTATTTGTTATAGGTATTAATAAAATTATACCCAACACATTATTTTCAAAAAGAGCTCAACTAAAAGTTCATTGTTCTATCTCTTATGTACCACCTGCATGCATAGATGTTTGCAAAATCTTGGCACGTGGTTATTTGAGCTCATTATAGAGGTTACACATCCATTAATTCTAAGCCTATTTAGAGGTAATATTTCCCTAATAAATGGCTATATAAGTCATAGTTGTAGAAAATAATACATAAACAAACAAGTTAAAAATAAAATTATTTTATTAAAATTAAAAATATACAAACAAAAATATATATATAAATTAAAATACATAATTTAAATAACATAAAATTTAAATATAGTAAATGATCGAGGCATGTGTATCACACAATATCCTTAAGATAATTTTTTCGTTCATTATGGGTGTAAGATAAATACGGAAACTTATCTCAAAGGATACGATGATCAAATAATAATAAACTTACATCATAGTTTATTATTTCATGGAATTTAAAGTATCTAAACTCTATTGAAGAAACATAACTACTCTAGATTAAAAAATACAAAAAAAAAAGTTTTTTTTTTACTTTCTTTTTCTTTCCTTTTTTCTTTCCTTTCTCTATCTTTCTATTTTTTTTTTCTTTTTTCTTCTCTTATTTTTACTTTATCTAGGAGAACAGAGAAGAGAAGATAGAAACTATTGATGAAGAAAAAAACTGAAATCATTTAAGCCAAAATAGAAATGAAAAAAGAACAGAAATGGAAATCATTTAAGACAAAGCATAAACGAAAAAGAAACTAAAACACATTAAAAATAGACAAAAATGAAAGAAAGAAAAAGGAATTGAAATAAATTAAAACAAGCTAGCCATTTCAACAATTTTAATTCAAAATTTTCCAACAATCCCCCACATGAATAAAAATTAACATAAATTTTAAATCAAAATTTGACACGAAAATAGAATTCAACGGATCGAAACCTAGATAGGATAAGTAGGTGTTATCTTTTGAGCCTTTCCCTGTGAAAGCATATTTACCTTACTGACTAACCAGTAGAAACAATGTCCTTGAACTATTCTACCATTTATGTAAGCGATTACATACTTCACACAAGAGTCTCTCCTGACACATTTTAGTTCTGACTGTTATATTCGTTTTGGCCACGAATATATACTTGGTTCTGTGAGAGTCTCTAAAGAATTAAGCCCTATATAATTCTCTTTCAAAGTGGCCTCATTCCTCTTTCACATAGGTAATCTCTTATCTTTAACTGTAATCCGCAAAAACTAACCCGCACACTTCGCTTGGTATTCTTTTTATAAGAATCATTAAAAGTCTTAACTTACCATGTATCTTACGGGTATCACTATTTTTATTATAGGAATGGACTTGAGGATAAACCCTCACAATAATCTTATTAAGTCTTTACAATTAGGTTGTCCCTTTGAACCTGGATCTTGTGATCTCTAGTCAAATAGACTAGGTTTCCTTTACAAATCTTTATTCATTCATGAGCTTGAGTCACATTTCTCTCGATGACTTATCAACTAACTCTTGATTTAACCCTGTAGTTAAGGGATTCGCTATGTTATCCTTAAACTTCACATAGTAAATAGAGATAACCCCAATTAAAAGTTGTTGTCTAATGGTATTATGTCTACGACGTATATGTCAAGACTTACCATTATACATATTACTTTGTGCCTACCAATAGTAGATTTACTATCACAATGAATGCATATTGCAGGTACATGCTTCATCCACTTAAGAATATCCTCTAAAACATTACGTAGCTATTCGACTTATTTACCACATTTATCCAAAGTGATAAACTCAAATTTCATCGTGGACCTAGTAATGCATGTCTGTTTAGAGAACTTCCATGAAACAGCTACACCACCTAGTATAAACACACATCCACTGGTAGACTTTGAGTCTTTCATATCAAATATCCAATTTGCATCAATGTATCCTTCTAATATAGCTGAATATCATGTATAGTGCAATTCATAATTACGTGTATATCTTAAGTATCTAAGTAGTCTTGTAATACCTTTGTCAGTGATCAGATCCTATTTTACTAGTATACCTACTTAGTTTGCTTACAACATAAACTATGTTTGGTCTCATACAACTCATAAAGTGCATAAGACTTCCTATCACTCTAGAATATTTTAGTTGAGATACATTCTCACTTTTATTCTTAGATAGGCGTAGATTTACGTCTACTAGTGTTCTTAGAATTCTAGAATCACCCTTGTTGAATTTCTCAAGTATTTTGTGAACATAATGATATTGACTTAGAATCAAACTGCTTGATATCTTAATTCCCATAATTACATCAATAGGCCCCATATCTTTGTCAAACCTTGAATTCAACACAATATTAGTAGATTTGATCATTACTACCCACAATTAGCATGTCATTAACGTATAGACACAAGATAATGTAACCATCTTCTTTGTCCTTGACATAAACACATTTTTCACATTCGTTGCTTTTAAATTCATTTGTCCTCGTGACATTATCAAAATTTTCATGCTATTGTTTTGGTACTTGTTTCAAGCCATATAAAAACTTCACCAACTTACAAACCTTTCATTCTTACCCTAGGCATGAAAATCCCTTAGGTTGGTCCATGTAGATTTCTTCATCTAACTCTCCATTTAAAAAGGCTATCTTTACATCGATTTGATATATTTCAAGATTTCATAGAATAGTCATAGCAATTATCATCCTCATAGATGCTATTCTCATTATAGGAGAATAAATTATATAATAATTAAAAGAGAAACAAAGATATAGTAATAAAGCGAAACAAATAATAAATTATGAAATAATAGAAGCAATATTAATAAATGGTAAAGGGGATTAATAAAGAGATGTAAAAGATGAGCGGTAATTATAGTATAATATATATAGTAGAGTGTATATATATAATAGAACATATAAATATAACATATTATCAATAATTTGTTCATCCCAAAATATTTATTATAAAAAATTTGGTATTTGTTTGTCCAAAAAATTAGAAAAAAAATAAAAATTATCTTAAAATTGTAGGAAATGCTACACGCACAAACAAGTTAAAAATAAAATTATTTTGTTAAAATTAAAAATACATAAATTAAAATACACAATTTAAATATAGTAAAGGATCGAGACTTGTGTATCACACAATATCTTTAAGATAATTTTTCTACTCACTATAGGTGTTAGAGAAATATGAAAAATTATCTCCTAAGATAAAATGATCAAATAATAATAAACTTATACCATAGTTTATTATATCATGAACTTTTAAGTATCTGAACTCTATTGAAGGAACCTAACTCTAGATTAAAACAAATACAAAAATTTCCTTTTTTTCTCTCTCTTTTCTTTTTCCTTATTTTCTCCTTTTTCTTTTTCATCTCTTGTCTTTACTTTATATAGGAGAACAGAGAAGAAAAGATGGAAACTACTGATGAAAAAAAAACTAAAACATAACAGAAACAAAAATCATTTAAGACATAATGGAAACGAAAAAAAAAAGAAACCGAAACATTAAAAATAGACAGAAATGGAGCTCTCTTAAAATGGAGCTCTCTTAAAATGTCTAACACATTTTCCTTTACCATTTCACTTCATCTCCTATATAGCTTATATCTTTATTTTCATTGCTGACTTAGGCATCAGAGGGAGTGTTTCTTTGGGGCATTCATCCTTTTGACTTGATTTTATGTCTTTGCAAATCTCATCTATATCAAACTATCATATAATCAACCCTTCTGACCTTCATAAATGTTGTGTACATAATATTTTGGTGAATACCATAAGGCTTCTTCCATTTAGCTGATTATTTGGCTATGATCAAAACTCTCTATCTTTCTCCTCAATTTTTTTTATCTTCCCTTTAGGATCTTTTTGCAAAAAAATAATTATGAATAAATTCCAAATTTTACTACGAGACATCCTGATAAATACATAAATACATTAAAATTTATATATCATTAAAAATATCTAAAATTATAAAATTACCCTTACCATCCCTCATCCAATTTCTCTCTCAACCATCCCTTTCTCACGTGACCCATTGCTCTCTCTAAGACATGCAAAGCAATGCCACAATAACCACCATGTGATGAAATTATCTACACATCAATAATAGAGCTAGGACCATCAAATACCAGTCATCAATTTCTACTCAATCAATCACTAGTTCAAAATTTCGGTATATTTTGAATCATTAGCTTATTTTGGTTTAAAATATAAGTCTAACTGATTGTGATGTAATTAAAATTTTAATTGTTTGTTAGATGTAGATTGTTAAAATGGATTATGGTTACAAAATAGGCATATTGTAGAGATTTTTGATTTTTTAATCTATAAAAATCATGATGAGGAGGAAGAAGATGACAATGTGTAGGTTTGGTTGGGGGTACCGAACATCCTTATTATATTCATTGGGGATACCGAACATCCTTGTAAGATTCATTTGGGAGTACCAAACCTACCTGTTAGGTTAGGCTAAAGGTACTGAACCTATACTAGGTTTTTTTATGGATTTTTCTAATGTAGTTGTAGCTTTGCTGTTTAAAATATCTATTTAATTGTGTTATTCTTACTTTATGTATGAGTAAGCAACCACAAAATGCTTCTCATAGAAAAAAAGAAACAAAGAAATGTATTAAGTTGAAGGACTTTTTTATAGGAGGAAAATAACAAGACAAAGATGAGAAATGAAGCCTTCAAAAGTTTCTATGGATATGAAATTGCCTTTTATAGAAAGCATAATTGAGCCTTATTTAGAAAAATCATGTGCACATTTTGATATTCATGTGGAGATAGAACATAAAGAAGAGGTTCGATATTGTGAAGAAGATAGATGACCTAATGTTAGTGTAGATGCAAAGATAGGAGAGTCGTCCTCATTTTTTGTTGTTCCATTGAATTTATCTATGTTAAAGAGTTTTGAAACTCATATATAAAAAAAATATGGGTAAACAATGTAAGTATGATTAAACTTTTCTATACTAATTATCAATTATATTTGAATAAGAATTTTGTTATTGTATTTAATTATTGATATTTATATATTAGGATTATCAAAATGTATTAAGACCTATAGCTCATTCTAAAGGGTAAAGTTGATGGAATATTAGTCAACCTCAAATTCAATAGTTTTCTTACGGCATACATGAATCTGGCCTTGCACCATTGTGCTATGCTATTTAAAAACATGCAGGCAAGGTTTTAGTATTAATATTTGTTTAGAGATGGTATCTAGAGGCTAACACTTTTTATATTCCCTTTGGTAAGATTATAATTACCTTGTGTGATGTACATGAGATTAGTGGTGAGTTGTACTAAGTAGAAGTGACTAGTGGATAGCTTGGGTGTTAGTACAAAAAAAAAACAAACTGAGTTTGAAAGGCTTGTGTGTGAAATTAAGTTGGCTAAGAAGTTTGTTCATAGATATAGGACAAAGACACATAGAACATGCTACTAGGGCATTTTTGTTATACTTATTATGGTGTACATTATTTGTTGAAAAAATTGGTAACTATGTACTAATTTCATACTTGTCATTATTGGTGGATTTAGATAAGGTACACCAATATACATGAGCTACACCTTTATTAGCTTATTTGTATTGGCAATTAAGAACATCTAGTCGATATGAAATGAAATAAGTTTCTAGATATCTAACATTGTTACAAGCATAGATTTATGAGCATTTTTCTACATATGCCCCATATCATAACCCAAACTACACGAGTCATCTTCCACAAGTACAACATTGGGGGTTGTGTACACGTCCTCGAGTAGATTATAAGGCCTTATCAAAGTTACGTGAAGTAATAGATGATCTTATAGTTTTTTATATTTGTTCACTATCCTTATATCTAATCCTTCAATTTTAATTTAAACAAGTTATGGTTCATATTAAGGCACTAATATTTATTAATCATTTGGGATCCTTACGACATTAAGCTTCCAAATATCACATTTTTCCTTGAATGCATTCGATTTCTAGAAGTCATATAGCCATATCCTAGTCATCAAGTTTTGTGCCAGTTTCGACATATCCAAACTATCCCACCTAGTTTGATAGAGCCCTCTAAAGTTAGAGTTCCATTTCGCAGATCAGTATTGTGTTGTTTGGATAGTCATATGCTATATATCTCAACAAGCAAGAGGTTCAACCATGTCATATCCACACAAGTGCACTTTGGAATATAAGGATTCGTATACCACTATTTTGCTTGTAAGAGTACAAAACCCTCAATACAGGTTGACTAAAGCTATGACTCAAGATCCATATATTACACCCCAACATCGACAATGAGATTATTAGGTATGAAATCATAATCATTTTAATATGTTGTAAATTAATTATTATATTTGAACAAATATTAATGAAATATTTAATTTGATAGCATATGTTAAAAACATTGGAAACTATTAAAATAGAAACAAACAGAGAAAAAGAACAACTTTCGAGAAAGTTTTATAATACAAAGAAGAAGATTAAATGAATATTGAAAGGATTTGTTAATGTTGATGCAAAAAATGTATTTGAAGAATCGTCCAACCATAGGAATAATTAGATAATCTTATCAAAATGTAATTGATTGTTTTGATAATTATTTTTGAATTTTAAGACATGAAATATTTTAGGTTTATTTTAGTTTTGTTTTGTTTTGCTACTTAAATTAACATTACTTATGCGGTATAAAGTATGTGTTGTCTATAATATTGAAGAGCCTTTTTAATTGGAGAAATTATATTAATATAACTAATAATATAAATGTTTTTAATGGCTAAATATCTTTAATCATTACAATCAAAATCAAGTACAATTGTTGAATTTGTCATTGTATTACTTGAAGACGCTTCAATTTGATTTGTATAAGGTATACTCCAACTATTTGCATTTGGTTTATGAAATGCATGCTAAGTTGAGTGTATAGGTAGTATTGAAGCTCCTAAATGTAAATCTAACTACATTGCATGAAATTAATAAAGTCAATATATAATGTCATTAGAGTAAGTTTTTCTTACTTATACAAAATGATTCTCATCCACAAAAACATACAACACATATCTTATACTTAGTAGGCACATCAGACTAAAGAGAGAGAAAAGTCCATGATCCGTGTAAATTGAATGTGGCAAACACGATCTTATATATATAAGCAATGATATGTTCTATGTCTAATAATGCCATATATTTATCAAGACCACAACTACCATTAAAATGAGAAATTTTATAAAGAAGCTTCATCTTCACTTCAAAAATCTCATATAAGAAAGTTAATCTTCATTATGATTTTGTTACTTACTAAGCACGTCAGCCATAGCCACTTCTCTAAACCCACATTTACCATCCCCCAATACATCATTAAAATGCCTTATGGTTCAAATCCAATAGGCATTTGATTTGTATATAATGAAGATTCAACTAATAGTTTTGGTTAAGCTCTTTTCGCTAATAACTTTCATTTTCTTATCAATTGTGTCCCATTGGAAGACTTCTTAGTTATTGCATACTCAAAACTATAAGAATCTTGTTGTGCTGAAATATCAGTCTTAGAAGGACAACCTCAATTTTTTTGTTTCACAAATGGCTCATCCAAATAAGTTGTATTTGGATCTACTAAGATACTAAATGTCCTATACATCTAAATTTGAACATG
Source organism: Hippophae rhamnoides (assembly GCA_033030585.1). Classification (NCBI taxonomy): domain Eukaryota; kingdom Viridiplantae; phylum Streptophyta; class Magnoliopsida; order Rosales; family Elaeagnaceae; genus Hippophae; species Hippophae rhamnoides. The sequence goes on along the minus strand of CM065436.1, from coordinate 44,859,370 downwards.
CCTCTCACTACTATGTAAGAATTTCATAAACTTTTCATACAAATGGGTGCAATCCAAATTTAGATCAGTACCATGTAATGTGGTGCAAACCGAGTTTCCTCCAATGAGCATAAAATGAAGACAACTCAATAAGACAAATCATTTGTATTGATCAATGACATACACATATTGTATTCCATAAGTTTACACAATCATAAGTTTTAGTGTCAAATGATACTTGATTTGCTATCTCATATTCTTTTAAAATGAGTTCTAATACAATTTGTGAAACATATCCTCTTAATTCCTTATATTGGTACTCGAGCTTAAAATAAAGTTGGATTGTAGTCAAGCTCATCTCAAATAAAGCTTTAATCTGTGTATGTTGGAGTTCCAATAACTAATGAATGTTATCCCAGTTAGACACCAAGTTGCTTTGTGTTGTCTTCAATTGTTGTTTCAACACCTCATGTACATTTTATGCCCGATTTATTGTTGTATTTTTTAAATGTATATATAAATCTATCCAAACTGAAGAAAAAAAATTGTATGAATTTATCCATACATTATTCACATAATGAATGACTTCTTAACATTAGAAAAATTTGCTCTCAAGATAATCTATATTCAAATTATATTCAGCACTAAACTTGGATAATACAATAGTACACCAAAAATTGTTCAAAGTTTCCCACCTTTCCTTATCTTTGAATAATTTCTTCATATTTGCTAGTAAATTATTAGAAATATTCCATTTATAAAGATGGTAAACAGATTTGGGAAACACTTCTATAACTGCATTAATAAGAGTTTTCTCTCTATCTGTTATAATGACACATGGCATAATATCTTCATCCATCAAAGACTACAATCTCTTCAATACCCAACAATAGTTAACATTCTTTTCTAATTCTAGATATGCACACATAATAGAAAAAGGTTGCATTTATATAAATAACTCCAACAATCTCAAGAAGCGACAATTTATACTTATTAGTCTTGTAGGTGCAATATATGATAATCATATGAGGAAAAACTCTTAACAAATCAATAGATATTGGATGAGTAAAAACTATGTATGTAAAAACCTCATCAACATTATTGCTCCTATGTCACTCTATATAATGGGAAACAACCAACAAATGCATCAATTGTTGAGAAATTGACCTTCTCTCTTGTTCTTTTAGTCTATGCTTTTGATGAACATTATAAATATATTTCATTGTACTATAATTTTGCTCATTATATTGCTTCATCTTATATAAAATATGTTTATTCCTACCATTGCACTTCATTATATCAACTAGTAAATTCATCAAAATGTGTTTGATGGATGACCATCAAGATATCGTGTCAAATTGATGATTATGTATACTACAAATAACTTTCAACTTCCTATGAAAACTATTTTTTATCCTTGGTTCTTTTGATTTTGTTTTAAAATGATAAACCTCACTTATTTCACATGTATGATCAATCCTAAGTTTACTACCATACGAACCTATGTCATACTTTTCTATTATAATCATCATTCCATTATTTGTCCTATTAGACTTTGTCTATGCCATCAAATCTTATTTTGAAATAAACATTTATATTAAAAGGGTATAAATTAATACATTTCAATAAGGTAATATATACTATTTATTATAAAAATAAAATATTTTATTTTATTTGTCTTGAATGATAGTATCGATACTTTGTTCATCTTGTAACTCGTATACTCTATCATCTTGTAAAAAAAATAAAAAATTTCAAAAATACAAAGGTTTAGTTACCAAATATATTAAGTAGGCTATGTATTCTCCGAGTGTTTGATGAGTTGTACCAAACTAATATTTATGTATTCTCGATGGGTTTCATAGGAATAATCGATCATTTATGATATATTCAATAATGATGACCAACTTTTCATAAATGTTCGTTAGATCTTTACTGAATTGTTGCACAATTTACAAAAAAATAATAATAATTTAAGATACATGTTTCAATTGATTTTTAGTTTGATTTTTTTTCGTTTTTTTCTTCTTTTTTACATTTTTGATGTATATATCTCTTTTATTTTTAATATTTTTATTATTTTAAGTATCAAAATATTAGAATTTGTGTGTAACGGTCGTGAACGTGGAGATAGTGATGTATTGAGACTAAGGATGAGGAGTAGGATATATTGAATTTTTTGAGAAGTTTTTTTTTTTTTGTGTGAGTGAATGGAATTTCTTATACTCTTGTTTGAGTGAATAACAATTGATTTATAATTGTTTTACAATTATGGGAATATCTGTTATTATAAAATAAGATTTCTCAATAATTTCTCAAAAAGAAATGACCCATCTTCTTCTCTTTTCGTTCTGTCACTACAATACAGCCAAAAAAAAAAACGCTCATCAATCATCACCACTTGGGTTCTTTGAAATTTCTACAAGTATTAGACACCAAAAAAAAAATATTTTATGGAGTCATTTCCCCAAGCACTTCCAGCACACCAGCACACCAGCACCACTATCTTCTTGTTGTCTGGCGGACTATCTAAATCTTAGATGTCGGACTAGTGCTCGTCTTCAACCATACATGAAGTTGCATATTCGAGCGATGAGATTAACATCGGCTGGACACTTTAGTAGTGAAAGCATTTACTTGTGCGTTCACCATCATCATCATATCTTGCTACCTCAAGGCTTGGTCCGGAATGGGATCTAAATCTCAACCCATCATAGTATATAAACATGAAAGATCATCTCTCCCTTTTGCTTGTGTTTAAACACCCACTGCACATTTCCTTCATGTGTTGTCTTGCACCTTTGAATAGTTGGATTAGCTTTATTCTTGGGACATTTTGTGAAATTTGTATGGACTGTATGGGTTCTTGTAGTGCACGCTAAGTGTTTGTTGAAAGTCCAATTCCAATATGAGTACTAGCAGTATATATTATCCTTTCAAATTCAATGTATCATATTTATTATTTAATTAATTAATTTTATTAGTTGTCTGCTTCCCGTGCTGACAGGAATTGAAAGTTTAAAGGATGATGATTAATTTAGTGGAAAGAAATAGTTTCTTTTTAATTTTATCACTTATAATTTGATAACTTAAATGTAAAAATAAAATATGAAAATAAGAAAATAATATATGATATTTTTAGATGAAAATAATTTAAGTTATAACTATGAATTAGGAGGAAAACTATCAGTACACCGGTAGATCGAAACACCTAATTTTTCATAATGAAAATTAAATGTTCAAATATAAATTTGATATTATGTTAATCTCTCTAAGATACTACCATACTATATTTTATTTATGAGTTCTTACTCTGTTTTTAACAGTTTTTGAAATTAACGTAGACGATTTCTAGATCAATATTCTAATAAACTATACACTAATTAAATACATTCTTGAGTTAACTGCAAAATGGTTAGTACAAAAACATAAGTACTTGTGTGTATTCTAAAACGAATTTAATAATGAATAATCTTAATTAGATGATTTAAAACACATATCATTTAAAACAAATCAACTAAAATATTCTACGGTAAAAAGATTACGCATAATTGTAGTAAAAATAATTTTTTTAAAATTTAATAATTAAATCAAATAAACATGATGAATTATTTAATCTAAAAATTTAATAAAGAAGAATTAATCTAATTAATATAAATAATATATATATATATATATATATATATATATATATATATATATATATATTACCTACCTTTCGATACATATATATATAGTGATACTTTTTCTTACTGTGTGACTTTACTGATGTCAATATATTTACCTTTATTATTTCACTGCCGTCAGTCAATATATATATTACCACTAATTCACTTTACTGTCGCCACCGTTTTTTTTTCTTCTATTCGGCTACTTAACTGGTTTTTTTTTCTCCGCCAGCTTGTTATTTTTCAGTATATAATAATAATAATAATAATAATAATAATAATAATAATAATAATAATAATATTAAATATATGTTGAACTTAATTTTTTTAAACCTATTAAAAATATTAATATTATAAAAAATTATTTTTTAAAACATATCTAAAAATATATTTAAACACATCTATCTAAGAGATAATTAATTGATAATTTCATAAATTGATTCAAATTTAAATAAATATTTTAGCACAAAAAATAATTTCAGATTTATAAACATGTGTTATTAAATGCATGAATACAATTCTATGTGTCGTAATTATAAAAGATATACCTCAAGTATAATTATTTAGAACTCGAACATTTATTCGACTTTTTTTAATGGACTTGATGACAGACCTAAAAACAAATTTACAAGTAAATATTTTATTCACGAAAATAACCAACACTCATAATCTTTACAAACTCCCCCTTTGAAATTTTCGTGTTGCAAAATCTCTCACTCACTAAATCACACTTATAAAAATAAGATATAAATACAATGATGTCTCAGACTCTATAGTATGGCCCGGTGAATCCATCTTCGCTACAACTTGACAAACTTATAAATAGTTGAAATGACATAAACAAAACCTACGATAATTTGGCTTAAAAGTCTTATTATACGTTAGTTCAATTTACATAGAAATAAGTGAAGTGTAAAGAATAGTCACATAGTATACATATATATCAATCAAGCTTAATTAAATATGTCCTCCCCCTATATGCATAACAAAATAAAAACATGGAAGTAAAACACATTATTCTCTCCTTTTTTTGACATACGAGAAGGACAAAGCATTAGACAAAGTAACGAAACTAAACTCCTTCTAAAGATATAGTAATGTAAAAGAAGAGTAATGCATAGGTGTAATGTGCTTTAAACTCCCCCTAAGTTCTATAACTTTTAACTAAGAAACCAACACTACTACAATATACGCTTTTGGTCTCAGAAATTTAGCCTCAATTTTTAAAAAAATCGAGGCTATAGGGTATGTTTATGGCCTCTGTTTTTATCAATAACCGTGGCCATAAGTTATATCAATTTTTTTCATTTTTTTATCTTTATTTATTTTTTAATTCTCTTTTTTTTCATCTTCCCTTTTTTTTTACTTTTCCCCCTTTTTTTCATTTCCTTCTTTTTTTTCTTTTTTTCCCATCTTTTTTTACTTTTATATTTTTTCCTAGCGCTTTTTTCTTTTTTCGTTTTTCCCATATCAATTATCTTCCCCTCACTTCTTCTTCTTCCTCTACTTTTTCGCACACCTCTCCTGGTCCTCTTGTTGGTGGTGGTCGTTGGTTGGCTAGTCGCTGGTTACTGCTTTCTCGTCACTGGTTCGTTGTTCGTTGTTCGTTGTTCGCAGGTCGCTGTTCGCTGGTCGTTGTTCGCTGGTTGCTGTTCGCTATTCACTGGTTGTTGTTCATTGTTCGCTAGTCGTTGGTGCTGGTGCGTTGACAAACTGATTTTCCATCTGAGCTTAGACCCAACCAATTATGAATCTGGAATTTCTATTGAGTTGGGATGTTCTTGTAAAGCTGATTTGGTTGTTGCCCACAAACACTGTGCAGATGCTTGGTTCAAAATCAAATGTAACAATGATTTTTAAGTTTCTTACTTTTCACGACATATACATTTAATTGTTATCTGATTGCGTTAAGTTTCATATATCCTTGAACGTGTGCAGTTTGGCTGCTGGGGTTTGATTAGTTTATGGTCTAATATATATTAAGGCAGTTACTACCTTTCATTTTTCCACTGTTCTATGATTCATCTTTTAGCTCTTGATATTATATTGAAATCACAAGACCTAAAATCAAGAAGAGACATTGCAAAACTTGCTTATGACCTGGACTTAATTACATTGAAATATAGGGTTGTTTTTTGTTGATACTCTTAGTTATTGTCCATTTTGCTTTCTAATTCCACCTTATATGGTTCTGTTAAATGCTTACAAAAATATTCACACCTTTGTAATGGTAAGACATATACGTGTTAGATTAAGAAAATTGAAAGCAAATGCGAAGACCAAACCGAAAAATATTTGTATCTCTCTTAGTCTTTCTACTTTAGATGGTCAATAAACAAAATTGCTTCTCAATGTTTCCTTCTTTTAAAAGAAGTGTAAGAATATTATTAATACAATTTATCTGTTATGACAGCTTGCATCAGGTGAGGTTTTTGGTCCATATCAACCAATTGCGTTAAAACTATTGGGATCTGAGAGGTCTTTACAAGCCCTTGAAGGTGTGTTTTCCTCTTTGAAGACATCACATTTATTAAACTGAATTCAACACTGGAATACATCATGTCTGCATGACATAAAAAAAATGTTTGTGCACCATCTGTAAAAAGGCCATGCATTATTTGATGAACAAAATGAAGGAAAAAAGCATTTGAGAGTAAGGATAAATTATTTACACTAAGAAAGCTTCAACCAGTAGACCAAGGCATTTTCCTTTATTTAGGCCCCAAGATTATGAATTTTAACGATGAAAATTGGTAAATTTCACATATGAAAATATTACTTTATTATCTCGTTGTATTAGCTTAAACATCCCATTTGACATTATTTTTATATTATATTATTGGCTGAAATTGAATTACTGATATAGATCATGCTAATCAAGAAGAGGTCTTATACATACAAGAGTTGCTATGGAATTGGAGGATTCACTGTTCCCTTTGTTAAGAGAGGTAAGTATAAGCATTGATTCATATAAAGTATTCCAAGATGCAGAATGGGCACTTTTAATAGGGGCAAAGCCTCGAGGACCTGGAATAGAACAAGTTGACTTATTGGACATAAACGGCAAGATATTTAATGAACAGGTAACTTTCGTTTCTCTCTCTCTGTATGTGTGTACTGGCTTGTAGGTGCCTAACTGGCCAAAAAGTTTCTTATTCATGATTTTGATTTCAATACCTCAGGTAAAAGCACTGAATGATGTTGCATCTCGTAACATCAAAGTCATAGTTGTTGGCAACCCTTGTAACACCAAGTAAGAAACATAAATCCTTTTTTAGGGTGAGATAGGGTAGGGGCCTATGCTACATGGACTTTCATGGACTATGGGTGTCGTAACTATTTAGATATATATTTTGGTGTCAACACGTCTTTTTTGTTATAAATTTATGCTAATTTTTTGGTGTGTGGTACCGATATCCTTGTCATGAAAAATGATGTCTCCATGAACACATGGTGGGGCTAGTGAGTGGAATGACTTGCATGATATAGGAAGATACATGAAATGCCTCACATAAATAAAAATTTTCCCACTCCTTTTTCAGTGCACTTATTTGTATGAAGAATGCTCCAAATATACCAGCAAAGAATTTTCATGCCTTGACACGATTAGATGAAAATCGGGCAAAATGTTAGGTAAGGACAAGTCATTGTCTTTGCTTCCAATCTTCTGTGATGATTTTTGATATTGGTTGTGGTAACTTACAAAATGAATATGATCCATACAGTTGGCCCTAAAAGCAGGTGTGTTCTATGATAAAGTATCAAAAAGACCATCTGGGGAAACCACTCAACAACTTAGGTCATTTATAGACCCCGTAGTTAGACAAACCTGCACTGAAGTTTATTTGTCATGTCCTCTATTAAAATAATTAGTTGTAATATTTGTATTAGGTTCCATACTTCTTAAACGCAAGAATAAATGGCTTTCCTATCAAAGAATTCATTAAAGACCATAGGTGGCTAGAGGACATGTGGTTAGAGGAGGAATTCACTAAAAAAAGTCCAGACGGTAAGAATTGTCTAAAGATAAAGTGCAAAAGTTTGAAAACTTATTAGCCCTCATTTCCAATTATTGATGATATATCTGAATTTGTAGAGAGGAGGTTTGTTTATTAAAAAATGGGGAAGGTCCTTAGTTGCATCTACTTCTATGTCAATAACCGAGGCCATGGGTAAATATTAAAAAATGTGCTTATATCAGTTCATGTACTTCTGTCTCAATAACCCATGCATGTATCCAAATTGTGTCTATTTAGATTTATTGTGACTTATTGATAACTGTATTTTATATAGTTATTTTCATCAATTTTAGTAATGATAATTGCTATGTTCTATTAATATTTAGTTAATTTTTGTTAAATAAATTAATATTTTCCTTTTATATGCTAAAAATACATTTTTAATAAAATTAAATAATTTGTATCGAAAATGTACTTAATTTCATATTTCTGTCCACAAATATAATTTATGATAATATAGTTTCTTAATTACAATTTATAAAAATCGAAAATATAATTTAAATTAAATTTGGGCTTAATTATAATTATTAAAAGTTTAAAAATTTAATTTAAAATTAGCAATGGGCTTAACTGTAATTTAAGAAAGTGTAAAGTGTAATTTGGATTAAATTTGTGGGTCAAAATACAATTAATGGAAGTTTAATTTTCGCGCAGGAGAGATGAAGTCCACACGCAAGATCACACTCGCCCAACGTGGACCGTCCGATCAATGAATCAACGCTTGAGATTGGCGGGTGTAGTTCAAGCCCGACCAACGCGAATGCGTGCAGACTCTGCGCTTTCACGCGGCTCGGTGCCCAAACCGGGGCCCACTCGCCGCGTGTGCGCTGCGTGCGGTGGGACCCACGTGTCTGACGCACGTCTGCCAAAGGGGGTTGTTCTGTGCGGCTGAACCACGTGCAATCGTTCTTCCAACGAGTTAAAGTCTTCCACGTGTCTCAATTTCCCCTTGAACGAATCATAAGAGGACACGTGGCACATATCGGTGAACGCAAAAGTGCAGAATCTCGCCCTCGTTCCAGCCGTTGCCTCACGTTTCGCACGCCCCGATTCTGTGCGACCAGTTCTGCGTGCACCCATTCGCTTCAACGAATCAGATGTTGCAACGTGTCCCACTATTTGTTTCAGCGAATCAGACGCTAACACGTGGCATGCACAATGAATAAAAAAAATGTAGAAACGGCTCCTTGTCTCGCGTGAATTAAAATATGTTTTTGATTTTCGCATGACCGCGGATTTTAAGGGGAATGTCGGGGTTTTGTTTTCGATATAATTTTTTTTACGCGTTTAAAAAAATGTATTATTTTTGATGTATTTTTTTTAGCTATAAATAGGTGATATTATGATAGAGTTTTGGAGTTTTTTTTAGTTTAGAATTTTTGTGGTGTTCGGTTTTGGACTGCAGAACACGCAGAAGCCATTTTTTTGGCTTTTTTTGTGTTCTACGTGTGCCAAATATTTTCGTTTCTTCATGTTTTAATTTTCCTTCTTGTTCTTCTAATTTTTCTGCATTTGCTGTAATTTTTATTTTAATTTTATGAAGTAATTTAATTTTTCTAGGGTTGCATTTGATCTAAATTTATGAAGCTTTGATTTTAATTATTTTTGAAAGATTTATAAGACGTTCAATTTGTTCGTTCTATTTTGTGCTTAATGCTTTTTGATTATTTACGAATTTTATTAAAACGATTTGTGGCATAAAAATAAACTTGAGAAAGGCATTTTTGTGTATATTGCTCGTAAATAGAATGACATGTATGATGAAGGATAGGAATATACCCTAATTGTATGTGTGGCCATTTGAGAACTTAGAACTTAATGAATCTTATTAAATTTAATTCTTATAGAGATATAGTGAATTAATTTAACGAGGTGTGTCTATATGGAACTCGGAAGAGATGTATGGATAAAAAATAGAAGTTTTTGGTTGACAAATTAAATGTACAAAAAATATAAATCCAAAGAAAATAATATGATTGGAGTGGAATAATTTGGTGAAAAGTTGCAATCCTAGAGTTATCTTATTTTCTTTTATTACCTTTTTGTTAAATGAGCGATTGTTTTGGATAAAATCAGAGAGATACAATTTTAGTACTCAACAAACTATAGTAACAAATCCTCGTAGGAATGATACTCTACTTACAAATCTTTATTACTTGTGACCGTGTATACTTGCACGATTTTATGTGTGTTGTAAAACACACAACACTTATCACTCACCACAGTAAATGCGGTACTCTCCCATTGAATAATCTAGTGGCTTGGTCTTTCATACTTGCAACACTTGGAGTTCATGGGTTGTCGGTTCCATTTGCTAGGTACAACTACTACAAATGATGCAGAAATAATAGGTTATATATAAACCCGGCAATATTTTTAGTACTACACTAATCATCATCAAAAGAAGCTTATATGATATAAATATATATATACGTATATTTCTTCTTCTAAAAATGTCTTGCACTCAAAAGGTTATTTTATTAGCAACTATTCTAGCTAATTGTTCCACTGATGGTTAATGGTGCTCGACCTATAAGATTCGCATCATTGGCTTCACAGGTAATACTAAATAATAATGCTGCTATTGTTATTTATATGAGTATTACTAAATAATAATGTTGTTGTTGTAATTGATATGGATAGTACTAAATAATAATGCTGCTACTATAATTGATATGGGTAGTACTAAATAATAATGTTATTGTTGTGATTGATATGGGTAGTACTAAATAATAATTTTGTTGCTGTTATTGATATGGGTAGTACTGATTTTGTTGAATTGTCTCTCAATTTTTTGTTTTAGATCGAGTATCATAAATTTACTTAGAGGCTAGATAAGCATTCTAACTTTCACTCTTGAACAGGTTGAAGAACTTATTATGGACCATTTGTTGTATATGCAAGAACAGATGTAGATTGAAGAACTTATTATGTAAATATGAGGTATTGCTTATATTCATATAATCTGGATGTTAGTATATTCATATATAGTAGATGTTTATATTCACAGGTACTATCCCACGATGTCATTTATTATAGACATTTTTATGACATTATAATCATGATGTAACCTATGTATTAAGAATAAATAAGTAGAGAAGACTCTTGTGTTTTAGATGTTGTATATACATGATTATATTCATGGAAACTGGATGTTGGTATGCTCATACTAGATGATGTTTTTTTATGAGGAAATTAATGCATGTTGCCAAGGACAAAGATTTTGAAGAATAGCATTATTACAATGAGACTTAATCTTTTTCAGATTGATTTAGATTGTAGACTATGATTAGTTAGTAGCCTTAAAGTTTTTTCTTGTATTTTTTTATATTTTTGGAACAATTTAATTAGTTAGTTTTTATTATATGTGTTTTATTGTATCGTTTTATTAAATTCTTAATGTAATATCTCTTTTAAATTTAATATAATTAATCTTAATTTTTTTAATTTATATTTGAAAATTTAGTGTAATAATAATTCATTTTGATTATCTATGGTCTTAGTTATATAGTAAAATAGTGGCCATAGGTGAGACTTATGGCCTCAGTTATAGCAAAACTATGACCATAGGTGAGATTTATGGTCTCGGTTATAACAAAATTGTGGCCATATGTGAGACCTATGGCTCGGTTATTGAAAAACTGAGGCCATAGGTGAGATTTATAGCCTCGATTATTGAAAAATCGAGGCCATAGGTCGCACATATGGCCTCGGTTATTGAGAAACCGAGGCCCTATAGTAATGACTTTTGGTCTCTCTCACTTAGGCCTCGGTTCTTATAACCGAGACCATAGGTCTATGGTCACGGTTAAAAACCGAGGCCATAAGTATATATTTTAGTAGTGCAATTAGAAAGATATTAAATAAAAGAGTATGTAAATGAAAAAAAAATTGATTTTTTTATATTAAATTTATATAAATAGCCAAATAAGATATTAAACTCATTTAATCACAAACGAGCACAGAACTAATTGAGAACTCGATCATTTTTTAACTCAAATTTTAATTATTTATCATATAAATAAACAAGTACAGTAGAATAGATACACAAGCATATTTCGCACATATAATAATATATTGACATTTGTTTAATATAATATATATTGAAATTCAACAAATATTTCAATTAATTAATTTATAACCCATCAAGAAAAACTCAAAAGAAAAAAAATATCACCTATCATATAAAATTATAATTGAGTCTTCAATCTCACAAAATAAAATATATCTACCAAAAGAGGACTTAATTTTTTTTCTTTATTTTATAAATGAGGTAAATGATATTATTTTTTTAACCACTATTGGCTTTTTTTGTGCATTCAATGTACAAGATTTATAAGTAGGCGTTTTTTTACATAATCTTTCCTTTTTTTTGCACAAGCCATAAACCTAGCATGAAGAATTTCACACTAGTTATAGGGTAGCCCTCTTCGCTCACTGCGGTAGCTTTACACATCACAGTAGGTAGCTTTCTCAATACTAGGTGCCTCTATATGGTAAAATTTTAAGAAGCAAGAATTAAAGCTCAACACAATTTTACAATCAAGATTAGTTGAAGTCTTAAAGTCTTTTAAGATAATTTATAAACTTCAATCATAACATATATGTGTGTTCGTAAGTGCGTGAATAAGTTGATGTCAACATCGATTATCACATGTACAAGAAAATGTGTGGGTGCATAAGCCAAAGTTGTCGAATAATTTATACAATAAATATCAAAATTAATTAAGTAATTAAAAATAAGGTCATATGTCTATAAGTGTTGAATAAATCTAATACCTTATTGGCCAAATAAAGATTCTACTCTTTCGCATTTTCGTGTGGCAAAACCTCTCACTCACTACATGACACTTATAAAAATAAGATATAAATACAATGATGTCCCAAACTCCATAATGGAATTATCTTATGGCCCGATGAATCCATCTTTGCTGCAACTTAATAAACTTGTAAGTAACTGAAATGACATAAACAAAGCATACGACAATTTGGCTTGAAAGACTCATTGACATTAGTTCAATTTACATAGAAATAAGCAAAGTGTAAAGAATAGTCATGTAGTATGCATTTATACCAATCAAGCTAAATTAAATATGTTCTCTACTATATGCATAACAAAATAAAAACATGGAAGTAAAACACATTATTCTTTATGCTTTGTTTATGCCATTTCAATTACTTACAAGTTTATTAAGTTGTAGCGAAGATGGATTCACCGGATAATAAGATAGTTTCACTATAGAGTCTGGAACATCATTGTATTTATATCTTATTTTTATATGTGTCATATAGTGAGTAAGATGTTTTACCACACAAAAATAACCAATACTTATAATCCTTACGGTAAAAAACCTATCGTCACCTTAATATAAAGGTGTATATATATAAAGGTATTTGTAGGTATTTATATTGGAGCATGGTTAGCGTTAGATTAATTAATAAATAAATAGATATTCTTTAATAATTAGAGCTCGTAAGGGAATAAGAAAAAAAATATAATTTATATTCAAACCGGAAAAAATTAGAGTTTAGATACAAGATGAGTTTGAAAATATTTTACATCAAATTCATTTTCTTGTGTTCCTTTCACTTTGGCTTCTATTAGTTAAAGCAAATTTAGAATATTTGGGTGCAAATTAATATTGGGATAGGTGGCTAAAAAGTCACTATTAAAATAAAATTGGAATATTAAGAGTCGTATTAAATAGGTGTGATTTTTAATTTCTAATATTAAGAGAAAATAAAGTAAGAACATATATTAATATATAGTGTAATGTGTGTGAAGATGATATATATGTGGTTTCTGTGGTGAGTGTTGACACACGGTAGAAAAGCAAAAATTAATGGTTTGTTATTTTGCGTATATGTATGAGATATACACGACCAAAAGCAAAGAACATCTTTCAGTTTGGATCTTTGTATATGAGATTTGAGTGTAAATGGGTTTGAGTGTGATTTCATATTTTTAAAATAGAATATATTGGATATTGATTAAAGACTTTGTATATTAGTGGACTTATTTATAATTTTGGGTGTATATTATATTAATTTAATGAAACACATTAAATTCTTGTATGTTTATTTTTATTGTTGAATTTTCATTTCTTTTGTCGTACTTGATTACTTTTGCATTTTCGTTATGCAAAACAATTAAGTAGAGTTTCAATGTAAGAATATAAACCTCCACGCCAACGATATCGATTTAATTTTCATGATTTTATTTAAGGTTTAATAGGGGAATAAAAAAACCCTATATTTATATAATGAAATTCTATATGATATAATTTTTGAATTTTTTTTTTTGACAATTTTAAGTATTAAAATTAAAGGGAGAGTAAAATGGCTATAACAAAATTTATCATCTTAAAATTCTTAATTAATGAATGTTTATATGATTTCGAATTAATTATGGTTTAATTTTTTTATTGATATGTTTATTAGTAGAAATAGACATTTTTGAGTCTAATGGATTTTGAATCATTCAAAATAGTTTTGTTTTCGATTGGTTTATTTTAAGTTGAATCTAAAAAATCTAAAATTCTACATATTTTGAATAAAGACTCGAATTAAAAATAATTTTTAATAATTTAAATTATTTATTTTAATACATGATTTAATTATGTTGTTGTATTGGTTATTGACGAAAATTTCAAGGGCACACTAGTTTTTTAGAATATTCGGATGTTTTTCAATAAGGGGAACTTTGATCATGAAAATTGCTGATAGATTGTTTTCAAAATCATGTTTTGAACCAAATTTATTAATTCTTTGTATCTAAAATATATGTATTGATAATTTGATATATCGATGTGTCGTTTTTCTTCAATAAATTCCATATTAAAAGTGAATTTCATGTTACTGTAATAAATATTGCAATAGTATATACTCAGATCAACATAAAGTACGTTTAGGGCTCTAATAAATATCTTAGACTTTATTTGAATGTAATTTTTTTAAGTGTAAATGGGTTTTTAGAATATAAAATGTAAGTTATGAAAACACACATAAAAAAGGACGTATAAACTAATAAAGAAAAATATATAATTTTATCTATATAATTAAGATTATAAACTGATTCTTTTATTATTGAAAATTATAGGATAATATTTGCAGTGTCTATTATATATGATATTTTGAAACTTTATAGAGTATTTTGGTAAGTAAATTGATTTATAACTGATTGTAACAAATTATAATATTTTATGTTATTTGTTGTGATCTAAAAGTTGTGATTTCTCACGTGATAAACTTTGTGCGCTTGTATTTGTTTGTACTCCATTTGACTCTGGCGTTGCATCATTAGTCAATTCTTTGATAGTATTATATATGACAAGTTAAACATGTTTAAACTTGTATACATTTCTGAGAACATTTTATTGATATATTATGAATTTAGTTTTATTTTTACACATCTTAAATATGTTCGTATATATATATGTTAAAATGATCTCTTTTTTTTTTATTTTTTTAGAATATATTATCTGATTAAAGTTTTTGTTAATTGATAATCTTGTCTTATCTCTTCGATTCTTGAATTTATTATTTTTTGTGACTTATTTAAGTATGATAAGTTGTTAGGCATATTTTGTTAAAACATATTCTTAATTAATCTTGTACTTTAGTAAGGATTATAATAATCCAGGTGACATGGTAACATGTAACCCCTCTTTTTGTACTCGTGCTTCATACTTGAGAATAAGGCACTTAATGTTTCATAATATGCCTGGTCCATGACGCATCCATTGAACCCAAACCTATTTAAAGGTAATCTAACCCTAATTAGTGGATATATAAGTCATAGTGAGCTCTTTTGAAACCTTAACACATTTTCCTCTTCAACTTTACTTCATCTCCAATATAGCTTATATATCTATTTAACCTATTTTTATTTTATATTCATAAGTCTTATTTATATAAAACTATTACACACTTAACCTTTTTCATCCTCGTAAATGTTATATATGCAATAAAAGCTACTAACTACTCGGTAACAATTAATTCTATATTTTTATAATTATAAAGGTTTTTTTGTTTTTTTTTCTCGATAAATTGTTACACAACACTTTATATTAAATGAGGTTTTAATCCACTTTTTTTTAATACTCATTTGAAATATATGTCATTGTAACCATGGGACATCATGATGTCAAAAAACAATATTAACAAAAAAAGGGATAAATGAGTTTGAAGGTGGGCTTGAGAATGCGTTGAGCGAAATGGGTAATAATAGAAGGAATTCAAAAAAGAAGACACAAATAACCTATTTTTAACAAAATTATTTTCTATTTATATCCATTTTTTATTTATGAAAAATGCATAAATTATATGAAATGAGTATAGAGTATGTCAAAAACATAACATGTGTCAAAATATAAGAAAAATCTCAAAATATGAGTATTTGAAACCATTCTTACATTAAAAATATTTAAATTAAATTACAATATTAAATTGTCAAATTTTAACTAAATTTACATATAAGTTTTCAAATTTTAAAATGTACGATATTCAGACTATTTAAGTAGTTAAGTCAAAAAACTAATAGAGCATTGGAATAAAAGAACACTAAAATTAAAAAATACCTATACATCTACTTTCCATAATCTATATAAGATATTAAAATTTAGTTCATAAAATTCCGTTTATACAATTTAATCTTTAATATTTTTTAATTTAATAAATTTAATTTAAAATTGTAATTTTTTATCAAATAGCTTTAACGAAATTATACTTAATTATCAATTGATTGAAAGATTGATAACCATATCCTAAATTTTGTGATAATTTAGGGATTAAAATATGTATTTTAAAATAAATTGGGTCCAAATGAATCCAAAAATCAAGTTATATTTAAGTATAATAACTATTAGAAATACAATAACACTAAGTTAAAATAATTTAATAAAAATTAAATTTTAATCTAAATTTACAAAACTTAAGAATATTTTTTAAATAATAAAATTTAAAAATATTAAAGATTAAATTAAATGAATTAAATGAATTAAAAAATTAAGAATTACATTATTATATCTTATATGCCCCGAATGAATAGAAAAGTCAATTAAAAAAAAGGGAGGAGGAAAGTAAATGGTAAGAGAACCGCACCAACATGTTGCGTGAAGGAAGACGGGGAAAATTGATAAAAGATACTACACACAAATTTGCACTACTATTGTAATAAAAAAAACAAATAAATTTGCATTACTATTGCAAGAGATTCTTTCTTGTATACAACAAAGTTATTAATACATGGTACAATAAGTTTATCATAATCCTTTGTTTAAAAAGTAAAAATGATGATAAAATAAAAAAATTATCATTAATACGGGCATAAAAATGTTGTCTAATTTTCTTTTACTTTTTCATTCACATTTTTATGTTAGGTTATGAATTTGAAATCAAAATAACACTTACAAATAGTATAAATTTACAATATCTATAATATATACATAAATATATATTTAATTTATATACATTTTGTATATTTTATAAATATGAACATATAACATTATATTTATAAACCATTTACAATTAATAAGTTATTTTGAATATACTTTAGTTATGTTTGTACCTTCTGTTTAAAACATGAACTCTTATTACATATATCAGTATTATTTAATAAATGGATCATTTTTTAAAATTTTAAAATAATTATGATATCTGATAAAAAATAATTATGACATTGTTATAATATCATAAGTATAGATATAAAAATTGGTGTAAATTTTTGTGAAATTATTATCTTTAAAATAAATATTAGGCCTCAATAACCATAACTAGGTGAATAATTCATCAACTTAATTATATTTTATGTCCCAATAATGAGTTTAAAATATAATATAAAATATTTAACTTTATTTTTTCTTATAATGAATTGGTAGTAATATAACAGAAGTAAACATTATTGTTCATAGATGATTAATAAAATTAAAATTATTAATTATTAGTAGAAAAATAAAACCCTAAATATCACAAATGAAAAGGGTATCAAAAATAAAACTATAAAAAAAGAATAAAAAAACATAACTTTCAAGATCAATAAGATAAACATGTAGATATGAGACTATATTAGCTACTAAATTATAGTTCAATTTATAATGTTATGATAAAATTAGTTTCTAAATTCTAAATTTATTATATAATTATTAGTTATTTATGTTTTGTGCCCTTATGACTTGCATAATTTTTCACTTCTCATATTTAGTTTTAGTATAATTTTATTTAATTTAGTCTTCATTATTATTATTTAAATTTTATTTTAGATTTAAAAATAGTGAAGATCTAAAATTTTAGAAACATATCATCTAAAGACTCTCTAATTTAAATAAAGATTTATTTAAATTGAAATATATATTATATATATAACCTATGGTTGCTTTTTTTCTCCTATTTATGTTTTTGATATATATATATATATAAAGAGGTGAAAGAGAGAATGGAGAATGAGCCTCCAGACCATAGAGGCACCGCAAGAATAAAACAAAAAAAAAATAGAGAGAATGCATAGAAATTGAGAAAAAGAGAAAGAAAGCACGGAATAAGATACGAAAGTAGATTTTTTTTGCGAGTTAATTTTCTTTTAATTTTTTTCAAAAAACTATGGTGAATTCGTTTATATTTAATTTAATTTTTAGCATGAATTAATTTATCTTTATTCTAAAAAAAGATGTAATTTAATTTCAAACTATACTTAATTTTCTATGTTAATTTGAATTATTTATCTTCATGTTTGTCTGATTTATTCCGAGTTTAATGTTTTTAATTAAATGGTCATTAATTAGATGATTTTAATCTACTGATTTACTATCGAAAGAGGAAATTATAGGATAGATCATGAATATTTCGATATAAGTAAATATAGAGACCGAAAAACTTGTATGAACCTGTGTAGTTTTAAAATCATTGGTCTTAATGCTTTCTTGTTTTATTAAATTCCATACTCTTGTGTAAATTAATGAACAATAATATTTTTAATTGACTATCAAAAGAGACTTTTGGATATTTTTGGAGATTGCTAACAAATAGAAAGAATTAAATTCAATTAACTAGTTGAATAAAGCGTAGTAAATGATTATGTGAAATCGATTTCCTAGAAATTTTCTTCCTATTAATTTGATATTTGAACAACATCTTTATTTTCTTTTACATATTTTCTTTACATTAATTTTAATTACAACAACCTTAGTAATTTTTCTAGATAAAAGTGAGATTAGTATAATTTTGATATTTGTCAAAAATAAGTTAATAATTCCTAAAGACAATACTCTTCTTATCACTTTGTTATAAAACTATAATATTGTGTACTTGTAGGTTTTTCACCGATCATGCCCACAACATATAAGGTAAGTTGTAAAAATACTCAAAATATTTAATTATTTATAATTATGTTGATAATGTTAGGTGTAATGATAAAAATACGCCCAATCAATAATTGTCATTTAATTTTTAATTAGAATTTTATCACTTACATTCTATATAGTAAAATCTTGAGTGGATTATTCATATTTTATAGTCACCATGCGTAAGTTGAGTAACAAAAAAATAAAAAATTATTAAGTAGTTGTAGTTATGCACACAAGAAAATGCCTATAAAATATATGAGATACAATTCTATTGTAAAATGAAACAACAATTATCGATTGGATATGTTTTTATTGTTACATATAACATGTGGGCATAATTATAACTACTTAAATATTTTTAGCATTTTTGTAACTCACCACATACGTTGTGAGAAAAAAACATAGTTAATCATATAATTTTATAACCTTTTCTAATTTCTTAATTTTAGCTTTAGGAACGTAAGTTCGCATAATTTTTTTTTACTTTTTTTTACTTTATAATTGACTAATAACTCAATTATTAATTAACCTAACTTATGAAAATATAGAATTGTGACAATTAAATTTAATTTTATTGTTGCATTATGATAAAAAAAAAATAATTAAATTATATGAAATTAATATCGTTGATAATTTATTACCTAAGCATTTAATTTTAATTGCAATAAAAATCACATCTTAGTGCTTCAATTACAAAAATTAATAATTTTTTACTAACCTCATAATCTAGCAATGAGCAAAACTAAATATCAAATTAACTGTACACCTAATTCAAGAATTAATATTCTTTGGCATTCAAATATGAAATTAACTACAACAAGAAAATAAAAGTTGAACTTTAATTAAATTATAACATAATTCAAAATAAATCGTAACCTAAAGCTTGAATTTCTCGTCACAGTGATTTGTTAGCCAAAAATTTGAATATATAAAAAAAATAACTAAATAATTCATAGTTATTAAGAGAGGAAATATACAAAAATCTTATTGTTTTGATGAAAAATTGAAACCAAATAGATAATATTTACCGATCTTTAATCTTATTCTTGAATCACCCTTTAGAAATACTTCAATAATGCTTCAAATAATTAATCTCTCACTTTTCATGTGATTCTACCTTTGATTACATTCATATAGGTGTCTTGCGAGTATTTAACTAGGACAAACTAGGTTTTTATGCTCATCTAGATTGACCGCTACAAATTGGTTGGTCGTTTGTTTGCCAACATGCTAATGAAAGGAATTAAAATTTCAACATGAATGGGTTGGCGTGGGAGCACAAGGCACTGAGGTGAAGGAATTTATGAATGGACAACACATCATTTACGCACGCCAGAGTTGGATTGGATGGAATGATGTGTCGCATGAGTTGGCATCTCGTTGGATGACTTAGACAATGGTGTTGTGTGATGCTAGGAGCTACCAAAAGGCATCATTTTGGTTTTTCTTTTTAAGTACACTCATGGCCCGTATGAATACATCCATTTATCATATAAAAAATTCAAAAAATCTCAAAAATTGTAATTTTTTTTCATAAAATATAAAATAAATCATTATAGCACGTGAGAACAATAAAATAAGTATAAATATGAATGAAATAATAACCAAAAAAGTATAATTTATCACTTATTGTTGAGAATAAACACTCTTCATCTCGCAAAAAATGTTAAAAACTCTCTAGGTATAATTTAACGATTCATACCTAGAAGTATAAGCATAAATAGGTGAGAGAGAGAACAGAGAGTGAGCCTCTAGACCAGAGAGGCCTAGCAAGAATAAAAAAAGAGAGAATGCACAGAAATTAGGAAAAAGAGAAAAAAAAATGCGAGAGAAGACACAAAAGCAGATTCTTTTTACGAGTCAATTTTCTTTCAATTTTTTTTAGAAAATTATGGTGAATTCGTTTATGTTTAATTTAATTTTTAGCATGAACTAATTTATTTTTATTCTAGGTAAAAGTTGTAATTTAATTCTAAAATATTCTTGATTTTCTATGTTAATTTGAATTATTTCTCTTCATGTTTGTCTAATTTATTCTCAGTTTAATGCTTTTAATTTACTATCCATTAATTATATGATTTTAATATTGTGATTTACTATCGAAAGAGGAAATTATAGCATAGATCTGAAATATTTTGACATAGGTAAATATAGATATCGAAAAACTTGTATGAACCTGTGTAGTTTTAAAATCATTGGTCTTAATGTTTTCTTGTTTTATTAAATTGCATAATTTTGTGTAAATTAATGAACAAGAATATTTCTAATTGACTATCGAAAGAGACTTTTGATATTTTTGGAGATTGCTAACAAACAAAGAGAATTAAATTCAATTAACTAGTTGAGTAAAAAATAGTGAGGGATTAGATGAAATCGATTTCCTAGAAATTTTCTTTCTATTAATTTGATATTTGAACTACATTTTTATTTTCTTTTGCATATTTTCTTTAAATTAATTTTAATTACAATAACCTTAAGGATTTTTCTAGATAAAATTGAGATTAATATAATTTTGATATTAGTCAAAAATAAGTTACCAATCCCTAAGGACGATACTTTTCTTATCACTTTATTATAAAACTACAATACTGTACACTTGTAGTTTTGCACCGATCAAGTTTTTGGCATCGTTGTCAAGGATTGATTTTTTCTTATTTTTACCAAATATTGATACAAAGTAATCTTGGTTTTAATTTAGAATTATATTTTATTTTTATTTTTCTCTAGGTGTGTTTTTGACGTTGGAAGTGTCGTGCTAGAACTTGAAACATTATTCCTTTTGTTCGGAGATTGAAAGAACCTTTAGATCACAAAGAAAGAAGAAAGTACAAGACATGGCTGAAGGAGAACAAAATGTACTGTCATGAACTTTGATAGATTATGTAAGGAGAATAGAATGCTAATAATTTTGAGCTTAAAATGGCATTGATCAACATTGTGCAATAAGCCCAATTTAGCGAATCACCACTTGATGATCCCAATATTCATCTGACAATGTTTTTGGAGATTTGTGACATTGTAAAGATGAATAGTGTTACTGAAGACACCATTAGACAAATGTTATTTCCTTTTTCATTGAGGGACAAGGCCAGAGGTTAGCTACAACTCTACAACTGGGAAGCATCACTAGTTCTTAAGACATAGCCAAACTCAGGTGTGAGATTAGTCAATTCAGATAAAATGATTTTGAGACACTCTATGAAGTATGGGAAATGTATAAAGATATGATTAGGTGTTTCTCTCAGCATGGATTTCGAGATAGGTTGCAAGTTCAAATGTTCTATAATGGGCTAAATGGGCAAACTAGAACCATTGTTGATATTGCTTCTGGTGGAACTTTGATGTCAAAGACACTGAAGGTGCTACTTCTCTTTTGGAATAAATGGCTTCAAACAACTATCAATGGCCAACTGAAAGATCTATGGCTAATAAAGTTGCTAGGATTCATGAATTGGAGCCATTTCCTGCTCTTTCAACTTAAGTAGCTTCTCTATCTCATCAGATTTCAACCTTGACAACCCAAAGAATACCATAAAGTGCAGAATATGTTGCAGACTTGAGTATGATAGTTTTGATGAATGATGTAAGTCAAGAACATGTTCAATACATCAACAATCGGAACTACAACTATCGTGGTAATCCTGTGCAAAATTACTACCATCCAGGGCTTCAAAATCATGAGAATTTTTCTTATGGAAACACAAAGAATGTGCTAGAACCTTGTCTAGGGTTTGATAGTAAACCAAGCAAAAAGAAGATGTCACTTGAGGATGCCATTATTTTCTTTGTTGAGGAGACCAAAGCAAGTTTTAAAAAGAATGATTCACGACTTGATAACATTGAGACTTATTGTAGCAATATGGGAGCCACTATGAAAAATCTTGAAATGCAAATTGGGCAACTAGCCACAACTATCAAAGCTTAACAAATAGGAACTTTTCCTAGCATTACAGAAGTGATTCCAAAGGAACAATGCAAGGCCATTACACTTATGAATGAAATATAAATTGAGAGATCACCATCAAAGGAAACCGAGTCCACCCCTATAGCTCCAAACAATGGCCAAAGCAATCATAAAGTAGAATAAGATGAGATTGTTGATAATACACTAAGATAGATGGACATGCTTCCATCAATTTCATTTCTTGAAAATCCTCTCATTTTCTCTACTCCACTTCCTCATCCTCAACGTTTTCAAAAACAAAAATTAGATAAACAATTTTCTAAGTTTTTGGATATTTTTAAGAAAATTCACATAAATATTCCCTTTGTAAAAGCCTTGGAACAAATGCCAAATTCCTAAAGGTCATCATTTCCAACAATAGAAGGTTGGAAGAGTTCGAAACATTGAAGCTTTCTAAAGAATGTAGCGATTCTTCAAAAGAAATTACCTCAAAAATTAAAAGATCCAGGAAGTTTCACTTTGCCTCGCACTATTGAGAATTCATTTTTTGATAAAGTTTTATATGATCTTAGTGCTAGCATTAATCTTATGCCACTTTCTATTATGAGAAATTAGGACTTTGAGAGATGAAATAAACAACAATATCTTTACAACTAGCAGACCGATCCATGAAGTATCCATGGGTAATCATATAAGATATATTGGTAAAGGTGGATAAATTTATTTTTCCTATTGATTTTATGGTGTTAGATATGGATAAAGACCAAGATGTCCCACTAATTCTTGGTTGATGATTCTTGGCTACGGGAAGGGCTTTAATGGATGTTCAAAAGGGTGAGTTAACATTGAGAGTGAACAAGGAAGAGGTTACGTTCAACATCTACGAAACCATGAGATTTCTAGAAGATCCAAGTACTTTCCTATGGGTAGATGTCATTGAGCAATGTGTATAAAAATCCTTTCAAGAATATATACCAGCCAATCACCTAGAATGATGTATCACCACTTCATCTCATGCTTATGATTTTATTAACTCTATTGTTTGTGAACCTGATTTACGTTTTGTTAGTGAAGAATTTCTCCACTATGTACTTGCCTTGGAAGCATTGCAGTAGGTTATATCATATAGCACATAAGTGGAGAGGCTAGAGCCAATGGTAGCAAAGATGGATTCTGTAATCTCTATAGAAAAAGTGCAGCAAACTACAACTCCAAAGTTGAAGCAATTGCCTAATCATTTTTGCTATGTGTTCTTGAGTGATAATTATACCTTTTCAGTGATTGTTACGACATCACTTACACCCGAAGAAGAGAAAAACTTACTACGTGTATTAAGGGAGCATAAAATAGCCTTAGGATGGACTATCTCTAACTTAAAAGGTATAAGTCCATCCATTTGCATGCACAAGATTCTAATGGAAGAACCTTACAAACCATCAATTAGGCCTCAAAGAAGATTAAATCCAGCAATGAAAGAAGTTGTGAGAGCTAAAATTTTGAAGTTCTTCAATGTGGGAATTATTTATGCTATTTCAAATAACTCATAGGTAAGTCAAGTGCATTTTGTACCAAAAAAAGGGTGGAATAATGGTGATGAAAAATTACAACAATGAGCTTATTCCTATAAGAACAGTCACATGTTAGCCTGTATGTATAGATTACCACAAGTTGAACAAAGGAACAAGGAATGATCATTTTCCACTTTCATTCATTGATCAAATGCTAGATCGATTGCTGGATATCCTTATTATTGCTTCTTAGATGGTTAGTCGGGGTATAACCAGATTGCTGATGAGTGCTCAAAAAGTACTAAAATTACCATGATTTTATGCACATTAATTGATTAAAAATATATATATTTATATGCTTTATCATATATTTATATAAATTTGTCTTTTTCGGAATCACGGGTATTTTTATTATTTTTCAGGTATTTTCGCTTAAAAACGTAACTTAAAGACTCAAAGAGGAATACTGGAAGCAATACATCACAATTATATTACTAAATAAATGGGGAAAGGTCAACAAATATGGAAAAATTGGACAAAATGGGTCGAAAAGGTCAAAAATGTCAAAAAGGAGAAAATCGCTACCGGCGCCCGTCGCGCGGCTGTGCGCCATCGCTTCATCTCATGCGCACGCACGCGGCTGTTCATCCGCTGGCGCCTAATCGCTGTACCAAGCCATTTTCGCCCCATTTTTCACGTGCAGCCACCCACATTACGTCATGTTGATGTCATCAATGACCTCACCATGTCTATTACGCGTTTTTACATTTTTTAACATTTTTTTACTCTTTTTTTCTCTCCATCCTCACATATAAATACCCCCCTTCCCTTCACTTCAAAACACACCTCAAAACACACTTCTCTCTTCTTTCTTTCTTCCATTTCTTAGTTTTTTTAGTTTTTCTTAGTTTTTAGTTAATTTTTCTTTGTTTTAGAGTTCTTCCCTTTTGGGAACTAGTTATGTTTTTGTAATTTATTAGCTTTTTTATTCAATAAATGGGAGTGCAAATTCCGTTTGGAGGTTTTCTAGCAACATGAATGGCAACGAAGTACTGTAAGGATTTTATTTTCTTTGCAGTTATTTTTTATGCTTTATTCTTACATGTTATATTTAATTTGTCTGTGATTTAATTTAACTGTGCTAGCTGTTTGTAAAAATGATATAATAATAACGTTGTTATGCTTGCGAAATATTAAATAGGTAAAAATCTCTAAAATGAATTGATTTTATTTTTATTCAAGATTTTATATTAAGAATGTTAGAGAGAAATATATTATTTTTCATTACAAACTTAAATCTGAAAATTAGATTTTAAGGTTTAGTTATCCGGTCTAATTTAGAGTAGTGCTCTTTTATTTGTTGGTACAATCGCCGGTAGTTAGAGTGAAGCTCTATTTCAAAAGTTTTTATAAGAATTATCGTCTGAAAATGTATTGACAACATGTTTTCAGTAGTAGTTTTAAAAATTGAAAGTTAGTACTCGGATAACTAAATTCTTAGGTTTAATTTGGACACCTTGAATAAAGTTTAAACTGTCTAACCCCACCAAAGGTGGCATTTAAATGGTTCATTTTCAATCTCTTAGAAAAAGGAATTAATTTAATTAACCAAATTAGTTATCAACCCCACCCATAGGTGTTAATTGATTTGTTTAGTTAACAAAGAATATCTAACCCCACCAAAGGTGGTATTCATACAAAAAAGGGAGAATCAATAAATATCAATTCATATCTTTAATAACCTAAATAACATCAATTGCCATAGTCCCCGAAGATTGAGAGAAAACTACATTCACATGCCCTTATGGAACATTTGCTTTTAAAAGGATGCCATTTGGATTATGCAATGCCCCAATAACATTTCAACGTTCCATGAGAGCTATTTTTTCTTATATGGTGGAAGATATAATGGAAATTTTCATGGATGACTTTTTGGTTTTTGGTACATCTCTTGATCATTGTTTGAATAATTAAGCTCTTGTTTTGCAAAGATGTGAAGATAAAAATCTTGTCCTAAATTGGGAGAAGTGTAATTTCATAGTTTAATAAGGGATTGTGCTTAGCCATAGAGTGTCATCTAAAGGAATTAAGGTTGATCAAGCTAAAATTGCAACCATAGAAAAACTACCACCTCTAAAGAATGTGAAGGGAATCAGAAGTTTTTTTTGGACATACCGGATTTTATAGAGGATTTATAAAAGATTTTTCTAAATTCTTTAAACCTTTATGTAATATTCTTGAAAAAAAATCTGCATTTGACTTTGATGATGTTTATTTGTAAGCCTTTAATGCAATCAAGGAGAAACTGATTTCAATACTAGTAGTGACTGTACCTGATGGAAGTCAACCCTTTGAAGTCGTGTGTGGTGCAAGTGACTTTGCAATTGGAACATTGTTAGGAAAAAATGAGACAAATTGTTTATGACCATATACTATGCAAGCCGAATATTGAATGAAGCCCAATTTAATTATACAAAAACTAAGAAGGAGATGTTTGCTGTGGTGTTTACTTGTGACAAATTTTGGTTTTAACTCATTGGTACAAAGGTGATAGTGTTCACTGATCATGCACCACTTCTTTATTTGTTTAGCAAGAAGGATGTTAAGCCTAGACTGATTCATTGGATTCTTCTTCCTCAAGAATTTGATTTGGAAGTTCGAGATAAGAAAGGAAGTGAAAATTTAGTTGTTGACCATCTCTCTTGGTTGGAGCAAGAGGAAATAAAACCAGATTTAGTGATCCAAGAAGCATTCCTTGATGAGCAATTGTTTGCTTGTGAGATCAAGCTTTCTTGGTATATTGATATTGTAAACTACCTAGCTTGTAAGGTATTTTTGCCAGATCTTACTTACCACCAATGTAAGAAGTTTTTGCATGATGTGAAATATTATATTTGGGATGAGCCTTTGTTTTTCAAAAGATGCCCTGATCAAATCATTCAAAGATGTGTTCCTGAAGAGGAGATGCAAGTATTTCTTCATCATTGCCATTCCTCATCATATGGAGGACATTTTGGAGTAACACGAACAGTAGCTAAGGTACTTCAAAGCGATTTATTTGGGCCCTCTATTTTTTATGATACTTATACTCTGGTGAAAACTTGTGATCGGTGCCAACGTATGGGAAATATTTCAAGGCGTCAGGAGCTACCATCTAAAAATATCTTAGAGGTTGAGTTATTTGATGTTGAGGGAATTGATTTTATGGGTCATTTTCCTCCTTCTTTTGACTTTGTTTATATTTTGTTAGCAGTTGATTATGTGTCAAAGTGGGTAGAAGCAATTTCTAAAACAACAAATGATGGAAAGATAGTGCTTAAATTTCTACATAAGAACATATTCACAAGATTTGGCACTCCATAAACAATTATTAGTGATGAATGGACCCATTTTTGTAACAAGTTGTTCGACAAACTTCTCTCTAAATATGGTGTGAAGCACAAGATAGCACTTGCCTATCTTCCTCAAACTAATGGCCAAGCTGAAATTTCAAATCAAGAAATCAAGAATATCCTTGAGAAGATGGTCAACACCAATTGAAAAGATTAGGCAAAGAAGCGTGATGATGCTTTGTGGGCATACCGTACAAATATTAAAATACCTATTAGTATGTCTCCTTATCGATTAGTTTTTGTAAAAGCATGTCATCTCTCTATTGAGTTAAAGCATAAAGCTTATTGGGCTATAAAGAAGTTTAATTTTGATTTGAAGGCAGCAGGAGAAAAACGACTTCTTCAATTGAAGGTGATGGATGAGTTTCAGAATGATGCATATGAAAATGCAAAGATCTACAAAGAAGCGACATATTAAAAAACTTCTTAGGCATAAGTTTGCTCCAGGACAACATGTTTTGCTTTTCAATTCACGACTAAAACTCTTCTCAAGTAAATTAAGATCAAGATGGATAGGTTCTTATACAATTGACAAAGTTTCTACTTTTGGAGCAATAGACTTGAAGGATAAGGCATGGTTTGTTTTTATTACTATTTGATAATTTTCTTTCATTCTGTTATTTTATTTTTTATTACTCTTTGATAATTTTGATTTTGATGGTTGTTTATTATGTAGGAATAGAAAGCTGAAAATTACAAACTAATACGAATCCACCATAAAATTAGGGAAGTTCCTTTCATTTCTTCTATCTGTCTCAATTTTAAATTATAATAAGGACATTTTTTAGTTTAAGTTTGGGGGTGTCAACTCATATAGTCTTGAGTTGTTGAATTCTCTTATTAAGCATGTATTTGAGTATGATTGAATTCGTTATGATTATAAAATTTGTGATTGAGGATGAGTTTGAGAAATGTTTTTCAAAATCTACTATTATTTTAGTCAAAGTTTTGTAGGTATTTTGATTTAAATCTTTGTCCTTGAAAATAATTGAGCACGTAGTAAATATTTCTCTACTCCATTTTCCTATGAATGGAAAAAGTTGAATTAACTAGGTTAGGAAAATTTTAATCTTGCTTTGCTCTAGAATCCGTTGATGGATCCTTGAGGAAAAATCCTAATTGATACCAAATATTAGAGAAATGATATAGGCAATTTTTTTTCATAACCACAAATTTTTTCCAACCGTCATAATTATCATGCCATAATTGCATGGTGTATTCCCATAGTCAACCCCCTTGAGCCTTATTTTACATAATCCGTATTTGCTCTTTTAACTAAATAAACCATTCCTATTCTAATCTTGAAAACCATAAACTTATCTTAAATTTTGAGAAAATATTTTAGTAGAAATTTTCATTTAAAGAGGAAGTTAGTTCAAATTAAATAATTCACAGTATGTTTGCTCTATTTGATCAAAATGTGAAAAAAGTGAAAAGACAATAATCGAAAAAAGGTTAAAGTTGTTGAAATTAGTAAATACTATGAGTATCTAGGCAACCACACAAAAAAAGCACTCTAGAGTATCAAGGTGAATAAAAAGAAAAAGGAAAAAAAGCACTCTACTTATTGAGTATGAAAAAAATATTATCATTAGTATACGCATATTATCAAGAAAGAGTTATGGTGTGAATCTTGTGGATATTTTTTTTATTGTTTCTTTCTACCAAGTATTTTCCGAGTTTGTTTTATCCATTTTTTCTTAGCCCTCACCTTATGACCTATCATTACAACCCTAATTAAAGACCTTTTGATCTCTCATTTTGGTATTTGATTACATAAGTGGAAAGGATTTCTAAAAGTTGGACTTATGAAGTTAGGTTTTGAGAGAATTCTTCTAATTTCAATTGTTCTACTTTTATCTAAATTTGTTGGTGGTTTAAGTTAAATTTACTATTTCACACACACACACTCAAGGACCTAGCTTTAGGTTGAAGTAAATGCTTAGCTCTTGCTTGACAAATTGTTGAATCTTGATTAATTTTCTTGCTATCTTTGATGTAAAAGAGTAAGTTATTAGTGATGAAATCTAAATTCAGATCATGGCTTGGTAAGTGATGGTAATTATCTACGGAGTCTTGTTGACATTGTCTATAATTGTATTTTATTTTATTTTATTTTTGTTTGAGGACAAACAAAGTTTTAATTTTAGGGGTGTTTGATGACTTGCATAATTTAAAATAATCTATCACTTCTCATCTTTAACTTTAGTCTAATTTTATTTTTATTTAATTAAGACTTCATTATTATTATATAAATTGTGTTGTAGATTTGAAGATAATGAAGATCCAAAATTTTAGAAGCATAACATTTAAAGACTCTCTAATTTAAATGAAGATTTATTTAAATTAAAATATCTCTAAATATATATATATAAAGAAGTGAGCGAGAGAATAGAGAGTGATCCGCCAAACCAGAGAGATGCCGTAAGAATAAAACAAAAAAATAGAGAGAACGTGTAGAAACTTGGAAAAAGACAAGAAAATGTAGGAGAAGACACGAAAGTAGAATCTTTTTGTGAGTCAATTTTCTTTTAATTTTTCTCAGAAAATTACGGTGAATTCGTATATGTTTAATTTAATTTTTAGCATGAACTAATTTATCTTTATTTTAGGAAAAAGATATAATTTAATTACAAACCATACTTGATTTTCTATGTTAATTTGAATTATTTATCTTCATGTTTGTATGATTTATTCTGAGTTTAATGCTTTTAATTCACTAGTCATTAATTAGATGATTTTAATCTTGTGATTTACTATCGAAAGAGGAAATTATAGGATAGATTGTGAATATTTCGACATAGGTAAATATAGAGACCGAAAAACTTGTATGAACCTGTGTAGTTTTAAAATCATTGGTCTTAATGTTTTATTGCTTTATTAAATTGCATACTCTTGTGTAAATTAATGAACAAGAATATTTCTAATTGACTATCAAAAGAGCCTTTTGGATATTTTTGGAGATTGCTAACGAATAGAGAGAATTAAATTAAATTAACTAGTTGAGTAAAACATAGTGATGGATTAAGTAAAATCGATTTCCTAGAAGTTTTCTTCCTATTAATTTGATATTTGAACAACATCGTTATTTTATTTTGCATATTTTCTTTATATTAATTTTAATTACAACAATCTTAGTGATTTTTCTAGGTAAAATTGAGATTAGTAAAATTTTTGATATTTGTCAAAAGTAAGTTATCAATCCCTAAGAACGATATTATTCTTATCACTTTATTATAAAACTACAATACTATGTATTTGGAGTTTTTCACCGATCATGCCCACAACATATAAGGTAAGTTGTAAAAATACCAAAAAAGTTTAATTAGTTATAATTATGTTGATAGTGTTAGGTGTAATGATAAAAATATACCCAATTGATAGTTGTTATTTAATTTTTAATTAGAATTTTATCACGTACATTCTATGGGCATTTTTTAGAATATTATAATAAAATCTTGTGTGGATTATTCACATTTTACGCTAACAATGCATAAGATGAGTAACAAAAATATCAAAAGTTATTAAGTAGTTGTAGTTATGCACACAAGAAAATGCATGTAAATTACACGAGATACAATTCCATTATAAAATTAAATGAAAATTATCAATTGGATATGTTTTTATTGTTACATATAACATGTGGGTATAATTGAAACTAATTAAATATTTTTAGATTTTTTGTAACTCACCACATATGGAAAAAACATAGTTAATCACATAATTTTATAACCTTTTCTAATTTCTCAATTTTAGTTTTAGGAATGTAAGTTCGCATAAATATTTTTACTTTTTTTACTTTGTAATTGACTACTAACTCAATTATTAATTAACCTAACTCATAGACATATAGAATTGGGACAATTTAATTTAATTTTATCATTGCATTATGATAAAAAAAGTAATAATTAAATTTTATGAAATTAATATCGTTGATAATTTATTACCTAAGCATTTAATTTTAATTTCAATAAAATCCACATCTTATTGCTTCAATTACAAAAATTAATAATTTCTTACTAACTTCATAATCAAACAATAAGCAAAACTAAGTATCAAATTAGTTGTACACATGATTCAAGAATTAATATTCTTTGGCATTCAAATATGAAATTAAATACAACAAGAAAATAAAAATTGAAACTTTTATTAAATTATAACATAATTCAAAATAAATCATAATCTAAAGCTTGAATTTCTCATAATCACAATGATTTGTTAGACATAAAGTTGAATATATCCAAAAAATAACTAAATAATTCATAATTATTACGAGATGGAATAAACAAAAATCTTATTGTTTTGATGAAAAATTGAAAGCAAATAGATAATATTCACCAATCTTTAACCTTATTCTTCAATAATGCTTCAAATAATTAATCTCTCAATTTTCACGAGATTCTACTGCTGATTACATTCATATAGGCATCTTGAGAGCAATTAACTAGGACAAACTAGGTTTTTATGCTCATCTAGATTAGGACTACTACAATTGGTTAGTTGTCTGCTATGCAACATGCCAATGAAAGGAATTAACATTTCAACATAAATGGGTTGGCGTGGGAGCACAAGGCATTGAGGCGAAGGAATTTCTGAACGAACAACACGTCATTTACGCATGCCAGAGCTGGACTGGATGGAATTATGTGTCGCATAGGTTGGTGTCTCGCTGGATGACTTATATGATGGTGTCGTCTGATGCTCTGAGCTACCAAAGGGCATCATTTTGGCTTTTCTTTTTAAGTACACTCATGGCCTGTATGAATACATCCACTTATCAAATAAAAAATTCAAAAGAATCTAAAAAATTATAAAATTTATTTTTCATAAAATATAAAATAAATCATTATAGCATATGAGAACAATAAAATAAGTATAAATATGGAGGAATTAATAACTAAAAATGCATAGTTTATCACTTACTGTTGTGCAAAAACAGTTTAATGATTCACGAAGTATAAGCATAAACAAAAATGGTAAAGAAGATAAACATTGACATATAGAGATTTATGTGGTTTGGGTATTGACACCCTAATCCAGGAGAGGGGAAAAAGAATAATCAATTATAAGAATCGAAGTTATAAGTTACAGAACCAACTCGATATAATCAGTACACAGGGATAACATACCCACTAGACACTTGACACTTAAGGACACATTCACGCACCCAACTTCTCACAAGGAAAAACAAGAGTTTGCTTAAGAATTAGAAAGCTCTAAAACTAGAAAGAAACTAGATGAATACGTAAGAGAAGAAAAGAAGAGAGGGTGATATCTTAACCTAATGAGTTGAGATATAGAATACTTATAGTATCCGGTCCAATTACTATATTGTCATCAATTGAGGTAGATATTTACAATAAGACTATGGCTTGAAAAGTCCAGTCGAATGGGCTAGAAAAATAGTTAAGCCCAACTCCAATTCACAATATATATTAGCCCAGTTTTGAAGCAATAGTAATGAGGTTACTATAATGTCCTCTACAACAAACAACAATGTATCCCTACATGTTCCAATACCCACTTTGACTTAGGTGACACAATTTTAATAATTCTCCACCTTGACAGCTAATGCAAAGTGGATTGACTTACTTTTTTCCCAACATGTACACACTACTAAGTGATTTAGACTATAACTAACTTCATATAATGATGAAGCTTGGATGAGGGTATTGTTTTGGTGAGCATGTCTATAGGATTATCCTTAGGAGCTATCTTTTCTAACATAACCACGTTCTATGTTACCATATCTCTAATAAAATGAAATTTTACATTAATATAATTAGATTTACAATGGAAAACAAGATGCTTGGAAAGATGGATGGTTTACTAATTTTCATAGTACATTACTCCATATGCATCATCAATGGAAATGCTCAATTGCATGGTAATCCCTCCAAGCTATAGGCTTTCATTGATAGCTTTTGTGTAGGGTATAAATTCTGCCTCAGTTGTAGATAATGTTATAATAGATTGCAGGTTGTATTTCCAGCTCACTAGATTGTTAAATACAATGAAAGGTTAACTAGACAGTGACCTTTTCTTATCCTTATCTTCTGCATAATCAGAGTCAATGTAACCCTACTAATGAATCTATGAAATTAGAGTCATTAATGCACTTTTTACTTAATATTTGCTTTTTTTATTCAATAAATAGTATTTTTTGGATTAAAAATATTAAAATATAAATTTTTGGGGATTTTTTTGGAATTTTTATGAATGTTTTGTGAATTTTTAAAGCAGGACCAATCAAGAGCTGCCACATGATGCCACACAAGTAGAGGAGATGATTGGATAATCCATATGGACACCATGCTAGCAGAGAAAATAAATCCTAGATCGTCACGTGTGAGGAGTGATGCAACGCATTCCACGTTTCAACACGGCATTTAATATGAGTTTGGAGCGTAGTCAAACCCCTTAACATGTTTCATAATTCAATTGGTAATCACTATCCACAAGCACACCACGTCATCTATTTCAATGAATCATGTTGTGCCATGTGGCGATGACTCAGCGAGCATTGACTTGGACCGATCTCCCTTGACACACATCACACTCTAATACACCTTGTGCTTGTTTTTGATTTGTTGGCACTGTAATTTTTCTTGGTTTGATCTAAACCCTTGATTTGAAGCTACTCAGACGGTTTAGATTCCATCTGAGCTATGTTTAACCCTCCAATCACCCAATAAACCTTAAGGAGCTGCAATTAGCATCAAATTGATTAGTTTTGGAGCTAAAAAGAGAGAAAAACATAGAAAAATTCAAAAGGAGATATAATTTTGGTAGAGATTCAAGAGAAGATTAGTTCAAGAGATTGATTGTATTTTTTCTTTTACCTTTTTCTTTATCAATTTTTGTCTTTTTTTATGAAAAATATGAGCTTTATGAAAAAAAAAGATGTAGTTAATTTATTAATCTAAGGATCTTATGAACCCAATTTTCACCATGCAATGATCTAATATGTTACCCCAATTATGATTTTAATTTAATTATATTATTTAATTCTGATTTTTATGCTATTAATTGTATAGCCAACAATTTATCTATAAAGGTAATTAAATAAATTTGAGAGAATTATTTAATTGTTTGTCTTGATTAAATAAAATGCCTAATTTCTAGGTAGAGATGTATGATTCTTATGTATGTGATCTATAATTGATGAACTTAATGAGTAGTATGTAATTTAATTGACATGAAAGTGTGATTAAATTAATTATTATATGATGTGTAGTTTACTTAAAAGATGAATATATGTTAGGTTAGATTCAATTGATCATTTAATTAATTGATAATTATATTGGGGGGATATTAGCGATTCACATGTTTAGAAAATTGAAAAATTAAATATTCATAGATATTTTCTCATATATTTTCTTATTACCAAATCTAATTTAAATAATTATTGCTATTTATTTTTAGTTATTTTAACTTTCCTTCCTTAAAATATAAAAACACCAAAAAAATATTGATTTTTTTTGTTTTAAAAATTAATTTCACATTTTGTTATCATTATATTACTTGTTGCGATACATATACGTGTGTATTCATTACACACACTTCGTTTGTGGCGACTAAGTTTTTGGCGCTGTTTACAAATTAATATTTTTTTATTTTATTTTTGATATTAGTTATTTTTCTTTACTTTAATTTTAATTTTTCTTTACTGACTTATTTATTTATTTTTATTTCTAATTTAGACACATCCTTTAGTGCTTTTAGAAGCATAGTTGAGAAAATGGCTATCAATAATTATCAATGGTCAATATATAGAATGATAGCCACAAGAAGAGTAGTTGGAATACATGAAATAAATGATATCACGACACTTATAGCTCAAGTGTCATCTTTGGTAAATATTTTGAAGGTTCAAAACTCACTAGCGAGTATAGACCAGGTCCGAGATTCATAGGTATCGAATGTGTTTTGTGGAAGAGCTCATTTTTTTATAATTGTCCAAATAATCCTGAATCAGTATTCTATGTGGGTAATGTGAACCGGGAAAATAATTCATACTCAAACACATATAACCTAGGATGGAGGCAACATCCAAATTTCTCTTGGAATAATAATAATAATCAAGGTGGTAATCAATTAAACCATCAATCATTTCCACCACCTAGTTTCCAACAACCACAAGCCCAAGAAAAGAAGCCACCCACTAAGGACAATACAAATTATTTAATGGGGATGATGAAAGACTTCATCAAATAAGTAAATAAAAAAATGTCCACTCAAGAGGCTTCAATTCAGAATTTGGAGAACCAAATGAGGCAACTTACCCAAGCCATAAGTCAAAGGCCTCAAGGTAACCTTTCAAGTGACATAATTATTAACCAAAGAATAAGAGGTGAGGACCATTGTAAATCATTAGCCTTAGGAATGGTAAAATTATAGAGGAGGAAGATAAGACTAAAAAGGATCAAGAAGAACTAGAAACTAACAAGGATGAGGAGGAACTAGTGGATAAAGAGAGCAATGAAAAGAAAATAATTCAACCAAAGAAAAGCAACCTCTACAAACCCATTATTCCTTTCCCTCAAAGACTACAAAAACAAAATTTAGACACAAAATTATCAAATTTCCTGGATGTCTTCAAGAAGCTACATATAAATATATCATTTGTAGATGTACTTGAGTAGATGCACTTAAGCAGATGCCTTATTATGCAAAATTTCTGAAGGACACACTGTCTAAGAAAAGAAGGCTCAGAAATAATGAAATAATAACCTTAATTGAAGATTGTAGTGCTATCCTTGCTAGAAAACTACCCTAAAATTTAAAAGATCTATGTAGTTTTGACATCCTTTGCAATATTGGGAACATCTACTTTGAGAAAGTGTTGTGTGACTTGAATTCCAACATTAACCTTATGTCATTTTTGATTTTCAAGAGATTAGGGATTGGTAAAGGCAAACCCACTTCAGTAACATTACAAATGGTGGATAGATCAATTAAGAGACCTCGTGGTGTGGTAGAAGATGTGCTAGTAAAAGTAGAAAAAATTATCTTTCCGACAGACTTCATTGTGCTATACATGGAGGAGGACTGTGACATTCTTATCATACTTGGTTTTCCATTCTTAGCAACCAAAAGAGAACTCATTGATGTACTAAAAGGTGAACATAAAATGAGAGTGCAAGATGAACACGTGACATTTAAAGTTTTTTAAGCATCTAAACCCCCTAATATTGATAGTTATACTTAATGCTTAAGGATAAATGTTACTAATTGTGGGGACAACTTAAAAGAATATGTTGAGTCACCTATACTTAAGACCTTAACACATGATGCTGTAAATAAGAACATAAACTCACTAGAAAACAAATAACCTATTTTAACTTTGAAAGTATGGAATCAAAGGTTTATATTGTGGAATATGTGAACCTTTTTGAGGATGCTCCTCTCATGTGTGTATCAAAGGTGTTTATGGAAAATTTTGAGATATGATCTAAGCTCACACCATCAATTGAAGGGACAACAAGTTTAGACCTCACATTTTTACCCTCTCATTCCCAATCAAGATGAAAGTGAAAGTTTCCAACAAAGAGGTGAACAAGATGTTGGAAATACATAAATTGGATGAGTCATGTTGGAGTGCTTATATAAATGATAAAAGGTTAAAAAAGAAAACAAAAATATGACATAGGAAGAGAATTGAGCATCGTGTTTGCAAACCAAAGCATAAGGTATCATTGAACAAACGTGACGTGACGTGATGCTGGTTAGAAGGCAACCCAACATTATTTTACTTATATTTTAATTGTTTTTGTTTTGTAGGTGAATAAATATGGAGAGTAATGGCGCAATAAAAATGAGCATTTCAGTAATAGATGTGTTATGTCATGATTAAGGGAGGTTTCTTTCTTTTTACCTTTTCATATTTATATATGCACATTGAGGACAATGTGTAATTTAAGTTTGGGGGTGTTGTGAAGTTAAAAAAAGATGTGGAGTAGTAGAATATGAAAAGAATGATAAGAGAGAGTACACTAAAATACTCATTTCAAATGGCAAATCAGGTTGTGTGCAAAGCATGGCAAACATCAAAAATCCTACAACACTAGAATATGGAACTTTAAACATATATTCAATTTCTTGACTAGTGTTAGGACAATCATGTAAAGATAAATCAAAATGTGCACCTAAAGGAAGTTGAACACGTTTTAAATCATGCATTGAAAACCTTTTCTAAATAACATCTTTGTGAAACACATATGGTACCAGATTTGAATTTTATACTTATGTCTATTCCTAGTATCTTTCAAGCATGTCCTAAGTCCTTCATTTTAAACTTAGATTTCAATTTGGTTTTAAGTGATAATATTTTAGTTTTTCTTTTGCTTGTAAGCAGCATGTCATCAACATAAAGTAAAATGTAAACTGAATCCAAAGCATCATGCATTCTAAAATACAAACATTTATCATAATCACATCTATTAAAACAAATACTAAGCATAAAATTGTCAATTCGCATATACTATTGTCTAGGGGATTGTTTAAACCATACAAGGATTTTTTTGACAAGCATACAAGATTTTCTTTGCCTTTATCAACAAAACTCTCAAGTTGTTGCATATAAATATTTTCATCTAATTCACCATGTAAAAAGGTAGTCTTAACATCCATTTGTTCTAAATGCATGTCATAATGAACAAGTATGGATAATAAAATCCTAATAGATATGAATT
Source organism: Hippophae rhamnoides (assembly GCA_033030585.1). Taxonomy (NCBI): domain Eukaryota; kingdom Viridiplantae; phylum Streptophyta; class Magnoliopsida; order Rosales; family Elaeagnaceae; genus Hippophae; species Hippophae rhamnoides. Next base: position 44,820,867 of record CM065436.1, on the reverse strand, counting down.
TTACAACAAGAGAAAACACTTCATTATCATCAACACCTTTCTTTTGAGAAAATTCTTGTGCAACTAATATGGCTTTATATTTTATAGAATTAGTAATTTGAACATCCTCTTTCTTTTTAAATAACCATATGGAACCAACCAACTTAACATTATCGGATTTCTTAACAAGAATCCATGTTTTATTTCTTTTAAGAGAATTCATTTCATCACATATAACATCATACCATTCGTCACAATCAATACAATTCATGGTATCAATATATATTTTTGGTTCAGTGTCATCAACATTAATAGTATAAGATAATTCATAAACAACTAAGTCAAGACCATCATACCTTTGGAGAGGAGATATGTGCCTCATTTCCTTATATCTGGCCAACTAATAGGTTGAAAAGTCTATTGTACTAGAAAGAGTAGCATCAACAGCCTCAACATTCCTTTGAAGTGTAGTGTTTGTATCTTTAGTTTAAGGGATGGTAAATGCCTCCAACTCAATCTCAAATACTCTACTATTAGGTTGAGGGGTAGCAGTTGCCTCCACCTCAATTAGATAGTCATTTACATAATCCTTGTTCCCAATGATATCTTTTAAAACTTGATTATCATTAAACACAACATCCCTACTAATAATGCACTTTTTAAGGTTAGGGTATCAAAGATTGTATCCTTTGGTACCATGTGGATACCCTAAGAAGATACATTTTAGTGATCGAGGATGTAATTTATCATTTTTATTGTGATAGTACTCAACATAATCAAACAATTTTAAATTATCATAACCAATTAGTTTTCTAGACCAAACATGTTCAAGAGTTTTAAAATATTAGGCAGAAGAGGGCATCTATTGATTAAAAGGACAACTATTTCATAACATCAACCCAAAAGGTTTTAAAGGGACCAAAGTAAGACATACATCTAACTCTTTCAAGAATGGTTATGTTCATCCTTTCAACTAATCCATTTTGTTATGAGGTTCTGACAACAGTTCAATGTCTAAGGATACCATGTTCCGTACAAAAAGAATAAAAAGGCTTATTACAAAATTCTAGATCATTATCAATTCTAAATACTTTTATTCCTTTTCTTGATTGTTTTTCAACTAGCATTCTTAAAATGTTAAAAGTCTTAAAGGTTTCATCCTTTGACTTGAGAAAATATACCTATACTTTCTTAGAATAGCCATATATTAAGAACAAGAAATACATAGAACTTCTTAAGGACTTAATGGATGCAATATCCCATAAATCAAAATGGATGCACTCAAAGTTATGCTTGGAGGTATGACTACCTTTATTAAACTTAACTCTGGTTTGTTTACCTAACATAGTAGTCGCAAAACTTTAAACTACTTAAGGATTTGTTACCAAGAACACCTAGTTTATATAGGTAACCTAAACCTTTTTTCACTTACATGTCCTAAGCTAATTCCTAAATAGAAGCTACATTACCCCTATCCTTACTCACATTGCCTAATAGAATATAAAGCCCATTGACTTTCTTTTCCTTAAGAGCTACTAGTGACCCACTAATAACTTTCATAAGTCCCTTCTCTATCCTCACCGAGTATCTTAGGGAATCTAGTACTCCTAGTGATATTAGGTTTTTTCTAAGTTGAGGTACATACTTTACATCTTTTAGAGTTCTCTCAATTCCATCTTCTAGATACACTTTAATCTGCCCAATCCCTTTCACCTGGCACTCATAATCATTTCCTAAAAGGATCTTTCTTAGGCTACACTATTCCAATTTGGTAAACAAATGTCTATTAGAATTCATATGAGAAGTACATCCTAAATCTAAAACTCATTCACTCTCTGAACTCTCATATCCCTTAAAGACCAAGATCATATCACTATTATTACTAGAGCCATCACCATTATGTCTCTTACCCTTTAATACAAAGCAATCAAGTCTAAAGTGCCCTTCTTTCTTACAATAATAGTATCTAACTAACTTCTTAGTTCTACACTTTGATATACCCTTATGCTTATCCTTGTTCCCTTTCTCTTTTTTTCTCGATCTACTTCTTGTATACAAACATCATTTATAAAGGATCTTTTAGTGGTCTTTGTTTCTAAATCCTTTAACCTTAAATTTGAAATAACCATATCAAGAATTAATTCATCTCTACCATACATAATGCCAGATTTAACTTCTTTATATTTTTTAGGCAGAAAGTTTAATAAAATAATAGCTTGAGTTTCATCTTCAATTTTGTGGTCAATAGAAATAAGATCATTAGTTAATCTTTTAAAATTATTAAGATTTTGCTCAAGGATTCCATCTTAAAAGTGTAAAAGTTATGTTTTATATAATCCTTACCATATAATGAATTTTCAAGATACAAATCATCGAGTTTAGATATTACCGAAGCTATAGTGGTTTACTCATAGATATCTTTAAGCACTTTGTTTGAGAGATTTAGTAACAATGCAGAAAAGGCCTTTTATTCCACCTTTTATCTTTATTTTGCTAGTAGCCTTATCAAGGAGGTCATTAGCATCAAGAGCATTATGAATGACCTCTTAACCAAGAAGGCATTCATTTTATTTTTCCATAAAACAAGTCTATAAAGCCATCAAATGGGGCTATCTAGTACTTCATTGAAGGAGCCCATGACAGGATATGAGTACTAATAGAAACCCTAAGAGGAACACAAGAGCAAGACTCACCAAGAAAACCTAAGAAGGATACAAGAAATTGATTTTCTAGATCACCTTAAAGTTTTCAAGATTACATGAAAGCAAAAGAGAATCAAAACACTTTCAAAACCATAATAGCCCTAAAAGTAACCAAATACTCAAAAGAGATACGAAAGGACAAGCTCTGATACTAGATTGTTGGGAGTCAACACTCTTCGTCTCACAAAAAATGTTAAGAGCTCTTAGAATTCAGTTTAACGATTCACACCCAGAAACATAAGCATAAACAAAAATGGTAAAAGCAGATAAAGATTGTCACACAGAGATTTATACCATTCGAGTACTAACACCTTAATCCACAACAAAGGGAGAAAAACAATCTACCATAATAATCAAAATTATAAGTTATAAAACCAACTTGATATAATCTATACACAAGGGTAAACACGCCCAATAGACACTAGACATTGAAGAATGCCCTCTTGCACTCAACTTCTTACAAGAAAAAACAAGAACCAAAAAGCCATAAAACTATAGATAAACCAGATGAATGCGTAAGAAAAGATGAGAAGAAGGGAAGAGAGAATGTTGATTTGACCTAATGAATTAGTAATTATCGTATTGCTCTTAATTGAGCCAGATAATTACTACAAGACCATAGGTCGTCAAAAATTTGAGCCTAAGTCTAATTCACAATCCATATTAGCCCATTTTTAAAGCAACAATAATAAGGTTATTATAATTTTCTTTACTTCAAACAATAATGTAACCCTACATGCTCTTGTGCCCAATGGCACAATTTTGACACTTATCTGTGTTTGTTATAAATATGCTCATAATGTTTATAAAATTATGAACATGTTCATAACATATTTAAACTTTAAAATTATAAATATATTTATTACAAACATACCCTTAATATTTATAAATTTTAATGTATTTATATTAAATATATCTATAATTTTAAATTTTTAAATATGTTATGGATATATTTTTAACTTTATATATTATGTATAGGGTGGAAGATAAATTTGTTTCTTTTATTTGTATAAAAGATGTTATTTTATTTTTAAACGGTAAGAATGTAATATTTAGTTCTTTTAATTATAAGAATGGTGTTTAAAAATAGATATTTAGTATTTAGAATTTATTTTAAAAATAAATAAAATTATTAATGACATCTCAATCATTTAATTGTTTAATATTTAAAATGATCATAATACCTCCAATTTAGTTCTAATTGTAATTTGTTTGGGAGTTAAACGATAAAAATATCTACATTAATATTTATTTAAAAAGTTTTATCGATAAGTTTTTTTTTAACTTATTTTTATAAATAAAAAGATTAATAAATATATGTTATATAAATAAAATAATTAATAAACCTATCATTTTTTTCCATTATGTATTTGTTTTTAAACTCCAATACATTTCATGTGTAAAGGTTAATTAATCCTCGCAAAACCCTTTACAGCCGAAATCGAACTCACGTAGGGTTTAAACTCACTCTGATTTCCTTTCTAGCACAGACATTGAAAATGGGAACCTCCATGGCTGCACTGTCAAGAAGGTTATTTCGCTCTTCGCTTCTATCAAACCCTAAACCCACTGAACGACATTACCATTTTTCCATGTCCTTTTGTACAACTACGGATGACTCATTAAGCGACTCATCCGACTCGGACGAGTCCAACTCTCCCAAATCGGTCCCCGAACAGTCTTCGTCGTCTTCATCGAAAAACACTTCCAATCGACGCCCATTTATTGAGACGACGCTTGAGAACGGCTTGGACGTTGGCGTTTACAAGGTAGAAATTTCAGAGTTTCTGCTTTGTATAATCGAGGGTGATTTAAGTTTTTCTTTTTTGGGGAATTTTGTATTTTTGTGTAGGCGATATTGATTGGGCAGGTGGGACAGAAACCATTGCAGAAGATACTGAAGAATGGAAAGACTTTGACTCTGTTCTCAGTTGGTACTGGAGGGATTCGCAACAATCGGAGACCTTTGGAAAACGAGAACCCACGTGAGTACGCAGAGAGGTGCGACGTTCAATGGCATCGAGTCTGTGTTTATCCGGAGAAGCTAGGTGACCTTGTCATGAGGAATGCTGTGCTAGGGTGAGTTTTCGATCTGGGTCATATCGTATGCATTGTTTTAATGTATAAATGTTTGTGCTCATACTATTTTTTGACTAACCATTAGGTTATGTTAAAGTTCATCTTAACTATTGAATTTTTCTTTTAAAAAACATTATTTTAGTGGGATTTAAATTAGATTTACTTTCGAATTTCTGGTCTATTTGATACAATATGCAAATTGAGCGCACTGCGCTGTGTCCATAACGGGTTGGAACTGAATTTTTTTTAATAATTTAGTGCTTATTTTGTAATAAGCTTATGTCTTCTTGTGCTTGAAAGTAGTTTTCTATTTTCTAATTCATTTAGGTAAAAAAAACTTGATCTGTAAAAGGTTATGTTTTTTTTTCTTCATTCTTCTTAAGTCACAACAAAGAAGTAAAGTTAAGTAATGAAAGGAAAAGGTAGACTTCAAATATGGTTTTCAAAACCCTTTTTTAAGTTTAAGTAACAATAAAAAGTTTGTAAAAACGAAGTGAGTTCCAACATGATTTTGAACTTGAAAATTGGATGATCATCTAACAGCACTTATTTTGAAACTTGAGTTCGAAAACTGAACTTGAAATAGCATTGGTACTTAAAATGATAATGTTTTGGTTTCTAAATCAAAATGGAAGAGTAAGAATGAAATGAAATACTTAGATATAAAAGGAGTTTAAACAAAAATTAGACAATAGGTAGAGTTATAGCCACTGTAAATTCTTTTGCGCTTCTCTAAGTAGCCCAATTTCAAATATTTAGCAAGTGTGTAGCATGAGTAGAGATAGGGCCGATTAGTGTAGAGGACTTGTTTCAAGTTTTTAAAATGGAGTGCTTGTTTCCAGTACATGGCCAATTGAAGCGATAGAATTTGGTAAGGAGTAATTGTGATTTCAAGAAAGTTGCGTTTGCTCTTACTTTATGGACTCTATAATGTAATATTATACAATGTACTGAAAAAGTAATGAATGATTTCATCTCCAAAGGGATTTGATCTCAGAGATATCTCCTGGAATCTAAGAAGAGAAAAATGGCTATGCTCATATCATTTGCTAAATAGATTTTGCAAAATTGGATGCGAATAGTGCTTCTTCCTTGCATACTTTGTCCTGTAAGTTGTATGTGAATGGCACAAAATGGATGATTTGAGAGGGTGAGAGCTGGAGACACTTTTAATTGGTATATTGGTTGATTGCTTGGAGGGATACATGTGACTCATAAAAATCATTTTACCATATGTCGATCTCGAGATATGCATTTTTCTGTTAATTGTTTATTGAATTATTTTAACTTTGTTTATTGCTATCTGTGGAAAATGCTGTTTGTATAATGGTTGTCAGATGACTTTGATCCCACAAAGTTGATTAAGTTAGAACTCTATAAATGCTCATATGCTGTAACATAACCTTACTAACTTCATGTTCTAGATGTGTGAAGAAGTATGGGTTTAATGGTGTTTATGGACTTATTGACAAATTTTTCAAACTCAAATTAGAAGTTAGGCTTGTTTAGTTGTTCCTAATAATCTTTATACTTCTGTTGAAGGAAGAGAAAGTAGAAAGTCTCAACTAATGAGGCAAGGACTTTGCATTCTACTGATTGTATGCTTATATTACATAGACTCTTTTAGGACACTAAATTTTTGGATATGTATCTAGGTGTTGGACACACCCATTTTTCTCTATTTTATGTAAATTTTTATCAAATTGGAGTGTTGAGTATCCATATCCATGTCCACGTTCATGTTATGTTGGTTGGACACGTGTGCTTCACGAAAATTGAAGAGTCCATGTAACAAAGGTGTTCACTAGGTGAAATCAAGAAGCAAAGTCTTGTACTTGCGTAAGATTTTAGTCATTTTGGGTCCTAGTTTTTGAGTCAGAAAATATTTCTTTATCAAAATCACCATGTTAAGTTTGATATCCTTGTTGATCTTTGTATTTATGTTCTTGCTGTTCTCGTTATGTTCAGTAGAACTTTTTGTGATGTTAGCATTTCTCAATGTTCTCTTCTTGCTTTGTTTTGTTTGCTTCAGTTAAATACTGGGTTTCTATTTATATACTCATTAACCATTTCTGTCATTAGCAATCGTTTTGCTGATAATCATCATCATCTTGCAGTTCAATTTTATATCTGGAAGGGAACCTGGAGAGAAAGGTTTTCACTGATCCAGTTACAGGACTTGCTCGCCATATTAGAGAGATTGCTATTCGTCAAAACAGTATGTGCATTACTTCTTGGATGCATTATTTAAAGATAATTTGTAAATTATTTTACATGCATTTATGTCTTATTTAGTGAGTTTGAAAATGTGTGTATATTTTACTTCCCCAACTTCTATGCTTTACATTTAGAGTGTTTATTAGTTTGTAATGGAAATCAATTGGAATGATAATGAAAATGAATCGAATTGTTGAGGAAAGAAAGAAAAACTCATGATTTGAAATATGTGTTTACTAAAAAATTTAAGAAATTGAAATATATATTACACAACTCACATCTTCGGATAGAATCTGTCTTTATATTTATGTGCCCTCACAATGAGATTTTAGTACCCCCACTATCTATAATTTCTTTGTAAAAAAATATTAATTTACTTGAATGTCATTTTAAAAGTAACAATTATTAATATAAAATCAATAAACTAAAGGATTATTTTTTTGTAATTACATTTTGTGAATTTTGAAAAGGATAGAAGTCTGGATTCAATAACTCTTGATTTTGTGGGTCCGCTATTTTTCATACCATTATTTTTTTAATTTTAAAAGTAAATAAGGGAATGAGAATGAATCTATTTTCACTCGTTTCCTTTACTTGCGAGTAAACCATTATTAGTTGGTTGGGAGTTGAGATGGAGCTTGTTTAGATTGCTGGTTTGGATTTTTTATTGTTTAAAGTTAGTATTCGAGTTTAATAGCTTATATTATTTGTTCTCATTAATTTTTTCTTACGTGAAATATGCAGGTCGTATTGTGTTTTTGGGCAAAGGCAGTGGTGATGATGAATCAACACAGTCAGGAGACGTAAAACGTGCTGGATATTATTAGTAGCCTTTTTTAATTGTTTGATTTAAAGAAACAATAGTTTTCTGCCCTATCTACTTTTCAAATGGCATTTGAGGATTCAGTTAAAAAGAATTTAAATATTAATCTTGTGATTAATGTGCCGTCAACCTTGATGTAGAAAACAGAAATGTAGAGCTGTTCAGCGCTAACGGTAGATCATGGGTTCCAAACTTGTGTTGTTTTGACAAATCGAGTTGCAACCCTAATTATGTTTGAAGAATTAATTATTAATATTTTATACGTGTAAAATTGAATTAGTTTTTTCCCCTTTTTTCCACTCAATCGAAGATCATGCTTCTCCATCACCCCATTACTCCCCATTACTTACTAATTACTAGCAATATATCTTAATATATTATTTAATTATTTAAGTTTTAAATTTATCTTAATCATCTAATTTTTTATCTTGTTTGACAAAGATTAAATAGGAGGGTTTACATGAGTGAATAAATAATTTGATTAATTTATTTAAATTAAATGAAATGGTATAAATTAATCTATTTAAATTGATAAATTTGATTGGAATTTGTTCAATTAATTTAAATTAAGAAATCTTATATGATTTCTTGGATTTTGGTTAGATTAGAGTGATAAATTTTATAATTGTACTGGGTTCAGATTTAAAGTTATACAAATTAATAGATTTTATAATTTATTGTATTTATTTCATTATTATTAAATTATAAATAAATATATATTTTATATATCTTATATTTAAATTTGTGTATGTTTGTTTTATATATGATAATAATTCGTACATAAATTTTAATATCAATCTAACCTTATTTGATTTGAAAACAATTGATCTGTTTCAATTGATTATATCATCGAATCAAATCGATTTAAATTGACCAAAACAAGCATTTTTGATTCGCGACTCCCCCTAATGAAACAAATATAATAGTTAAGTAATATAAATAAGACAAAAAAAAAATATTTCAATAATATGAACAAAGAAAATGCAATAGTTTGGTAATATTCTTGTAAATTCATTTTAATATATATATTTATTTATGTGTTTTTTTTCATTTTGGATTATTTTCTCTTACCTTTTATTTTTAGGTATACTTAATATTATTATTTTAGAAATAAATAAAAGAAAAATCAAATAGTATATTTTATTTTATTTATGACTTTTATAAATAACACTTTTCGTAGTTTCTACCATGGACATCAAACAGATCGACACGCTTGTTAAGCATTGGCAAATAGGCTGACACGACATTGTCTATTAAATATTAAGTACGACATAGAAGGCAAGTAAAAAAAGTGACACACTACGACTCGTGGCCATGTCACATATTGGGTCTTTTTGGCATGCTAGTTTGAAATTAAATTATATATTACATATTAAATATATAATATATCTATATATTATCAAATATGGACGTATTTCCTTAAATAAAGTTAATATTAGTACATGAGAAATAGAAAATTCAACTCCCATTACTAGTATTTTTTTCTTCCAAATAATGGGCTAAAGAGGCTATGGCATGGCATAACGAGCTAGGCACAACATAACACGGTAAAACCTACGGGGCAAGAATAGAGGCATGAAACAACCTGCTAGCAAATGGGTCACAAGTCGAAGCTAATTCATAGATCGAATCTTGTCGGGTTGGTTTGACTTTTTTTACACCTCTAATTATTACTAACGATAATTTATGGATAACTTATATTACTTTAAGTATTAAGATAAATAATTATTTCTTTTAATAAATATCATTGATCTCTTTTATTTATGTTCAAAATTTTCTAATATTTATAAGAATGTTATTATCTTTTACAAGTTTTTCTACACTTTATGTGTACATTTTTTGTTTTACTATTATCATTTTTATTTTTATTTTTATTTTGTTCACCTCTAGATGCATTTTGTTTGAAATAGAATTTTGCAAACTCTATAATTAAGGTAGGTCACAACATAAGTTATTTAGTTATATTAAGAATAACAATTTAGTCTTTTTATTTTTATTTTTTTATAGTAGTTTAGTCTTTTTTTTTGTAAAAAAAAAAGTGAAATGACAAAAGAGAAATTTCTTTCATTTTTTATTTTATTAACTATTATTGAGATATCACATTTATGAATTGTATTTAATAATACACAAAAGTGACTCTCCATGCCACCATCATAGACCCAAGCTTGAATTTCACCTTATAATGTTTCTTTTATTTAATAAAAAAATATTTTAATGTCTTTTTAAAAAAATGATTACAAAATTGATAAAAAATAAAATAAATATTTTTTTAGTTTATGAAAGTGTAATTTTATAAACATTTTTAGATATAAATTATTATATATATATATATATATATATATATATATATATTACAATGAACTAAAATTATTTATTTTGTATTTATGGACAATATGATAATTTTACTTTGACCTAAAATGTTTCAATATATTTTAATAATATAAACTTAAGCACACAATTGAAACTAACCACACAATAGCTTAATTGCGATTTTTCTTTTTCATATTTTATTCTCTCTTGCTTTGCTAAAAGTTTTCAAGTAGGCTTTTTCATTAAGTTAGTTTATCAAATATTTGAGGTTATGTTATTTAGATTAATAAGCCTACAATATTAATTGTGTTATTGTACTTTTAACTAATTGTTTTCAATTTATCTAATATATTATTAAAATAAACTAGTTATGGTTGTTTATTATTGAATCTGCTCTAGGATACACACTTATACTTGTGTTTATGTGATAATTTTTTAGGTCACAACGGTGTATGTTCGATTAACTCGTGCGACTCGAGTTCGTTGGAATGTAATCTAAATCTGAACGACTTTCTTATAGAGACTATGATGAAAGCAAAGACTTGTAAGTAGATTACTTTGGGACATTACCTGTGTGGGTAGTTTGAGTCATAGTTTTGTAATTGGATATTTATTTTTTATAGTGGATAGTTAGGTGGTTAATTGAATCAATGGACCAGTAATTTTCTTCTTAGATCATTAGTGTGCCTAGGTTATTTTTACCTAAAAATCTCGCATGTTGATCTTTATTTTTTGCACTACTTTATTTATATGTGATTGCATGCTTTGCCACTTACCAAATTTTAACTTTTCATATTTTCGCTCATATTCCGCTAATTAGATAAACTTATGAAAAATGTTGTGAATCTTTTGGGACTTTGCTATATTTTTAATGAATAAGAATATTTTATTAGAACTTTTCTTTAAGTTTATCAAGACGAATGCTAAATGTATTTCTTGAAAAATGATTAAGGCAATATGATTAGCTTCTTTGGCTAAATTGTCCTACCTTTAATATTGTTACTTTTTTAAGAATAATCTCTTTTATATAACCAATTTGAACTTACATGAGCTAATTATTTATACTCACTCTTTACCCTTTGAACCAAATATATTGGCTCTACCTTATAGTTCAAGAAAAGTGAAGTTGCACAAAAAAAAAAAAAATAGATTCTATAAAAATGTTAGAACTGATTAAATACCTAATATACAGAAAACAATCCCTGTTAAATATGTACCCCACATATATATTATTATTAATAATAATAATAAGAAGACAAGTTGAAAATAATTATTAAAAGGGTTGTTTGTTATTCAAAATAAAGAAGTGAAAAAAAGAAAAGAAAAGAAACCAATAATGATGTTTAGGTCCCAAATAATGATATTTGATATATTTTATTGATATAATTGATCTTATGATAGTATTATTTATCTGTCTCTTTTTTCTTACTCTATAGATACATGAACTTTTGTTTCTTCTTTTTTTCCTTTTATTTGATTGAACCAACAAATATGGCCATATTATAACCAAATGAAATATATTTTGATTTTAAGGAATACTCTTTGGTGATGGATATACAATTTTAAGAAAAATCCTATGGAATCTAATTCAACTCTAAAAAATAGCGATGTTTTATAGGAAGAAACAATATTTCAAGTTATGTTAGATGATTTGATTAGTGCTAATTGATACTACATCACACACACTTTGAGTATGATTATTGTATAGTAATTATAACCAAGGTATGGCAAGAGATAATATTTAAAATTTATTAGAATTAAAAACCATAATATTTTTAATCTCCTCAGATAAAATGTAAAAAAAAATTTCTTTTGATTATGTGTGTTGACTTTACTTGAGGACTAGTAAAGAGTAGGTGTGAAAAAGTTTGATAAGTGATATTTTATACATATTTTTAAATGTTAATTTATTTATATTTATATACATTTTATTATTATAACAAGTTTAAATTATTTTTTTTGTATTTATTAGGAATATAAATTTTTTTAGGTTTTTTTTTGAAATTTTATGAATTTTGTATGATTTTTATTTAATAGGTGGATGTACTTAGATAAGTCATGGATGTGCTTAGAAAAAAAGAAACCCAAAACAACATCATTTTGGAAGCTAACATGTGTCACCATATGTATATCCTTAGCGAGATTTTTGCACGATCTACCTATCCTTTTTTGAGTACTAGTCTTACTCCAACTTTAAAATAGAACAATTTTTCTTAATATAAATACAAAGCAACACCTCATAAAATAGAATGAGTATCACAACTACACAAAAATTAAGAGAAAAAAATCATAAAAAATAAAGAATTAAAGCTAGAAGCAAGAATTAAGAAGAAGATTTAAGAAGCAATTAAGAGAGTTTAAGACTAGAGTCTAAGAACAAAAATCCTATTATTTATTCTCTTGTCTTTTATTGTTTTTATGAATAATATTCTAAATTTATTATTTTTCATAAGTAACTAATTTTATATTTAATTGTAGTTGATTTCAAAGCTTTAAACATGAATTGCAATATTTAATAAGGTATGCAATATTCTATTTAATTATTCTTCTTGATTATGTAGGATTAATATCAAAAATATCCCCAAGCTTTAAGGAATCTTCAAAAGTACCTGCATGGTTTCAAAAAATTCAAAAATACTCCTGAAACATAGCGGAAGTAAATAATAACATTCAATATCAAAAATACCCTTAAAGTTTCAAAAAATTCAAAAATACATCTGAACATAAATGAAGTTAAATATAATGGAAGTAACATTCCTAAAATGGAAGAAAAAAAAATGAACCAAGAAATAGTAGACATAGAAACAGAAAACATCTCAGGATGTTTTTCACAAGAAATAGTAATAAATAAAAACAATTTAAAGATATTCAAAAAATAAGTTAAATCTTAAAGAAAGAGATGGATTTAAAGACCTATCATTTTTATTAAGAAAATTATTCTCTAGAAAAAACATAATTTATTATCGCATAAGTAATATAGAAATGAGTATAAAGATTACAAATACAACATGAGATATAATATACCATTAATCGATAAAGAAACTATATTAAACAAACTATCAAAAATTCCTTATAAAGACAAAGAAAAAATGAATACATTCATTTAAGAGGAATTCAAATATTAATAAAAGCTCATTTTAGAGAAAAAATAGATACAACAATAAAAATAACATTATTAGATAACATAATAATAAATAGGCAAGATACATTATTAAGAATGATTCATAGTAATTTAAGATACCAAAAGTTAAATTTACAGCATATCTTAGATTTGCTGTTAATATACATGATAAAAATCTAAATCAAGTATTAAGTTTAGCTTATGAATTTTAGAGAGGAGAATTAATAAAAGAAGGAAATCATCAATTTTCAATACATTATCTAGTAGCATATTCTTTAATAAATAGTCATAATAGTTCAATATATAGAAGAAAAAAATGAATTTATAGGAATGAACAAAACTTTTAAGGAACTTGGACAAATAATAAAACCATAAATACTAACAGACTTTGAAATACCAGAAGAATGTAAATTATATATCAAAGAAAAACCCTTGATAATAGGAAGAAAAAGTAACGTTGTTAAAAATAATAGCATATAAATGTTTGTTTTTATAGACTAGAAAGAGAAACTTATAACCAAGAAGAAGTTAAAAAACTAGAAAATGAAGTCAAAATAATGAAAGCATTAGTACATGATTGTATATAAGGGGAAAGTAATGATTAAAGATGAAATAAAAAATATGAATTTAGAAATAAGTGGAAGCCTAGTAGGCGTAGCAAAAAATCAAGCAACATTATTTGAAATTGTGCAATTATTAACAGAGGAAATGAATTTAGTCCAAGCATCAAACACAAAATATTTACAGGAAATAATAGATATACAAAAAGAATTACTAAAGGAATGTGGTTATAATAAACTACAACAAGATATGCATAGGAAATTTTTAGAATTAAGAAAAGATGTATATAACATACATAGGAATAAAAAAATAATAGGTTATAAATATGATCCCTTAGAAGGACTAAAAGAAGAACCACTTAGGAGAACAAATTCCTTGATTTCTTAAAATGAGAAAAGGAAAAATGAAGAGCAATCTAAGAACAAAAAAATTCATTGACCTTGAAAATAGGGATATAGAAACATTAGTTAGTTTATTGATATTAACCAATGAAGAAATAAAAGAACATTATAATGAAAAACTTTGTACTAACAAATAAGAGGATGCTATGACAATAATTAGTGGAACTGACCCCAAGAAGTCATATGAAACCAATTTCATTATCAGTTCCTTACCAAGAAGGAACATTTGACCCACATAGGGGAAAAAATAGGCAAAGAATTGAACAACCTGATACCATAGATAGAAGAAGACAACTACCTAAAATGGAGGAAGTGTTGCATTGGGGAACTAGAGGTAGTATTCCACCAGAGCTCAAACTCCATGATAATTATAAGTTTGAACTTCTAAATTTATACTGTATAAGAGATAGGAAGAAAACTTTAGATGAATGGGCTAGTGGCATGAGTTTGCCCATACGAACCTCTCAAACTACCCAAATAAACCTATCAATCTGTAGGGTACTTATAGCACATAGAATGACAGGAAATGTTAAAATTTGGTTTTCAAACTTAACAAATCAAAAACATTTGTTAATGTAAGGAAATGCTTTCACAAGAAGGGAATATTTGGATACAATAATAAATAAAATATACAAAGAATTTATTGAAGAACATAAAGGAAGGACTATCACTAAATCCAGTGAAAATGAAATCAATGAAACTAAATGGCATCTACAAATATGAAAATTTGTAACATGTGTTACATAAATTTTTTTATTTATGAATATGAAATGTATTACCATAAATTACCACCCTCTTGCAAACAACTTATAAAGAAAACAACTTATAAAGAAATGTTTTTCCAAAAATTACCTAGAACACTACATAAAACTTTAACAAAAAATTGGGAACAAAGAAATAGAGAAACTATATCCAATACTTTAGGAGGAAGAATAAGATGCCTTAAAAATTATATCATTATTAAATGCCAAGAAAGAAAAGAATATAAACATATAAGAAGAAATGATAAGATCTATTATGATACAAGAGATTTTAGAATACCAAGAAAATATAGATGTAATGTAAAATCTTATAAACAAAAGTATAAATATAAAAAATATAAATTCAGAAAACAAAATTTCCAAAAATACAAAAATAGATTTAATAAAGAAAACTACAAGAAAAGATATTTTAGAAGAAAGAAGTATAAACCTTCTGAAAAAAGAATTATTGTCCTTAAGGAAAGAAAAAAATGTATATGTTGGATCTGTAATGAAGAAGGACATTATGCAAACGAATGTCCACGTAGACTTTAACATAAAAAGGAATTTCCACAAAAATTAAAATCTTAGAAGAAGCTTTCAAAATGGAATTAGAACCAATTGAGGAATATGATATAGATGATATCTATTGGAAGAAATAAATAAGAAATAACTGACTCAGAATATGAACACTTAAATTATAGATATTCATCATCAAAAGATGAATGCTTTGCATAGTATTACAAACTAAATAGTACTTAAATTAAAGTAGAACTAAAATTTAAAGACTATAACACTTATCATTTACATGCATATATAGATACAAGATCTAGTATGTGTGTAGCCAGTAGATATGTATTTCCAAAAGACAACTAGAAATAAACACCAAAAGATTTAATTGTAAGAATTGCTAATAATACTACAATAAAACTTAATAAGGTATTAAAAGATACTGATATAATGATAGGAGGAGAATAGGAGGAGAAAAGTTTCACATTCCTACCATATATCAGCAGGAAATAGGAGTAGATTTGTTAATAGGAAATAATTTTCTAAACATATATCAACCTTTCACACAACATTTCGACAAAATAAGTCTTACAACCTTAGAATGAGATATCATCTATGTCTCCAAAATAAGAAAATCTTTAACTGTCTCAAACCCATGGTGAGATAGAAGACCAGTAAAAATCTTATTTAGAAAATATTTCATTAGATATAGAAGTGAAACAAAACTTTTTTCAATGAAATACAAGAAGACAAAGCCCTAACAGGCATTAGAAAATTATTAAAAATAGTCGGTTCATAAAATCCTTTAGATCCATAAATAAATAAATCTAAAATAATAGTTAACATAAAATTAAGAGATCCTAACAAGATCATAAGAGTAAAACCAATGATTTATACTCGAGAAGACAGGATTGAATTTGGAAAACAAATTCAAAACTTTTGGAATTAAAAGTCATAATACCAAGTAATTCACCTCACTATAGTCCAATATTTTTAGTTGAAAAATAAGTTGAGAAAAAAAGAGGAAAAAAGAGCATGGTAATAAACTTTAAAGCACTGAATAAAGAAATCATTGACGATGGATACTTCATATAAAAAAAAGAACTATCATTAATAAAAGAAAATAAATACTTATCGAATTTTGATTACAAAAGCGGATTTTGGAAAATAAGACTCGAAAAATCTCAAAAATTAACGGTATTTAGTTGCCCCCAAGGAAAATACCAATGGACAGTTATACCTTTTGGATTAAAACAAGCTCCAGGTATTTTTCAAAGATATATGAATAACATTTTCAAAAAATTACAAGATATTTATTGTGTTTACATAGATGATATTTTGGTTTTCAGTAATAAATTAAATAAACATTATTTGGATATTATCAATATTCTACAAGAATGTAGAAGAAAAGACATTGTACTCTTTAAAAAGAAAGTAGTACTTTCTCAACAAAAGATTAAATACTTAGGATTGGAAATTGAAGATGAAAAACATAATCTACAACCCCATTTACTAAATAATATTCAAGGTTTGCCTAGTGAATTAAAAGATAAAAAACCAATTACAGAGATTTTTAGGATGTTTAACATATGTAGAAGCATACATCAAGAAACTTGTAGAAATGAGAAAACCATTACAAGCAAAATTAAAAAAAGATCATATCTAGAAATGGACCAAAGAAGATACTCTATATACGAACTTTATACCATCCACAACCAGATGATAATTGAAACAAATGCTTTACAAGAATATTGGGGAGCAGTTCTTAAAACAAGAGTAGATGACAAAGATGAATATATTTGTAGATATATATCAGGATTTTTCCAAGGTTCAGAATTAAATTACCATAGTAATAAAAAAAATTTAGCTGTTAAAAAAACTATTAAGAAATTTTCAATATATATTATAAGCTCTAGATTCATTGTTAGAACAGATGACAAAATTTTTGGTTACTTCTTAAGAACTAATATTGCAGGTGATTATAAACAAAGAAGATTAGTTAGATAGCAACAATGGTTCAAGTATTACAATTTTGATGTTGAACATCTTCCAAGCCATAAAAATAGCTTAGTTGGTGCTCTTACCAGAGAATTAGCACCTCTAACTATTTTTATGCTTTCAGGAATGGAACATCTTGATATAAAAATCAAGATCAAGGAAAAGGAGATAAAAATCCTACATGAAAAATTCGAGCTACTATATCTCGAGAAATCTCTTATGGAGACAGAAAAGAAACAGGAAAAACTTAATTGTTCAAAACAACCTTTAGAGACAAGAAGCTCAAACAAGGAATCTTCATTAAAAAAAGGAAGAACCTAACAGTTCATAAAAAACTTTTGAACTCACAAAGCTCAATTGGACAAATGAGGTAGAAAAATAAGAACAAAAAAAAGTTTATATGGTCTATAATGGCCCAAAATTAGAAATTTATAACAACTGTGTAGAAGCTAGCAAATCTATTCTAGGAATTAGTGGAGTAACTCATAGAGCCTTCACCAATAGAATAGAAGCATAAGGTAGTTATGCTAACTATAAAACACCAAACTGATAAGTCTAGAGGAAATAGTAAGAAATTATTCTACAGCATTACAACAACAATCAACAGCTCTAAGCAGATTGAAAAATATTTGAAAGATAGCAAGGCCTCCAGTTCTATTTAGAGAAACATCTCCTCCAGAGACATCAAAAATAGTAAAGCATTCAGTACTATTTAGAGAGACATCTTCTCGAACTACTACAATCATTGAAGATGAAAAAGACCAATATAGATATCTTAGTAAACCACAATGGTTAAGTCTCTATAACTTGGCTAGAAAATCTACCCAAAAACATATTAAAGATATGAAGTTCTATACTACAGACAAGAAATTTCATGTAGGAAGTAAATTCAATATATTGGAAGGAGCTAATCCAATATTTGTGTATAAAGCACTTTATACAGGACTAATAGAAAATATATATCCAGGAATTAATTTAAGTGAATTAAATTATTTCCCAGAGAATTTTAAAAGTGAAATCAAGAACTTCAGAAGGAAGATTAAAGTAGGTGATAAACTTGTTTATCTTAGATAGAAATTTCTAACACAAATAGAGAAGTTCCCAAACCAAGGGCACTTTTAGAAAATGAATTCAACACAGAAGAACTCTGTGTACTAAGAGGTCAAATACTAGGCCAAATTTACTATGAACTTAGAAAGATTGACAATTCTTTTGAGATTAAAATAAATTATTCAACTGTTAAAGTCATCATCATTTCCCACAATAGCATGACTCTGTCATAAGAAGATGGTGAAAAAATTATGAAATACAAAACCAATTTTAATTGTAACAACCTAGAAATTTGTTAAGAAACAAGGAAGGCATTTTGCTTCTATGCCAGAAAAGCCACCAAAGACCACAAATGCATTCTATGCATCAAAGACCGAGAAGATAAAAATGCGTCATCATTAATGTCATAAAAGGAACCATCGGTAACAAATGACAAAGAAAAATAAGAAAAGAAACTGTCGGTAGAAGACGAAAAAAGAAATAAAGATGTAGACCCCACATCTTAGTCGACAGTATGTGCCAAGAAAAAAAGTAGTGGCTATCCTTTAAAGTAGAAAAACATATGAATTATTAAAGCAAGGGTAAAATAATAATTTTAGTCTTATAAATAGGGATTCTTTGTTTTATAAAAGGAACTCTTATTATCATTTCAAAACACACACGAATACATAGAAATCTAGAGCTCTCTACTTTGAATCACTCTAGTATAGAAAACCCCTCTATCTAGAAATCTCAAAACTAATAATATTATACTCAGTAATTATGAGTGGCTAAGCACCTCTTCAAGGTCTTAGTTGGCCTTAAGTTGTAATAATTATTATCCTATGAATAAAATGGAGTTTAGTTACTCTTCTCTAGTAAGTAAACTATTGGCCAACATTTATGTACGGATGTAGAAGGCTCAACATTGCTAGGAGGGCGTTGAGGTTTGAGAAAAGCTAAGGCATAACAAGTGTAACAAAAGAAGATGAACAGAAGGGAAGACCATGGTGGACCCATCAAATTCAGGTATAATAATCATAAATTTAGCCCAGTTAAGAATCTTGAATGTTTAAATATTTACTTACAATAAGATATAATACTGCTAAAACAAAAAAGAATGGAAACTATTTTTAGAAATAAAAAACTAATAATTCCAAATAAAATCAAAGATAAAAATCTAATTCTATTAGAAACATTTGATAAAGGTTATCTCTATCATTTAAATGAATATTTTAAAGATGAGGATTATGAAACCTATCTTGAAAATTTTAAAAGATAACACCTTATTAGATATCTATACAGATTATATTAAAGCTATCATAAACATCATAGACCATCCTATTTCAAGGACATTAAAAGACTATTTTAGTCAAAAATATGTAAGAATAGAGAAAGAGGAATTCAACAACTTAATGTTTGGATACTACTTCTTTGAAGATTATAAACACAATATGTGCATAAGAAAAACCTGTTTGTATACTACGAATAGAACAATATAATATACATTCAATACATATTATTTATCAAGATAATACTCTATGAACATCGAATCATTAGTACATAAATTAGAACTATTATATTTAACAAATGAAAGAATAATTTTTAATTTTGAAAGACAATTAATAGATTCAGG
Source organism: Hippophae rhamnoides (assembly GCA_033030585.1). Taxonomy (NCBI): domain Eukaryota; kingdom Viridiplantae; phylum Streptophyta; class Magnoliopsida; order Rosales; family Elaeagnaceae; genus Hippophae; species Hippophae rhamnoides. The sequence goes on along the minus strand of CM065436.1, from coordinate 44,800,761 downwards.
ATTAAAATTAAGTAACCAACATAATGAAGAACATAATATACTATGCAATTGTAATGAATATAGAAGAAAATTAGATTTATACAAAAAAATAATCAGTTTTTAGACAAATTATTGCCTTCAATAAATAGATAAAGATCATCAACTAAGTCAATATTAACTCCCGATTAAAAACTGTATCGATCCGCAAAAATTGATATCTTAGGAATATTATTCTAAATAGTAACGGATGAAAAATTAACACCATTAAAACCTAAGGATATTTTTGATATTTTATAAACCTTAAAGGAATAATTGAATATATGACAAACCTCAGGGGCATTTGAGATATTATTCTGATTATGTATTAATTCTCAGTTTTAATCTTTGTATAATTTTTTTTATTATTTAAGTATAAAATTAAATAATCAGACTGATTTATCATTAATCAATTTGATTGATTCGGTACGTAATCGCTTGATCAATTTAAATAATTAGAGTTTAATTGCTTAGAATGAGAATCAATATTGAAGATAATTAAACCGAGTTTGTGTGTTTAACCTTGATCCAATTTTCTTATTAAATTGAATGCTTTTGATAGATTAAATTCAGATAACTTATTCTATGTTGTCTATTAGAAAGAGTTTGGATTAAGAATTTGTTTAATTCAACGAATATGTTTGAAGAGGTTAAAACTTTTGCACTTGTGAATTTCTCTAAGTTGTTATAATCAAAGAGTAAGAGATTATGATATACTTTTAATACATGTTAGTGGTGGTGAATGATTTATTATTTTATTTGAATCTTTATCGTAATCTTTTATTTTGTTTTTATCTTATTAATCTTTAATTGTTAGATTTAATTTTCAAGTTACAAAAAAAATAAAAAATTGACTTTTATTAATTTTAATTAACTTACTAACGAGCTAGTAATTAGGAGTAGATATTATCATCAATCCTCGGGGTATTGTTATTCTTAAAATTACTTATCATTTGTACATGATGACTTATACTTACATATTTTCAATCATATCATATTGATCTTTTGGTTTCGTGATTTTACTTTTCATAACAAAGTGATTAAATTACAATAAAAAAACAAATAAACTAATCTGATATAATTAACATCACTAAAAATCGTACATTTGTCTCAAATTCTTATTAGTTTAAAATTCCAGGTAATTCCTTAAATATTTTTTAATAATTTAATTACTATTTTGTTATCCTGTATTATTATAACCTGTGAAGCTTGTTGCACGCCTGCTCTTATCAACTAATTAGTCCAACTCTAATATTTTTGAATCATGTTACTAAATTTCTTGTGAGAAATTTTGATCATTGAATTTCAGCACAAACTCTTACAAGTTTATGTCACTACCATATGTAATTGACACTATGAACAGATAAAAGCAGGCTATTAGGAAGAAAGATTTATTTTACTTAGCTGCTAATGAGCAGGCAGCAGGATGGCATCAACATGAAACAGAACTTCCAATGTATCTTGTGGTGTACAATCTGATCCAAATTCAGATTACTCTCCTATTACAATGGTGCAAATATAGTTCTACATTAATTTGGTTATGCATTTTCAGAAGCCATTGTTGATGTTGAAAAAAGTAGTAATAGTCCCCAAAATATGCGAGCATGGAGCTTGTGTCCTCCAGTAATGGTAAGAAATATCATTCCTCTTTTCTTTGATAGAGCTAGCTAATTGATTGATAATAGATGTGGTAGGAATTATTGAAGCCATTCAAGAAAAATAGTATCATGATTGACTCCTAAACAATAGACAGATTATTTGAATTACATGTGAGTTCCTCTTCTAACAAAAATGGAAGCAGTGTTTGTGTTACTCCAGCAACCCACAATTGGTTACGACCACTTTAGAGTAAGGTCGATTAAAACCTCGTTCTGCTACAACGGCTCTCTTGTCACCTATCAGCTTCGCCACCCTTTCATAAACACAAGTTTTTGACAATTATATGAAACCGTTTCTATCTGAAATAACTTTTAACGTAATCACAATAAAACATACCTTTAATATGCAATCAATAATCTCTGTTTAGTTTTGATTTCAAAATCATTTTTGCATTTATTATGAAGCACAAGCCAATCTTAGGGTTTGGTTTGTATTTGCTTTTGAGATCTTATAAATGCGCTTATGACAGCAAACGAGTGCTTTAGGAACAAATAGGGAAAACAATTTGCTAGAAGTGTTTTTAGGGCTTAGAAAACACATTTTATGCTTGCTAAAAGAAGGGCATTATATGAAACTATTTCTGTTTGAAATCACTTTTTGACACAAGCATGATAAAACAGATTCTTAATATGCAATTAATGCAGTGAGAAGCAAAAAGATTTATATAACCCACCTGAAATAAGGAGAAGTAGTATTCTCTTTAACAGTCTTAACCTGTCCAATTTTGTCCACAACTTCCATACCATTCAAGACTTTACCCACCACCAAAGCAGAATCATCAAGCTCTGGAGAATCCTTCAAAGCAATGATGAACTCGGTTCCATTAGGATCACTTCCAACCTCTTCTTCATCAATTTCCAGCTTCCCTTTCCTCGCAACGAGCTTCAGTTTGGGTGGTGGTTTCGAAGGATCTCGAACAACAATGCTTACACTTCCAGCCAAATTCTTTGTCCCTGAAAAAGTCTCATTCATTTTTTCCCACTCTCCAATAAGACTATCAATTCCTGAATTGCTCTCTGTCTTTCTTGCAACTTCAAAATCAACACTATAAGATCTCACACCACCGTGTTGAACGTAGTTAGGCATTATCTTCACAAACTCTTTCTTCCTATAGCTTACTCCACCTCTCCCATTAACGAGTCTAGTAAATCTATCAACACCATATGGGATATCATTTCCATACAACCCAATTACAATGCGACCAACAGGTTGTCCATCTATTGATATATCTAGAAATGCATTCTTTGTTGTTATCTTATTAGAAAAAATACTAGAAATATTACTTGTAGTGCTTTCTTCAGCTTGTGCATATGATAAACAGAATATTGGGTCTAGACTTTGAGAACCCAAGAGGAGAAACAACAAGGAATTGCTTTTAAGAGTGAGGTCTCGGCGTGAGACTTTACAACATTGTTTGATTGTGGAAATGGGTAACGAAGAATTCGGTGATTCTTGGATTTTTGGAGGAAGGAGAAACTGAAGGGAGGATTGTAAGAATTTTGGGGTCTGTATCATGATCTCTCTTTGAGGAGATTTTCTTTTTTCCAAATGTTTATGGAGTCTGTGCGAAAAGGGTAAGCAAAAGGGAGCTTTGTGGATGAGAAAGAAGATATAGATAAAAGAAAAGCCAATCCATAATTTTACGAGTGTGTCTATCTTCTGTGGTACCTAAAATATAGCATTGATTATCTCATAAGCCTAGTCAGCCTTATGGAGATCATCTCATGACTGTGTACGTGGGCCATGTGCTATCTGTGTGCCACAAACATTCAACGAATACTATATTATTTTGAAATAGTTGGAAATTAATTTAAATATTATTTTTAAAATTTATAATGTTGAGAATAATTAGTTTAATAACGGCTAGTTTACTAACAGTTAGTTTCTTCCTTTCAATGTATAAATATAACATTAGATATTAAGCCAAAATCAATTCAATAACTTTCTCAACAAAAATCAGAGAAAATCAACATGGTATCAGAGCAGATTTGATCTTACTCCAAATCAATCCCACAAACAAGAACTGTATAAGTTCAAGAAATCTAGAAAATGTCACAACATATAGAGAGACTTATAGGTGTGCTGCTAAATGGTAAAAATTACCATCTTTGTGCACGTCAAGTGACTTTTGGTCTAATCGGCAGAGACAAATTTGAGCATGTCACTGGTGAGAAATCAAAACCAAAAGCCGAAGATCCAACACACCCAACAGTTGAAGAAAGAAAGGAAATTTCAGAATGGAGAAAGAGTGACAATCTCGTCATAAGTTGGTTATTGGCAACCATGGAACCCCATATCTCTGATCTCATGACATATCTAGATACAACTCGAGATATGTGGGTTAAAGCCGAGACAATGTTCGGAAAGAAGAAAAATTACTCTCTTATTTATCAACTTCAGCAAGAACTTCAACAGTTACAACAACAAAATCAATCCATCGCCGAACTATTCAGCGAAATCCAAAAAAAGAATGATGAGATTAGACTGTATTGACCTCTCACAGCCGATCTTGATGAAATCAAAAGAAGAGAGGAGCAGGATGGAATTTTCACCTTCCTTTCCAAGCTCGATTCAAGCTATGAAGGGGTACACTCACAAATTCTTCTCATGGGTGAGCTGCCATCTGTTGATGAGGTTGTTGGGATGGTTGAAAGAGAAGAGACAAGAAGAATAGTGATGGGTACTCAACTACCTGACAACCCTGAAGCCAAGGCTTTCATCACCAGATCTAACCCTAGGCCAGAACGTCGGGGAGACCAAACACTCACTCGCTGCGATTATTGTAAGAAGGAAGGACACAAGCGCGAGGAATGCTGGTGTCTCAACCCTCATCTCCGACAAAAGGGAAGGCGAGGTGGAGGCTTCGTCAGAGGGGGAGATCAACGACAAAATCGGGTAGAGAGCAGAGAGAAAATGGGTTACTCTGCACAAAAGGAAAAAGAGGATATGAGTACAAACGGAGCTGAAAAAGAAATAAAAGGTGAGGTGGATATGGATCAAATGAGGCAGCTGTATACACAATTATCCGTGATGTTTCAAGGAAAATCTCAAAAAACCTCTGGTATGATTACAAACCTTACTCAAAATTCTTTAAATTCCAAATGGATTCTTGATTCAGGTTCAACTGATCACATAACTGGAAATAAAAACTTACTCAATAATTACAAAAAAATTGAGACTAAACAATTTGTAATCGTTGCAAATGGTGAAAAAATGGAAATTTTAGGAAATGGTTCAATTAGTCTCCTTTCAAGAAAAATTTCAAATGTTTTGCATGTGAATAATTGTACATCTAACTTGTTATCCATTAGTAAAATCACACGAGACTTAAATTGTGAAATTACATTTACATCCAAAAATGTGATTTTTCAGGAATTGATAACGAAGAATATCATTGGTGAAGGTTTTTTAGAAAATGGGCTTTATATTCTAAGTGAAGAAAAGTGCAACTTCAATATTAAAAAAGAAGAAGAATTAGGCACTCTTTGGCATAAGAGAATTGGACATCCTTCCGATAAGATTTTAAAATGTATTTTTGATTTCAAACAACTAGATTGTAGTAGTTGTGAAATTTGCAAATTAGGAAATCACACAAGGTTACCATTTACTTTATCCAATTGTAAAAGCAAAAAACCTTTTGAGATAATACATTCTAATGTTTGGGGCCCTGCTCCAATTGAGTCATTTAATGGTTATAAATACTTTGTTATATTTATAGATGATTTTTCAAGAACTACATGGTTACACTTGTTAAAAAATAAAAGTGAAGTGTTTTCTCAATTTCAAGAATTTTATAATTTTGTAGAAAATCAATATGATGCAAAGATTAAAACTTTTAGAAGTGATAATGAAATGGAATTTGTAAATCAAAATTTTACAAATTTTTTCAAGCAAAAAGGAATATTACATCAAACAACTTGTATTTACACACCCCAACAAAATGGTGTGTCATAAAGAAAAAATCGACATTTACTTGAAGTAACAAGAGTACTTTTGTTTCAAAATAATGTTCCAATAATTTTTTGGTCGGATGCTGTTCTCACCGCAACATATTTAATTAATAGATTGCCAAGTGCCAATTTGAATTTCAAAAGCCCACTAGAAATCCTCTACCAAGAAAAAATCAATATCTATCATTTAAGAGTATTTGGATGTACATGTTATGTGCACACAAATAAACAACACAAGTTAGATTATACATCAATCAAAGCTATTTTCTTGGGGTATTCATCTCAAAAAAAGGGTTATAAATGCTATGATACGATTAACAAAAAACATTACATTTCAAGAGATGTGACATTCCAAGAAAATGAGCCATATTACAAAACACTAGAAAAGGAGACTAATAACCAAGAGGAACCAAATGAATTTACATTTCCATTTCCATTTTTTTATTCTGAAGAAGGAAATATAGTAGTAGAAAATGAAAATGAAATAATCAACGAGAATGAAGAGGATGAAACTTCTCAAAGTGAGGGGAAAGATGGTACTACCGAAATAATACCATTGAGAAGGTCTAATCGGACTCCACAACCTACAACTAGATTACGGGATTTTGTAACATATGAGGTAAAATATCCTATCCAAAATTATTTATCTTATGAAAATGTTACACCACAATATAGGACTTATTTGACCTCAATTTCCAAAGAAAATGAGCCAAATAACTATGAGGAAGCAATAGGCCAACTGGTATGGTGCAAAGCAATGGAAGAAGAACTTCGAGCACTTGAAAAAAATGAAACATGGGTAGTCGTACAACTACCCGAAGGAAAGAAACCCGTAGGATGAAAATGGGTCTATAAGATTAAGTTTAATAGTGATGGTACTATTCAAAGGTACAAAGCACGATTAGTGGAAAAAGGTTACACTCAAACCTATGGTGTAGATTATCAAGAAACATTTGCACCCGTGGCCAAAATGAATACCGTTAGGATTTTACTTTCCATAGCGGTAAACCAAAATTGGACCTTACATCAAATGGATGTCAAGAATGCTTTTCTCCAAGGAACACTTGAAGAAGAGGTATATATGACACTTCCACCTGGTTATAAAAAGAAAACAATTCTAGTCTAGTGTGTAGATTAAAAAAATCTATTTACGGACTAAAGCAATCTCCACGAGCATGGTATGGAAAACTAAGCTCTTATTTAATTTCTTGTGATTTTAAAATTAGTAATGCCGATCACTCATTATTTTCCAAAAATTATGTTACATTCACAACCATAATTCTAGTATATGTAGATGATATAATAATTACCGGAAATAATTTGGAAGAAATTAAAAAAGTGAAAATGAAATTAAAGGAGAATTTTGATATCAAAGACTTAGGTTTATTAAAATATTTTCTAGGAATAGAAATAGCACATTCACCCAAGGGACTCTTTATTTCACAAAGAAAATATACACTTGACCTATTGAAAGAAACTGGTAAATTAAGGAGTAAACCAACATCTACACCAATAGATAGTAAATGCAAATTAAATATTGAGGATGGCGAACCCTTAGAAGACATAAGCCAATTTCAAAGACTTGTAGGAAAATTAATTTATTTAACGGTAACCCGACCAGACATTTCTTTTTCAGTAAGCCAAATTAGTAAATTTATGCATACACCTAGAACACCACATTTAGAGGCTATACATAGAATTTTAAAATATTTAAAAGGGACACCTAGTAAAGGAATTCTCATGAAACGTAATAATTCTAATGAAGTGTGTGGCTACTCCGATGCAGATTGGGCTGGTAGCTTTGATAGAAAATCAACCACTGGTTTTTGCACGTTTGTAGGCGGAAATTTAGTCACATGGAAAAGCAAGAAACAAAATGTTGTGGCACGATCAAGTGCAGAGGCAGAATATCGAGCCATGGCATCAACCTCAAGCGAGCTAACTTGGATCAAACAACTTCTTTTGGATATCGGAATTAAAATTCAAGAACCAATGAAGATGTTTTGTGATAACCAAGCGGTGCGACATATAGCATCAAATCCGGTGTTTCACGAGAGAACAAAACACATCGAAGTGGATTGCCACTTCATTCGAGAAAAAATTCAAGCAAAGGAAATTGAAACTCCATTTGTGAGAAGTGAAAAACAATTGGCGGACATCTTCACCAAAGGTTTAGATTTAAAATCATTTGAAGAAAATTTAAGCAAGTTAGGGTTGACCGATATCTACACACCTAACTTGAGGGGGAGTGTTGAGAATAATTAGTTTAATAACGGCTAGTTTAGTAACGGCTAGTTTCTTCCTTTCAATGTATAAATATAACATTAGACATTAAGCCAAAATCAATTCAATAACTCTCTCAACAAAAATCAGAGAAAATCAACATATAATAATAAATTTAACACTCCAAATAAGTTTAAACGGTATATTGAAGTTTAATATTAAACAGAATCCAATAAATATAATTCAACGTTAAACGAGATCAAAGGGCATATTATAGATATAAGATTCTCAAGAAGATAACAACAATAATAAAATACAATATGTTATTATTTAATGAAAAAAAGTTGGTACATAGGCACAGTAGTACTATTTATTGTATAACAAAACTATAACCAATAAGAAGACTAATAAACAAAATACTTACTCTACACTCATAAACATGATATACACCCAATCGTCTCCCTCAAACGGACGGTAAAGGAAGCATCATAATTTTGGAATGCAAAACAAGAAAGAAAAAAGTTGGGAGAGGTTTTGTAAGATAATTGGCTAATTAATTTAAAGAAAGCACATGAGTAACTTGAAGCCCATTGTTGCTTAAAAAGTGTGTAATGAATGCTTGTAAGTACAGGTATAATAAATAACATAACGATAAAAAAGATTATTTTTGCAGAGATTATAATATTAAAAATTAATGTAAAAATTAATAAATAAATAACAATTTTATGTATCTTGAGTAATCAAAAATAAAAAGAATTAAAAGTAAAATAGCAACTAACAAGTTAGACAACTAAATAACAATCAAATTTAATTCATCAAGAAAAATAACGAAAAATTCAATCAAATTTTATGAGTTTGTTCTTACTCTTTTTCCTCCTTATTTTGGATTAAAATAAGCTCTTTTTGACTCTTTTCTTGACCCATTTATCTCTAACTTCTTTCCACTTTGAAAAGTAATAGTTTTGCAAAATTCCTTCCCTTCCCTCCTTGGAGTTTCGGTAACATTTGGAAGGGTTCCTTGAGGTTGATTTTTAAGTTAATTAACTAGCTAACCCACTTGATTTATTAATTTCCTAATTGATGCACCTTGGCTTTGAATCATTGCATCATTCTTGGCCATATATTCTTTAAGCAAAGACTCTAAAGAGCTAGATTGCTCATTAGGTTTGCTTTTTTGTTGCGATTGAAATCTATGTGGATACATAAGTCGATTAGGCATAGAAGAGTTTGCTTGACAAACACCTTGATTGTTCTAAGAAAAAATTGGACATTGCTTCTATCCTAGATTATATGTGTTCGAATATAGATTATGGTTTCGATTCACATTATCCACAAAACATATGGATTTGGGATTATTAGAACAACTATCAAACAAATGAGCTCTACCACAAAAGACACAAGACACCTCTACATCTTGGACTAAGTTTACACTAAACCTTCAAAAGATTTATCAAAGATAAAAACTTAAGCTATAAATATCGTGACATTATTTATCTCATGCATCTCGACCACTCTTCTTGCAATTGATACTTTATCCATTGGTCAATGGTAATTGTTGCTAGCCATTTTCTCAAGCAAATCATAAGTTTCATTGTAAGACTTGGTTAAGAAAGCTCCATTAGAGAATGCATCAACAATGGTTCTTATTTAAGCATTGAGATTATTGTAAAAAATCTTCATTTAGATCCAATGAGGAATAACATGATGAGGATACTTTCTTAATAACTCTTTTAATCTAACCCATATTTCATATAGAGATTTCCCATCATTTTATTGGTAAGAGTTAATGTCATTTTTGAGTATAACATTCTTTGTTGGTGGAAACTATTTCATCAAAAATTTCTCGACTAAGCCATTCCAAATAAAAATAGAATCAAGTGGTAAAAAATTTAGCCAAACTCAAGTACGATCTTACAAAGAATAGGGTAACAATTTAAGCTTTAAAGCCTCTTTAATGACACTCTTAAACTTGAAAGAATCACTAACTTTAATAAACAATCTGATATGCAAACAAGGATAGATAATCTGCTAAATTATCCAACTATTTATAACATTTAAAATATCATTGACTTTATTTCAAATTACGAAGCTCGAATGTTCAACCTTATAATACATGAATTCAACACTTGTAACATATGTAATGCATATTTATTCATATATTTGTCCCTATTATCCATTAAAGGCATTTGGTTATTCTAATTCATCTCGTTATTGTTTCTTTTCCATGGATTTGACATTTCTTCTACTTGGGCAAACCTTGTTGTTTTCTTTGTCTTAGTCTAAAAATATGCTTAATTTTGAGGTCTATGGACAAAAAAATCTCTCAAAATCTACTCATAAAATAAAATCAAATACTTAATTGAGAACATAAAAGATATATAAAATAAAATGAAAATTAAAGATAAAGAAAAAAAATTAATTTTTAATGTTTATTATCTCCAACAACAATGTCAAAAACTTGTTGCTTAAAAAGTGGGCGATGTGTGCTACGTAAATATACATATCGCAAACAAATAATATAATGAAAAAAAAATCATTCTCATATAAATTGTAATATTTGAAACTAATGTAAAAAATTAACAAATACATATCAAATTTTGCTTAGCAAGGGAAATAACAAAAAACTAGGTGATTTAGATAGCTAAGATCGCAAAAGAAACAGGTTGCTATAGTCAATGCATAATTGCTACAAAAATGCTATGAAAAAATATACAAATAATCAAAGTTTGCAAATTTACAAGAGACTCTTCCGAATCTAAGATGTTTATACTTTTTAAGTTCAATTAAACATATTCCTAAATAAACCTGATATTAAAAATGTCATTACATATACTAATTCTTTTGAGTTATGTCAAACATCTATATATTCTTATATGAGGTACAATTTAACTTTAATCTTAAGAACTAAACTAAACCCACATTATTCAAATATAAATCAACTTCAACTAACCTTTTTAAAATTAATCTCAATCTATTATTCTATTAATTGATGATCAAGGAAACAAATATTAAAAGAAACTTGAATAACTACCATAATTTCACCAAAGCATAGGATAAATTCCTTAAACAGAAAGACAACATTAATTTGTTCATCCACAATCCTAATTAAAAGGTATTCAACTCATTATCCTCACTTAATAATTATAAATTAAGAGATAGAAACATCCATGTCCAAATCTGCAAATTATAAAGAATGAAATTAAGTAAAGAAGTTAAGAAAACTTTAAAAGTAGCTTCTGGTTTCTCTTTGTCGGTCGAATTTAGCTCCTCTTTGATATTTCTTGCCAAACTTCGTCTTGATTGCTCTTCCTCTGCATGTGTTCTCTTCTTCAAAGTGTAAGAGATGATGTAAATTGCAGAGCCAAAGTCGTCAACTTCCTTTTGCTATCTGATAATATCAGCTCATTTAATTCCCATCTATTTATAGCTTGGTTTTAAGTTTAAGCAAAATGATGTGACATTCTTGTGCTAATTTCTAAATATGCCCTTTTAAAATGAGTGCTCAGCTATCCATTTTCGTCTTTTAACTTACCCAAATCCAAGTCTCTTGCTTTCATATTTTTATTAATTTGTTGCTCAATATATGGGGAAGGTTGTAGAAAACTTTGAACCACTCTAGTTTTTGTTCTCTTTATTCCATGAAAAATAATAAACAAGCATAATTTCCATAAATAAACTTTAAAATATTAGTTATTTTAATGAAATACAAGCTAAATTTTGATTTTATACTGATGAGCACACTCAATTTCAAAAATGCAAAATTAAAATCTATTTAAACACATTATAAATAATCATGAAATTTATCAAGATAGTAAAGCTAATATTAACTAATAAATTAGAGTTATCAATTCTCTTAAACTTAACAACTTGCTTGTCCTCAAGTAAGTTAACCTTAAAATACTTATCTAAATACTACAAAAGAACAACAAAAGTTTAAGCAGCTAAAAATATTTACTAAAAACTAAGATGAAAAACAATAGAGAAAAAAAATTGTTTTCTCAAAATTAGAAAGAAAAACATCTCATTCATGATCCAAATCAATTTTTCTCAAGTGATAGTTCAAACCATCTCAAACTCATGCAAAATACTCCCCCATGTGTATACGTGTGCGATGCTCATAGTTGGTCATTTGAGATCCCCTAATTCAAGCTATATTATGATCCTTAACCCTAAATTCATGTCTCCATAGGTTGGTCTTTTGACTCCCTCTCCGCTAATGTAGATCATCTATTAGCCAAAAATCAAAAGAATTTTGTTAAGCTTGTAATATAAGGCTTGGGTTAGGGTTGGATATAAGATGTGTTTAGGCTCAATAATCCACAAGCACAAGTATCAATCTAGGATCTTTATAGAGCTTTCAATACAACCACGTTTGATACACTCAAACTTATATCCAATTTCCTTTTATCACCACAACCTACTGCCAAATCTCTATTGATTTTTTATGTTCAAACTTTCTTAACGTAACTTAAAGAAAGAAACTACAATCGCGCTTATGATGATTTTTTTTTTGTTTTCACTAAAGCATACTTGTAGCTCTCTTTATATATATATAAAGGAAAAATGCAAAATACCAAAAATAATTACAAACTAAGAAAGTCTCAATTATACAATCCACCCTTCCTCCAAAATTCCTCAATATTTTCTCAAAATGATTGATTGAACTATAAATCAATCCTTAAAATGATATTTAGCTTGTGAGGTAAAGAAAGGATAAAAATCAAGATTAGGTTATAATATAAGTTACGAAATAAATGGACTTAGTTATGTTCAATGGGGTGTACTAAGGATACTATATAATCAAAGTTGGCAAGAAAGGCACAATCAATCTAAAGAATGCCTAAATCATCTCATTAGTTAAAAGATATTTAGAATTTTGCCTTGAGGGGGTCTCTAATCCAATTCTAGATACTTAAGCTCTCTCATAAGTTTAATCCTCTCTCGGTTCATATCAAAATCATACCATTTTTAACAAAGAAATTAAAATAAACCATAGCAAACACACCAAAAGTCAAACTAATACCAAACCAAATCATAATAAACAATATTTCAGCCCCAAACTTAAAGCACGTAGTACTCTCCCTCCAAAGAATTCAAAGCAACACCAAAAAATACAGAAAATTCAACAACGGGAATTTAACAAAATAAAAGAGTAAAGAAAACGCCCTTGTTTTGTTCCAAGTTCACAAACCCTTTCCAATTCCTCTTCCTAACCATATTCATCAAGAGATTGAATATATCCATAATAATCATCTTCATGTGTTTTTAATTTGAAGATGTTATTGATGTCAACCTCCAAAAAGAGATCTCAACTCCTCATACCAATACCCATTCTTGGTCATCAGCTGGAAAGTTAGCGTAAAATTCGCTGACTACTGGTACCACGACATTTTTCAGTTGTTTAACAAACTCAAACCAATTATTTCTTTCAACAATTTCGGGCCCATAGATCGATACCCCTGAATTTTCCCCAGCTGCAAAAACCCCCTTTTCGGCACACAAAGGCCTTTTGCTAATAATTTCATCATATTTTTTCCCTGCTGATTCACTAATGAATTTCTTTGCTGTAATGGCCTTCTTAGCTATGGTTTTTGTTCTTCCCATTATTATTAATCCACTCACAAATTCAGGTATTATAAACTAACAGCTTAACCCGAAAATAATTACAGCTTGAACCTAAAATTTATCACAACTAATACCTGAAAAAATTTAATAGATTTTTGAAAAGAAAATTGTCACAATTTTGGGCAGAAAACCAGCACCATTTTTTTAACAAAAATTATCACAGCTTTCAACCAAGAAATATAACATATTTCAACCAGAAATAATATCACAATTTAAACCCAAAAACTGTCACAGTTTTGATCCAAAATTATCATAGTTTTGAACCAGAAAATGAACACAGTTTAAAAATAGAAAATTGCAATAGATTTTGACCAGAAAATGAACACAGCTTCAACGAGAAAACTGACACAGATTTCAACGAGAAATTATGACAGATTTTTTAACCAACATTATCACAGATGAATCAGAAAATAAACACAGCTAAAACCAGAAAAAACTATCACAACTTATACTAGAAAACTGCCACAGCAGAAACCAGAAAATATCACAGATGATACCAGAAAATTTTCACAGCTGAATCGACGAAACTGTCATAGATTTAAAGTCCAAAAATTTTAGCCAATCCAACTCACAAAAGCTTGAAATAAATTTCATGAGTTGTTACCCAAAATTGTAGAAAATATCGCAACCTAAAGTAATGATTTTAAGCTTGAAATTCATACCTTGATACCCAATTGGAAACCACCTATTTTACGTGACATGTAGAGAAAAATGGACCTCTTTGCTCGGGTAAAAAACTCAACCAGTTTAGTTTAGCTTGATAATGAAAATGTTGGATAAAGCTTGAGAGGGAAAACGAAAATGATGGCTTTGAATCACAAAAGCTTGTGATGGAGCAGCTCATGTGAACGATGGTGTGTTTTAACGTGGGTGGGTAGGGTTAAAAATCTAAACGTGGGTCTTAGTGAGCTCAATATAGGGTTTTTTGTAATTTAGCTCAAAATTGCATTTCCATGACCACTTTTTTATTCTCTATCCAAATTCTCAATCTTCGCTAGAGTACTTTTTATTGAATTTATTTATTGATTCTGCCCAAATCAAAATTATTTAACAAGAAAAACCGGAGATGTTAGGTTTATGTTAAATATTCATTAAACAAAACATTTAATTATAATTTTAATTTCTAGGTATATTTTAGATTAATATTTCAAACCTTAACGATTACATATCAGATATATTTCTATTTTCATACACGTTAGATTGCATATTAGACACAATAAGAAAAATATGAATTTCAATCACTCGATCGATCAAATGTATACTAGATCGATTGAGTAATAAACTTGATTAATCTGATTTTAATGTATGATTAGATCAATAGAGGGATATACTCTATCAATCCACTTGTATTTAGATATTGGTTAAATATATTATGGATTGATCAAGTGGATGTTTGATTGATTGACAAATGTACTCGATCAATCGAGAACTTGGTTAGATCAATCGAGCAGCTATTTATTTGATTTTAAAACATATTTTTAATATGAATTGGATTGATTTTTCACGATATTGTCATTATTTTTTAAAATTATTTAAACTGATTTTATGGACAATATGATAATTCCACTTTAACCTAATGTGCTTAAATATATTCTTTAAGTACAAACCTAAGCACACATTTGAAACTAACTACACAAGAGTTTAATTGTGCATATTTTTTTATCTTTTATTCTCTCTTGTTTTGCTAAAAGTTTTCAAGTATGTATTTTCATTAAGGTGACGTTTGGTTAACAAAATAGAATCGAAATGGGAATGAGAAAGGAAAGGAAAGAGTTTTGTTTGGTTTAACCACTAGAATCAAAAAAGGAATCAGTATTACATTATTTGGTTTACAATTGAAATGGAATGAAAAACACTATATATTACCTTGATATCCCTATATTCAATAAAGTTTAAATAATATCATTTAATTATTATTTTTTTGTCAAACAAAATACATTATTAAAATAATTATTTTTCTAAATAATTATTACGTAAAAATAAAATATATTATTAAAATTATTATTTTTCTAAATAGGGTTTAGCGTTTTGAGGTTTGGGATTTGAGATTTAGGGATTTGGAGGTTTGGGTTTTGGGATTTAGGGTTTAGGGTTTATTTGTGGGTTAATGTTTAGGGTTAAAATTATTATTTTTCTAAATAGGGTTTAGGGTTTAGGGTTTATTTGTGGGTTAAGGTTTAGGGTTAAAATTATTATTTTTCTAAATAGGGTTTAGGGTTAAGGGTTTATTTGTGGGTTAAGGTTTAGGGTTAAAATTATTATTTTTCTAAATAGTGTTTAGGGTTTTGGGATTTGGGGTTTAGGGTTTAGGGTTTATGGTTATATTTATGGGTTAAGGTTTAGGGTTAAAATTATTATTTTTCTAAATAGGGCTTTGAGTTTTGGGTTATATTTAGGGATTAAGGTTTAGAGTTAAAATTATTATTTTCTAAATAGGGTTTTGGGTTTTGGGATTTAGGATTTGTGATTTAGGGTTATATTTGTGGGTTAAAATTATTATTTTTCTAAATAGGGTTTTAGGATTTGGGATTTAGGGTTTAGGGTTTAGGATTTATGCTCATATTTATGGGCTAAGGCTTAGAGTTTTATGATTTAGGATTTTGGGTTTAGGGTTATATTTGTAGATCTTGTTTAGAGTTAAAATTATTATTTTTCTAAATAGGGTTCAAGGTTTAGGGTTTTAGGATTTGGATTTAGGGTTTAGGGTTTAGGGTTATATTTATGGTTGAGGTAAAATTGGAAAAAAAATTTAGATAGAAATGAAATTTTGATTCCTTCTCTTTTAAAAATCGATTATATTTCGTTTCCACTTTTTAGCCCAATCAAACATAAAATTGAAAGAAATCAATTTTGATTCCATTCCATTCCACTCAACCAAACATGCACTAAGTTAATTTATGAACATGTTTAATGGATTAACAAGCCTAGAATAATAACTATGTTATTATCAACTATTTAAGGTTTTTCATTATTGAATCTGCTCTAGGACCCACATTTGTACTTGTGTTTATATGCTAACTTTTTAGGTGATAGAGTTTTTGGTTTGATTAACTCGTAGGAATTGAGTTTATTGAAACATTGATTTGGATTCAAATGTCTATCTTGTATAGACTGTGATCAAAGCAGTAACTTATAAATAGGTTACTTAGAGGCATTACCTGAGTGGGTAGTTTGAGTCTTAACCTTATAACTAGATATTATTTTTCATTTTAGATAGTTAGATGGTTCAGTGGATTGGTGATTTTTCTCTTAGGTTATTGGTGTGGGCTAGATTGTTTTTACCTAAAAATCTCATGTTTTGATCTTAGTATTTCTACATTATTTTATGTAGATGTGATTGGTTGTTTGGCTGCTTACAAAATTTTAATTTACCATACTTCTACTGACTAGATATTTAGATCCATAACTAAATAAACTTTCACCAACCTTATGCTTGACTCCATTTTTGGCCAACAATACCTCAAATTGTTTGTTGCATAAATGACTTCCTCCATCACTATAATGGATTGAGGAGTACAAAACACGTGAAGATGTTTTTCTTGAGGAATCTCACCACTACCTTGGCATCATTGGTAGGAAGTACATCAACTTCTACCCACTTTGAAACATAATCAATAGCCACTAAGATATATTGATTACCAAAGCTTAAAGAAAACAACACCATGAATTTTATACCCCATACATAGAATAGTTCAACCTTCAAGATGTTGTTTAGGGGCATTTCTTTCTTCCTATAGATATTTCCAACTTGTTTGCATCTATCATATTGAAGCATAAAATTATGAGCATCGTTGCACAAGGAAGGTCAATAAAATCCATATTGCAAAACTATGGAGGCAGTTCTAGTTCCTCCAAAATGGCCTCCATAAGATGATGAATGACATTGTTGCAAAATATTTACTATGTCCTCTTTGAGAATACACCTTCTAATAATTTTTTATGCATGTTAATTTAATAAGAATGGCTCATCCTAATAGTATAACTTCACAATATGGAAACATTTCTTCTTTTGATGGGAATTTAAATCAAGTTGCAACAATCTACTAACCAAGAAATTGACAAAATTTGCATACCAAGGGACTTGAACTTGAGAAATTACAAAGAGGTGAACATTGGAAAACATTTCATTAATTACAATGAATTATCTCCTTATTGCTCCAGGCTAGAGAGATGGTCAGCTACTTGATTATTCGTAGTTCCTTTTTAATCCTTGATTTCTAAATCAAATTATTTCAATAATAATACCTATCGAATGAGTCTTAGCTTGGCATCCTTTTTCTTTACAAGATATTTGATGGCTGAGTGATCAGTTTATACAATGACTTTAGCTCCAATCAACTAGGACCAAAACTTGTCAAATGAAAAGACAATAGCTAGCTTAAGTTTAGATCTAGCTGATGCACTATCTAACTCTTCGACAAAGCAAGAGTTAAAATAACTTTAACGGTGGTGGTTTTAATCGTATGGCTTAAGTTTTTTGCATAATCAACCCTATGCTCTTGTAGAAAACCCTTGCAACCAACCTGGCTTTGTATTTGTCTAGGTAACCATCACCCAAAAGTTTAACACGAAACACCCATTCGCAAATGATAGAAGAGTGACCAATAGGTAAGGACACCAGCTTCCAACTATCATTGGCCAACAAGGCAACAATTTCCCTATGCATTGATGTTTTTCACTCTGGACATTTCAAGCGATCTTTGCAATTTCAAGGATTAGATAGGTAACCATTTGGTGAAAGAATATGAGCTAGTAACTTAGGCTTATAAACATCACTTTTAGATATGATGGTTATAGGGTGAGTACTAAAACTAGGTAAAGAACAAAGTGCTCACTCAATTGAAAAATTAATGTGAAGTGATGGAGATGTGGAATATGAACTGGACAAACAAAAGGTTTAGAATAGACAACATTACATATTCATGAACTATAAAGACACTACATGTATCAAAAAGAGAGACATACAAAGACTAGATAAACTTTGATTCATATCAAAAGACACATGGTAAGACTCAAAAGTTTGACCAATAAGTAATTCAATAAAACACTAATCACTAAGCACAACAGTTTGAGAGCCATAAAATTTTAAACCAAGTGATGGAGACAAGACAAGAATCAAAGAAGAGTGAGACTCATTTGAAGAAAACAAAACAAGAGTGAGACTCATTTGAAGAAAACAAAACATGTGAGCAATCAACATAAATTCCTAGAGACATTATAGGGGGAGCTATTATTTTAGAAGACATTGGCATAGATGGTGATAAGAAAACACTAAAATTAGATTATTCAGAGTAAAAATATGGCATATCAAAAAATTTCAAAAATGGAAAACACTTATTAAAAACAACATATCTACTAACAATGATATTACCATAAACTAGATTTAAATAGAAAAATCCCTTTTGATTCGTACCATAACCCAAAAATACATAAGAAGTTGAATAAGTTCAAGCTTATTTGCAGTATAAGCCCTTAAACAAGGAAAACACTCACAATTAAGCACATCTAATAGACTATAGCTAGGAACTTTACAAAAAAGAACCTCAAAGGGTCACAAACCACAAATAACCATATTTGGAAGTCAATTGGGAAAATAAGTAGTTGTACTCATTACACAAGGCCAATAGCACATAGGCACATAGAAGTATACAATAGAGTTAAGCCACATTCTACAATGCGCTTATGAAAATTGATGAGTGCTTGAAAAACATCGAATATTACGTGATTTATTTACACTTTAATGTCAAAAATAAATTTGTACTTGTATAATTTTATCAAATCTATATTTTCTAAATCTTGGGTATGTTTTGTTATTTTTCAAATATTTCTGGCTTCAAAATGATTAAAATTAAAAAACTTGAAGAATAAAAAAGGAACATATGTAAGCCTTACTTATGTACCCAACCAAGCTTGTAAAGAGGTAAAATAATAAAGAAATTTGAAGAAATGTAGTTTAACGCTGATCGCAATGGTGGAATTTGTGTGCCACGATGTGAGTGTCTCGGATCAAAATTTCACGCGTACTAGAATCAATGCATGCCACGACGTGATTAACAGTGGGCCGTGATATCCATTGATATCTCTTTCATGATCCACTTTTTCCTCCCATTTCTTCAGCACTCTTCACCTATAAATACCACCACTCAGCCCCTTTTAAGACAAATCATCTCAATTGTGTAGCTCTTTCAACATTAGTTTTCATATGTTTAGTTTTTCTTTTAGTTTCTCTCAAGGTTTTCAAAGTATTAATTTTAATCGTATTATATTTACAGATTTAGTTTTATGTACTATTTTGAATGTTATTTTTAATATATTGTTTATTTATTAAATTAAGCATATTTGGCTGATTGTGATAGATAGTAGTTATATTGATACGCTTGTGTAAATTATTTAGATAAATATTTTTAATAATTATTAAACAAGAATTATTTTCTATTCAAGAATTTTTCAAAGTTTATTATCGAAGAATATATTGACGACATATTTTTTGTAATAAAATTAAAATATGAAAATTGGGTTTTAGAAATATGAATCTAGATCTAATTTATAATTATATTCTATTTCAAGGTTTTTATAAGATTTATTTTTGAAAAATATATTGATGCATATTTTGTCATAATAAAATTAAAACACGAAAGTTTGATTTTAGATACATCATTATAAAAACTAATTTAGATAGCTTGAGTAAAAGTTTAACTTGTTAGACCCTACCAAGGGTGGAAAGTTAAATGATTTGTTAATTTTTTAGAAAATAAGCACAATTTAATTAAATTAAATGATAGATCCAACTGAAAACATTAAGTGATTTAATTAATAACGAATAGTAGACCCAATAGAAGTCTTTATTTATACATATAAGACAGAATGAATAAATTTGGGTTTATATTTCATTGATCTTATTAATTCTACCAAAAATATTAATTCTCTGCATATCTGCTTGTAATCTGAGTAAATCAATCTATCTTTTATCTTTTGCTATTTTACGTTATTAGTTATATTTTTTCAAATCCAAACAATTGTGACATAATGTTTAGGTTTATTTTTCATTTTTAAGAATTTTATTGAATTATTTAAAACTACATAATTTCTTTTTAGAACGATCTTGAAAGTATACTTATTGTTTTGTACAAAATTATTCGTGTACTTATGAACGATTTATAAATTTTATAAAATTTGATTATCAGTGACACTCAACAACATCACTAATTAGTGTTATATTATACATATATTTGTGCATCAATTCCTATATATTTACAATGAATTAATATTTTCTATGCATTTTATGTGCTTATTTTGTGTTATACAAACATTATGGGATAAAATGAGCAAAAAGTGGTAAAAAGTGTATTTAAAGCAAAAAAAAGGCACTCAATCAATCGAGCTTCGATCAAGATGGATCAAGAATTCAAAGCTAGAATAGAAAGTAATGCTTGAATGATAGAGAAACCACTTGATTGATTCAGCTTTGATCGATGATCGATCAAGTGCTCTTAGGTTGGAAATCATAAAGGTTACATCAATCGAGAAAGGGTCTCAATAGATTAAGACATCTAGTCAGCACTTAAGTCTTGTGTTTTCAGCACCAAATTTTAACCCTAGCCATTGGGTTAAGAAAATTCTAATTCAAATCAAATTAGGCTCAAAATACATTATATAAATAACCTAAGGGGTCATCTAAACATAAAAATTGCTACAAGGAACAAGAAAGGCAAAAGAGAATATCAAGGGAAACTTTTGGAGGAGATTGAAGATTTTCATAAGCTTTTCTTAATTATCTTCTTTATAGTTTTTCATGATTATAATGTCGATTCTTGTAGAATCCATGTCTAGCTAAAATAATAATGTGATTGTGGGAAATTTCAAGCCCTAAACTATGGTTTAATTAATTTAAAATCATGATAATTTTAGTTTTAATTATTGATTCTTGATGTGTCCGATTCTATGCTTGAATGCCAAAACTATGAATGTATGAGTTCGAGTGGTTAACTAGTTTATTGCATGAATATTTTTATTTTTAGTTTAAGATGTTAGTATGTAATTTTTGATATTATTATTCAAAGTGGTAGCTTATAGTTGTTGTCACAAGTAAGATTGAATGCCTACATTAAATGTTATCAATGATTTTAATCTTGCATAGTTTAGTTAACTAAATAAATCCCAATGTGATGAATGAATTAAATTTAGTTAGCATACATCTATGTTGTTCAGGATTTAGGTTGATTAGCAACCATATCATTAATCAAGTACACGATAAGAAAATGTGAGAACTCTTAAGTGGACCTAGATTTCTAAAACTAAAGTTACGAATTTTAAAAAGAGTTTTAAATTATGAAAATGATTTAGAAGTTAAAAACTAATTTTCATTCATAACACGTTTAATTAAATTGGACTAGTGGGGATGATAGTCCTATAATAACATCTCTCTCATAAATCTTGTACAATTCACTTTTATTGATTTATATTATTTTTTTCAAAAACAATCAAAATCCCCCTTTTAGTAACTTTAATTAACTTATTAATGAACTAGAAATTAGAAATATACCTTCTTATCAATCTTTATGGATACGATAACCCTTATTCTTAAATCATTTATTATTTGTACATGATCATGTATACTTATGTGTACTTAAGCATGTTAGCCATTATACTTTAAAATGTAGAGGCAAGTAAGTCTATGTAAGATACTACTTTTACTAAGAAAAGTACCTAAAGTAGAGGTGGCACTTCGTGTAGGTGATGAGCCACAAGACCGGTATTACAAATATCGATCTTGTAGAATCTTTTTGTTTTATAATTTGTAAAACTCTCGTAAATGCACGAATCATTTCATAGCAAATGATAAGTAAAATTCCAAGGTCAATCTAAAGAAGAAATATATGTAGTTTTAAATTTATTATTCAAACTTTTAAAAGCGAAATTAAATCCTAAACATCCTCTCACAATATTTTGGATTTTGTGTTTTTCCTAATCTAATAACATAAAAATAAACATAGTTATATATTAAATAAATATTTATGCAAAATTTTATCATTCATAATAGTGGAGTATTTATGGATATTATAAATAAATAAATTATGATTGCTCATATTATTTATATTATTAAAAATATAAATTGATATTTATTGATTCTATCTTTTTTATATGAATACCACATTTGGTGGAGTTAGATATTCTTTTTTAATTAAACAAACCAATTAACACCTATGGGTGGGGTCGATAATCAATTTGGTTAATTAAATTAATTTCTTTTTTCTAAGATATTGAAAATAAACAATTTCAATACCACCTTTGGTAGGGTTAGAAAGTTTAAACTTTATTCAAGGTGTTCAAATTAAACCTAAGAATCTAATTATCCGAGTACTAACTTTACTGAAAATATGTTATTAATACATTTTCGAATAATAGTTCTTATAAAAACTTTTGAAATAGAGCTTTACTCTAACTACCACGCGATTTTTCTAATAAATAAAAGAACACTACTATAAATCAGACTGGATAACTAAACCTTAAAATCTAATTTTCAAATTTAAGTTTATAAATAAAAATAATATATTTCTCTCGAACATTTTTAATATAAAATATTGAATAAAAACAAAATCAATTTATTTTATAGATATATTTTACTTATTTAATATTTCACATGCATAACAACGGTATAATTATATCATATTTACAAACAACCAGTTATGTTAAATTTAATGACATATAAATTAAATATAACATGTAAGAATAAAACATAAAAAGATAACTGTAAAGAATCCATTAAAATTATACCTTAATAGAATCCTTACAATAGTTTGATGCTAATTTTATTGCTAGAAAACCTCCAAACAGATTTGCATCTCCTCTTATTGAATCAAACACTACAAATTTATAAAAACGTAGCTAGTTCTTCTCAAAAAGAGAAGAACTTAAAAACTAAAACTAAAAAAATGAAAACTTCCTAGAGAGAGAGAGAACTCAGAAAATTGTGTATTTTGGAATAGGAGAGGAAGATCCTTTTATAGGTTAGGAAAATGCAAAAAAAAAAGGGGAGGAGAAATATTTCAAAATTTGAATATGGATGCCTTTGGACAGGTTGGCACACGTATGGGGCACAAAAATTTTGGCAGACAGGCGGTTGGCACGGAAGACGAGTGGTTGGTATGGAAGACGAGCATTGGGCGTGTTATTTATTTTTAATTTTTCTTTATTTCTTATGAAATTTGAAATTTGATTAAACGTTTTATTTATTTTTTTATTTGTTTACAAAAAAAAATCACAATTATTTACAACACAAAAATATTTTTAAAATTTTGATAAATAAATTAAAAACGCTATTCCTTCCCCTCCAACAGCGCCAAAAACTTTGATGCCATCCCCGACAACGGTGCCAAAAACTTTGATGAGCGAAAAACGGAATCGTCGATCGTGCCAATACTTTGGTTTTATATTTATAAAACTCTCGCAAGTGCACGAATCATTTCGTAGAAAATGATAAGTATACTCCCAAGGTCGATCTAAGGAAGGAATGTATGTGGTTTTTAATTTATTATTCAAACTTTTAAAAACGAAATTAAATCCTAAACATCCTGTCACGATATTTTGGGTTTTTTTGTGTTTTAATCTACTTACATAAAAATAAACATAGATTCAATAAACATTTATGCAAATTTTATCTTTTATAAATAGTGGAGTATTTATGGATATAATAAATAAGTTAATTATGCTTGCTCATATTATCTAGGTTATTAAAGATATGAATTGATATTTATTGATTATCCCTTTTTTGTACGAATACCACCTTTGGTGGGGTTAGATATTATTTGTTAACTAAACAAATCAATTAACACCTATGGGTGGGGTTGATAACTAATTTGGTTAATTAAATTAATTCCTTTTTCTAAGAGATTGAAAATGAACCATTTAAATGCCACCTTTGGTGGGGTTAGATAGTTTAAACTTTATTCAAGGTGTCCAAATTAAACCTAAGAATTTAATTATCCGAGTACTAACTTTCAAGTTTTAAAACTACTATTGAAAACATGTTGTCAATACATTTTCACATAATAATTCTTATAAAAACTTTTGAAATAGAGCTTCACTCTAACTTCCGGGCGATTGTACCAACAAATAAAAGAGCACTACTCTAAATTAGACCGTATAACTAAACCTTAAAATCTAATTTTCAGATTTAAGTTTGTAATGAAAAATAATATATTTCTCTCTAACATTCTTAATATAAAATCTTGAATAAAAATAAAATCAATTCATTTTAGAGATTTTTACCTATTTAATATTTCGCAAGCATAACAACGTTATTATTATATCATGTTTACTAAACAACTAGCACGCTTAAATTTAATCACAGACAAATTAAATATAACATGTAAGAATAAAGCATAAAAAATAATTGCAAAGAAAATAAAATCCTTACAGTACTTCGATGCCATTCCCGTTGCTAGAAAACCTCCAAACGGAATTTTCACTCCCATTTATTGAATCAAAAAGATAATAAATTACAAAAACATAACTAGACCTTCCCAAAAAGAGAAGAACTCTAAAACTAAGAGGAATTAACTAAGAAAAGCTAAAATCTAAGAAAAACTAAAAAAAACTAAAAACTAAGAAATGGAGAGAAAGAAAGAGAGAAAAGAATGTATTTGGAGGTTTTTTGAAGGTGTTTTTTGAAGTGAAGGGAAGGGGGTATTTATACGTGAGAATGGAGAGAAAAAGTGGGTGAAAAAAATGTTAAAAAATTGTGAAAATGCGTAGTGCAAATGGTGAGGTCATTGATGATGTCAGAATGACGTCATGGGGGCGGCTGCACGTGAAAAATGGGGCGAAATGGCGTCGGCGCGCACGAGCGTGCGTCAACAGTGATAGCGCGCGCGGATCTGGAGGAAGGCGCGATGTCTGCGCGGACGTGGCCCGTGCTCTGTGTGTAGCGGCTTCAGCGGCTTCAGCGTTAGGCCTTGCTCCGGGCGTGATTTTCTCCTTTTTGACATTTTTGACCTTTTTCGACCCATTTTGTCCAATTTTTCCATATTTGTTGACCTTTCCCCATTTATTTATTAATATATTTGTGATGTATTGCTTCCAGTATTCCTTTTTGAGTCTTTAAGTGACGTTTTTAAGCGAAAATATCTGAAAAATAATAAAAATACCCGTGATTCCGAAAAAGACAAATTTATATAAATATATGATAAAACATATAAATATATATATTTTTAATCAATTAATGTGCATAAAATCATGGTAATTTTAGTGATTTTTGAGCAATCATCACACATGCATAACAACGGTATAATTATATCATATTTACAAACAACCAGTTATGTTAAATTTAATCACATATAAATTAAATATAACATGTAAGAATAAAACATAAAAAGATATCTGTAAAGAATCCATTAAAATTATACCTTAATAGAATCCTTGCAATAGTTTGATGCTAATTTTATTGCTAGAAAACCTCCAAACAGATTTGCATCTCCTCTTATTGAATCAAACACTACAAATTTATAAAAACATAGCTAGTTCTTCTCAAAAAGAGAAGAACTTAAAAACTAAAACTAAAAAGATGAAAACTTCCTAGAGAGAGAGAGAACTCAGAAAATTGTGTATTTTGGAATAGGAGAGGAAGATCCTTTTATAGGCTAGGAAAATGCAAAAAAAGGGGGGGGGGAATATTTCAAAATTTGAATATGGATGCCTTTGGACAGGTTGGCACACGTATGGGGCACAAAAATTTTGGCAGACAGGCGGTTGGCACGGAAGACGAGTGGTTGGTATGGAAGACGAGCATTGGGCGTGCTAGGCGTGTGCAAGACACAACAAGGAGCGTGCTGACGCGCACAGAAATCAGCGCAGCATGTGTTAGGCATGTACTAGGCATCTGCTGGCTACGTGCGCTGGCTGGGCATGTTCCAACTGCATACGAGTGTGTGCTAGGCTTGTGTGGGCATGTGTCAATGTGAGCTGGCGTGTTTGGGAGTTTTGACCCATTTTGTCTAATTTTCCATCTTTTTGACTTTTCCTCATATCTTTTCTCAACATATTTGTGATGTATTGCTTCCAGTATTTTTATTTGATTTTTTAAAGTTATTTTTGAAAGAAAATACCTGAAAAACAATAATAAAAAAACCCGTGATTTTGAAAAGAAAAATTTATATAAAAAATGATAAAATTATACAAATATGAACCTATTTAATCAATTAAAGTACATTAAATCATGGTAATTTTAGTATTTTTTAAGCACTCATCAACAGGCTGGGCCAGCTTGATTTGGCTTGAATTAGCCCAACCCAAATTATTCTAACCCTAGCTTAAATCAAATTTAATTCGATCTAGCAAAAGGGAGCCAGAACTCAATCCAAACATAAATAAGATGACCCAAACTAACTTATTTAAGCCAATGTAGCTTTTCTATTTCCCCAAGGATGGACATGGATGAATTTTGTGAATACACACCTAATGTACCCCTTACTTCTCATATATTGTCTAGATGTCTTTTGGATACTCTAATTGAACTCTAGTGGTTAGCTCATAGCCAAGATGGCTCTCCTTATGTAGCTCTAGGTAGTTGATATTGACTTTTTGAATGCATCTAAACTGGATTGGAAGTTTATATAAATTTCTCATTTGAAGCTAAAATGTCTTCCATCCCCTAAGGTGAGAGATGATAACGTGGAAGGTGATAATTTGAAGTTGATATTGCTCTTCAACCTTCCTAGGTTTGTTCTTGTTATACTTTGTGTAAGTGGTAAGGTTTTAGGTCACCTCATACCAAGGCTACTTGGAATTAGTTTGTAGTAAATACTTCTTTCTAGATGCCATTCTTGTTTGTGGGATTTTAGGAGACACTTCGATATTTTTGCAGGACCTTTGAGAGTTGGATGATGGGTTAGGACAAGTTGACCCCAGTTACCTAGGATGACCACAACATCAAGATGTGGTATGAATCCAGGAAAAGTTTAGATGGTGCTCTGTGGGAAAAAGGATAATGGAGGTTGGTCAGATCCTATCGTGGCAAACAACATTGTACTTACCACTGATCCTAGATTAGGGTTCGACGACTAGCAATCTCATCTTGTTGATGTAATGATGTGTTCCTAACATGACCCTTCCTAGACTCCAATTTTTCCTATCGAAGTCTTTTCCAAGTGCCTTGGTGTGAGAAGTTCTACCCTACTTGAGGGTGTCTATATATAAATGAGTACGAGAGTGCTCTAGTTTTTTGGGACTCTAGCTACTAAGGACACCAAGCTAATGTGATCTAGAGGTAACATTTGTTCATGTTGGTAGAATGAAAATTCCTATATCCAAGATACTTCTCCATTGGTGATGGACAATTTTTTTTATTTATATAGCTCATAAGTGTATGAATTACTTATCATAAGTGACAAATATAATCTCATGATTGGTCTTTCAAAGAAAAAATTTAAATTATTTTTTATATAGTTAAGAAAAAATAAATCCTAAATACTTTAACAATTTATTGGTTGGTGGAAAAGAATTGTAAATTCTAAATTATTTTATATATAAAGAAAGCAAGTGAATGAATGTGAATAAATTAAAGAAATAAATCAAAAGGAAAAGGAAAGTGATATTTCTTAGTGTATAGATTTAGTTTTAAACAGTCAATTCGCATCCTCCATCTTGTGATGATTCTAGTTGGCATTAACTCATTCTTGTCATTTCTTACCACCATAATACCTTATTTCTTGGGTATTATATGTACTGTACTAACCCACTTGCTATCAGAAATAGGATAAATAAGTCTTACCTCTAAAAGTTTTAAAATTTCATTTTTTCCTGGTTCTTGCATAACTGGGTTAAGTCTTATTTGTGCTTCTCTTATAGGGTTGGTTATGTCCTCTAAATTAATCTTATGCATACACATTGCTAGACTAATACCTCTAATGTCTCTAATACTTTAGCATATAACTTTCTTAAATTTCCTAAGCTAGATCACTAGTTTTTCTTCTTGGATAGGGGTTAAAGTAGAAGAAATAATAACTACTATTCTCTTCCCAAGATAGGGTCCTATATAAATCTAAAGGTATACTAGGCTCCTCTATTGGTTTAGCGTTACCTAAAAATTCATGGTACACCTTAGTATTCTCATCTAAATTTTCCTCTATCCTATCAACAATTGAAGCATATTGAAGTTTATACTTCATCTCATTTTGCAAAAAGGTGTCATGAGCAAGTGTATCTACACAATCAATATATAAGCATTCATCATCAATAGAAATAGGAGAAATAGGAGAGGAATCAAAAACTTTAAAATGAGTAACCTCTTCCAAGACTGTCATAGTTAATCTCCCATTATGGACATCTATAATAGTCTTGGTTATGGTTATGAATGGCCTACAAAGAAGAATAATGTGGTCCTTGTCCATTGATGGGTTTTCCTACATATCCATTACCAAAAAATCAACATGTATTATTAGTTTATCTAGCTGTATAAGAAAATCCTCAACCATGCCCTTAGGATATTTGACATATCTATTAGCTAATTAAACGAACATGGTTGTGGACTTCAACTCCCCCAAATCTAGTTGCAAGTATATTGAGTAAGGTATGAGATTAATACTCGCACCCTAAACTAGCATAACCTTAACTACCTTTTTATCCCCAATAGTAATATTAATATTAAAACTACTAAGGTCCTTCAATTTTGATGGAAGGTTTTGTTGAAGTCTTGCACTAGCAACTTCTGATACAATCACTCTTTCATTAACTTTATGTTTTCTCCTCTTAGTATTTAATTATTTATATTTTTTTTTCATAGGAAGGCACATTCCTAATGACATCTAAGAGAGGGAAATTAATGTTAACCTTAGAAAGCACATCAAATAAATCAAAAAATGGTTTATCCTGTTTAACATTCTTAAGAGATATGAGAATGGTATGGGTGGTCGGTATAGTTCTGGTGCCTTGTGCAACGAAAATGAGTTATATGACTCTTCTTGAATCCCATCACAAGGCTTTGAATTGTATGATTTATGTCCACGTCTTCCTTTGGTGTTACTTGCATGCCACTTGCATTTCCTACATTATTAACTTAGTCATTAGAAATTTCAGGAGATATTTAAAACCTTACCACTCCAAAGAATTGTAATAGCCTATGCTTTATGAGGTTGACTGGGAAGCTTCCCTTTATCTTGTTTTTTTTTCATTTACTTAACTATCTATCCAACTTCCTTCCACCCTCTTCATAGATGCCTCTAAAAAGTCCAACCTTTGATTAATTTTCATGTCATTATCTCAACTCACTTAAATGAAATCATTTAAGTTGTTCTCCAAGGTTGGCTTATTAGATGGATAGGGTGACATATTTTGGTTTAGGTTTGGGCCTTGCATTAGGTTATAGGTATATAGTGGGTTAATGTTTGCTTTCGATGATAAATTAAAGTTATTTCTATACCCAGGATTATATGTATTGGTATAAGAATTACTTTTAAGTTTAGACTAGCAAACATTAGCATCATGCCCATATATACCACATACTCCACATACCTCTTGGTTTGGTGTGTTCTTAGTAGTTATGAGTTAAACTTACTTCATCAATTTTGCAAGCTACATGTCCATCTCATTGTTGAAGCTTATCTTATTGACTCTATCTCTTCCCACTCTAGTACTCATTTGTTTGGAATTAGTACCCAACATTTCATATATATCATAAGTCTATAAGGTTGTTATTTCTCCCATTAGCTCCACTTGTAACATTGTCAATTATAAATTGACAATTCATCATAGAAAATTTAATTTTGCAACTGTAGTGGGAAACTATGGTGTAGGCATTGAGTGAAAAGTAATTTGAACATATCATAAGTTTCATGAAATGGTTCTCCTTCCATCTAAGAGAGTATAAAAAATTTTGTTCACAAATCTGAAGTTTTCTAGTGGGAATAGTATCTTCTCATTAATTTATTGTAGACTCCCTTCTAAGTTATCAAGGAACCTGGTGGGAAAGTCATTAGCTAAATTTTAGTCTTATAAAGTATATGAAAAACATCTCATTTTTAATTGATCCTTAATAATTCCATGTAAAAAGGAATGTCTCCATAGTTGAGTAAAAATCTATAATAAAGGTCAATGGATCTTCATTAAGAATTCCATAGAATGATGGCAACACGAATAAATGAATATTATTTAAATCATAGTTCCTAGTCACTTCCCTATTGTTAAATCATGGCAACACGAAGAATTCCACATGTAAAAAGGAAGTAGCAATACTAATGATTGACATTGCATACTCCTTCATTAGTATCCCTATTGTTAAATCATCTCTCATGTTAAATTGCCTTATTATTGGCTCAAGTTATTAGCCAAGAAAAATAAATAAAAATAAAAATAACAACTAAAATATATGAATGAAAGAAAAATAAATAAATAAAAGAAACAAAAATAATTGAAGTAAATAAAAATAAAAAATCATAGATATTTACAAAATCCCCGATAACGGCACCAAAAACTTAATACGAAAATTTTGTATATATAAAGTTCATAAGTGTACAAATAACTTATAATAAATGACAAGTATACTTCTAAGGTCAGTCTCTCAAGAAATTACGGTGATTTTTAGAAAGTTAAATTATTTTATATCTAAAGAAAGCAAGTAAATGAAAGCAAATAAATTATAGGTATATGAAAGCAACGAATTAAACTATAATCAAACTTAGGATAATAGATGTATATGAAATTTTAGCAAGCATAACCCTTCATAGACAAAACAAATTAAGTAATTTAAATATAAGTTAGATTTAATGATTTTTCTTTTTTAAATAAATGAACTCCCTATAATTATAATGAGTTCCCAATGATATTTAATTAATGAACCGTTTTTAGTTGGGATTGAAATTGATTAATTGGTAAAATAAAAATATATATGAACCAAAATCTCTAATTAATTAATAAATTTTTTGGTCTACTTGAAATTAATAAATTGATAAACCTAATATAGATATATTTTTTAATTATAAATCAAGATTTGCCTCGTCATTAATTTATTATTAAATTTATTTTTCAACCATATAATTTAATACAAATCAATGAAATTAAAATAGACTTTTATTCATTATACACAACTAATTACAGATGATGTGTCTAACGTGTAATTCTAAAATATTTTTTAATCATAAATCAAGATTTAAAATTAACAAGAAATAAATCTGAAACTTTTATTTATTTAAATCACAAAATTTTCCCTTCAATCAATGGAAGTAGAAACTAAAATTCGATATTACAAATTTATCCAATTATAGCTAAATTAATAAAAGTCAATTCAACTATGAAAGACATCAAATTACATGAAGAAATAAAAGATACAACAATTAAAAATACCCCTTTTATTGAAGAAGATTTTGGATCTCTGAACAAGTTGTCACCATTTTTTCCAAATCTTTGGATCTTCTTCACAATTGGGTGGTTCTCTTTCTATATCCATATATAGTGGAACATCTAACCTAAATTCTACAATTAAAACTACTATATGGAACACTACTATGAATGAAAAACTAAAGTTGTGTCTTACATGCATTAACCTAAAAGGTTAATCTTTTATATAGAAAAAAATGGGTGCAAAGGACTTCAGAATGAAAATCAGTGTTGCACACCACGATATGACTTTTTCCCCACCGTGGCACAAGGTTTGTTTGGTTTTACAAATTCATCCTATAAGGGTCTCACCACAACACAACCTATACCACGTTGTGACACATAAAGCTCAATATGCCAGTAACTCCAACTGAATAATATGCATAACAACACACTATTTTCTTTGTCATGACATGTTTTACTTTTCTTGAAATTTTTCTTGTACACCTTACATAATGGTTGGTTCTTAATGTAAGGCTTACATGTCATAGTCTTTTAAGCTCTTAGGGTGCAAAATAAGCGCTCCAAGTATTGTTCTTTGTGTGTGGACAAATTTATCTACTTTAAAGATAAAAACACCTTAAATACAACAAAACATACCCATGATTTTGAATAGATAGATTTACATAAATAATAATATAAACATACTATAGTCAAATATATTAGTTACAATTAAACACAATAAAATCATGAAATATGAGTGCTTTTCAAACAAGCACTTATCAGTTAGTAAAGAACTCTTTTTTATCTATTACATATATGAAGCTAAATTACTTGTTGCTTATCTTCTATCAACAATTGATTTTTGAGAGGATTGGTTAACCATTTCTTTAGATCTCCACAGTTAAATGCGCTTAGCCTACATAAATTTAGGGATGGGAGACCCCCTGGGAAGTGCCTTCATTTCAAAGTTTTTTAGCAACTTTGTGTTTTGGATGAAATATTGGTCACATCTTTGGAGTCGTAGTAAGAAGTTGCATATTTTTTGGCATGACCTAGATAACGATGACCTGAACTTCTCACCCTAGGCCTATGATTATGGATGACATTACTTGAAAGTAATGTATCTATCTCATCAAGGGTGGCCTAGATCCATAGTAACTAGGTGTGGCATGGATCCATAGTTTGGAGGATGGAAAGATAAGCATTGCTACCAAGAAGGTAGCTTATTAGAATAGCACAACCTAGAAGGTAGCAATCCATCAAGTTTGATGCGGCCTAAGTGTCGAAATCCTGGAAAGCATAACTTAAAGGAAACATTCTAGACAACGTAGCCCTTTGAGGTATGACCTATCTTGCTAAGGATTAATCTTCTTTTATGTGTGACTAACTTGTTTGTTTGATTTATGTTTGTCTAACCTATAGCTACTAGCATCTACTATAAGATTAACGACATCGTCGATGTGGCTATCCTAACTTGATTTCACTGGTCGCCTAACCTTAAATTTGCTCCACAAGACGAGCTAAGTAAATATGGTTTAAACTACACATGTCTTCATAGATGGTGATCATATAGAATAGTATACTAGGCCGGTTTACCTAACTAGTCTACCTAGATGCTCTATCTAACTACTCTACTTGAAAGGTTTGCCTGGCTGGTTACTTTGCCTAGTTGGCTACCATATCGTACTACATGTTGGAATACATCTTCTAGGTGAATGATCAGATGCCTATTCTCGATAGCCTCTACCAAAATATATTAGTCAAGCTCTTCTTGGGTGGCTATATCTCCCTGACAATCGTGTGTGGGAGGTGCCAACCTTGACAATCTTATGTTGTTCCTGTTCTGATGAAATAAGAAGTCTATTTTTTGTAGTTGGTTGGGTGATTTGAGTATGGTTCAAACGACGATCTAGTTCCTACTCAAGTGTTATAGAGGGTTTCTCATCAAGGGTTTGTCGCCTGATGATGATATGAGCATTCATTGATTACTACCCAAAGTCAAGACAACTAGACTTCTTCTAAGTGTTTATGTTCTTTGGAAGCATACCAAGGGTGGATGGCTGGTTTTAGGTGCTAGCTAGATCAACAACTTGTTGTGAAAGTGGGGCATTATCATGAACATGTTGTGAACTCATTTTAGTGACTTAGAAGATTAAACGGGTCTTTGGAGGAAAATATAGATGAAAAACACGACGAAGAGCGTGAAGAGCATGTTGAATGTTCTTGAGTTTTTTTTCATCTTAGATTGATTAAAACGCCAAATTTCTTTCTCATAAACGACACCAAATTTTGAAATTAATGTTTGTGTTCAACATATTTTTGCCATGTCGATCCTAAAAGCTATTAATAAACATATAAGAAGGAATGGTACTAGAGGGGTGTCGTATCCATCCTGATGTTTAAGTTAATTTCTATGTGAATGAGATTAGATTAGAGAGGATTTAGAGAGTTTAAGTGTTTGCTTATGCATATCTTTTTGAGGTAGAGATGACCTATTCATAGACTTGGGCTAATGAAAGTCTTGTAAATAACTTATACTTATTAATTAATATTTAAATTAATATAATAATTTAAAAGGGTATAATTTTTGTACTAAAACTTGCTCCAGGCACCAAATATAACACGATAAACAGTATAGTGCCAAATTTGATACCATAATGTTCATTTAGTACAATACTATTCACATAATATTTTTTAGTAAAAGAAAAAAAACGAAAAAAATTATTTAAATTTATATATCATTGTAATTATATATCTTTAACTAAAATTTGTTACGGTT
The DNA here is from genome assembly GCA_033030585.1 of Hippophae rhamnoides. Lineage (NCBI taxonomy): Eukaryota > Viridiplantae > Streptophyta > Magnoliopsida > Rosales > Elaeagnaceae > Hippophae > Hippophae rhamnoides. The sequence continues at coordinate 44,766,201 of CM065436.1, read as the reverse complement.
ATATTTTCTTATTATTTAATAATATTATTTATTTTTTTATTATACATAATAGATTAAAATTAAGAATATGATATAAAATTAGTAAAAATATATTTACTAAGTACATCATTGAGCTAAAATTAAAAAAATTAAATTAAAACAAAAATTTATTAATCAAATAAATCAATTTTAGATCTATGTTCTTGTTATTGATGTCTTTTTTGCGTAATTATTACTTGTTCACTTTAAATGAACTTACATCGGCTTAAATCGTTTATAGAATTCAAATACTTGTATAAAATTTTATTCATTTCTTTAAATTCAAACATAACTATCTTTTGCACATGAAAGTAAATAAACTTGTTGCCTATTTGAGTTGCCATTTTTAAAAAATTTAATTAGTTCTTAATTTTGATCAATAATTGTTATAATTTGTTTATCATTTTTTATTTTTATTTTTTTTCACCCCAATAGATTGCTGAGTTGAAGTAACAACAATTTTTCCTTCATTTATATTAAGAGAGAACGAAGACAAACCAGGAGACTCTGAAATAAGAGACTCTAATTGAAATGAATCAAAGTTACTATTCTGTCTTTAAAATTTAGATGTCACATTGTTAATATTATTTGTAAATTTCTCGATATCTCTAAGAATAGGCTACACATTGACAAATTTAGATGTCACATTTTTTTATTATAATCTTTGGATATGACATGCATATTTTGGTATACCGGGTTCCAATAATGACATAATGACATTAACATGTTGGAAGTATCTCATCTTTTTACTAACCTAGTTGAAGGTATTGCTACTCCCACTCATCATGTCATTCAAGGAAAAGAATATAACATGGGTTATTATTTAGCTAATGCTATATACCTAAAATGGTTTACTCTTGTACAAAGTATTCATGATCCACGTGGTCCGAAAAAATATTATTTACAATAAAGCAAGTAGGATGTAGAAAAGATATAGAACATGTATTTGGAATACTCTAATCAAATTTTACAATTATATCTATCACTTTTTTTTGAGTAAAAATGTATTACATATTTATTTTATATAATTTCTACATGCATTATTATGCATAACATTATAGTGGTAGACAAAAATACTTGATTTTAAATTTTTTTTGCTCCACATGGATAAATAAAGGATAGAAAGACTCATATTCTACTTCAAAATACATTAATTGAATATTTGTGAGATAAATATATTAATTGAGATAATTAATATTTATTGATATAAACTTTTAATTATGTTTTTTAATTAAATATAATATTTAGTTTATATAATAAATACAATATTTTAATTACTAATTTTTAATTTTTTTAAGAATATAATTTTTAAATTTATTATTATTAGTAGTAATTGTAATATATAATTAATTTGTTCAATATAATAATTGTTAATGAATTAAAAAGAAAAATAAAATATTATAAATGAATATATTTTATAATATTTAGTATTGTAGGTTGAAGAATAAAAAAATATAGTATAATTTTTACATTAATAATACAAAAGTTGCATTAAAATTGGGCAATGGATTAAAGATGCACTAATCATATCAACATTTCACATTAACACATTTCAGTAACACTACTTATAAAACTTATTAATTGAAATATTCATTGTATCAATGCGGACATTGTCTGGTCTACGTACGATGGAACGATGGGAGTCGTATGGTGTTCGGTCCATCAAAATGATGCTATTTTGGGCTCTCCTTGGTTAAGTACATCTATGTTTCATTTAATTAGATATATTTTTATTTAATTACATCTATATTGTTTGTCTATATCTCATTCTAAGTACATAGACATATCCAATAAAATTAATAAAAAATTCAAAAAAATCTCAAATATTCGAAGAACTCATATTTTTTATAAAATATAAAATAAATAATTATAACAATGTAAATAGAGAAGAATTAGTAACTAAAAATATGTATAAATTATCGCTTATTAAATATATTAATTCAAAAAATCAATGTCTAATGATATATACTTTTAATTGTATTTTTTCAAATTTAATGTTTATCTCATATAATAAATATAATATTTTAGTAAGTTTTTAATTTTTTTAAGAATATAATTTTTAATTTTTTTTATTAAATAATTAATAGTAATATATAATTAATTCAATATAATAATTGTTAAGAAATTAATTATAAAATAAAAAATATTTTATTTTGTAAAAATATATACTTTTTGGTGTAATTTTTAATTGATAAAAATGTTATGAAAGTTTCTTAAGATTAAATTATTTGTGTTATTTATTACCTTGAATTTATTTTTCTTTTATTCTTATTAAAAACTCTATTTTAATCACGTTTTAATTAATTGATAAATAATAATAATATTTTAAATAAAAATTATTAAAATAATATAATTTATTTTTAATTGATTTTTTCAAAAAAGATAAGAAATTTAATGACATAATTTTTAATCTAAAGAAATAAACTATATAAATAATTTAATTTAAAGAAGTTCTATTACACCTATACTTTTTTATATTGTGGGTCGGATAACAAAAACAAATATAAAGTAACTTTTATACTCAATGAAAAAAAAAAAATAAAGAGGATACAAACGTTGCATCTAAATATTACAATGGTCGGAGATGCACTAATCATATCAACATTTCAATTTAACATCTCAGATGTGGGTAGCAGCACTACTTAAAAATTTAATTTATTAACTGAATATTTCATTGTATCAAAAGATTTAAGGTTTCGTTTGGGATGTGAAATGGAATCAAAATAAAACAGTTTTATTTAATTTGACTACTAAAATCAACGAAGAAATCAATATTGTAGTGTTTGTTTTATAACTAGAATGAAATGAAAAACATTATATATTATCTTAATATCTTTATATTCAGTAAAGTTTAAATAATATCATTTAATTATTATTTATTCGTCAGACAAAATAAATTATTAAAATTATTATTTTTTAAAAATAAAATATATTATTAAAATTATTATTTTTTAAATAAGATTTAGGGTTTTGAGGTTTGGGATTTAGAATTTAAAGATTTGGAGTTTAGGGTTAAAATTATTATTTTTCTAAATAGGGTTTAGGGTTTTAGAATTTGAAATTTGGGATTTGAGGTTTAGGGTTTAAGGTTATATTTGTGGGTTAAAGTTTAAGGTTAAAATTATTATTTTTCTAAATAGGGTTTATGGTTTTGAGATTTGGGGTTTAGGATTTAGAGTTTAGAGTTTAGGGTTATATTTGTGGGTTAAGGTTTAAGGTTAAAATTATTATTTTTCTAAATATAGTTTAGGGTTTCAGGATTTGGGGTTTAAGGTTTAGGGTTTATAGTTATATTTGTGGGTTAAGGTTTATAGTTAAAATTATTATTTTTCTATATAGGGTTTTGGGATTTGAGATTTAGGGTTTAAGGTTTAAGGTTATATTTATGGGTTAAGGTGTATGGTTAAAATTATTATTTTTCTAAATAGGGTTTAGGGTTTTGGGATTTAGGATTTTGGGTTATATTTGTGGGTTATGGTTTATGGATAAAATTATTATTTTTCTAAATAGGGTTTTAGGATTTAGGATTTGGGGTTTAGGGTAATATTTGTGGGTTAAGGTTTATGATTAAAATTATTATTTTTCTAAATGAGGTTTAGGGTTAGGGTTATATTTGTAGGCTATGATTTATGATTAAAATTATTATTTTTCTAAATAGTGTTTAGGGATTTAAGATTTGGGATTCAAGATTATATTTGTTGGTTAAAGTTTAGGGTTAAAATTAATATTTTTCTAAATAGGATTTAGGGTTTTGGGTTTTGGATTTGAGATTTAGGGTTATATTTGGAGTTGAGATAAAATTGAAAAAATAATTGAAATATGAATGAAATCATGATTCCTTAATAGGGAGAAAAAAATTCTGATTTTTTTTTATTTTAAAAATCAATTTCATTCTATTTTCACTTTTCAGTCTAACCAAACATAAATATGTATGAAATCAATTCTAATTACATTTTATTTCATTTAATTAAATATGAGATAATAGAAATAAGACAATGTATTTTTTTTCTTTTTATTTATTAAATTTAAATAATATTTTTTTAAAATTAAAATTTAAATATTAATTTTTATTTATAATTTTAAATTCTTAAATATAAAATAAATAATTAGAATTTTAAAAAAATAACACATAAATAAAGATAAAAGATGCGGAGGATATATGCGATCCAACTTGGTAAAACATTATGATTCTCGCGGTATACCTTATCTCTTCCAACAGACGATAGAGATAACAGAGAAGAGAAGATAAGAGAAGAGAAGAGAGAGATTAGATCACGCCTCCTACTTTGTAATTTTCTTTAGATATTTTATTTATTGTATTATTATTAAAAATTAAAAATAAAGTTAATTTTTTTAATTGTATGAAATAAAGATTATTTTAATATAAAAAATAATATAAAAAATAATTATTTAGTGATTTGATTTCAATAATAACATTAATGTGTCAAAGACATCCAATTTTTTTTATTAATATTATTGAAGGTGTTGTTTCTCGGATGAAAAGAATATAATACATATTATTATTTACCTGATGTTATTTATCTAAAATAGTTTACTCTTATATAAAATATTCATTGATTCACTGCTCTAAAAAAAGATTATTTGTTATTAAACAACAAGTACATAGAAAATATATAAAACATGCATTTGGATAATCCAATCATGTTTTGTAATTGTGTTAGTAGTTCATATTTTTTGAATAAAATATATTATATATATATATACATGATATAATTTCTATGTACGTTATTATTCACAACACGATAATTAAAGATAAACACGATAAAGAACAAATGAAAGTAATAACTTTAAAAGTTAATATTATGATAGATAAAAATAATTGATTTTAAAAATTTCTTATATAATATGGACAAATTAAAGATAAAAAGTCTTATATTATACCTAGAAATACATTAAATGAATAAGATGACTATACTAATTCTCATAATTATAATATTATATTTAAATAAAATTTTTGTATACTTCAATTGATTTTAGATATATTCATAAAAATTTAGGTATATTCATTTAAGATTATAAAAATTTAACTGTATTCAGTTAAAATCCTTTAAGATTTTTTAAAAATTTATAAAAGTTTATATAAATTTAAGAGTATTCAATTACTAATTTTTAAAAGTTTACAAAATTATTAGGGTATTTAAAATATTAATGATTTTTAAAAACTTTACTTAATTATAGATTTTTGAGAATTTTAAATATTTTTTTATGTATAAATAAAATCTATCACTAATAACATTTTCTTTCCTGAGATTTTTGGAGATTTATTTTTTAATTTTTCTTTTTTATTTCATTCCCTTGTATTTCCCAAATACTACCTAAAAATTTGATTTATAATTAATTAAATGTTTTTTTTTCAATTCCAACATACTTACTTTAAAATCATAATTTTTTTAATAAAACTTATAATAATAAATTTTAATATAAGTTAAGTTAGCACATGTTTTTTTTTCAATTAATGTAAGTTCATCTTTTATTTTATGAAAATTAGATATTTCATCACTTAAAGAAGAATATAGGTTTTATTAAAATTTTAAATAAAATACATAATAATATATTAAATATTTTTGATAATTTTAAATGATTTATTAAGAAATTATAAAATAATTAATATATAGTAAAAAAAGTGTGAGTATGATAAAATTTTAAAATATATTAAATTTTATATTAGTTTTTAAAAAAGGTTATAAAAATTTATGAAAAAAAGTTGTATAAATCTATTATAATTTATATAAAGTTTTTAAAAGTTTGATAAAATATATATTGAGGTATTTAAAAGCATGTTAAAATGTATAGATTTTTTAGAATTTAAAATTTATTAAAATTTCTCTAAATCTTAATTAAATTTTTAAAAGTTTTATAAAATATATATTGAATTCTTTAAAAATTTATTAAAATTTCTATATTTTTTAAAATTTGAAATTTATTAAAGCCTTAAAATTATAATTGAATAATAATAAAAATGAATTTTAAAAAATAAAAAAATTAAATATTATTTTTAAAATAAATATAAAACTTATCCAATATCCTCTCAAATTATTATACATTTAATTATTTAATGTATTTTTATTTTTAATTTTTAGTTAAAAAATATATTTATTTATGTTATAAAAAAGAAAAAAATAAAAATAAAATTTTATATATAAAAAAATATATTGTAAAATTAAATCAATTTGTATTCTCCTATAATTTATTCCTTAAAAGAGAATAAAAAAAAAAAATTTACAAGATCTCAATCCATTTTTAATCGCATAATTGAGCGGCTGCTTTTAACAAAACTCACCGATTCAATTTGTCTTTCTTATTTCTTAGTAAGAGTTTTCTCCGCTTGAAATTTGACAGGTGTACTGAAATTTTCTCTAAAAGATAATAGAAAAGCTACGAATACAACTAATATTTTACTGCTCTGGTTAAGAACAATAGGGTTTTATTATCCTCCTCCTCCTCCTCCTCCTCTATAGTCTATACAAGCTATGACTTCTTCATCATCATCATCATCACCATCACAACAAGAAGCTGTGGTTGCACCAACGAAAACCCAAAACTACCTCGAGAAGCTCTTGGATTCAGCCCGTCCTTTCATTCGTGGAGAGTTAGAGTCTATTCACAAGAATTTACCTTCTCTTGTAGCTGTCTTGCGATCTGTAGGCGCAGGTGAGTGTTGGCACAAACATGGAAGCTTCCTTCAACATTTGGTCGATATCTATCGAATTCTCAAGCTTTGGAATGCTCCCGATTCCGTTTCTCTCTGCGGTCTATTCCACTCTGCCTATTCCAATTCCTATGTCAATCTCGCCATTTTCGATCCTTCCACAGGCCGCGACGTCGTTCGTTCTTTCGTTGGTGATTCTGCTGAGCAATTGATTCACTTGTTTTGCGTTGTCCCTAGACAACCTCTGATTCATGACGAGCTTTTGTTTAAGTATACCGATTCGGAGTTAGTACAACATCTGAAGCAATCTGAGGTTTCGCTCAGGAATGCTAAAGAAAAGGGATCGTTCGATGGAGAAGAGATTTGGAGGAAGAAATTAGAAACCCTAGTTCCTGCAAGAGGGATTGTTGTCAAACATATTAAAACAGGGGAAGATTTGAAAGTTTCTAGAAAGGTTGTCGCTGTGTTCTTATTGATGACTATGGCTGATTTTAGCGATCAGCTTTTTGGTTTTCAAGATAAGTTATTTGAAAACAACAATGGTAGACTTGAGTTTACAGGAAATAACTATGTGGAGGCTCTTTGGCCTGGAGATGGAAAACCTGGTTTATGGATGAGTTCTATTTCAAGAATGGGTTCTATATATTCTCTAATTGTGAGAGAGGAAGAGATTATTTCTATTAAAAACAACAGTAAATTGGGTAATAAATCATCATTACAAGATAGAGATGTTGAAGAAGATATTGAACTAGTGGTGCCTCCTGTTTTTGAAAACTGTACAAAGGTTTTGAATGCAGATGATCAAATAGTAGCTAGAGATTTGTATTGGGAAGCTGTTTGTGGTTGTGGTCTGGAGAAAGCTGAGGAGTTACTGTTGAAGTGTATTGAGAAAAACTCATTTATAGGAGAGCCACATGTGGTGTTGGGTCAGGTTTATTTAGGAAAGGGAAGGTTTGAAGAGGCTGAAAAGGAGGCTGAAAAGGGACTTATTCTATTGTTGGAATGGGGGAGTCCATGGGACAAGAGGATGTCTTGGGAAGGTTGGATTGCTTGGACTCGTGTTTTACTTATGAAGTCTAAGGAGAAGTCTTGGCCTCAGACTTCTTGGGGCATCCTCAATTTGGGCCTTGTCAGGTAGATTATTAACTTTCTAGTATAATCTTTTAAAAATAAAACAGGTTAAGGCCGCATATAGTCTTTGAGTCTAATAAATTGAAGCAAATGAACACTTTAAGACTTTCAAGAGAAACGTTTTAGTTTGTGAGAATTTGTATTTTAATCTTAAAAATAAGATTTAAATTCACCTTATGATTTACCGTTAAAATTAAAGGCATGTGATTAAAATACACGTTTTATATAAATATGTGAGATTAATTTCTTGCACTTTATTTTAATTAAAGTGTTCATCGATCTTTCCAAATTTATGGCCAAACGTCCTTATCACTCTTATTCCTTGAAAATAAGATTGTGAATTTCTCAAATACACACCAGCACCTTATACGATTAAGGGTGAAGATTGTGTATTTATTTATTTTGTTTGGGTTAAACGTGACTCTAGTTTAGAAGATTATTATCAAAATTATCCTCAATTTTTGAGGTATTTTCAAAAATAACCTTAAGGTTTCAAAAAATTCAAAAATACTTCTAAAATATAACGTAAGTTAAATCTAACGGAAATGAATAATAACATTTTAAAAATGAAATAAAAAATAATAAACCAAAGATTAGAAACATAAGACATCTCAGTATATTTTTCACAAAAAATGATAATAAGTAAAAAGAAATTTGAAAAAATTCAAAATATAAAATTAAATCTTAAACAAAGATCATTTTCATCTTTAAGAAAATTATTTCCTAGAGAAAACATAATTTATTATGGAATAAATAATAAATAAATGAGCAATAATATCTAGATTTAGAAGAAAATATTCCATTAATTGACAAAAAAATTAAATTAAATAAACTATCCAAAATTCCTTAAAAAAAGAAAGAAAAAATTGAATATATCCATTTAAAAGGAATTCAAATATTAATACAGACTCATTTCAGAGAAAGAATAGATACACTAATAAAAATAACATTACTAAATAACAGAATAATAAATAGGAAAAATACTTTATTAGGAATGATTTATGGTAACTTAGGATACTAAAAGCTAAAATTTATAATATATCATAGGTTTTCTATTAATATCCATGATAAAAACCTAAACCAAGTATTAAGTCTATCATATGAATTTGAAAGAGGAGATTTAATAAAAAAAGATAATTGTCCATTTTCAATACATTATCTAGTACCATATTCTTTAACAAATAATCATAATAGTTCAATATATGGATAAATGAATTCATAAAAATAGATAAAACTTTTAAGGAACTTAGATTAATAATAAAACCAGAAATACTGATAGACTTTGAAGTACTAGAGAAATGACACTTAGATATCAAGAAAAAACCAATGATAACATGAAGAAAAGTAATGTTGTTAGAAACAATAATATGTCAAGATTTACTTTTATAAATCACGAAGAAGAAACCTCTAACCAAGAAAGAAGTTAAAAAACTAAAAAATGAAGTCAAAATAATGAAGGCATAATATGTACATGGTGTTTTATTAGGAAAATAATAATGTTTAAAGATAAAATAAAAAATATACAATTAGAAGTAAATGGAAGCCTAGTAGGCGTAGCAAAGAATATAGTAACATTATTTGAAACTTTGCAACTATTAACAGAGGAAATAGATTTAGTCCAAGAATTAAATACAAAATATCTACAGGATATAATAAAAAAAAGAATTATTAAAGGAAATAAAGAAATGTGGTTATAATAAATTACAACAAGATATACACATGAAATTTACAGTATTAAGAAAAAATATATATAACATACATAGAAACAATGAGATTGCATGTCATAAATATGATCTTTTAAAAGGATTAAAAGAAATTTACAGTATGAAGAAAAATCTATTGAAAAAAAGATAATTTCAATTTAATGGACTATAGAAAAGAATTAGAGAAAATATTCATGAACCCTAAAAATAGGGATATAGAAAAATTAGTTAGTCTGTTAACACTAACTAATAAAAGAAATAGAATAAAATTATAACGAAAAACTTTGTACAAACAAAGAAGAAGGTGATATGACAATAATCATTGAGATTGATTCTGAATCAAAAATTATGACCCCAAAAGGTCATATGAAACCAATTTCATTACCTGTTTCTTATCAAAAAGGAACATCTGATCCACGTAAGGGAGAAAGAAATAGGCAAAGAACAAAACAACTTAACGTTACAAATAGAAGAAAACAATCACCTAAAATGGAGGATGGTTTGCATTAGGGAACTAGAGGTAGTATCCCATCATAATTCAAACTCTATGATAATTATAAGTTTGATTTTTTAGATTTAGACTGTATAAGAGATAAGAAAAAGTCTTAGATGAATGAGCTAGTAGTATGAGTGTGTTTATACAAATCTCCCGAACAAACCCTTAAATCTGAAGGATACTAGTAGCTCATAAAATGACATGAAATGTTAAAGTTTGATTTTCAAACTTAAGATCAATAATATTTATTAATGTAAGGTAATACTCTCACAGAAAGAGAATATTTAGATACAATAATAAATGAAATATATAAAGAATTTATTGAAAAATATAAAGGAAGAATTATCACTGAATCCAATGAAAATGAAATCAATGAAGCTAAATGACATCTAACAAATATGAAAATTATTGACATTTGTTATATAGATTTTTTTATTTGTGAGTATAAAATGTATTATCATAAATTACCTCTCTTTATGCAAATAACTTATAAAGAAATGTTTTTCCAAAAATTTCCTAGAACACTATATAAGATAAAAAGTTGGGAATAAAGAAATATGGAAACTATACCAGACACCAAAAGTGGAATAATAAAAAGCCTTAAAAGTTGGATAATTATTAAATGTCAAGAAAGAAAAGAATATAATCAAATAAGAGGAAATAATAAAATCTATTGTGAAAAAAGATTTTAGAATACTAGTAAAATATGGATGTAGTATAAAACCTTACAAACAAAAATATAAAAATTACAAATGATTTAAAAGGTTTACATTTAGAAAACAAGATTTTCAAAAATATAAAAAGAAATTTAATAGGAAAGCCTATAAGAAAAAATATTTTAGAAAGAAGAAGTATAAACCTCCTGAAAACAACAATTATTGTCCTTCAGTAAAGGAAAAATGCAGATATTGGATCTGTAATGAAGAAGGACATTATACCAACGAATGTTAAAGCAAATTTCAACATAAGAAAGAATTTAAAATGGAATTTTCATAGAAAACAAAAATTTTAGAGGAGGCTTTCAAAATGGAATTAGAACCAATCGAGGAATTTGATATAGATGATACTTACAATATTTATCTATTAGAAGAAACTGAGGAAGAAATAAACGATTAAGAATATAAACGCTCAGATTATGGGTACTCTTCACGATTTGTATAGTATTACAAATTCAAATAGTACATACATCAAAGTAGAACTAAAATTTAAAGGTTATGCTAACTATCATTTTATATATATATATATATATATACAAGAGTCAATATGTGTGTAGAAGTAAATATGTATTTCTAAAAGAATACTGGAACAAGCACCAAAAGATTTAATTGTAACAATTGCTAATACTACTACAATGAATCTTAATAAAGTATTAAAAGATACAAATATAAGGATACAAGGTGAGATTTTTTACATTCCTACCATATATCAACATGAAACATGAGTTGATTTATTAATAAGAAATAATTTTCTAAACTTATATCAACCTTTTACATAATATTTTGACAAAATTAATCCGACAACACTAGATGGTGATACCAAATATGTATAAAAATAAAAAAAGCTTTAGATGTATTAAATCCAATTTTTATGCAACAACATAAAAAGCAAAAACGTGGTAGACAGAACATCAAAAATCTTATTTAGAAAATATTTCATTGGATATAGAAGAAAAACAAAACTCTTTTCTTAATTAAATACATTAGGATAAAGCCTTAATAGGCATCAAAAAAACAATTAAAAATAGTTAGCTCAGAAAATCCTTTGGATCTAAAAAATAAATAAATTTAAAATAATTGTCAACATAAAATTAAGAGACCCTATAATTTATACTCCAGAAGATATGACTGAATTTGGAAAAAAAATTCAAGAACTTTTTGAATTGAAAGTCATAATACCAAGTAATTCACTTAACTCTAGTCTAGTATTTCTAGTCGAAAAAGAAGATGAGAAAAGAATAGAAAAAATTAACAACATTTAGTTTCCTCCAAGGACAATTCCAGTGGACTGTTGTACCATTTTGACTAAAACAAACTCCAGGTATCTTTCAAATATATATGGATAACATATTCAAGAAATTACAAAATATTTGTTGTGTTTATATAGATGATATTTTGGTTTTCAGTAATGAAGTAAATAAACATTATCTAGATATTATTAATATTCTACAGGAATGTAGAAAATAAGGCATTGTATTGTCTAAAAAGAGTAAAAAATATAGTATTTAAGGTTAGAAATTGAAGATGGAAAACATAATCTATAACCTTATATACTAAATAACATTTAAGGTTTTCCTAATGAATTAAAAGACAAAAATCAATTACAAAGATTTTTAGGATGTTTGACATATGCAGAAGAATATATCAAGAAACTTGCAAAAATACGGAAACCTTTATAAGTAAAATTGAAAAAAGATCATATTTGGAAGTTGACAGAAGAAGATACTCTGTATATGGATAAAATAAAAATAAAGGTAAAAAATTTGCCAACTATATACCATCCAGGGTCAAATAATAAAATGATAATTGAAACAGGTATTTCATAAGAATATTGGAGAGTAGTTCTGAAAGGAAAAGTAGATGACACAGATGAATATCTTTATAGATATACATCAGGATCTGTCCAAGGTTCAAAGTTAAATTACGACATTAATGCAAAAGAATATCTAGTTTTTAAGAACTAATATTGCAGGTGATTACAAATAAGGAAGATTAGTCATGTGGCAATAATGGTTCAATCATTACAATTTTGATGTTGAATATCTTCCAAGATATAAGAAAAGCTTAGTAGATGCTCTTACTAGAGAATTAATACCTCTAACTACTTTTATGCTTTCAGGAATAGAACATTTTGATATCAAAACTAAGATAATGGAAAAGGATATAAAAATCCTAAGGAACAACTCGAGCTGTTATACCTCGAGAAATCTCTTATAGAGACATGAAAAAAATAGGAAGAACTTAATTGTTCAAAACAACTTCTAGAGTCCAAAACCTCAAAAGAATAATATTCATTAAAGATTCAATCTAAAGAAGATGAAATTTCTAAAGAAAGAATTCAAAATGAAAAGAAAGAACTTAATAGTTCAAAAGAGAAAAAATTCTGAAACCAAAAAGCCCAACTGAGTAGATGAGGTAGAAAAAGAATAACAGAAAAATGTTTATGTGGTCTATAATGGCGTAATACCTTGAATCTATAACAATTGGATAGAAGCTAATAAATCTATTCTAAGATTTAGTGCAGTAACTCATAGAGCCTTCACTAGCAGAATATATGCTAAAAGAAGTTAAGTCAATTATAAAACACCAAAACTAATAACTCTAGAGGAGATAATAAGAAATTATTTTGCAACATTACAACAACAACCAACAGCCCCAAGACGATTGACAAATATATGGAAAATAACAAGGTCAATAATGCTATTTAGGAAAGCATCTCTCCCAAAAACATCAAAGATATTAAAGCATTCAGTGCTATTTAGAGAGACATCCCTAGAAATTCTCCAATCATTGAAGATGAGAATGACTAATATTGAAACCTCAGTAAACCACAATGATTGAGTCTCTATAACTTGGCTAGAAAATCTACCCAAGAACATATTGATGATATGAAGTTTTATACCACAAACAAGGAATTTCCTACCTGAAGTAAATTCAATATCTTGGAAGGAGTTGATCCAATTTATAAAGCTTTCCATGCATGATTAATAGAAAATAAATATCTAGGAATTAATTTAAGTGAATTAAATTATTTTCTAGAGAATTTTAAAAGAGCAATCAAGAACTTCAGGAAAAAAAAAATAAAATAGAAGATAAGCTTGTTTATTTCATATTTTTCAGTTCATTAATGGATTTGAATGAGTAAGGATGTATTAGTCCTTACCACTTCATCAAGATAAAAATTTTAAATACAAATAGAGAAGTTCCTAAACCAAGGGCACTTCTATAAAATGAATTCAGCACAGAAGAATTCTGTGTACTAAAAGATCAAATGTTAGGCCAAATTTACTATAAACTCAGGAAAATTGACAATTCTACTAAGATCAAAGTAAATTATTCAACTAGTAAAGTCATCATTTTTTCCCACAGCAGCATGACTCTGTCAGAAGAAGATGGTGAAGTTTTTTTTTCAAATATGAAGCCAATTTTAATAGCAACAACTTGAAAATTGGTCAATAAACAAAGAAGGTATTCTCTTGTATGCCAAAAAAGCCACCAAAGATCACAGAGACATTCATTGCATCAAAGTTTGAGAAGACGAAGATGCATTATCATCAACATCATCAAAAAAGCTATCGGTAGAAAACGAAAAAGAAGAATAAAGAAAAGGAACTATTGGCAGAAGATGGCAAAGAAAATAAAAATGTAGAGCCCATATCTTAGTCGGCAACATGATCCATGAAAAAAAGCAATGACTACCATTTAAAGCAAAAAAGCAGACGAATTATTAAAGCAAAGGTAAAATAAAAATTTTAGTCTTGTAAAAAGAGGTCCCTTGTGTTATAAAAAGGATCCTTATTCTCATTTCAAAACATACAGAAATCCAAAGCATACTACTCTGAAAAACACTAAAACTCTAGCATAAAAATCCCTATATCGAAAAATCCAAAACCAGTAAGGATATACCAGTACTTATAAGTGGCTAAGAACCCCTTCAAGATTCTCAATTGGCCTTAAGTTTGTAATAATTATTATCTTATGAATAAAATAGAGTTCAGTTACTCTTTCTCAATAAGTCAAATATTGGACATCATCTATGTACTGATGTAGAAAATTCACCATTGCTAAGAGGGCATCGATGTTTGAGCAAGTGGAGGCATAACTAGTGTAACAAAAGAAGACGAACATAAGAGAAAACCGTGGTTGGTCCATTAAATTTAGGTATAATAATTATAAATTTAAACCAATTAAGAATCTTGAATGTATAAATATTTGCTTACATTAAGTTATAATACTGATAAATAGAAAAATAGAAACTATTTTTAATTACATAAATAAATAACTAGTTTCAAAAGAAATTAAAATAAAAGATAAAAATATAATTGTATTAGAAAAATATGATAAAAGCTATCTCTTAACTTTAAATGAATATTTTAAAGATAGGGTTATGAAATTTATCTTGAAAATTTTAAGTGATTTAACACTCTGTTGGACATATATACATATTATATTAAAGCTATCACAAGCATCATAGACCATCTTGTTTCAAAGACATTAAGAGATTATTTTAGTAAAAAATATGTAAGAATAAAATAAGTATAATTCAACAATTTAATATTTCGATACTACTTCTTTGAAGATTATAAGTACACACAGGAAAAACCTGTTTGTATACTACTAATATGACAAAATTAGCTTTTAACTTAAACATTTTGGGTTGGTTTTGGTTACTTTGATCCTACTCAACTTTAAAGGGATAATATCTTAAATGTTCTTGAGGTTTAACATATCTTCACTTATACTCTTGAGGTTTATAAAAGTATCTAGAATGCCCTTAGACTTTATGATTAATATCATTGGTGTTCTTATGTTAATTTTTCCATCCATTACTATTCATATTCATATTCCTATTCCTTGGTTCTGATACTAATTTTAGGGTATTTCGATCGCCAAAGACTACTATGACTGAATTTCAGTCAATCTAATCTTAATGTGCTGGCTAAGTTATTACCTTGATAAGTCATATGTGTTGAATGCACATTATTTTGTCCTATTCATAGTATACAAATAGGTTTTTCCTATGTACATACAATGTACTTGTAATCTTCAAAGAATTAGTATCTAAACATTAAGTTGTTGAATACCTCTTCTTCCATTCTTACATATTTTTGATTAAAATAGTCTTTTATTGTCGTTGAAACATGATGGTCTATTATGTTTGTGATAGCTTTAATATAATTTGTATATATGTCTGACAAAGTGTTAAATCTCTTAAAATTTTCAAAACAATTTAAATAATTCTCATCTTTAAAATATTCATTTTAAACTAAGAGATAACATTTATCAAATTTTTTAATAGAATTAGATTTTTATCTTTAACTTCTTTTGGAATTAGTTGTTTATTTCTAAAATTCAAAATAGTTTTTATTTTCCTGTTTATTAGTATTATAGCTTGATGTAAGCAAATATTTAAACATTTCAAGATTCTTAACTGGCTTAAATTTATAATTATTATACCTGAATTTAATGGGTCCACCACGATATTCTCTTCCATTTGTCTCCTTTGGTTACACTTATTATGCCTAATCCTTGCTTAAACCTTAACACCCTTTTGACAATGGTGAGCCTTCTGCATCCGTACATAGATGATATCTAATATTTGATTTACTAGGAAAGAGTGACAGAACTCAATTTTATTCGTAAGATTATAATTATTTCAACTTAAGGCCAACTAAGAACCTTGGAGGGATTCTTAGCCGTTCATAATTACTGGTCTTGAGATTTCTTGATAAAGAGGATTTATATGCTAGAGTTTGTGTGTTTTTTAGAGTAGAGTGCTCTAGGTTTTTTCGTTTGTGTTTTAAAATGAGAATAAGGGTTCCTTTTATATCACAAGGAATCCCTATTTACAAGACTAAAATTTCGATTTTATCCATGCTTTAATAATTCGTCTATTTTTTTGCTTTAAATGGTAACAATTTCTTTTTTTAGCACATGTTACTAACTAAGATGTGGGGTTTACATCTTTATTTTCTTTGTCGTCTTCTGTCGACAGTTCCTTTCTTTATTTTTCTTTATCGTTTTCTATCGACAATCATTTTGATGACGTTGATGATAACACATCTTCGTCTTCTCTATCTTCGATACAGTGAATGCATCTATGATCTTTGATGGTTTTTTTGGCATATAACTAAAATAACTTCTTTATTTTTTTGACCAATTTCTAGGTTCTTAAAATTGACTTCATATTTAGAAATTTTTTTAACATTTTCTTCTAGCAGTGCCATACTACTGTGGAAAATAATGACTTTATTAGTTGAATAATTTACTTTGATTTTAGTAGAATTTATCAATCTTCTTGAGTTCATAGTAAATTTGGCCTAATATTTGACCTCTTAGTACATAAAGTTCTTCTGTGTTGAATTCATTTTCTGGAAGTGTCATTGATTTGGAAACTTTCTCATTTTAGTCTATTAGTGAACTGAAAAATCTGAGATAAACATGCTTGTCACCTTTTTTAATCTTCTTTCTTAAACTCTTAATTTCTCTTTTAAAATTCTCTGTTCACTTAAATTATTTCCCCTGGTATATATTTTGTATTAGTCCTACATGGAAAGCTTTATAAAAAAATATTGGATCGATTTATTCCAAGATATTAAATTTACTTATTGTAGGATATTCTTTATTTGTGGTGTAGAACTTCATATCTCCAATATGTTCCTGAGTAGATTTTATGGCCAAGTTACAGATACTCAACTATTGTGGTTTGGTGAGGTTTTTATATTGGTCATTTTCATCTTCAATAATTGGTGAATTTTTGGAGGATGTCTCCCTAAATAGCACTGAATGCTTTACTATTTTTGATGTTTGTGGGAGAGATGCTTCCCTAAATAGCATTGGAGACTTGCTATATTTTTTAGATTTGTCAATTTGCTTGGAGCTATTGGTTGTTGTTGTTGTTGTAATGTTACAGAATAATTTATTACTATCTCTTTTGGAGTTATTAGTTTTGGTGTTTTGTAATTGATATAACTGCCTTCAGCTTCTATTCTATTGGTGAAGGCTCTATGAGTTTCTCTACTAATTCCCAGAATAGATTTATTGGCTTCTGTCCAGTTGTTATGAATTTATGGTTTTGAGCCATTATAGACCACATAAACCTTTTTGTGTTCTTTTCTTTCTACCTCATCTGTCCAGTTGAGTTTTTTGGTATTAGAGATTTTACTTTTTTTTGAATTGGTAGGTTCTTTCTTTAGAAGTTTCATTTTCTTTAGATTAAATCTTTTCCTCTTTTGAGTTTTTGGACTCTAAGAGTTGTTTTTAACAATTAAGTTTTTCCTATTTATTACCTACCTCATAAGAGATTTCTCAAGGTATAATAGCTCGAGTTGTTCCTGTAGGATTTTTATCTCTTTTTCCCTTATCTTGATCTTAATGTTAAAATGTTTCGTTCTTGAAAGCATAAAATAGTTAAAGGTGCCAATTCTCTAGTAAGAGCATCTACTAGACTATTCTTATGTCTTAGAAGATGTTCAATATCAAAATTGTAATGGTTGAACCATTGTTCTCACTTGACTAATCTCTTTTGTTTATATTCACATGCAATATTAGATCTTGAGAAATATCCAAAATCCTTGTTATTTGTTCTAATAATGAATCTGAAACTTATAACATATATTGCAAATTTTTTAATAATTTATTTAACAGCTAATTATTCTTTTTCATTACTATGGTAATTTAATTTTGGACCTTAGAAAGATCTTGATATATATCTATAAAAATAGATAATCATCTTTGTCATCTACTTTTATTTTTAGAACTACTTCCTAATATTCTTGTGAAGTATCTGTTGTAATTATCATTTTATCATCTGGTTTTGGATGGTATAAAGTTGATAATTTTTTTTATCTATGCTTTTACTTTATCTATATACATAGTATTTTCTTTTGTTCATTTCCAGATATAGTCTTTTTTTTTAATTTTACTTGTAAAGGTTTTCGTATTTCTACAAGTTTCTTGATATATACTTATGCACATGTCAAGCATCCTATAAATCTTTTTAATTGATTTTTGTCTTTTAATTCTCTAGGAAAACCTTGAATATTGTTTAGTACATGAGATTTTAGATTATGTTTTTCATTTTCAATTTCCAACCTTGAATACTTAATTTTTTTTAGCAAGTATTGTTTTATTTTCCGAGAATACAATGCCTTTTTTCCTACATTCTTGTAGGCTATTAATAATATCCAAATAGTATTTATTTAATTTATTATTGAAAATCAATTAAACACAACAAATAGTTTGTAATTTTTTAAATATGTTATCCATATATCTTTTTAAAAATGCATGGAGCTTGTTTATATCCAAATGGTATAAGAGTATTTTCCTTGAGAGCAACTAAATGCTTTTAATTTTTGTGATTCTTTATCGAATCTTATTTGCTAAAATCCGTTTTTGTAATAAAAATTTAAGAAGTATTTTTTTTCCTTTTATTAATGATGATAATTCTTCTTTCTTTGTAATGAAATATCCATCATCAATGTTTTCTTTATTCAATACTTTGAAATTTATTACCATTCTATTTTTTTCATCTTCTTTTTCATCTAAGAATGTTATACTAGAGTGAGGTGAATTACTTGGTCTTATGACTTTCAATTCTAAAAGTTCTTGAATTTGTTTTTCAAATTCATACGCTAGACTTAATACTTGGTTTAGGTTTTTATCATGGATATTAACCGCAAATCTGGGATATGCTGTAAATTTTAACTTTTGGTAATCTAAGTTACTATGGATAATTTCTAGTAAAACATTTTTTCTATTTATTATTGGTATATCTATTTCTTATCTAAAATAAGTTTTTATTAATATTTGAATTTTTCTTAAATGGATGTATTCAATTTTTTATTTTTCTTTTTGGAAAATTTTGGATAGATTATTTAATATAATTTTTTTATCAATTAAAGATATATGCCTTCATTTTGCATTTATTATATTAATAATCATTTATTTATTATTTATTTCATAATAAATTGTCTTTTATGGGGAATAATTTTCTCAAAGATGAAAATGATAGATCTTTAAATCCATTTATTTTTTAAAATTAATTTTTTTTTTGAATTTATTCAAATTTCTTTTTACTTATTATCACTTCTTGTGAAAAATATCATGAGATATCTTCTTATTTTAATCCTAATGTTTATGGGTTGACTATTTCTTTTTTTATTTTAAGAATATTACTATTTACTTTTGTTAGATTTAATTTCCGTTATGTTTGAGGGATATTTTTGAATTTTTTAAAACTTAAGTTGTATTTTTGAAGATAACTCAAAACTTAGGGATAGTTTTGATAATAATCCCAACTTTAAATGTAAATTGCAAATTTTGTATTTTTTCATTTCAAAATTTAAGTTTTTTTTTTCCACTTTTCTTTTACTTCTCACGTGTTCATATGAGAAAATTTAGGCAACCTAAGGAGAAAAATCAATGCTATATTCTTTCTCTCTCTATATATATATATTTCATTCAATCCATAATTTTTACATCATCTTTTAATCTTTATTTTTCAAATTATTCACTAATTTAGAGTCTTTTTTCTTTCACATGGACGTGGTTTCAGATAAAAGAGAAGATGATGATCTAAGTTTGTTCTCTTCTTCTAGGATGGGTAAAAATTAATATATTAATAGTTTATGATAAAGTGATTGTTAATTTTTATCCTTTTTTTTTTGTAAACTTAATGTTTTTTTCAATAATGGGATTAAGTACTTTTGTTGATGTTTTATGTAATTTTTGAATGGTTTAATTGATTTATTATTTAAAATATGATCTTATTGATTTTGTTTGATCGTCGTATGTTTTTAATTTGTTCTTTGTCTTTTTCTTTGAGTCTTTACGAATGGAACTTGTGAAGCTCTATTGGAGATTTTTTGTGCTCAAAATAGTGTTAGGTTTTACGGGTTTAAGTTAGTAGAAATATATTATTTTAAATCTACATTTGTTAAAATTTCATCATATAGAAAAATAGATTATTAGAAATGGGATAGCTATTAAGTACATGATGAGACTATTTAGTTTTGTTTTTGCTAGCTATATATTCAAATTTTGAGGTTATAAATCTACTCAAGTTTTTAAGTAGAATATTAAATTGTTTGTTTTTATAATGATAATTTTTTTATAGGTCTTGAAGTGTATCTTAGTAAGTGATTGTTAGTCTTTGTAATGTATTTTTAATTAATGGTTCAAGGTTTAAAGAGGGAAAAAACATAAAGATTAAGAATTTAGATCAAATGAAAGATATTGGGAGAAATATTATAGGTATATAAATTTGTATTTATTTTTGTAATTATATCATTTAAATTTTATTATGTACTAATATTATTTAAAAAATAAATAGTTTTTTTTAATTTTAAAATAATTATGATAATATAAAAAATATAAAGGAAAATTAAGTGATATTATATGTGAAAATTCAAAAGTAAAAACTAAAAAAGATGCAACGTTTGATATGTCTGATTATGTTTTAAATGTAATGAAAAATATTAGGAAAAGTAAAAAATTTATAATTATAAAAATAATATATTTTATATTTATTTTATTTTATTTTAAACTTCTTTTGATTGGATAAAAAATAAAATTGAAATACGATTATTCAATGTTAAATGTTGTTTAATACCGTTAGAGTTTTATATTTATTATAAAAATAACGTTTATGTTTTATATTTAATTTTTGTATCAGTTTGGTTTTGTTATTATCAAAAGGTTATTTTATAAGGATAAAGTAAATTTTTTTAGTTTTAGTTTTTGATTTTTTAGTTATATTAGACAAAGAATATTTTAATTTAAATGAATTGTAATCCAAAGAATCATTAAAAAATAAAATAAAAATATAAAAACATAAAAAATGATTATTTGTCATTAAGAAATCATTTTTTTATAATAATAAGATTGTTACAAAAATAATTATAACATCTAATAGTTATTTTTATAATAAGTATAGAATTTAAGAGGTTATCTTCCCTTAAACTTTGAGGTGTTATTTTATTATATAATTTAGGAATATTTTTTAATGTTTAAAATTATCATTATTTATTTTATATGAAAATCTTACTGGAAAATTTCTATATACATGGCCTTGAATAAATGGGAAAAAAATCTTATTAGTTATATTATCACGTGCAAAAATATATTTTAGTTGCATAAGTTATGTATTAGATATTTTTAGTATTTCTTTTTTTTTTTATGAAATTTTGACATTTTGTGTAAAAGTTGGTCATGTGTTCAAGTTAATTTTTTTATTGAATAATTATAGGATTTCAAGTAGTTGATAACTCATTTTTTTTATAATAATACATTTATCTATAAATTAATGGATTAAAATATGATTTAAAAAAAATCATTTGTATATACAATTAACAATAATGTAGCTGCAAAGATTTTCGTCAATGTAGCTACATTGGATATGCTTTTTAAGGAGATAGGCAATGGGTTACCCTCAAGATAGCTGCAAAACTATGACAACCCATTATATAAAATGTAGTTGCAAAATTTCTCAACACATCGTCTCAATATTTCTCATCCGAAGCCTCAGCTGGGATTGTTACCCGTTTTAACTCTCAATATTCCTGAATAAATTGGGAAATATATACTGTTGAAATTGATTAAGGTTAAACTTATAGATGTATTTTTTATATTACAATTTAATTTATATTATTTTTTAAATTATATTTAGTGTAAAAAATAATTGATTATATGCATTAATTATTCTTTAGTGATATAATTCAAAGGAAAATTTAAAAGATTCTTTTATGTATGAATAAATCTAAAATTTATAAATTATCTGTTAGTAGAAATTTTAAAAAATTAAAAGAATTATGATTATTATAATAATCGTCTATTATTACAAATTTATTATGAAAACCAAAAATCTAATAAATTTGTATTAAATTTTAATTTATTTTTTAAAATTATATTTAGTGTAAAAATAATTGATTATATGTATTAATAATTATATTTTAGTATAAAAATAAAATAAAAAGGTAAAATACTTTTAAAATATTTGATTTTTTTATGAAATATTCAATTATATATGAAACATTTTATGGAATTTACAATTAAAATAAAAATAAAAAGACTTGTAAATATTATAATAATTGTCTATTATTACAATATTAAAAGAAAAATCAAATTTTTACTAAATATATATTAAGTTAGTATACTTAAAAAAAGGTTTGCTTTAAGTATCTATCTATTTTTTCATATAACATATTCTAACAATTCAATTTAATTTTATACAATTTATTTTTTCAAGTATTTTTAGTATAAAAATTAATTTATCATATTATTAATTATATTTTAATGGAAGAATTAAAAGAAAAAAAATCAAAAGATTCATAAAATAATTGATTACTTACAAATAAATTTAAAATTTATAAATTCTTTAGTGAAAATTTATAAAGAAAAAATCAAAAGATTTATGATCATTTTAATAACGTATATTATCAAGAAATTAAATAAAAAACTAAAAGTTTTTTAAATATGTCTTAAAGTTTTAATTTATGTTTTAAATTAAATTTAGTTTAAAAATAATTGAATTTATTTTTTAAATTAAATTTAGTTTAAAAATAATTGATTTTATGTATTAGTAATTATATTTTAGTGGAAGAATTAAAAGAAAAAATAAAATAAAATTCTAAAATATTTGTTTTTATGTGAAAGATAATTAAATTGAAAATTACAAAGAAAATTAAAAGACTTGTAATTAACATTATAATAATTATCTATTATTATAAAATTAAAAAAATAAAAACTTTCCTAAATTTTTGTCAAAGTTATTATACTTCAAAAAATTACAATCTCTAAAATGTGATTGAAAAATTATAAAAAGAAACACACTATTTTTACTTATTTTATTAGGTTATAATATGTTCAATATTTTGACGATTTTAATATTTTTCACATATTATTTTCTAAGTTCGAATGTAATGCATTGAGGTATTGATGCATATATTATAGACAAAAAAATGATATCAAAGCAATTTTTGTTTATTTTTTATGTTTTTGTTTGAAATGTATTGTAGTTAGGTGTTCAAGTATATAATTGTTTTGATGCATGTGAGTTTTAAGTGTTTTGAACAATAAATGAGGTTTTATTTAATTAATAAATTTTAAAGCTGTAAAAAATATTGTTTATGGTTTTATATGTTTTAGTATGACATTAATCATTATACATATTTTTTGCTTTACCTTATTTTTATCTCATCACTTTAATTTTAATTTTAGATTATTTGTTTTATATATTTTTCACTTTTTAAGTTAATAATATCACAAAATCGAGATAAGTAAAATCTCAAAAATCTAATATAGTAAAAAATTAAATATCTATTAAACTTTATATATTCTTAAATTATTTTTATATGTTAGTTAAATTAATTATACTATATTATAATTAATTGTAAAAACTTAAATTAAATTTATTCACGTGGAACACACTTTTATTGACCATTAAATATAAACAAACCTTTGTGCATGATTACTTAGGCTTGTTTGATAGCAATTTTAATTTTGAATTTTTGATTTTTTTTCAAATGATTTTTTCAATTAGGTATGTTTGGTAATGATTTTTTATTTTTATTTTTATTTTTTAAGGAATTATTATCAAAATATGGAGTGATTCATAAATATTTAAAAGTCATATTTTTGAATAAGATTTCTGTTTTTTATTTTTTTACTTCTATTAAACATTTTTTTAGAAAATAAATCAGTTTTTACGACTTTTGTATCTATAAGTATTTAAAGAAAATGATTAAAAAAATAAAATTTGTAAATAATAACCAAAAAAATTCTTTATGTTTTTAAATTTTTGAAAATAATTAAAAATATAAAAATATAAAGCATTACCAAATAACTTGTAAATGATTTTTCTTGAAAAGCACTAAGTAAAAATTATTACCAAACATATAGTGATTATTTTTACAAAAAAAAAAGCATAAATCATAAATCATAAATCACAAAACTAATTATTTATTCATAAATATCAAAACTAATTATTTAATTATAAATCATAAATTAGAATCGTTATCAAAAAAGACCTTATATATTCTAACTTGATTAAGATTACAATAATGTGTAATCAAACAAGTTTCTTTTTATACATGAAAAACGAGTACAATAATGTACCTAAGTATCAACAAATGGTTAAAAGTTTTATCAAATACTATACTTTATTTTTTGTAAAAATACAAATTAGTATCAAAATTATGTAAAAATACAACTTGACGGCTTTGTTATCCCAGGTCAAGAAAATAAAGTTTGTAAACTATATCAATATATGTATGGTCTAAAACAAGCACCTAAACAAGTCTTGAAAAATTTGATAATATAGTTATCCCACATGAATTCAAAATGAATGAAGTGACAAATGCATTTATTATAAATCAGAAAATGACCTTTACACTATTATATGTTTATATGTGGATGGCATGCTTATTTTTGGATCAGATATTCATGTTGTGAACAATGTGAAAACTTTGTTAGGTGTTAATTTTGATATGAAAGATCTCGGATTAATTTTGATATGAAAGATCTCGGAGAAGCGAGTGTAATCCTTGGTATAAAGATAATTAGGTCTGAAAATGGAACTTTTCTATATCAATCTCACTACATTGAGAAGATCTTAAAGAAATATAATTACTTTAACTGTAAACTTGCATGTACTCCTTATGATCCTAGTGTAAAGTTGTTCAAGAACACTAGGGACGGTGTTAGATAAATTGAGTATGCGAGCATCATTGGTAGCTTATGTTATGCTACTGATTACACTAGACCAAACATAGCTTATGTTGTGGGACTACTACGTAGGTTTATCAGTAGACCTAGTATAGAGCATTGAAATGCAATTGAAAGGATCATAAGATACCTTAAGAGAACTATGAACCTTGGATTATATAATAAGAAGTTTCCCGCTGTTCTAGATGGATACAGTGATGATGATTGGAACACTCTATCAGAAGACTTCAAAGTAACTAGCAGTTATATATTTAGCATTGCTGGTAGAGCTGTTTCTTGGAAGTCTAAGTAATAGACAATATTGGCTCAATCTACGATAGAGTTTGAAATGATAGCACTAGCTACTGCTAGTGAAGAAGTAGGCTAGTTAAGAAGTCTATTAGCTGAGATCCCTTTATGGGAAAGATTGATACCAGCTATCCTGATCCACTACGATAGTACCGCTGTTATTGCAAAGATTTAGAACCGTTATTACAACGGTAAGAGACGACAGATACACAGTACTGTTAGAGAAGTTCTCTCTATAGGAGTTGTAAGAATGGATCATATATGTACTGATGAAAATTTGGCTTATCCTTTGACGAAAGGATTAACAAGAGATAAGGTTTTCAAAAACCTCGAAAGGAATGTGATTGATGCCCTTAGAATGAAGAGTCACTCATGATGGTAACCCAACTTATAGACTGGAGATCCCAAGAAATAAGTTCAATGGGTAATAACAAGTCATGAAGTGATATGAGATGAATAATGCTATTATGAAGTCCCATTCTATATTGTTAGAAGCATGGAGTCCTGAAGCGACAAAAAGGATGAGTTAATTATTAAACTCTTAATGAGTTCTATACTCTATGTGGAGTGGAGTACATAGCTACAGGAGTACTCTTGATAGACTCACCTATGTGAATGTGGAAGTATGGCCGCTTCCTATGAAAATTTTGGGTAAATTTTACTAGAGCATTCACTATATTGGGATACACATGCATGGCTGTAAAGCATGAGATTTTTGAACTACACCTTAGAAAGGTTGTGTGTGTAATGTTGTTAGCGATAGAGTTCAAAACTACGAGTTACTCTAGTATATTCTAAAGCATTAACACTACGCAAAGGTTCAAGTTGATAGACACCTTTTGCTTATGCACAATCTTATATTTTTAATTGATCGGTTGTTCGATGAAACTATTTTTATTTAAAATTCAAGTGGGAGATTGTTAGAAATGAATTTAAATAAAAAAAATATTTTTATAATTATGTGGTCGTTATTTTTACAACTGCTATTTTCATAATTATGTGGCCGTTACTTTTATGACCGTAATTCTCATAATTATGCGACCCTTACTTTTATGACCGTTATTTTCAAAATTATGTGTCCGTTATTTTTTACCATTATTTTCATAATTATATGACCGTTACACATCTTTTTTCAACTATAAATAGGGGCAATATCTCTCAGTTTAGAATACAACTTAACAACTCAAAAATAGTTCTATGGTTTTTCATAGCAAAATCAAAGAAAAGAAAATTCAGAATTATTTTCTCAGATTTCCGAGCAACATAAATATTTAAGAGGTGTAGTATTGCAGACTTCATCAGTGCAGTGAAGTTCCGAGACAGAAAATAGATTTTGTGCTATTTTATCTTAGGGACGACGAGGTTATGTTTGCTTGCACAAGTTTGGGCAGAGCCGTGAAACGTCTTAAAGAGAGCGACCTAGTCTGCGACTCAACCCAAGCAATTTATTTCAGATTATCGGTAATATTATTCTTACATAGTTTTTCACATATTTGTACCCAAAAAATCGCATTCCTCTTTCGCTAAAAAAAGAGAAAAAAGAAAAAGAATCAAATCTCATTCCTCCTTCACTAAAAAAAAGAGAAAAAGAAAAGGAAAGGAAAAAAGAATAATGAACTCTGAACCCTTTTTTTAAGTTCTAGTAATGTGGCAGACGCAATGTGAACAAGAATTGTTAGAACTATAAAAAAAAAGAAGAAATAAAGGAAAAGAAAAATGGAAAAAGAAAGAAAGTGATATATAACATAACATTTGCGCCTTTATATTTATAAGATACATTAGAAGTACTCAAGTACCAAATGATGAAAGATGGAAACCTAACTGAATGTCTACAATGTTTGATTCAGGAAAAATGACTAGACTAGCAATCTTTCATTACGAAGGATTTGATTCATTTTCAATTGTTGTTTTATTGAAAAAACATTGAAATTTTAATGTGAAAAATACTCTAGTTTGAGAGTGCAGGGAAAGTGGCTCAAAGGCCACAAAATCATTAAAAAAATAAAATATACATTTTTTCTCAAAGGTGGGCCATGAAGTGTTAATTATAATTAGATATGTTCTTGGTCACATGAGATAAAGTTAAGAAGGCTTTGTATTTACTATATATAATTTTCATAAGTAAGATGTGAGTAGCACCTAAAACACAAAATAATAAGAATATTTTTGGATTTTTTTTGTTTTGGATCTGTATATGTAAGATTTTTGAGTGCAATAAGACTTTGGGTTTGAGAGTTATTTGAGTTTTTAATATTTTTCTTGTGATAAAGGGTGTATAAGGTATTGAGTTAAAGACTCTTATATCAAGAAAAATGATATTCAAAGTTATTTGTGACTTTGAGTATGTATTAAGTTAATTTGTCAAATCACGTTAAATTTTTCATATCTTATTTTCTTATTTATCTTTTGTGCTTCTACTATGCTCAACAAGTGGTATTAAACCTAAAGTATGGAGGTCATGAATTGAGAAACATGACAACAACAAAGTTTGATATAGATAATTTTGATGGAAAAATTAATTTCAACATTTAGCAAAGCAAGACGAAGGATACACTGGTCCAATAAGGTCTTCATAAAGCTTTAGAAGGAATGAAGTCAAAAGACATGAAGGATGATGATAGACATGAAATACAAGCAAAGGTAGTAGGCACTATTCGCTTGAGTTTGGTTTCTGAAGTCAAATATAATGTGCTGAAGGAGACTTCTTCATTGAAGTTGTAGGAAAATTTAACAAAACTGTATATGTCAAAGTCTATTACAAATAGGCTATACTTAAAAAAAATAGTTATATGCCTAGAGGATGGAAGAATGTGACGATATTATAAGCGACAAAAGCAAGTTTGATTGATGTATTTTTGAACTTCTAAGTGTTAATGTGAAGATAGATGACGAAGACCAAGCGATGATTTTGTTGTGCTCATTACGAAAACCATATGATACACTAGTAACAACATTACTCATTGGAAATACTATGTTGACCATGAATGAGGTGTCAAGAGCACTTTTGGAAATTAGTAATGTGATCAAATTTGAAGTTCCATCACGTGGAGATATTCTTACTTCCCAAGAAGATTCAAGAGAAAGTTCATCAAGTAGAGGAAGAGGCAGGCCTAAAGGAAGAGATTCTTATAAGACATAAATTGTTTCATGTCTCATTCAAGATGACATTGAGTGTTTTTATTGTCAAAAAAAGGACACATCAAAAGGTGTTGAAAGAAATATTGAAGGCCATAAGACTCCTTAATGACCATAAAACATGAGGTGCTAAATGGGCAAAGGT
Source organism: Hippophae rhamnoides (assembly GCA_033030585.1). NCBI lineage: Eukaryota > Viridiplantae > Streptophyta > Magnoliopsida > Rosales > Elaeagnaceae > Hippophae > Hippophae rhamnoides. The sequence goes on along the minus strand of CM065436.1, from coordinate 44,737,175 downwards.
GACTAAAATTTGTAATACTAATAATGATGTAATTTGTGTGACAACTAGTGATGTTTTTCGAGATGATTGGATTTTGGATTCTGCTTACTCATTTCATATGTGTGCAAACATGGAGTAATATGCAAACGTTGTGATGTGTTTGATGTTGTGATGACTAATGCTTTAAGAAGAAAGGTTATTGATATGGATACCATGAATATGAAGATGTTTAATGGAGTTGTTCGAACATTAGGTCATGTGAGATATTGTTTGGACATATGGATCGATCCAAAGCCCTATCCATTTAATAGTCCAACCCATCTTACAACCGAATTCATCAGGCTAGGTCATCTTAGGAGAACCTACGTGTGTCCATGTCACAATGACACTAGTTGTATAGACCTGCCTATGCATGGGAGACCTGGTGTTGAAAGACCGACCTTTAGATTGAGCCACGGTGTCATTGACCTTAAGCTTTAGATGTATTTTTATTTAATATTATACCCTTCTAACATGCTATGACGTGTACTCCCTATGTAATAGACACGTGTACATATAATGCCCTATATATACATGGACTTCCTAAGCGATCTACACATTCCACAATAACTCTCTCACTTTTGTCTAGTTTCTCTCACTATAAATCAGACCAATCCCAACAGATACGTACCATGCTTAAAAAAGAATTTGATTTCATTGAATAGGTTAGATACCTTGGGTTACAGGTCTTTACAATAAATAAATTTATGGAGGTTGATAAAGGTTCCTTGGTTATTCTAGAAGGAAAAAGAAGAAATAACTTGTATAAGTTGATTAGGGATCCTAGAGGTCAAGCTACATCTTCCTTTAAGGTGAATATTGGTGAAAATTTAATCTTGAAATATTGCATTAGTGAGGATAGTGTTAGGTTTAAGAAATGTAAAATTTAATAAAGAGGTTATAATTTTTGGTGATAAGAGTGTATTGTTAAAGGATTTCTCTCAAGTTAGAACAAGCATGAATAATGTTGTCTTTGGTACAAGTCGAAGTAATGGGTGCACCCTACCTATAAATGGGGTGCAATAAAAGTGTGTGTGAATATATCATGATATTTGGTGTTGATAGATTTCGAGCCAAAGTATAGGTTGTTGCACTATTACAATATGTACCTATGGCCTCGGTTTTTAACCTTGACCGTAGGTCTATGGCCACGATTATAAGAACCGAGACCTAAGTGAGAGAGTCCAAAGGTAATGACCTATGACCTCAGTTTTTTAATAGCTGAGGCTATAGGGTATACCTATGGCCTCGGTGTTTTAATAACCGAGGGCATAGGTACACTCTATGGCTACAATTTACTAATAACGAGGCCATAGGTACGCTCTATAGCCACGGTTTTCTAATAACCGAGACCATAGAGTATGCATAAATTAAAAAAAATACAATTATTAATTACAATATTAAAAGTCGATATAAATTACAATATTAGAAATTATATTATATTAAAATTAAAAGTATAATTATAGTAAGAGTTTATTATACACTAAAAAATACAAGCCATTGAAGACCATAGACAATGAAACCCATAAAAGCATAAATAAACAGAACAACCCATAAAGCAAAATACATTAAAGCCAAACCAGAAGACCATCCAAAAATTTTGCCCATATCAAAAGCCATAGCCAAATAATTCAACTAAACTTGAGAAATACCCAACACATATTTCAAAGACGAAGAGTAGGTTGAGAAATCAAAGTTGGTTCCTATAAATGCCTAAATCTAAATGGTGTGCTGGTGTGCCTAATGCACCTAGTGTCTGGTGCCCTGGTATGCTGGTACGCCAGCTGCGTTGGTGAGCCTGGTGCGTTGGTGCAAGCAAGTAATAAAAATGAACCATAAACACAGTGTACAACATAAATAACTTGAGCATAGTATTTTTTTTTCTATTTTGAGACTTAAAGCATGTCTTCCCTATTTATCATTCACCTTTCATAAAACTGGGATTTCTATCTCTAAATTAAAACATATACTACATATAAAAGATTAGATGAAAATAATAAAGAAATATAACATGTCTTATTTGCATTGTAACTATTGAAATAATCTAACAAGGGACTTCAAGCAAAAATTACCATAAATGAATAAAAAATAATCTTAAAACATGACTTGAGGATGAAACCTACTGCTTTCTCTTTTGTCCAAGCACCGGTACCAACCAAAGTGCATATGCATCCATAAATAAATCACCCTAACTCCATGGTATAATAAAATGTAAGTTTTCCACAACAAGCAATATCCACGTATACCTCTAAACATACAAGTGGTTTGGGGGACATAGTTATCTACTATACAACTAATATCTCCTTAACTATGAACATTTCGCCCAAAGAAGTTTGACATGGAATCCAAGGACAAATCCTCAATTTAGTCCAATTTTGTTTCCTCCCAGATGGCTTTGATGCAAAATTTGAAGTGCATAAAATAAATCTCAGAGATGCTTTATCTTTAGCACATAAGCATAATACTAACACCATTCATGAAATAAGAAATTAAAATAAGATTTCAGTGAGAACAAGAATGCACAAGTAAGACAGTTTGTCAGTTTTTCATCGCATTAGCACCAAGCACCAAGCACCATGTACCAGGCCAAACATTGGAAATTAACATATTACCAAAAAACAACAAGCTAAGCACCAGTACCAATCACCAGCACTAGCACTAGCACCAAGCACCAGGCCCAACACCAGTACCAAGCACCAACACCAGCACCAATACCAGGCACCAACACTAGTACCAGCATCAACACCAGTACCAACACTGGCACCAGGTACCAAGCACCAGGCCAAACACTAGCAATTAACATATTACCAAAAAAACAATCCTGTTATAGAAGCCTGGAAGTAATCAAAAATTTGGTGTCACAGTTAAATAATCAAAAGGCATGTTTTTTGCTACCTAACAAACAGTGTGCAATATTTTTTACATAAGGGCATGAGCAAAGCATCAAACATACCAATTTTGGACCCTAAATTGACAAACCCTAAATTTGGAAGAAAGAGAAGGAAAAAGTGGCAAATGTATCACAATTAGAACTTATGAATGGTTAAATTAATTCTTAAGATCCTTAGCAAATAGAATAAATTAATCAATATATAACCTTAATTACTAATCAAAAAATCCAAGCAGTAAGCGTGAAAAATTTTGCTTTCCCATAAGCAACTATGTTCTAAAGAAAGAAAAAAATAAATATAGTAAGCAAAGAAAGTGAAACTGTAATAGCACAAACTCTGCAAAGGGTTTTGATACTTGCATACCATGACAAAAAAATAGTGCGAGAAAAATTAAAAAAAAAATTTAAGCACCAGGCACTAGCACCAACACCAATCCCAGGCACCAGCACCAGCACTAGCACCAACACTAACACCAGTACCAATACCAGCGCTAGGCACCAAAACTAACACCAACACCAATACCAGCGCTAGGCACCAACACCAACACCAGCACCAATACCAGCGCTAGGCACCAACACCAACACCAGCACCATCACCAAGCCAACCAATAACACCAACAAATTGTTGAAAAAACATAATCCCAACTCCATTAATTTCATTGTTCCTTGATCAATGTAAAAATCATTGTTGTGTAAGAAGTGTAAAATGTTATTGAATGAACGTTAATAATGCAAATAAAGGACAAGTAGTCAATTTTTTTAAGTAATTTACAAACTAACAAAATTTTAAATTGGTTTTTGAGAAGAAAAATTGAAAAGCATAACATATGATACATCTGAAAATTTTGGAGACTAGATTAGAGACAAATATGCATCAGTTCTAAAATATCAAAGCAAAGTCAAAAAACTATCAAAGCGAAGTCAAAAAATGGAGATATACAACCTGAAAATAGTTTCGATAATCAGATCTAAGCTAGACCTTTAAGAAAACCGAAGCTTCCTTAGTATTTAGGCATAAATCCCATATCAAAACTTTTTAACAACTCAAAATTTTGAAAGAAACATTGCTAGAATAGCTTGGTTTGGAATCGCACCACAAAAGAATCGTATACCTAGTATTTGGTATAGAGATAGGGGGAAGTGATTGTATCGACGAAGAAGGAAGGGCGGTGAGCTTAGGGTGTGATCTGGTGAGAAAAGGAAAACATATCGAGAAAATGGTGAGAGCTTAGGGTTTGATAGATCTGGTGATCTGAGAAGAGGAAAATGTAGCGAGAAAACGGTGAGAGCTTATGGTTTGATAGATATGGTGATTTGAGAAGAGGAAAGCACAGAGAAAACTGTGAAAGCTTAGGGTTTGATAGATATGGTGATTTGAGAAGAGGAAAACATAGTGAGAAAATGCAACAAGATCAGCTTAGGGTTCGATAGATCTGATGATTTGAGAAGAGGGAAAAGGATAAAATATAGGGAAAAGGAGAAATGCATGTGTGTGAGTGAAAAAAGAAGGGAAAAAGAGGGAGAAAAAAATGAGGTAAAAAGAGTTAAAAAAATAAGGAAAAAAGGGGGGAAAAGAGGGAAAAAATTGGGGAGATAAAAAAAATTGATATAAAATTTGGTGTGTGTATGGTGTAAAAGAGGTAAAATACATCAAATTAAATTAATAGATAAATGAAAAAAATTGTAAAGTAATTTTTATATATTAAATAAATAACACACACAATATATTAATTGATTTTGGTTTTAAAAATATTAGAAACTCTATTATTTTAATTATGATCATGGTTATTTAATAATCATGAATATATAAGTTTCTTTATATTTAAATAATTTTTATATTTTAAGGGAAGGAAAATAAAAGAGAGAGGGAAAAAAGAAAAAAAGGAAAAAAAGAGAGGAAAAAGAAAAAAAATTGATAAAAGTTTTTGGTGTAAAAGAGAGAAAATTAATAGGGTATGTCTATGGCCTCAGTTTTTAAATAACCGAGGCCAAAACCCTATGGCCTCTATTTTTTAAAAAACTGAAGCTAAATGTCCGAGATTATATGTATGTATTGTAGTATTGTTGGGAAAATGGCTCAAAAGACACAGATCATTAAAAAAATAGAATGTAAGAAGTTTCTCAACGCTGGGCTAATTAATACTTATTAAGATGTTGTTAGCCATATGAGATGAAAGCTAAAAGGGCATTGTATTTGCTATGCATACTGTGCATAAGGAGAGATATGAGTAGTAGCCAAAACACAAAGAACAATTTGGATATTTTTGGTTTCTTTGTTTTGCGTATGTGTATGTGAGATTTTTGGGTGTAATGGGGCTTTGGGTTTGAGTGTTATTTTTGGGTTCCTAATATTATTCTTAGGGTGTGTTGTGTATTGGATTAAGGCTCTTGTATCAAGAAAGTGATATTAGTAGAGTTTTTTGTGACTTTGAGTTTGTATTAGGCTTACCACATTAAATTTCTTGTGTCTTGTTCATTTTTTATTTTTTATTTTTTTTGCTTTTGATGTACCCAACAAGTGGTATCAAAGCAAAATGATGGAGGTTCCGAATTGAGAAACATGACAACAATAAGGTTTGACATAGATAAATTTGATAAAAAAAATTAACTTCAACATTTGGAAAAGTAATGTGGGATAAACTAGTGCAACAATGTCTTCTTAAAGCATTAAAGGGAATGAAGTTGGAAGAGATGAAGGATGACGATTGGGAAGAAATGGTAGGAAAGGTAGTAAGAACTATTCACTTGGGTTTGGTTTCTAAAGTAAAATATAGTGTGCTAAATGAGACTTATCCATGAATGTTGTAGGAGAAATTGGAAAAACTGTATATGTCAAAGTCTATTACGAATAGGCTATACTTGAAAAAACAATTATATGCCATGATAATGGAAAAAAGGTGATGATATTAGAAGCCACATGAACAAGTTCTATAGATGAATTTCTAAACTTCTGAGTGTTGATATGAAGATAGATGATGAAGACCAAGCAATGATTTTGTTGTGCTTATTACTAAACTCATATGATACATTGGTGATTACATTACTCATTAAAAGGACCATGTTGATCATGGATTAGGTGTTAACAACACTTTTGAAAACTAGTAAAGTGATCCAATCAAGAGTTCCTTCACATGGAGATGTTCTTGCTAATGAGAAGATTGAAGAGAAAGTTTATCAAGTAGATAAAGAAGTAGATCGAAAGGAAGAGATTCTAGTAGAGACAAAAATTATTTTATGTCTCGTTCAAGTGATGACATTGAGTGTTTTTATTGTAACAAAAAATGACACATCAAAAGATGTTGCAAAGAGAGATTGAAGGCCATAAGAGACCTTGATGACAAGAAAAGGCAAGGTTTTAAATGGGCAAAGGCGATTGAAATTTTTGATACTAAGAATGATATAATTTGTATGACAACTGGTGATGGTTCTCGAGATGATTTGATTTTGGATTTTGCTTGCTCTTTTCACATGTGTGCAACTAAGGAGTTGTTTGATAGATACAAATCTTATGATGCGTATGATATAGTGATGGTTAATGGTTCAAGGAGAAAGGTTGTTTATGTGAGTACCGTGAAGATGAAGATGTTTGATGGATTCGTTCAAACATTAGGGGACATGAGATACATACCCAACTTAAGGAAGAATTTGGTTTTGTTTAATAGGTTGAATACTTTTGGTTATAATTATTGTACAACAAATTTTTTTATAGAGGTTTGCAAAGGTTCCTTGGTTATTATAAAAGGAAAAATAAATTGTACAAGTTGATTAGGAATTCTATTTGAGGTAAAGTGAATCTACCTTTCAGGTGAATATTGATGAAAATTTTAACTTGAAATCTTGCATTAGTAATGGTAATGTAAGACAAGAGTATGGTGTTATAAAGCTACTCTCAAGGTGGAGCATGCACAAGTAAATTTGTCTTTGGTTAGAGACGAAGTGGTGGGTGCACCTTACGTACAAATGGAGTGCAATAAAGGCATGTGTGAGCATGTTATGATATTTGGTGTTGATAGCTTTTTTATCCAAGGTAGAGATTGTTAGAAAAGTGGCTTAAAAGCCATAAAATCATTAAAAAATAGAATGTAAAAAGTTTCTCAACACTGGGCAATGAAGTATTAATTATAATTAATACTTATTGAGTTTTTGTTGGCCGTATGAGATGAAAGCTAAAAGGTATTTGTATCTACTATATATAATGTGCATAATGAGAGATATGAGTAGCAGCCAAAACACAAAGAATAATATAGATATTTTTGGGATCTTTGTTTTGAGTTTATGTATGTGAGATTTTTGGGCGCAATGGGGCATAATATTATTCTTCTGATACATGGTGTATTAGATATTTGGTTAAGACTCTTGTATCAAGAAAGTAATATTAGTAGAGTTATTTGTGACTTTGAGTGTGGATTAGGCTAATTTGTTGAACCATGTTAAATTTCTCGTGTCTTGTTTTCTTGTTTATTGTTTTAGCAATGCCCAACAGAAAGGTTTGAGTTTAAGAGTTTGGATAACTAAGTGATGCAGTCACGTAGACAATACATTTTTTTATTGTATATATATATAAATTAACATGGTCCAAAAATTTGATCGGTGCAAAACTACAAGTGCACAATATCGTAGTTTTATAATAAAATGATAAGAAGAGTATCATACTCAGGGATTGATAACTTATTTTTGACAAATATCAAAATTATGATAATCTCAATTTTATCTAGAGAAGTCACTAAAGTTGTTGTATTTGAAATTTAAAATAAAATAAAATTAAAGAAAATAAAGATATTTAATAATAATGAAGTCTAAATTCAATGAAAAATAAATAAAATTATATTAAAGTTAAAGTTGAGAAGTGATCATTTATGACAAATTATGTAAGTCATCAAACACCCCTGAACTTAAAACATTATTTGTCCTCAAACAAAAAGAAAATAAAAGAAAAGAAAATTGTAGAAGTGTCAACAAGCCCTATAGATAACTACCATCAATCACCAAGCCATGATCTGAATTTAGATTTCATCACTAATAATATACTCTTTTTACATCAAAGATAGCAAGAAAATCAATCAAAATTCTACAATTTGTCAAGCAAGAGTTAAGAATTTACTTCAACCTAAAGCTAGGTCCTTGAATGTGTGTGTGAAGTAGTCAATTTAACTCCAAACCACTAGCAAATTCAGATAAAAGTAGAACAACCGAAGTCAGAAGAATTCTCTCAAAACTTAACTCCATAAGTCCAATTTTTAGAAATCCTCTCCACTAATGTAATCAAATACCAAATTCAAAGATCAAAAGGTCTTTAATCAGGGTTGTAATGAGTGGTCATAGGGTGAGGGCTAAGAAAGAAATGGATATGGAAAATCAAAACAAACTGGGAAAATACTTGGTAGAAAGAAACAATAAAAAGAATATCCACAGAATTGACATTATAGTTCTTTCTCGACAATATGCCCATACTGACAATAATATTGTTGTCATACTCAATAAGTAAAGTACTATTTTTTTTCCTTTTTTTCACCTTGATACTCAATAAGTGGGGTGTTTTTTTCTTCTTTTTTTGTGCGGTTTCCTTGACACTAATAGTTGATGAGCGAAAACCGGCATCGCCGATCCTGTCAATACTTTGGTTTTAATATTTGTAAAACTCTCGCAAGTGCACGAATCATTTCATAGAAAATGATAAGTATACTCCCAAGGTCGATCTAAGGAAGGCATTTATGTGGTTTTTAATTTATTATTCAAACTTTTAAAAACGAAATTAAATCCTAAATATCCTGTCACGATATTTTGGGGTTTTGTGTTTTTAATCTACTTACATAAAAATAAACATAGATTTAATAAACATTCATGCAAATTTTATCTTTTATAAATAGTTGAGTATTTATGGATATAATAACTAAGTTAATTATGCTTGCTCATATTATCTAGGTTATTAAAGATATAAATTGATATTTTATTGATTCTCCCTTTTTTGTATTTAATACCACCTTTGGGCGTTAGATATTCTTTGTTAACTAAACAAATCAATTAACACCTATAAAGCGGGGTTGATAACTAATTTGGTTAATTAAATTAATTCCTTTTTCTAAGAGATTGAAAATGAACCATTTAAATGCCAATTTTGGCGGGGTTGCATGTTTAAACTTTATTCAAGGTGTCCAAATTAAACCTAAGAATTTAGTTATCCGAGTACTAACTTTCAAGTTTTAAAACCACTATTGAAAACATGTTGTCAATACATTTTCACATAATAATTTTATAAAAACTTTTGAAATAGAGTTTCACTTAACTAATCCACGGGCGATCAGTACCAACAAATAAAAGAGCACTACTCTAAATTGGGATCGATAACTAAACCTTAAAATCTAATTTTCGTGTTTAAGTTTGTAATGAAAAATAATATATTTCTATCTAACATTCTTAATATAAAATCATGAATAAAAATAAAATCAATTCATTTTAGAGATTTTTACCTATTTAATATTTCGTAAGCATAACAACGCTCATTATTACATCATGTTTACTAAACAACAAAGACAGCTTTAAATTTAACCACGCATTAAATTAAATATAACATGTAAGAATAAAGCACAAAAACAATTGTAAAGAAAATATAATCCTGCTGCACTTCGACGCTATTCCCGTTGTCGAAAAACTCCAAGCGGAATTTGCACTCCCATTTATTGAATCAAAAAGCTAAAATATTACAAAATATATAGTTCTTCCCTAAAAGGGAAGAACTCTAAAACTAAGAGAAATTAACTAAGAAAGCTAAAAACTAAGAAAACATAAGAAAACTAAAAATCTAAGAAAAGAGAGAAAAAAAGAGAGAAAAGAATATATTTGGAGGTTTTGAAGGTGTGTTTTGAAGTTGAAGGGAAGGGGTATTTATAGGTGAGGACGGAGAGAAAAATGAGTAAAAAAATGTTTAAAAATTAAAAACGTGTAATGGAAATGTCAGGTCATCAATGACATCAAAGATGACGCCGGGCTGCCAGACGCGTGAAAATGGGGTGAAAATGCGTTGGGCGCGCTGAGGCGGCCGCTGAGCCGCGCGTACGCCGCCGTGCTACGCTGCGTGAACATTAACCTGCTGCCAGTCGCGCGCATTTAACAGAACCTGCGGCGCCAGAAGTCGCGCGCATGAACAAGAATCAACGTTGTCGCGTACGCATGAACAGAACCCGCACGCAAAGGCCGCGCGCTGCGAATGAACAGCTACGTGTGCCGGGCGGAGCCGGGGTGCCGGTGCGGGCGGGCTAAAGCGCTGCTTTTTCTCCTTTTTGACCTTTTCGACCCATTTTGTCCGGGCTTTTTCCATATTTGTCGACCTTTTCCTATTTATTTACTGATATTTTTGTGATGTATTGCTTCAAGTATTCCTCTTGAAGTCTTTAAATTGCGTTTTAAGCCAAAATACCCGAAAAACAATAAAAATACTCGTGATTCCGAAAAAGACAAATTATATAAATATATGATAAAACATATAAATATATATATTCTTAATCAATTAATGAGCATAAAATCATGGTAATTTTAGTGCTTTTGAAAGCACTCATCACAACCTCAACCGCTTTTCGCTAGTCCCTTAGCAAGAGAAGCGATAAAAACTAAAAATTAAACTATCCTAAATCACTTCCGTGATTGACACGGTTGCATTTAGCCTATGCAACAAGCCGCTAAACCCTAGGTTGCCCTAATGACTAGTTTGAGTCTCGTGAGGGTTTTCAAGAATGATACCCACAAACATTGAACTAAATGTAAAAATCAAAAGAAAACAATAAAAACAAACAAATTAAAAATTAAATTTACAACAAAATCACAAATTAACAACATCTCACAAAATGTCTCATACTTTTTAATCTCCTTTAAGATCATAATTAAAATCTCAAGCATAAGTTATTTTAATCTCTTTAAACAATCATGATTTACTATAATAATTAGTCGAAAATCATTTTCATATTTCATGTCAAAAATGTATCAATTTAATTTCACCCAATTTTAAAGGCCATGAATTAGAATTCGCCGACTCTATTCCTCACAAGTCAATACTCGAAACACCGAATCCTACGTGGTTCAAACACTCATACTATTTTATATGCGAAAGAAATTGATGTATAGAAATGAACTAATATGCTCGCATATGTATAAAGAATAAAGGCTCAAAGTGTTATTTTAACATTGATCTCATGAAAGGAATCAAATGTATAAATTATAAAGATATCATATATAAAAATTATTTTCATGCATAAATCAAACTCATTAAGAAAGAATTTCAAGATATATGCTTTTTACAAATGAAGAAATTGCAATGACTTTTTAGGGAATTACTTCATATCTTTCTTTTGTAAATAGCCTCAGACCACAACTCAACTTTGTAGGCACGCGTGGTCATAAGATATGATGATACTATTTTTTATCTCTATTTTTTTTCTCAGAGATATTTTTCAATACGTGTATTTTTGTAGAAGTCAACCCATGTACAGATTTGCATATTTTGGATTTTACAGTGGTTAATTTCAGGGTTTTTCTGCTTGATCTTGGTTTCAGTAACCCCGCATATGTCTTTTTTGTTTTTGTAGTAGTCATGCATAAATGAGAGATATAAGCATATACTATCAATTTCTACTCAAATCATTTAATCTAAGCAAAAATAATAATAAAAAATATATGATACTCTATTAAAATGAGAAAAAAATTCATACATTCAATGCTAATACCTATGTAGATCATCTAAAAATTTGAATAAATAAGAAATGTGTTTGGAGAGAAAAATATATATTTCACTCTGAATAAAAGAAATTAGGCTCAAATTATATCTCACAAAGGTAGTCTCCACTAAAAAAAATTCATAAACACCGATTTTGGGTTTAATATAATTTCCACATCTTATCAAGAAATACTAGTTATTACAAAAACTAACTAATTATCAAAAATAATTACAAAATATTTCATGATATGTTTTCAAAAATTAATCTAACAGTACAAAAGACTTAACTATTTACTTAAATTTGATTTAAAGAAAAGATAAATTTTTGTGAAATTTTTTTTATTCCAAAAATTACTAAATCACACAAAATAGAAATAAAACCAAACACACAAAAAATGAAAAAGTATATTTTTTTATTTTTAAATTTTTAAATTTTTTTTATTTTTTTATTTTTATTTTTAAATTGTTAAAACTTTTTTTTAATTAAGCATGGTAACTTTTCACCACCCCCAACCTAGAACTTACATTGTCCTCAATGTAACAACTGTAAATTAAAGATAAAGAGAAAAGAGAAGAAATATTACCTATTTCTCGATAAAGTGCAAGTAGTAATGGAAAATGCAAGATCCATCATATTCATCATTAAAGTGTATACGCATTTATCCGTGAACTTCTAACATCTCAACAAATATTTTTAGTTTTAACAATTTAAAAATTATTCTCATGTAATTAAAATGAAATAATTAAGTAAATAAAAGAAATAAAAAAAAATTACCCAAAATGACGGGTCAGCTTCCCATCCAATCAAGCTAGTTTAACGCCTTAGCAAGAAGACGAATTTGGGATTGCATTTTAAGTAAACTCAATGTCCCCTCATCATCGAGTCAATCAAACCTTCGTGTAAGACAAGTTTGTCTACCTATACTTTTTCACCATGCCCTATCGATTTTCAAATTTCTTTTTGTACTTAAAACTAGAGACATACTGAAGTTTTAGATAACGCACATCTAGGTACAAATCAAATAATTAAGGCATAAAACACAATTGTACCTAGATTAAACAAAGCAACTAACTCCTTAGATTATAATTAAAACTTTAAAATTTTGGAGGTAGTTTCAGAATTTATGTTTTTTTTTTGTTTTTTTTTATTTTTAAGAAAAAAAAATAACATAATCAAGATAACCAAGAGTGTTCCCGTGAAAGAATTCGCGGTGCAAAGGCTCCTTAAAAACCATCCTCCTGCAACAACGTTCCCAGTGAAAGACTAGTGGCACAAAGCAAGCTTCCAAGAACTAGTCTCCTGTATTTAACTCCTCAGATCTTTACTTTTCATGTTATTAAATTAAGTTAAATAAAAATTTAAGTTAATGAAAATCTAAGTTAATTAAGTTTAAAGAAAAGGTTAATTAAGTTAAGTGAATTAAAAAAATCTAAGTTAATTAAGTTAAGTTAAAAAAAAATCTAAATTAATTAAGTTGGTAAAAAAAAATCTAAGTTAATTAAGTTAAGTGAAGTAAAAAAAAACTAAGTTAAAATTAAAAAAAATCTAAGTTAATTAAGTTAGTAAAAAGAAAACTAAGTTAAGTAAGTTAACTAAAAATCAAGAAGAAAAAAAAATAGCTAAAGAAAAAAAAAAAAAAAACAAAATAAAAAAAAAAAATAAAAAAAGTAAAAGAAAATAAAAAAAATTAAATAATTATTTAAAATAAATAAAAAAATAGTAAAAATTAAACTCAAAAAATTAAAATTTTGGTTTTTTTTATTTTTTTATTTTTTTTATTTTTTTTATTTTCTTTTTATTTTCTTTTTATTTTTTTATTTTCTTTTTATTTTTTTTATTTATTTATTATTTATTTATTATTTATTATTTATTTTTTATTTATTATTATTTTTTATTTTATTATTTCTTATGAAATTTGAAATTTGATTAAATTTTTTTTATTTTTTATTTTTTAAAAAATCACAATTATTTACAACACAAAAATATTTTTAAAATTTTGATAAATAAATTAAAAACGCTATTCCTTCCCCACCAACTCCACAAAAACTTGATGCCATCCCCAGTAACTACGCCAAAAAACTTGATGAGTTTAAAACCTAAGACGCTGATCCCGCTAATACTTTGGTTTTAATATTTGTAAAACTCTCGCAAGTGCACGAATCATTTCGTAGAAAATGATAAGTATACTCCTAAGGTCGATCTAAGGGAAGGAATGTACGTGGTTTTTAATTTATTATTCAAACTTTTAAAAACTTAAATTAAATCCTAAACATCCTCGTCACATATTTTGGGGTTTTGTGTTTTTAATCTACTTACATAAAAATAAACATAGATTCAATAAACATTCATGCAAATTTTATCTTTTATAACAAGTGGAGTATTTACGGATATAATAACTAAGTTAATTACGCTCATATTATCTAGATTATTAAAGATATAAATTGATATTTTATTGATTCTCCCTTTTTTGTATTTAATACCACCTTGGTGGGTTAGATATTCTTTGTTAACTAAACAAATCAATTAACACATACGCTGGGGTTGATAACTAATTTGGTTAATTAAATTAATTCCTTTTTCTAAGAGATTGAAAATGAACCATTTAAATGCTACCTTGTATGGGTTAGACGCTTTTAAACTTTATTCAAGGTGTCAAATTAAACCTAAGAATTTAGTTATCCGAAAGTACTAACTTTCAAGTTTTAAAACCACTATTGAAAACATGTTGTCAATACATTTTCACATAATAATTCTTATAAAACTTTTGAAATAGAGTTTCACTCTAACTACCGGCGATTGTACCAACAAATAAAAGAGTACTACTCTAAATTAGATCGATAACTAAACCTTAAAATCTAATTTTCGTTTAAGTTTGTAATGAAAAATAATATATTTCTCTAACATTCTCAATATAAAATCATGAATAAAAATAAAATCAATTCATTTTAGAGATTTTTACCTATTTAATATTTCGCAAGCATAACAACGCTATTATTACATCATGTTTACTAAATGACCAAAGATAGTTAAATTTAACCACAGACAAATTAAATATAACATGTAAGAATAAAGCACAAAAATAATCAGAAAGAAAATATAATCCTTAATAACTTCGACGCTATTCCCGCTTGTGGAAAAACTCCAAGTCGAATTTGCACTCCCATTTATTGAATCAAAAAGCTAAAATATTACAAAATATAACTAGTTCTTCCCAAAAGGGAAGAACTCTAAAACTAAGAGAAATTAACTAAGAAAAGCTAAAAACTAAGAAAACATAAGAAAAACTAAAAATCTAAGAAAAGAGAGAAAGAAAGAGAGAAAAGAATATATTTGGAGGTTTTCAAGGTGTGTTTTGAAGTGAAGGAAGGGGTATTTATAGGTAAGGACGGGAGAGAAAAATGAGTAAACAAATGTTAAAAAAATATTAAAAATTAAAAAACGTAATGGAAATGTCGAGGTCATCAATGACATCGCAAGACGTGACGCGGTGGGCCGTATTACGAAAAATGGGGTGAAAACGCTAGACGCGCAGAGGGCGGCCGGGCGCGCCGCACGCGCACGTCGGGGCTGCCGCGCACGCGGAATGGGCAACCCGCGCGCAAGGATACGCCGCATGAACAAGAATCTCGCACGCCGCTGCGCGCATGACGCACGCAACCCGCGCGCGCAGCGCCCCCGCGGAACAATAACCCGCGCGTTGCCGCGCGTGCATGAACAAGAACCCGCACGACTGCGTCGCATGCATAAACAGCACTCGCCAGCTTGGGGCAGCGCCGGGCGCGGCGGCGCTGCTTTTTCTCCCCCTTGACATTTTTGACCTTTTCGACCCATTTTGTCCGGGCTTTTTCCATATTTGCTGACCTTTCCCTTTATTTATTGATATTTTTGTGATGTATTGCTTCAAGTATTCCTCTGAGTCTTTAAATTGCGTTTTTAAGCCAAAATAATTAAAAACAATAAAAATACCCGTGATTCCGAAAAAGACAAATTATATAAATATATGATAAAACATATAAATATATATATTCTTAATCAATTAATGAGCATAAAATCATGGTAATTTTAGTGCTTTTTGAGCACTCATCAATAGTCTTTACTAATTTCAACCACTTTTATCCTTTTTTGATTCTTGCTTTCCACTTTCTTTCTGTCTTTTTTTCCTTTTTTTCAAATACAGCAACCATAATGTGAATTATTTAATTTGAACTAACTTTCTCTTTAAATGCAAATTTCCACTAAAATATTTCCTCAAAATTTAAGGTAAGTTTATGGTTTTTCAGGCTTTAGAATGGGAATGGTTTATGTAGTTAAAAGAAAAAAATAAGACTTATATAAAATAAGGCTCAAGGGGGTTGACTATAGGAATACACCATGCAATGATGGCGTGATAATTAAGACGGTTGGGAAAGCTTTTTAGTTATGAATAAAAATTTCCTTGATCATTTCTCTAATATTTGGTATCAATTAGGATTTTGTCTCAAGGATCCATCAACAGATTCTAGAGCAAAGCAAGATTAAACTTTTCCTAATCCAGTTAATTCAACTCCTTTTTATAGGCAAAATAGAGTAGAGAAAAAATTTACTATGTGCTCAATTATTTTCAAGGATATAGATTAAATCAAAGTACCTACAAAACTCTGACTAATATAATTGCAGATTTTGAAAAAAAAATCTCAAACTCTTTCTCAATCACAAATTTCATAGTCATAGCGAATTTAATCATACTCAAATACATGTTTGATAAGACAATTCAACAACTCCAGACTATAGGAGTTGACAACCCCAAAATTAAACTAAACAATATCCTCATTGTAATTTAAAAGTGAGACAGATGGAAGAAATGAAAGAAACTTCCCTGGTTTTATGGTGGATCCACATTAGTTTGTAATTTTCAGCTTTTTATTCCTACAAAATAAATCGGCATCAAAATCAAAAATATTAAAATAGTAATATAAAATAAAATAAAATAAAAGAAAAGAAAAAAATAAAATTTTATGGGTTGCCTCCCATAAGTGCTTGTTTTATAGTCTACAGCCAGACTTTTCAATCTTCATCAATCAGGATTTCGAAGAGGAATAAATGCTCAATTCCTCTCCACTTGTTCTCCATAATAGTGCTTCAATCTCTAACCGTTAACTCTAAATATATTCCCTACCTTGCCCTTCAAGTCTATTGCTCCAAAAGTGGAAACTTTGTCAATTGTATAAGGACCTCTCCATCTTGATCTTAACTTTCCCGTGAAGAGTTTTATTTATGAATTGAAAAGAAAAAATTGTTGTCCTGTAGCAAAATCATGCTTAAAAATATGTTTGTTATGCCACTTCTTTGTATGTTCTTTATAGATCTTTACATTTTCATAAGCATTATTCTGAAACTCATCCATCTTATTCAATTGAAGAAGTCGCTTTTCCCTTGCTACATTCAAATAAAAATTAAACTTCTTTACAACCCAATAAGTTTTATGCTCCAACTCAATAGGGAGATGACATGCTTTTCCAAACACTAATTGATAAGGAGACATCCCGATAGGTGTTTGAAATGTTGTACGGTATGCCCACAAAGCATCATCAAGCTTCTTTTCCCAATCCTTTCTATTGGTGTTGACCATCTTCTCAAGGATATTCTTGATTTCTCAATTTGAAATCTTAGCTTGGCCATTAGTTTGAGGATTATAGGAAAGTAATATCTTATGTTTCACACCATATTTAGAGAGAAGGTTGTCGAACAACTTGTTGCAAAAATGGGTCCCTTCATCAATAATAATAGCTCGTGGAGTGCCGAATCTTATGAATATGTTCTTATGTAGAAATTTGAACACTACCTTTGCATAATTTGTTTTTGTAACAATTTCCTCCACCCACTTTGACACATAATCAACTACTAACAAGGTATAAACAAATCCAAAGAGATGGAGGAAAAGGACCCATAAAATCAATTCCCCAAACATCAAATAACTCAACCTCTAAGATATTTTTCAATGGTAGCTCCTGATGCCTTGAAATATTTCCTATACGTTGGCACCGATCACAAGTCTTCATCAAAGTATAATAATCATGAAATATAGAGGGCCAAAGGAAACCACTTTGAAGCACTTTAGCTACTGTTTGTGTTACTCCAAAATGTCCTCCATATGATGACAAATGGCAATGATGGAGAATGGCTTGCATCTCCTCTTCAGGAACACATCTTCAGATGATTTGATCTGGGCATCTTTTGAAAAGCAAAGGTTCATCCCAAAAATAATGTTTCACATCATGCAAAAACATCTTACTTTGGTGGTAAGTAAGATTTGGTAGCAATACCCTATAAGCTAAGTAGTTTATAATATCAACATACCAAGGAAGCTTGATCTCACATGCAAACAACTACTCGTCAGAGAATTCTTCTTTAATCTCAAAATCTGGTTTCACTTCCTCTTGCTCCAACTGAGACAGATGGTCAGCAACTAAATTTTTACTTCCTTTCTTATCTCGAACTTCTAAATCAAATTCTTGAAGAAGAAGAAGAACCCAACAAATTAGTCTAGGCTTAGCATCCTTCTTACTAAACAAATAATAAAGTGCAACATGATCAGTGAACACTATCACCTTTGTACCAATGAGGTAGGACCAAAATTTGTCACAAGCAAACACCACAGTAAGCATCTCCTTCTTAGTTGTTGTATAATTCAATTGGGCTTCAGTCATTGTCTGACTTGCATAGTATATGGCCCTAAATAGTTTGTCTTGCTTTTGTCCTAACACTACTCCAATTACAAAGTCACTTGCATCACACATGATTTCAAAAGGTTGACTCCAATAAGGTAAAATCATTACTAATGCTGAAATCAGTTTCTCATTGATTGTATTAAAGACTTGCAAACAAATATCATCAAAGTCAAATGTAGAATTTTTTTCAAGAAGATTAAATCAAGGTTTAGAGAGTTTAGAAAAATCCTTTATAAATCTTCTATAAAATCTCACATGTCCCAAACAAAATCTGATTCCCTTCACATTCTTTGGAGGTGGTAGTTTTTCTATGGTTGCAATTTTAGCTCGATCAATCTTAATTCCTTTAGGTGACATTCTATATCCAAGCACAATCCCTTCTTGAACCATGAAATTACACTTCTCCCAATTTAAGACAAGGTTTTTATCTTCACATCTCTGCAAAAACAAGAGCTAAATTATGCAAACAATGATCAAAAGATTCACCAAAAACCGAAAAGTCATCCGGGAAAATTTCCATTATATCTTCCACCATATTAGAAAAAAATAGCCATCTTGCAACGTTGAAATGTTGCTGGGGCATTGCAAAATCCAAAGCAAATACATAGTGGAGAAATTCTTCACTAAAAAAAGGTGATCAACTGGCGTATCTTCTTGAAAAGCTTTTACTACCACATTACTCAATGACATCTATCCGAAAGCAAGTGCTTGGATCTTCTGGAAATCTCATGGCTTTGTAGATATTGAACGTTACCTCTTCCTTGTTCACTCTCAATGTTAACTCACCCTTTTGAACATCCATTAAAGTCCTTCTCATCGCTATGAATGGTCGGCCAAGAATTAGTGGGACATCTTGGTCTTCATCCATATCTAATACCGCAAAATCAGTAGGAAAATTAAATTTAACCACCTTTATCAATACATTTTTTATGATTCCTTATGGATACTTGATGGATCAGTCTGCTAGTTGCAAAAAAAAAATTATTTGTTTCATCTCTCTAAATCCCAATTTCTTATAGACAGACAAAGGCATAAGATTAATGCTACCACCAAGATCATATAAAACTTTATCATAAAGCTAATTTCCAATAGTGCAAGGTAAATTGAAACTCCTTGGATCTTTTAATTTTTGAGGTAATTTCTTTTGAAGAATGGCACTCTATTCTTCAGAAAGCTTCACTGTTTCGAACTCCTCCAACCTTCTCTTCTTGGAAATGATGTCCTTTAGGAATTTGGCATAATTTGGAATTTGTTCCAAGGCATCTACAAACGAAATATTTATGTGAATTTTCTTAATAATATTCAAAAACTTAGAAAATTACTGATCTAGTTTTTGTTTTTGAAAGCATTGAGGATAAGGAAATAGAGTAGTGAGTATAGTAGGATTGTCAGGAAATGAAATTGATGGAGGCATGTCAGTCTCTCTTAATGTATCATCAATAAACTAATCTTCTTCTACTTTATAATTGCTTTGGCCATTGTTTGGAGCTATAGGGGTGGACTCGGTTTCCTTTGATGGTGACTTCTCAATTTCTCTCTTACTCTTAACTGTAATGGCTTGCATTGTTCCTTCGGATTCACTTCTGTATTGCTAAGAAACATTCCTCTTTATTTATCATTAATGGTTGTGGCTAGTTGTCCAATTTGCATTTCAATATTTTTCATAATGGTTCCCATATTGCTAAAATGAGTCTCAATATTATCCATCCATGAATCACTCTTTTTAAACCTTGCTTTGGTCTCCTCAATAAAGGAAACCATGGCATCCGTAAGTGACATCTTCTTCTCGCTTAGTTGACTATCAAATCTTAGAGGAGGTCACAACACATTCTTTTGTGTTTCCATAAGAAAAATTCTTATGATTTCGAAGCTCTGGATGGTAATAATTTTGCATAGGATTGCCTCGATAGTTCTAGATCTGATTGTTGATGTACTGAACATGTTCTTGACTTGCTTCCTTCATCGAAACTTTAATACTTGGGTCTACAACATATTCTGCACTTTGTAATATTCTTTAGGTTATCAAGGTTGAAATCTGATGAGATAGAGATGCTACTTGAGCTGAAAGGGCAGTAAATGGCTCCAATTCATGAATCTTGGAAACTTTCTTAGCCATAGATCTTTCGGTTGGCCATTGACATTTGTTTGAGGCCATTCCTACCAAAAGAGAAGTAGCACATTCAGGTGTATTTGACATCAAAATCCACTAGAAGCAGCATAAACTATAGTTCTACTTTGCCCATTTAACCCATTATAGAACATATGAACTTACAACCAATCTGGAAATCCATGTTGAGGGCGATGTCGAATCAAATATTTATACCTTTCCCATGCTTCATAGAGTGTCTCAAAATCATTTTGTTTGAATTGACCAATCTCACTCTTGATTTGGGCTTTTTTTACAGGTGGAAAGAATTTAGCAAGAAATGTTCTACCATGTACTACTAACTAGTGATGCTTCGTGGTTGTAGAGATTGTAACCAACCTCTGGCCTTGTCCCTTAATGAAAAAAGAAACAATCTCAGTCTAATGGTGTCTTCAGTAACACCATTCATCTTTACATTGTCATAAATCTCTAAGAACATCGCCAAATGAATATTGGGATCATCTAGTAGCGATCCACTAAATTGGGTTTGTTGCACCATGTTGATCAACACAGGTTTGAGCTCAAAATTATTTGCATTAATGGTTTGGTGTCTTACACCTGAGTAGTTGTAATTCACAATTGGCCTTATATAATCCTTCAAGGTGCGTGGTTGTCCATTATGTTTTCCTTCAACCATGGCTAATACTTTCTTCTTTCTTCGTGATCTAAAAGTTCTTTCAATCTCCAGATCAAAAGGAATAATGTTTCGAGTTCTAGCACGCGCATCCAATGTCAAAAACACACCTAAAGAAAAATAAAAATAAAAAAGAAAATAAAGATAAAATTTTAAATTAAAACCAAGATTACTTTGTCTCGATATTGGCAAAAATAAGAAAAAATCAATCCCCAACAACGGTGCCAAAAACTTGATCAGTGCAAAACTTCAAGTGCACAATATCATAGTTTTATAATAAAGTGATAAAAAGAGTGTCATCCTTAGGGATTGATAACTTATTTTTGAGAAATATAAAAATTATACTAATCTCAATTTTATTTAGAGAAGTCACTAAGGTTGTAATTAAAATTTAAAATTAAATCAATTTAAAGAAAATATGCAAAGGAAAATAAAGATGTTGTTTGAAAATCAAATCAATGGGAAGAAAACTTCTAGGAAATCGATTTCAACTAATCACTCACTATGTATTACTCATCTAGCTAATTTAACTTAATTCTCTCTGTTTGTTAGCGATCTCCAAAAAATATCCAAAAGCCTATTTCAATAGTAAATTAGAAATATTCTTGTTAATTAATTTATATAAGAGTATGCAATTTAATAAAGCAAGAAAGCATTAAGACCAATGATTTTAATACTACATAGGTTCATACAAGTCTTTCGATCTCTATATTTACCTATGCTAAAATATTCCAAATCTATCCTATAATTTCCTCTTTCGATAGTAAATCACAAGACTAAAATAATCTAATTAATGACCAGTTAATTAGAAGCATTAAACTTAGAATAAATCAGACAAACATGAAGAAAAATAATTCAAATTAACATAGAAAATCAAATATAGTTTAGAATTAAATTACATATTTTTTCTAGAATAAAGAAAAATTAGTTCATGTTAAAAATTGAATTAAATATAGACTAAAGTTAAAGTTGTGAAGTGATAAATTTAAATAATAATAATGAAGTTTAAATTTAATAAAAAATAAATAAAATTAGACTAAAGTTAAAGTTATAAAGTAGTAAATTATGTCAAATTATGCAAGTCATGAGCTATTCTATTGTTTGGTTTGACTATTAGAATAAAAGAAGAAATGAGTGTTATAGTATTTGGTTTATAACTGTATATTACTTTAATACCCTTATATTTATTAAAGTATAAATAATAACATTTAATTATTATTTTTTCACCAAAAAAAATATATTATTGAAATTATTATTTTTCTAAATAATTATTACTTAAAAATAAAATATATTATTAAAATTATTATTTTTCCAAATAGGGGTTAGGGTTTTAGGGTTTAAGGTTTTAGGATTTAAGATTTAGGGTATAGAATATAGGATATAGGGTTTAGGTTTGGGGTTTTGGTGTTTAGGGTATATGGTATAAGGTTTAGGGTTTAGGGTTATATTTGTGGATTTAGGGTTAAAATTATTATTATTTAAATAAGATTTAGGGTTAAAATTATTATTATTTAAATAATATTTAGGGTATAGTATATAGTGTATAATCTATAAGATCTAGGGTTATATTTATGTGTTAAGGTTTATAATTAAAATTATTATTTTTCTAAATTAGGTTTAGGGTTTTCGGATTTAGGAATTAAGATTTAAAGTATAGAGTTTAAGATTTATATTTAAAATTAAAATAAAATTAGATTAAAATTTAATATTGAAAATGAAATCATGATTAACGAGGGAAGATGAAAACATGATTTCTTCTATTTTATAAATTAATTACATTTATTCTTAATTTATAGCATAAATAAATATAAAATTATAAACAATAAAACATTCCTAACAACGAAATGGAACCTCAAAGTTTAAATTTTAACGAGTTTAGGTGGAATATGAAAGCTCGGTTTTAACAATTTGATTTTTTTAATCTTTTTAAGCTTATTTATTTGTTTATAAAGAATTTTGTTCCACTTTATCTTTATATTTTTTTACACTATTGGCCTAAGCATCTCTTCATTTGAGGTGGTTGGGGTCTGTTCGTGAGGGTACTGACGATGGTCGAAAAACAGCAGCGGTTGAGTGGGGTTCACGATCCTCTCTGTTTCGGAACCAGCTAGCAACGACAGTGTATACTAGCAGGGTGGCTTGGGTAGGTAGACAGGTTGGTTGGCCAACGACTGAGTGGTGGGCTGGGATGGTGCACGGGTTAAGCTTGGCAACGTGGTGGTGTCTGATTTGTTTTTTTCTCTTTACTAATAAGGTTTTTTTTATAATCTGATTCTCTCTCTCTTTCTTTAGGAAAAATGACAGAATTTTTTTTTAAATAAACGAAATTGATTTGGCTATTATATGAAATTTACGCGGATATAAAAAGACTGGATTAATATTAGAAATACTTCAAACTTTAAGGAATTTTTAAAAATAACTCTAAGGTTTTAAAAAAATTCAAAAATACCCCTAAAATATTATTGAAGTTAAATCTAACGAAAGTAAATAATAACATCATTAAAATTAAAGAAGACAAAATAAACACGAAATAATAAACATAAAAACAGAAGATATCTCATGATATTTTTCACAAAAAATGATAATAAATAAAAAAGAAAATTTGAAGGAATTCAAAAATAAAAATTAAATCTTAAAAAAGAAGATGTATTTAAAGACCTATCATTTTTATTAAGAAAATTATTCCATAAGAAAAACATAATTTATTATGACATAAGTAATAAAAAAATGAGTATTAAAATTACAAATACAAAAAAATATATAATATATCATTAATCAATAACAAAACTATATTAAATAAGCTATCCAAAATTCATCATAAAGATAAAGAAAAGATTGGATACATTCATTGAAGAGGAATTTAAATATTAATAAAAGTTTATTATAAAAAAAGAATAGATACACCAATAAAAATAACATTATTAGATAACAAAATAATAAATAGACAAATTGTCTTATTAAGAATAATAATTAAATTTACGGCATATCCTAGATTTGCTATTAATATACACGATAAAAATATAAATCAAGTATTACGTCTAGCTTATGAATTTGAGATAGGAGAATTAATGAAAGTAGTAAATCATTCATTTTCAATACATTATCTAGTAGCATATTCTTTAATAAAAAGTCATAATAATTTAATATACGGACAAAATGAATTTATAGAAATAGATAAAAAATTTAGAAACTTGGGCAAATAATTAAACCATAAATATTAACAAACTTTGAAATACCAGAAGAATGGAAATTAGATATAAAAGAAAAACCCTTGATAACAAAAAGAAAAAGTAATATTGTTAAAAATAATAGCATACCAAGGTTTACTTTTATAGACCATGAAGGAGAAACTTCAATCCAATAAGAAGTTAAAAAACTAGAAAATAAAGTCAAAATAATAAAGACATTAGTTCATGATTGTATATTAGGGAAAAATATTGTTTAGAGATAAAATAAAAAATAAGCATTTAGAAGTAAATGGAAGCTTAGTAGGCGTATCCAAAAATCAAACAATATTATTTGAAACTGTACAATTATTAATAGAAGAAATTGATTTAGTCCAAGAATCAAACATAAAATATTTATAGGAAATAATAGATATACAAAAAGAATTACTAAAGAAAATAAATGAATGTGGTTATAATAAACTACAACAAGATATGCACAAAGAATTTTCATAATTAACAAAAGATGTATACAATACATAGAAATATTGAAATAATAGGTCATAAATATAATCCCTTAGAAGGACTAAAATAAGAACCACCTAGGAGATTAGATTTCCTGATTCCTAAAAATGAGAAAAGAAAAAATGAATAACAATATAAGAATAAAGAGATAATTCCAATTTAATGAAATATATAAAAGAATTAGAAAGAAAAAATCGTGTACCTTGAAAATAGAGATATATAAAAATTAGTCAATTTATTGATATTAACCAATGAAGAAATAGAAGAACATTATAATAAAAAATTTTGTACTAACAAAAAAGAGGATAATATGACAATAATAAGTAAAAATGATTCTGAACCAGAAAATATGACCCCAAAAGATCATATGAAATCAATTTCATTACCAGTATTTTACCAAGAAGGTACATCTGACCCACATAGGGGAGAAATAAATAGGCAAAGAACAGAAGAACGTGATACCATAGATAAAAGAAGATAACCACCTAAAATGGAGGAAAGGTTGCATTAGGGAACTAGAGATAGTATTCCCCCAAAGTTCAAACTCCATGATAATTATAAGTTTGAACTTTTAGACTTAGACTATATAAGAGATAGGAAGAATGTCTTAGATGAATAAGCTAGTGGCATGAGTATGCTCGTACAAATCTCTCAAACTATCCAAACAAATTTGTCAATCTGTATGGAACTTATAGCACATAAAATGACAGGAAATGTTAAAGTTTGGTTTTCAAACTTAACATATCAACAAAATTTGTTAATGTAAGGAAATGTTTCCACAGGAAGGGAATACTTGGATACAGTAATAAATGAAATATACAAAGAATTTATTGGAAAAGATAAATGAAGGACTGTCACTGAATCTAGTGAAAATGAAATCAATGAAGCTAAATGGCATCTAACAAATATGAAAATTTGTAACATGTGTTACATAGATTCTTTTATTTGTGAATATGAAATGTATTACCATAATTACCACCCTTTATGCAAACAACTTATAAAGAAATGTTTTTCCAAAAATTACCAGAACACTATATAAAACCTTAACAAAAAATTGGGAACAAAGGAATAGAAAAACTATACCAGATACTCTAGGAGAAAGAATAAGAAGCCTTACAATTGGATTATTATTAAATGCTAAGAAATAAAAGAATATAAAGAGATAAGAGGAAATAATAAAATTTGTTGTGATACAAGAGATTTTAGAATACCAGGAAAATATAGATGTAATATAAAATCTTATAAACAAAACTATAAATATAGAAAAATATAAGTGTTTTAAAAAATATAAATTCAGGAAACAAAATTTCAAAAATATAAAAAAGAGATCTAATCACAAACTACAAGAAAAGATATTTTATGTGAACAAAAGAATTATTGCCCTTCAAGAAAGAAAAAATGTAGATGTTGGATTTGTAATGAAGAAGGACATTATGCTAACGAATGTCCAAGTAGACTTCAACATAAAAAGCAATTGAAAAAAGAATTTTCACAAAAAGCAAAAATCTTAGAAGAAGCTTTCAAAATGGAATTAGAACCAATCAAGGAATATGATATAGATGATACTTATAATATCTATCTATTGGAAGAAACTGAGAAAGAAATAACTGACTCAGAATATGAACATTCAAATTATGGATATTCTTCATCAAAAGATGAATGATTTGTATAGTATTACAAATCCAAATAGTACTTACATTAAAGTAGGACTAAAATTTAAAGGCTATAACATTTATCATTTACATGCATATATAGATACAAGAGCTAGTATATGTGTAGCCAGTAGATATGTATTTCTAGAAGACAACTGGAAACAAGTGTCAAAAGATTTAATTGTAAGAATTGCTAATAATTGCTAATAACTGGAAACAAGTGTCAAAATAAACATTATTGGGATATTATCAATATTCTATGAGAATGTAGAAAAGAAGGCATTGTATTATCTGAAAAGAAAGCAATACTTGCTCAAAAAAAAAATATTTAGGGTTGGAAATTGAAGATGAAAAAATTAATCTACAACCCTATATATTAAATAATATTCAAGGTTTCCCTAGTGAATAAAAAGACAAAAACCAATTATAAAGATTTTTAGGATGTTTAACATATGCAGAAGCATACGTTAAGAAACTTACAAAACTGAGTAAACCATTACAAGCAAAATTGAAAAAAGATCATATCTGGAAATGGACCAAAGAAGATACTCTATATATGGATAGAGTAAAAGCAAAGGTAAAATATTTACCCACTTTATACCATCCATATGACAAGATAATAATTGAAACAGATGCTTCATAAAAATATTGGGGAGTAGTTCTTAAAGCAAAGGTAGATGACAAAGATGAATATCTTTGTAGATATACATTAGGATCTTTGCAAGGTTCAAAATTAAATTACCATAGTAATGAAAAAGAATATTTAGCTATTAAAAAAGCTATTAAGAAATTTGCAATATATGTTATAAGCTCCATATGCATTTTAGAACATATAACAAGAATTTTGGTTATTTCTTAAGAACTAATATTATAGGTGATTACAAACAAGAAAGATTAGTAAGATGGCAATAATGGTTCAACCATTACAATTTTGATGTCGAACATCTTCTAGACCATAAAAATAGCTTAGCTGATGCTCTTACAAGAGAATTAGCACCTCTAACTATTTTTATGCTTTTAGGAATGGAACATTTAGATATCAAAATCGTGATAAAGGAAAAGGAGATAAAAATCCTACAGGAACAACTCGAGCCACTATATCTTGAGAAATCTCTTATGGAGACAGGAAAGAAACATGAAGTTACTTAATTGTTTAAAACAACCTCTAGAGACTAGAAGCTTAAATGAGGAATTTTCATTAAAAAAGGAAGAATCTAACAGTTTACAAAAAAAATTTAAAACCACAAAGCTCAATTGGGCAGATTAGGTAGAAAAAGAAGAATAGAAAAAAGTTTAACTAGTCTATAATGGCCCAAAACCAGGAATTTATAACAACTGGGCAGAAGCTAGAAAATCTATTCTAAGAATTAGTGGAGTAACTCATAGAGCCTTTACCAATAAAATAGAAGCAGAAGGTAGTTATGCCAACTACAAAACACCAAAACTGATAACTCTAGAGAAAATAGTAAGAAATTATTCTAGAGTATTACAACAACAACCAACAGCTCCAAGAAGGTTGACAAATCTTGGAAAGATAGCAAAGCTTCCAGTGATATTTAGAGAAACATCTCTTCCAAAGACATCAAAAATAGTAAAGCATTCAATGCTATACAGGGAGACATCTCTTAGAACTACTCCAATCATTGAAGATGAAAATGACCAATTTAGAAACCTCAGCAAACCATAATGGTTGAGTCTCTATAACTTGGCCAAAAATTCTACCCAAGAACATATTGAAGATATGAAGTTCTATACTATAGATAAGGAATTTTCTAAAAGAAGTTTATTCAATATATTGTAATGAGCTGATCCAATATTTATGTATAAAGCTTTTCATGCAGGACTAATAGAAAATATATATCTAGGAATTAATTTAAGTTAATTAAATTATTTCCCAAAGAATTTTAAAAGAGCAATTAAGAAGTTCAAAAGGAAGATTAAAGTAGGTGATAAACCTATTTATGTTAGATTTTTTAGTTCATTAATGGACTAGAATGAAGAAGGAAGTATTAGTCCCTACCACTTCATTAAGATAGGGATTTCCAACACAAACAGAGAAGTTCCCAAACCAAGGGCACTTCCAGAAAAGGAATCAACACATAAGAACTCTGTGTACTAAGAGGTCAAATGCTAAGCCAAATTTAATATGAACTCAAAAATATTGACAATTCTACTGAGATCAAAGTAAATTATTTAACTAGTAAAGTCATCATCATTTCCTACAGTAGCATGGATTTGTCAAAAGAAGATGGTGAAAAAATTACCAAATACAAAATCAATTTTAATTGCAACAACGTAGAAATTAGTCAAGAAATAAGGAAAATATTATGCTTCTATGCCAGAAAAGCCACCAAAGACCACAAATGCATTCTCTGTATCAAAGACTAAGAAGATGAAGATGCGTCATCATCAATGTCATCAAAGGAACCATCGGCAGTTAATGATGAAAGAAATAAAGATATAGACCCCACATCTCAGTTGGTAGCATGTGCCAAGGAAAAAAGCAGTGGCTATCCTTTAAAGTAAAAAAATAGAAGAATTATTAAAGCAAGGGTAAAATAATAATTTTAGTTTTGTAAATAGGGATTCCTTGTGCTATAAAAGGAACTCTTATTCTTATCAAAGGACACATGAATACACAAAATCTAGAGCTCTCTATTTTGAAACTCTCTAGCATAGAAAACCCTTTTATCTAGAAATCTCAAAACCAATAATGTTATATCCAGTAATTATGAGCAACTAAGCACCTCTCCAAGGTTATTAGTTTGCCTTAAGTTGTAATAATTATTATCCTATGAATAGAATGGAGTTTAGTTACTCTTCTCTAGTAAGTCAACTATTGGACATGATTTATGTACGGATGCAGAATGCTCACCATTGCTAGGAGGGCGTTGAGGTTTGGGTAAAGATGAGGCATAACTGGTGTAACAAACAAAAACAAAAAGAAGGGAAGATTGTGTTGGACCCATCAAATTCAAGTATAATAATTATAAATTTAAGCCAATTAAGAATCCTGAATGTTTAAATATTTGCTTACAACAAAACATAATACTGCTAAAATAGGAAAATGGAAATTGTTTTTAGAAATAAACAACTAATAATTCTGAATAAAATCAAAGATAAAAATCTAATTCTATTAGAAACATTTGATAAAGGTTATCTATGTCATTTAAATGAATATTTTAAAGATGAGGATTATGAAATTTGTCTTGAAAATTTTAAAAGATTTAACACCTTATTAGATATCTATATTGATTATATTAAAGCTATCACAAGCATCATAGACCATCCTATTTCAAGTACATTAAAAGACTATTTTAGTCAGAAATATGTAAGAATAGAGGAAGAGGAATTCAACAACTTAAATGTTTGGATACTACTTCTTTGAAGATTATAAATATGTTGTATGTACACAAGAAAAACCTGTTTGTATACTAAGAATATAACAAAATAATATACATTCAACACATATGAAGATAATACTCTATGAACATCGAATCATTAGTACATAAATTAGAACTATTAGATTTAACAAATGAAAGAACAATCTTTAAATTTAAAATACAATTAATAGATTCAGGATTAGAATTAAGTAACCAACACAATGAAGAACATAATATATTATGCAATTGTAATGAATATACAAGAAAGTTAAATTTATACAAAAATAATAATAAGTTTATACAAAAATAATAATAAGTTCTTTAGACAAATTATTGCCTTTAGTAAATAAACAAAGACCATCAATTAGGTCAATATTAACTCTTAATTAAAAATTGTATCGATCTGCAAAAATTGGTATCAAAGCTTAGGAATATTAGTCTAAATAGTAATAGATGGAAAATTAACACCATTAAAGTCTAAGGCAATTTTGATATTTTATAAACCTCGAGGGCATAATTGAAGATATGTCAAACCTCAAAATATTTGAGATATTATTCCAAAAAGAAATAGATTTAGGATATAAGAGAGAGAAGAAAATATTCATATTTTAATTGATAATAAATAAATAATCATATTTATTATTTATAGTACTTTTTCATAACAAATTAAATCTTAATTATTAATTTTAAATAGCATTTTAAATTTAAATACATAATTAATAAATATATAATATAAAATCCTATCAAATATCTAATCTAATCTTTTAAAATTCTAACTTATTTTTAAAAGTACGTAAATAATCATTATTATCCTTGTTTATTTATTCTTTATTCCTATCACCAACCTATAAACAAATTTTGCAATACCACTAAAAAAATCACTAATATTGAATAACACTCAAAATATTAAGGATTCAAAATTTAGAAAATAATTTTTGAGTTGAAAATTTGAGTTTATAATTTGCTAATTTTCTCACGTTTTCTAATTAATTTTGAAAATGTAAGTGTTGGATATTTATAAAAAACACTTGGACTGTCAAGCACCTCTTCGATCACGTTGACTAGCCCTTTCTAACCATGTAGATAATGGTAGTGATGGCTACAACGACAAGGACTATACTTAAAACTACACCATCTACCTTGCTAATCATGTCAACGAGCTCTAAAAAAACTTATTTTTTGTTTTAAAAATTTATTAAGTAGTTTTTCACAAATACCTACAAGCCAACAACAAAAAACGCATAAACACAATCTAACATATAAGCTACATGTTTATAACCTTAGTGATGTGTGTAACATTCAAATAAAGTGTGTGCAATATTGAACCCACAGTAATTGACCTTTCATTGAGGAAGACAAAATACTAAGTAAAATAAAATAGACTTCGTATGTCGGACATAGTAATACTAATAAAGAGACAACGTGAATTACAAGACTTAGAATTTATCCTTTTGGCTTTACATGAAAAAACACTACATAAATGAATAGACATAACATAAATACAATACATTTATGAAAAATGGCCAAAATAAGTTTATTCCTACAAACAAATTTTGACACACAATCAAGATACCCCCAACACATATACTTCAAGTGCATCTATCTTGTTGCACACTCCACGCTATATGTATGAACTCTAGCTCTGCCTGAGCTTTACAATCTCAAGCTACACTTATATCCTGGAAACACGAAACAACACATACTTGTGAGCATATGATGTAGACCTAAGTGTAGTCTAACCAAATACTATCATGTTATCTTTATACAAGTACACATTGATAAGCTAATTAAGCATAATAAAACATGCAACCAAGAAACACACAAATATGACACAACTTCCTCACGTGTATCTAAGTGAGGCAACCATGATCTAGTGTAAACCTACACTCAGATCGTATGCAATAAACTTGCAATAAACAATGAGTTATGCAAACCAATTTATCCTTATTTTGGCATAAAAAGTCAAAGGAACATCCCTATGTAACACATACCTACCTATAGTAATCCTAGCCACTCATACACAGTATTTTGACACAATAAGTGAGAGAAGGCATACATACCTACAATAATCCTAGCCACTTATGCATCTAATATAGATATATTAAAGAAGCAAACATAATTCTATGTAACACATAATAACAAATCTCAACAAGAACACCATGCTAAAAACATAGACAACATTATAAAGACATATTTCATTAATAATTGTGAGTACATTTTTTTTAAATAAAAGAAAGGAAAAAGTACATCAAAAATAGGAACAAAAAACTAGAAAATCAAGGCTCCCCTTTATACACTCCCTTATCATTAGAGGCAGCTCAACGAGTACTAATTATAGACTCCTTATTGTTAGGCGACATAAGGTACGGAAGAATTCATTTATGTCAGGATTGGCGATGTCAAACATTTGGTCGAATAAGGTAGTGGTCTAAGGTAGATAAACACCTTAAAGAATAGAACTTTGGTGGCACTGGTTGAGGGGATACAAGAGGTACCACCACTTGATACTTGTCTCGCTAAAGTACAAGAATTGAAGGATTGGGGAGAACTATGCTTAGGATCCTAGTGGTCTAGTCTAAAAGGTCTGTTACTAATATGAACCACCATTTGTTTATAAAAGGCTTACTCTTGATAATCTACAACCTGATCCTAAATCAGCATAGCCAATTGTTGTTTGATCATGAATAAATATTGATGAACCAAAGAGATCTTTGATGAATGATGAAATAGAGAAGGAAGTATATGAGGAATAGGAATAGAAAGGTAGGGAATAGGCTAAGAAATATTATAAGAGGAAAAATAGGTAGGTTCAGAGTGTACAAAGTTTGATAATTTTTAAGAAGGGAAATGTCTAGAACATATAGTTCCTCTATCGGTCTTGGTGCATGAAAGATCACTAAAAATAAATGCAACCCAACGGGTGATCAAAGAAGCATAATGAAAAACAATGGTCTTATAGGTCATGTTTGCAATATGTCAATATATATGGTCTCACCATTCATAATAGTACCAAACAATGACCTTGAGAGAGAGTCACTAAAGATGAGTGAGAATGAAGCTGAACAAAAGCACTCATAATATCATTGAGATGGTGACCAAGTGTAGATGCATTCAAGTTAGAGGCACCTCTAATATACCCATGGCTAGGGCCAACCAACTTATCAACCATCTCAATGATATTACAAGAAGAAATGTTTTGAAACTCATAAGGGAAATCACCACCAACAAGGTTTTCAAACTAACAAGGAATATAGTATTTTGTATATTTGAAAGAGACAATATCCTAACGACATTGTCTCAAGAGAATATGTCCTCACGTTTTCACATGAAAAAGGTGGTAGAAAAATGACGATTGTGATAAGGAGCAATTATAGAATAAATTTCTCGTTCAAAAAGAGGGTCAAAAGAATAAGTAGATGTGCATAAAGATATCCAATAAAAGTAAGCAAAATTTTTCCAAATAATTAGAAATTCATTAATCAAAATGGAAAAGAGGGACTCATAGAATCAGCTTGTTCTTCTTTCTCCATTAGAGGATTTTTGGTTCTTATTCTTTTAGGGGCTCTTTTTTTAGATGGAGGTTGAGGGTAAAAGGTAGATATTGTTGAGGGAATAAATGTGTTGAAGGGTAGGAAAGTACAAATTATGTAGTTTGAAATGAGAATGAGAATTAGGTTTATATAGAAAAATTATAAGCTCATTGACCACTTCAGTAAGGTAGTTGTAAAGTCCACAATGAGTGTGTTAAACATGCACTCTATGAGACCTTGGTAAAGGGTTGGCAAGGGTCAGTGAACACTCAACGAGTAGATCAAGAAGAGTGAGAAAAGAGAGAATGAAGCCTAAAAGTATTTTTCTTGTCAAATTAAGATTTAAAAACATTTTAAACATATAATTGATATTGAAAATAATAGGAAGAAGTAACATAAATATGGAACAACCATAAATAGACAAAGACTGTATACACATATAAAAATTCTAAAAGAAGAGGAAGAAAAGAAGGATAAACACTCAACCTGGTCACAAGAAAGAGTGATCAAACTGTATCTCTCTGTTTATAAAATAATTTATAAGGGCAACGGTATCAAATTGTAGTCTATAGTTCACATAAGCATGAGGTGTATGAGGCATTCAAGAACCTTTTCGAGAATCTTTTTGTTTAGTTGTTCTAGAGAAAGCATGCTATTGATCCTCATAAACATGGTCATGTGACCTTTCGGAAGTAGGAATTTCTATTTTAGTACTATGTCGATGATACATAATGCACCCAAATTATAAATGCCTAGGTGAACCACAGTAGTTTCAACATAAGTTTTCAAATGAGAAGGGCGAGGGAAAGATTTCCTAAAAATACTCTTGGTGTAGCTAGGACACTGTTTGGAAAGGTGGCCAATAGTACCATATAGATAAGAGGAATGTGTAAAGATGGGTGAGAATCAGGTTCTAATAGTAGGAAGCAGCAGAGAAACCATTCTAGTGATCCTCATAAACATGGTCATGCTAGCTTTTAGAAGAAGAATTTTCCCTTTTTGTACTATATCGATGGTATATAATGCACCCAAAATTTAAATGCTTAGGTGAACCACAATAGTTTCAATCAGAGTAATTAGATGGGAAGAGTGAGGAAAAGATCAACTGGAACTATTTTTGGTGTATTTAGGACACTATCTAGAAAGGTGACCAAAAATACCTCCTAGATAACTAGAATGTATGTCTATGGGAGAAAATCAAGGTCTCTAATTCCAAGGAGTACAATGAGGTAGAAAGGAAGGGGAAGTAACTTTAACATTAACTCAAACATGAGAGTGAGTAGTTAATTTCTCACAATGTGACTTAAAATGCTCATATTCATCACGATGGTGGAAAACATGAATAAAAAATGTAGACATGAGAAATACATCATCATCAGTGCGATGATAATTAATAGTAAAAGGTGAAGGTTTACCTTGCTGATCGAGCAAGGTAGAAATGATGCCACCAACTTACCTTTAAGGATGGCTACAATAGTCTTCATTCTAGGATCAATAGTTATAGGCTTGATAAACTTAGGTAAACCACTAGTAGATGTATAAAATCCTTCTTTATAACCCTACCCATGTTTGTCTCCTAGTGCCTTATTGTTGCTTAAAATCTCATCTAATTGTTTAGAACCATCATCATTGTTTCCACTATACTCTTGGATTGGGCAAAATCCTCTTCCAACTTGAACTATTTTTGGCCCAAAGCTCTTACGAGGTCTTCATTCTACTTTATAGAACCCTCTAGGAATATGGTAAAACAACCTAGAATCTTCAAGTTTTCACAAAGATTTTTAGCTTCTCATCACTTTTTAAAAGATTATTTACCAAATACTCTTTGTCAGTTTCTACCACATTCACTTTCTTTCCAAGAAGAGTGAATTGATCTACTTGATCTTCAAATAGGTTAGTACTAATGACCCTTTAAGTCACTTGGCTTGACTCAAACTTCTTTTGGAGAGTTTATAGTTGGATTCAAATTGAATATCATTATATATTTTCTTAATAATTTGGAACCTCTTAGAAAGATCATCATCTCATAGCCTTTTTCCTTTCTTTCTAAGAAGTTCAATGATCTCAACATGCTCAACTCTTTGTCCTTTTTTTAATCCTTTCTATAGTATTTTTCCTTGCTTTCTCAAACATGATATACTTCCTACGAAGTTCATTATAGGTACCTAGGAGCTCATCCTATTAATCCTCATCTTCTTTGATAAAACTTTTAGCCTTTGAGGTTGCAGTGAGAGGTTCCTCAATAGAATTTGAAGCGATAAAGGTTATGAAGTTACATTCATCCTCATTAGCACTGTAGCTACTATCCAAAATAGTTACCTTGGCCTTTACCACCCATTTTCCTAAGTGATTTTGCTTAGAAAAATAGTTTGCATCAATATGTTAAGGATTTTTTCATTCGAAACTCTTAATTCGGTTGATATGGCTCTACTATGATTTTTTTTCAACTTCATCATCAAAGTTGTTAGCTTTCTTCATTGATCTTAAGTCTTTTCTACTCGAGCTATATCTTTTAATCCTACCAGAAGAGTTCCTCTTTCTTTATAAGAACTTAGTGAATCTCTTAGCGAGCAAAGCCATTAATTCTTCATCTGGATTACTACTACCATCATTGGTCACATACTTGCACTTTTTATTGTTACTTCCATAACCCTAGTGGACTTGAGTGAAATGTTATTTCCTTTATCAACAACAACTTGTCGTTTCTTAAGAAGGAAATGATTGATCCCATAATCATAGAGATCATCAATCAACTCATTAATCTTTAGTTCTTCAGGCTGGTTGAACATCAGAAAAGCAGTAATGTTTGAGATTGGCAAAAAAAATATCAATATGATTTTTCTAGTCTACAGGTCAACCCAAATTGTAAGATGAGTTAATAAGATATTATAATCTTGCATAGAACTTGTCGAAGATTTCCTCTTTTTCTATTTGAAGCAACTCAAAATCTCTATTCAACCAGATCATTCTTGATCTCTTCATCATAAAGATACCCTCATGCATAATCCCTAGAATTTCCCAAGCTTCTTTTGATGTTCGACACACTTGGATTCTTCTATATTTATTAAGGATGATGACATAAAGAACTTTGCTATTCCATTTAGATTCTTTTCTTTCTTCCTTCATCCATTCAATCATGGGTATGTGAAAAAATATGTTATCAACAAGGGTTTGGTAGGACACGTCGAACCATTTTTGATAACGCACTAAACATGGTTTCCTTACAAACATGTGCGTATTTAATATTTCCAATAACCATAGTTCAACCCATCAAAAAAGGAAGGTCTGCCTACATTATCTTCTTCATTGAAATCCACCAAGATGAATGGGAATGTAGGAGAAATGTGAAATAGGAAGAATCAACACTGATGCAATTAAGCCTAACAAGATTTACCTATTCTGATACCAATTAAGAGAGTCTGGGACTCGATGCATGATAACGGCAAGAAGATACTGACTCCTTAAGATTTACCCATAACTCACAAACAGTGAAAACATGATAAATAGATAGAATAATAAAATCAAATATGCATAGGGAAGATAACAACCAAAATATCAAATAAGTCAAAGAAATAGTTTAATATACAATAGCCATGTTATAGTAGAATAGATATAGAAACAGAAAATATGTAATAGATAGAAAGTAAAGAAAGAAAGAAAGGTTTTACAATCATAATCAAATCCTCTTATGTTAGAAATTTTTTGGATGAAATATTGATTGTATTAAAACATAATTCACACCTATGTGATAACATCAACGGGTTGCTAAAAGTAACCACTAGGTGATAAATACTTCACTATGTAAGTAAATCAATAGTTCATAACCTATATACATTATAAAATAATACATCTTATAGTTAGAGCACCACACTCAATTGTACCTAAGCTACCCTCATTTGTTCTCTCTATAATTGATGTGATATGAGTCCAAATCTAGCTCTCCTCTAGATGTGGTATAATCATCAATGGTCAATATCATGAATCTTAGGATAATGGAAATTGCATAGACATGTACCTCGTATACAATCTACATCTTGGTTATTAATTCAAACTTTAGTTAACCTAACCTAAAAATAATTTTTGTAAAACCACTCAATGAATCACTAACATTAATTAACACTCAAAGTACTAATGATCCCAAATTTAGAAAATAATTTTTAAACTGAAAATTAATGTTTACAATTTGTCAAAGTTTTTATATGTTTTATAATTAATTTCGAAAATGCAAAGGAGATTTATTTATAGAAAACTCTTGGGTTTTCGAGAACCTTATTGACCACCTTAGCAAGCCTTTGCTAGCCATGTCAGAAATGATAATTGCCACCGCATTGAGGATAGTGATTGCAAAATCATACTAGCCACCTCGTTGATTACCTTACCAACCATATTAGTAATCACCTTTTTAAGGTCTTTGAGCTCTAAAATAAAATAACACATAATCATAACCTAGCAAGCTAACTAAATATTCCTGACTACTACTAGTGTATGTAACATGTAAACATACAAGTGTTTTAACTATGTGAATATGTTCAATATCGAATCAAAGTAATTTACCTTACATTGAGAAAGATAAATCATTAAGTAAAATAAGATAGACTCCATGTTTTTCACATGATAATTCTAACAAAGACATAACAAGAATTACAAGACTTACATTAATGTTGAATCGGGGTGACATGCATGATGTTTTATCTTCCAAACTGTGTTATTTTAAATTTACCTATCGAGGAAAGTTACTAATGATTAATATTTTAAAATGGGAGATGGGTTTTTACCATATCTATATTCCTAATATTTTCATTTTCTCATATTGTATAAACAATCATCATAGACCCATTTGGATTCAAATTTCCTTGATATTGTTTTCTTTTACTCGGTAACTAGCTTAATTTTTAAAGCTTTGCCTCTTTTTTTCATCATCTTATCTTTAATGTTTCTAAGGATTTTATTCGGGTAACTAATTACAAGTTGGTTATTAATCTCCTGATTTTTCACCTTTAACTTCTTGATTTCTGCCTTTCATCTAGTATTTTGTTTTGAAATTTTTCTCCTTGTTTTCTTTTTTAAATTTGTAGAGTTTCTCCTTGTTTTCTTTTTTAAATTTGTAGAGTCAAAAATACATCGGACACTAATGAGATATTTCCTTTTATCCATGAAAATTGGAAGAGAGATTAAGAATTATGTCGAAAGTGAAAGAGTCATATATTTGATGCACAACCAAAGATAGGTGATGTAGACACCTCGAGACTCACCTAACTTTCGCATGCAACAGAAAGGTAAAAAAAACAAAGTAATAAAATAGGAAATGATAAAGATAGGAAAGAATCAACCAGTTTATTACAACGAAAGATAGGAAAGATTAACAACTAGAAGGATATGTGTCATACATACTTATGAGAACAAGTATGGCACATATAAACATGGTATAATCAATACATAAGTTAAGAAACATGCTTGACATAAACAGGAAACAGGAAAGAAATAACAAAAAGACATGCTTTTGTTGTACTAACAACACATGTGATCTTACAAACACATCAATATAATATGTTAAACCCATATGGAATCCACACCTATATTGTAACATCTATGAAATGATTGAAGCAACCACTTGGTAGCAAGAAATTTACTAAATAGTAAAGTGAATGGCTAATTTTTTATGTATAGTAGAACCAATGATAGATCTCAACTCTTTGGATGATCATTTTTGGTGAAACCTTGGTTATTCCTTCATTTCTTTTAAATCCACATCAGTAAGTAAGATTTGAATTTTTTCTACCCCCTTTATGGTAGGTGATACTTTTGTTGTTCTACAAAATCAACAACATATATTGGTTACCTACATTGTAAATACCAATACTCATCTCTTAAAATTTGTTTACAATTATGGAACCTATATTAAATGAAGGGACCTTTGGGACTCATTAATGTCTATTTCATACCATCAACCCTCTTTGTTAGTGATAGGGTATTTTAATGCTATTCTTGAATCTTATCAATCTATAGGCTCTTCTCATAATACTATTTCTATTGAGGACTTGATGCTATGGTCTATTTTTTGTAATATTATTGAAATTGATACCAAAGAGGCTTATTTTAACTTTTTCAAAGGCAATCTCTCCCATATAAGGTCTCATTTGGACTGTGGCTTATGCTCTAAGTATTTTCTAGATTGTTGGTCCATGGTTTCTTGTTGTACTCTCCTGAGGCATCACTTTGATCACCATTTGGTATTATTGTCAACTTTCACACTAGGTCTGCTAGAGCTAGGTCGTTCTAATTTCATCATATACAGATTGATCATCTTGGTTTCATAGATTCAGTACACACCATATAGTCAATTCTTGTTTAGGCTAGTCCAATATGAATGGTCATTGATAAACTTATGATGCTTAAGTCACCTCTCAAGGTTTGGAATAAATAGGTCTTTGGTAATTTGGATCGTAATACTGAGAGAGACTTTATTACTCTCACTGAATTACAAAAATAGTATTATGATACCTCCTTCTCTCAGTAACTTTTTAACTTGGAATCTAATATGCATTCTTATTTGGATAGATTGCTACAACAACATGATATCTTCTTAAGAGAAGATTAGGCTAAAGTGACTAAATGGTATCGATATAAATACTATGTTTTTCCACTCTCCACTTTGGAAATTAGTGGGCCAAAAACCTTTAACTCATTTAGATATAAATGATGAAGTTACACAGGACCTAGAGGCTATAACTACACATATTTTTGGAAACCATGAGCAACTTTTCTTTATCTAGATTGGCGACCCCTTGGACTCTACTTTAATTGAGTCATTTGTTCCCTCCTTAATGACTACTATGGATAATGGCAGTTTATGACACATGTCATCACCAAAAGAGATTCGTACTACGGTTTTTGAAATGGACCACTCAAGTTCTATTGGTTTGGATGTTTTTATAGGTAAATTCTTCCAACAGTGCTGGGACATCATTGGTACATATATAATAC
Source organism: Hippophae rhamnoides (assembly GCA_033030585.1). Lineage (NCBI taxonomy): Eukaryota > Viridiplantae > Streptophyta > Magnoliopsida > Rosales > Elaeagnaceae > Hippophae > Hippophae rhamnoides. The sequence goes on along the minus strand of CM065436.1, from coordinate 44,696,837 downwards.
AAGAAATTCAAATTTATTTTAGGATAGTTCAAATGCATCTAGGACTGAATTAAAATTTCCTAATCTTTAACCTTTAAAGCCCTCTAGAAAGCACCATTGACATGTATAGACCAATCACTCTAGCGAACTTTATGTTCAGATTAATTCCAAAGATCATTGTTGGATAAGTAGAAGGCCTTTACTCTCGTATTCTATCTTGAAAACAATTTACATTCAACTCAAGTCACCACATTGGGGATTGTACGACTGGTGCTTCTTAGTGCTTCTTTTATTCCATCCGTTGGGAATTTATCTTAAGGATGATATCCTGGTTAGATTGGAGATTTCTTTACATCAACAAGAATCATGATCCTAGTTAGGTTCTCATAGAGAATATTTTGTACTCTCGGTGGGTCTACTTGGGGGATCCTCTATATCTACTCTTATTTTGTATAGTATAATATTTTTTGAGAAGGTACCATGGGTACCTTGGTTCCTTGGTGGATAGTAAGCATCTTTAACCAATTTCCTCTCATAGAGGCATTACGATAGACACAATTTTTTTTATGCTAATGATTTTCTTATCTTTGATCATGCATGTTCATTAAATATCTAGTTTTTATCTAAGCCTTTTCATGTATATGGTCATCTCTTAGAAAATGTGGTAAACATTAAAAAAAATCCTTCATTTAATTTGTTAAGGGTGTGACTCAGAGTAATATCTCATCTCTTATGCACATTGGGGGTGATTTATTATCCTAACTAGGTGTCACTTATTTCAAGAGGCTCCAAAGAAGCATTAGTTTCAAGGATTGGTAGAAAAAAAGGTGCAAAAATAGATGTATGAAAGGGTTACACCGTCTCTTTGACTGAGCATAAATGTTTGATCACTTTAGTTATTTTGAGCATGTTTCTTCATTCTTTCTAGATATTTAAATTTCTAAAAACTATTCTAGATGACCTCATAAAAATCATCAATAATTTATTTTGGTCGAGAAAAACAGATAGGCTTAGAGTGGTTTAGACTAATTGGAGGTTTTGTTATTGCCCTTTAAGGAAGGGGATCTTAGTTTGTGGTATCTTGTTCTCTTAAATGAGGCCTTATTAAGAAATTTTGTCTGTCTGATTATCACAAGGAACTCTGGCATTATACTTTACTTACATAGTTGGTATTTATGTAGAGGAGAAGCTATACAAAGTTCTTATGTTTGCTCTTCAGTCTGATCAAGATTATGACATCATTATTTGAATCTTTTGGAGGATTTTAGATGGTTAGTTGGCATGGATTTCTTAGTACAATTTTGGATAGATAATTGGCTAGATACTCCTCTATTTGAGAGCTTGAATATCCTCTATTATTACAATCCTTAATGAGCCATTATTTGCAGCCTGATGGGTGGTACCTATTGTAGTCTTTTTAGAAATCCTACCCTTTATATTTTCTCAGAGGTCCACTTCATAATTGTTAGGAAAGATACAAATACCAAGATTTGGATGCATTTGATCAAAGGATGAGTCATAAATAGTAAGCCCTATAACTCCCTATACGTGGTTGGGGAACATCAGAGTTGAGGAAAGGTGATCTAGGCCCATTTCATACCATCGTTCCCATCAGTTCTATCCTAGTAAGTTATAAAAATCAAGCTTTCCACTAATTTGTAGGCAAAGATGAGGGTTCAGTCCTTCCTTTCAGTATGCTTCCTATGTGGGTTAGCTAAGGAAACTATTTCTCACCTTTTTTGAGTTGTCATTTTGTAGGTTTGCTATTGGTTCTATTATACTTCTTCTTTGGAAGATGATCTCATACGTATTCTTCCATTTTAGATTTATAGACATGTGTAGTGTCGCTTAACCTTAGGTCACAACTCAATAATCAATGGAAATCATGTATAATTTTAGTCTTCTAGGTGATATGGAAAGCTAGGAATGATTCTTGCTTTGAGGATATACACACTTCTTTAAGCTTCACTTTTGCCATAGTTTGGCATTTTATTCATGAAATGGGCCTATCATAAAATGGATCCATATATAACACAGTAGAGGATCTTGGATTGGTTTATAATTTCTTTGGGTCAGGAAAAGTAGATAGGATTAAATTGGTTCAAGCTTCTTGGAGGGGTTATTGTTTCCCTTTGAGGAATGAGATATTGGTTTGCGAGATCTTGGTCTCTTAAATGAGGCCTTATTAAGAATTTTTGCTTGATAGATTGTCACAAGAAGCTCTAGCATTATGCTTTAATTATATAGTTGATATTTGGGTAGAGTAGAAGCTTCATGAAGTTGTTATATTTTCTCTTTAGTCTATCCCAGATTACGACATCATCATTTGACTCTTTTGAAGGAGTCTTTGTGGTTAGTTGGCATGAATTTCTTAGTATGATTTTGGGCAGATAATTGGCTAGGTACTCCTCAATTTTAAAGTTTGAACAAGCCTCACTATGGACCCATCATTACAATACTTAATAGGTAATTATTTATAGGATAATGGGTGGTACCTATAATAGTCTTTTGATAAATCCTACCCTGATATTTTCTCTAAGGTCTATTTGATAGTTGTTAGGAAAGGTACATATATTAAGATTTGGACACTTTTGATCAAAGGATAAGTCATAACTAATTAGGCCTATGACTCCCTACATGTGGTTGGGGAACATAAGAGTTGAGGAAGGGTGATTTGGGCCCGTTTCATACCACCATTATGATACATTCTATTCTAATAAGTTATAGAAATCAAGCTTCCCACTAATTGTCAGGAAAAGATGAGGGTCCACTCCTTCCCTTAGCGATGCTCCCTCTGTGGGTTACCTAGGAGACAATTTCTCATCTTTTTTTGTGTTGTCATTTTGTAAGTGCACTATGAGTTCTATTATACTACTTCTTTAGAGGATAACCTCATATGGATTCTTCCTTTCTATATTTATGGACATATGCAATGTCACTTAACCTTGGGTCATAGCTCAATAATCTATGAAAATCAAGTATAATTTCAATCATCTTGGTGATATGGAAAGCTAGGAATGATGTTTTCTTTGAGGATAAACACACTTCTTTGAGCTCCATTTTTTCCGTAGTTTGACATTTATTCGTGAAATGGGCCTATCATAACATGGGTCCATACAAAATATAGTGGAGAATCTTATGGTCCTCAAAAGATTATGAGTGCAAGGAATTTCATGACAAGCACCATGGATCATAGAGGCAATTTGGAGACTATTGTCTTTATGGTGGATAAATGTCAACATCGATGGTGCTGCTTTTGGATCACCTAGTCTAGCAGGCTGTTTAGGGGGTATTTTGGACATCAAAATCCTTTGTCAAAGGTTGTTTTCATATTCCAATTGGGATTGCATTTTATTTTCAGGTAGAACTTATATCAACTATTCACGCAATATTGTATGCCATCACCTTTGGATGGCAAAGGCTTTGGTTAGAGTCAGACTCTAGTTATATGGTGACTCTTTTTCTCACTACATCATCATTGGTGCCATAGAGATGGTACTCTACTTGGGTTGACTACTTACAAAAGATTACTCACATGGATTTTCACGGTTCCCATATTTTTAGGAAGGGAAACGCTATAGCTAATTGTATAGCTTCTAGGGCACCTAGTATGTGTACATCGACATGGTGGTGAGATATCTCATTATTTGGTAATGCTTTTACTTTTTGGAATTAACAGCATTCTAATTATATGTTTTTCTAAGGAATGATTTACATTACCTTTTTTATCATTATAATAATACTTATAGTTGATAGGCTAGATGAAGAAGGGTGCTACCAAGTGATGACTCTATAAAGTCATCAATGAAATATTTTACTTAATATTTGCATGTTTTATTCAATAAATATTATTTTTGGGGTTAAAAATATTAAAATATAATTTTTTTAGTGAAAATGGGTGAAAATATAATTTTTGAGATTTTTTAGATCAAGGGCTAAGACCAAGACAAGAAAAACTGACAATGCCAGTCAATCATAGCACGACACATGGCATATGGAATTCACTAGGAGAATCATAGCGTGTAGCGTGGAAGAGGAGTGCCATTCATGGAAATAGATGGCATGGTGCACGGGTGGAATGCAGGTAGCAATTGCGTGGTGACACATGGTAGTGTTGTTAGATCACACTTCGAAGTCAAATTGAACACCGTGCTAACACATGGCAAGCAATTTTTCCTCCTCAAATGCAGTGTAATGTGATTCACTATACTTTCTTGCGTGGCATCCGCATGGCTTTCCCAGGTAGCTCCTTTGCTTGTATGGCATGCCACAAGGCAACTACTGATTGACCCTACGTTAAAAATTCATAAAAAATCCATAAAATTTTTATAAATTATATTTTCACCCTTTTCACTAAAAGATTTATATTTTGATATTTTTGGCCCTAAAAATATTATTTATTGAATGAAATAAGTAAGTATTAAGTAAAAAAGTGCGCTAATGATTCTACTTTCATAGTCATTACACCCCCAAACTCAACTCTTTGGTTGTCCTTAAGTAAAGCCAAGTATAACTAAATAAAATAACATGGGTAGTATATTTATAAATATACTTCTATTAGTACATGCATACTTCATGAAAATTATCCCTCTCAAAAGTCGTACAATGCTCTGATAAAGAGGTTTATATATTCATCAATCAACGTTCCATAATTACAAGGATATGCAAGGTTTTTGACAAATTGATTCATGGGTGTGTGTTGCACATGATATCATCTTATGCACTTATGAAATCAACCTATATGAGTATGCTAATCAACTCAATCTTAGAACAAGTCTCATAAGTCTATTTTTCAAATCCCTCTCCACTAATATAAATATGCACTTAACTCAAGATCAATAAGAACTGTACATAGTTGTAATGTACAGTTTAGGTGGGGAGTCGATAAATGAAGACATTTAGGCTCTTTCTACACTTTAGCTTTCTTTTTATTCATCATGTACGTTTTAACAACACTTGAACTTTAACTTGATATTTTAGTACACCCTCTTTTGTCATTCTTTTCATATTCTTTTATTCCACGTCTATTTTCTCTCTTCTTTTTTTGTAACTTCATAACACCCCCAAATTTATTTTCAATTATATTTTCTCTTTCTTTAGAGGGATAATTGTGTTGTGATTTTTGCTTCTTCTTTTTTCTTTTTTTTGTAGGGTGCATTACATTTCACCTTACTCTATATAATAACATATGATTGCATTTTTTTCTTTTCATACAAGCTAAAGATGCAAGGATAAAGGTAATTCTTATTGGTTAAGCATAAATAAATGGTTCTTTGTTAGGCTCAAATAGGTGACTACAGATATTAATAATGATTAGCTTGAAAGGCTCAATAAATTGAAATAAGGCCTAAGTCATTTCTCTTGTTAAATAATATTTAGGATTTTGCTTCAAGGGATGATCAAATATATTCTAAAACTTGGTAGATCTCATCAACTCGCATAACTCACTACAAAATTTCTCTCAATAAGAACACCAAAATCAATCATGAACATATGCATAAGAATTTGAATCAATCCAATCAAAACTAGCCAACATATCACATGATTAATGTAAATATCTTAACCAATATGTTACATTCCTTAACCTAGTCATGACAACCAATTTTTATCATTGAGTTTATATGTTTCATATAAAGCATACATGCATTTAGTTTCCATATATTTATCAATTTTTACCCAAATCATGATTAAAAACATCCTAAAAATAATAAAAAAAATTCCTTAAAAATTTAAAATGCAAACTAAATACTAATGTAGAGATTGAAGTTCTCTCCCCAAAACTTAAATTACACATTGTCCCCAATGTGCACATATAAATATAAAAAGGTAAAATAAAAGAAAACTCCCTTAGTCTTGGCACACCATATCTGTCATTGAAACTGCTCAATCTTGTTGCGTCATTGCTCTCCACATTTATTCACCTATAAAACAAAAACAATGAAAATATAAGCAACATAACGTTGGGTTACCTCCCAACCAACATCACGTTTAGCATCCTTGACTAGATAGTAATATCAAGTTTTAATGCACATCCCTTTGTGTCCATTTACTTTTGAGTTTGCCTGGAAATAGTTTGAGTCTTGATTTGTTCAATAATACTTTATGTTCTGGCTCACAAACACGATGCTCATTTCTTTTATCATGCCATATTTTTGTTTTCTTTTTGAACTTTTTGGCATTCTTATAAGCACTCCACCGTAACTCATCCAATTTATGTATTTCTAACAGCTTTTTTAGCTCTCCATTGGACACTTTCACTTTCATACTTGACCAGGGATGGAAAGGTAAAAGTGTACGGTCTAAACTTGGTAGCTCTTCAATTGATGGTTTGAGCTTAGATCATATCTCAAAATTTTCCATAATTTCCTTTGATACATACATAAGAGGTATTTCCTCCAAAAAGTTCACACAGTCCACAATATCAACCTTCGATTCCATACCATCAAAGTTAAACAGGTTCAGTTGATTTCTAGTGAGTTTATGTACTTGTTCATAGCATTATGTGTAATAGTCTTAAGTGTGGGAAACTCAACAAATTCTTTTAAGTTGTCCCTATATTCAGTTACATTTATCCTTAAACATTCATTAGCATTATCAATATCATGAGGTTCGGATTCTTTAAAAAATTTAAACATTATTTGTTCATCTTGCACTATAATTGTAAGTTCACCTTTTTTAATCAATGAGTTTCCTTTCGATTGCTAAGAATGGTCGAGCAAGTATGATAGGAATGTCACGATCCTCCTCCATGTCTAGCACAATGAAGTTTATCGGAAAGATGAATTTGTCTACTTTTACTAGCACATCTTCTACCATTCACCGAGGTCTCTTAATTGATCTACCTGCCATTTGTAATGTTACTAAATTGGGTTTGGCTTTACCAACCCCTAATCTCTCAAAAACCAATAATGGCATAAGGTTAATATTGGAACCCAAGTCACATAGTTCCTTACCAAAACGGATCTTCCCAATAGTACAAGGGATGTCAAAACTACTTGGATCTTTCAATTTTTGTGGTAGTATTCTATCAAGGATGGTGCTACAACCTTTAGTAAATTATTTCATGTTCTTCAAGCCTTATTTTCTTTGATAGTCTAACTTTCATGAATTTGACATAAGATGACATTTGTTCAAGTGCCTCTACAAATTGTATATTTATGTGCAGCTTCTTGAAGACTGATCGGTGCAAAACTGCAAGTGCACAATATCGTAGTTTTATAATAAAGTGATAAGAAGAGTATCGTGCTCAGGGATTGATAACTTATTTTTGACAAATACCAAAATTATACTAATCTTAATTTTATCTAGAGAAGTCACTAAGGTTGTTGTAATTGGAATTTAAAATAAAATTAATTTAAAGAAGATATGCAAAAGAAAATAAAGATATTATTCAAAAGATCAAATTAATGGGAAGAAAACTTCTAGGAAATCAATTTCACCTAATCTTTCACTATGTTTTACTCATATAGCTAATTGAATTTAATTATCTCTATTTATTAGAACCAAAAATATCAAAAAGCTTCTTTCGATAGTCAATTAGAAAAATTCTTGTTAATTAGTTTACATAAGAGTATGCAATTGAATAAAGCAAGAAAGCATTAAGACCAATTATTTTAAAACTAAACAGGTTTATACAAGTCTTTCGATCTCTATATTTACCTATGCCAAAATATTCCAGATTTATCCTATAATTCCCTCTTTTGATAGTAAATCACAAGACTATAATCATCTAATTAATGGGCAGTTAATTACAAGCATTAAACTCAGAATAAATTAGACAAACATGAAGATAAATAATTCAAATTAACATAGAAAATCAAGCATAGTTCAGAATTAAATTACATCTTTTTCCTAGAATAAAGAAAAATTAGTACAAGCTAAAAATTAAATTTAACATAAACAAATTCACCATGATTTTCTGAGAAGAATTGGAAAAAAATTGAATCACAAAAAGAATATGCTTTCATGTATTCTCCCACGTTTTCTTTCTCTTTTTCCCAATTTCTACGTTTTTGATTTTTTTATTTTTTGTTCTCTCCCTGGCCATTGTTTTTTTCAATCTGTTCATTTCTACACATTTTCTCCCCATGTTCTTTATATATATCTATATATATTATATTCACCTCATTTTTCACCTCTCCTTCTTTCATATATATATAGTTAAGTCTCTGTTATTTTTTCTTTTAGATTTAGATAAATCTTCATTTAAATAAATAAAATTATAGTAAAATTAAAGTTGAGAAGTGATAAATTATGTCAAATTATGCAAGTCATTAAACACCCCCAAACATAAAACTTTGTTTGATCTTAAACAAAAAGAAAATGAAATAAAAGACAATTGTATACAGTGTCAACAAGACCTTATAGATAACTACCATCACTCACCAAGCCATGATCTGAATTTAGATTTCATCACTAATAACTTACTTTTTTTTATATCAAAGATAGCAACAAAATCAATCAAAATTCCACAATTTGTCAAGTAAGAGTTAAGCATTTACTTATACCTAAAGCTAGGTTTTTGAGTGTGTGTGTGAAATAGTCAATTTAATTTCAAACCACAAGTAAATTTAGATAAAAGTAAAACAACTGAAATCAAATACTAAAATCAGAGATCAAAAGATCTTTAATCAGGGTTGTAATGACAAGCCACAAGGTGAGGGCTAAGAAAGAAATGGATATGGAAAATCAAAGCAAATTGAGAAAATACTTGGTAGAAAGAGATAATAAAAAGAATATCCATAGTATTCACACCATAGCTCTTTCTCGACAATATGCTCATACTGATGATAATATTGTTTTCATACTCAATAAATAGAGTGCTTTTTTCTCTCTTTTTTCTCCTTGATACTCAATAAGTGGAGTGCTTTTTTGTGTGTGTGGTTGCCTTTACACTCATAGTCTTTACTAATTTCAACCACTTTAACCCTTTTTTCAATTCTTGCCTTTTCACTTTCTCTTTCTTTTTTTCACTTTGATCAAATAGAGCAGACATAATATGGATTGTTTAATTTTAACTTTCTTTTTAAATATAAATTTTCACCAAAGTATTTTCTAAAAATTTAAGATAAGTTCATGGTTTTTCAAGCTTAGAATGGGTGTGGTCTATATAGTTAAAAAAACAAATAAAGGCTTATGTAAAATAAGGCTCAAGGGGGTTGACTATGGGAATATTGCATGTGATGATGGCGTGATAATTAGGATTGCTAGGAAAGCTTTTGGTAATGAAAAAAATTGCCTAGATCATTTCTCTAATGTTTGGTATCAACTAGGATTTCATCTCAAGGATCCATCAACGGATTTTAGAGTAAAGCAAGATTGAACTTTTCCTAACCCAGTTAATTCAACTCTTTCTCTTCATAGGCAAAATGGAGTAGAGAAAAATTTAATATGTGCTCAATTATTTTAAAGGACAAAGATTTAGATCAAAGTACTCACAAAACTCTTACTAACATAATAACAGACTTTGAAATTTTTTCTCAAAACAATCCCCAATCATAAATTTTAGAGTCATAGCAAATTCAATCATACTCAAATACATGCTTGATAAGAGAATCCAACAACTCAAGACTATAGGAGTTGACACCCCTAACTTAAACTAAACAATGTCCTCATTGTAATTTAAAAGTGAGACAGATTAAAGAAATGAAAGGAACTTCCCTGGTTTTATGGTGGATCTGCATTAATTTGTAATTTTTAGCATTTTATTCCTGCAAAGTAAATCAACATCAAAATCCAAATTATTCAAATAGATAATAATAAAATAAAATAAAAGAACAAAAAATTTTTTATAGGCTACCTTCTATAAGTGCTTGTTTTATAGTCAACAGCCAGATTTTTCAATCTTCATCAATCAAGATTTCGAAGAGGAATAAATGCACAATTCCTCTCCACTTGTTCTCCATAATAGTGCTTCAATCTCTGACCTTTAACTCTAAATATATTCCTTTCCTTGTCTTTCAAGACTATTGCTCCAAAAGTGGAAAAAATTTCAATTGTATAAAGACCTTTCCAACTTGATCTTAACTTACCCGAGAAGAGTTTTAGTCATGAATTGAAGAGAAAAACCTATTGTCCTGGAGCAAACTTACACCTAAGAATCTGTTTGTTATGCCACTTCTTTGTAGATCTTTACATTTTCATACGCATCATTCAAAAATTTATCCATTTAATTCAATTGAAGAAGTCGATTTTCCCCTATTGCCATCAAATCAAAATTAAACTTTTTCATAGCCCAATAAGCTTTATAATCTAACTCAATAGGGAGATGACATGCTTTTCTAACCGAAAAGTCATCCTTGAAAATTTCCATTATATCTTCCACCATATCAGAAAAGATAGCCATCACACAATGTTGAAATGTTACTAGGGCATTGCACAATCCAAAGGTCATCCTTTTAAAAGAAAATGTTCCATAGCGGCATGTGAATGTAGTTTTCCCCTAATCTTTGGAGGCTATAGCAATCAGATTATACCCTGAATAACCATATAAGAAGTAATAATAAGGATATTGATCTAACATTTGATCAATGAAAGGAAGTAGAAAGTGATCCTTCCTTATTGCTTTGTTCAACTTGCAATAATCTATACATACACGCCAACCCATGACTGTTTTTGTAGGAATAAACTCATTGTTGTCATTTTTCACCACCATCATTCTACCCTTTTTTGGTACAACATGCATTGGATCTTCATTATCTTTCCTTTTATATTTAGATAAATATTCATTTAAATTTAAGAGTCTTTGGAAAATATGTTTCTAAAATTTTGAATCTTCATTATCTTCAAATTTACAATAAAATTTAAATAATAATAATAAAGTCTAAATTCAATGAAAAATAAATAAAATTATGCTAGAACTCTAGACTCTCGAGTCATACTTCAATATTTTTTTCACTTATAAAATAAAACCAATATAATTAGAAAAAGATCACATTTCTTGCTAAAAAATAAAAAAGTTGATTATATAGTTAATCTTTAAACTTTATCACATTTAACACATTAATTTCTTAACTTTTTTTGTAATATTATATCTATTATCTTTTTAAATTTAATAATTTTAGTCTAAATTTAAATATAATAAACTAAATATTTTAGTTCACTAGCTATTACAAATATAATATTTAATTTCATTAGTTTTTTGTGATAGTTTAATCTACCATTTTTAAAAATTTAACAAAATAGGTCCACTAACTCGTTTTTTTTTATTTTTTTTAAATATTAAGTTTTTTATTTTTTGAACTAAAGGAAGGTTTTAAAATAAATAATTATTGAAGTATTTTTTTAAAATAAAATTTTTAAAAATTTAAAGAAATAAAGAAATTCATAAAAAGCGATCTAGTGGACTTGTTTTTTCACTTTTTTAAAAACTAATAGATTATAATCTCACAACAAATTAATGAATCTAAATGCTCTATTTTAAAAATATAGTGTATCTTTATGGTCATCCGTATTAAAAATTAAGAGATTAAATAATACAAAAATAAATTTTTTAATATGATAGTTTTGATTGTTACAGTATAATTTGGTCTATTTTTAAATTAAATTAAGTATGCTAAATTATAAAATATAGTGAACATGATATTAATTAAAAAAGTTGAGGGATAAAAAAAATTAAAATCTGATAAAATTTAAAAATTAATTGTATAATTTAGCGAAAATAAAGTCTATAGTGCTATTCTATTTCAACATTGTTTTAATTTCACGTATAGAATAAAACCATTTATGATTAAAAGAACATTAATATCTAAATGAAATATTAATATTAGAATGTTTGAGAAATAGATTTTAAAAATAGAAAAATATTGAAAAATAATTGGTAAAACTATTTTTATCAAAAAAATTAAGCTCTAAAAAATTCGCCTTCTTCTATAGAAATGACAATAAGATAAAATAAAGTGAAATATATTCATTTTTATTCAAATTTTAATCGATTAAAGTATGACAATTTAATTTAAATTTAAATTTAAGAAGATGATGAATTAAAAAAAAGATTGTAATAAATATATCAATGTGAAAAAGATATTCTTAAAATCGTATTTATGTTATATTTTTTTGTTAAAATCATTTAAAATAAAAAATAATATATAAATAAATATAGAGTAATAAAAATTGAATAAAGTCCTTAAAAATAAAAAAAAACATACATACTAAATAATAAGTTAAGATTTTATCATGAAAATGTATTTATCATAAATTTATAATAAATCATAATTAATGTAATATAATATTATTAATAAATATAGTTATACATAGAAGATAATGAGATATGTGTATTCATTGTAAATTTTTAATAAATCATAATTAATTTAATATAACATAATTAGTAAATACAGTTATACATATAAGATAATAAGATAAGATTTTATTATAAACAATGTATTTAGGTTAAGTTTATAATAAATCATAATTAATATAATATAATATAGTTATACATATAAGATAATGAGATAAGATTTTGTAAAAAATAATCATAATTAATATAATATAATATTATTAATAAATATTTTTATAATTGTAACATAATAAATTAAGATTTTATTATATAAATATACTTATAATGAATCATAGTTAATATAATATAATATTATTAATTGATATGATCCTATTATTATATGGTAAAAGCATTTTGCTTTAATAAATAAAATAAATCTTACTTTACTTTATTAAAATTATAATTATTAAAGTAGGTTTTTACTTTATGTATTATTACAATTTCATATATAAGGTAAGACCGTTTATTTGTTTAGCATCGAAAAATTTTGCATCTTTGAATTTTATGCTTCTTTCTATCCTTGTAAAAAAATTAGTCTTCAATAAAATATCCTATAGTTTTCTCATATCCTTATTCATTACTTCTTCAATCTTTATCCGCCGTGAAATCCTAGTAGATCCACAACCATCTTGGTATAAAAAAGAATGAGGCATATATCTTTAAAAAATTAGAGAAATTTATTGAACCCATCTCCAATGGTAAGGAATAACTTGATTTAGAGCCATCTCTTGAAGATATACAAATGAATGGATCAGAATAAAGTTGCTAGAAGTAGAAAGAGATAAAGACTCATTTTTGGAATAATTGACTCCATTCCCTCAAAAGAGGGACCCACCATCCATCGTATGGGTCTACCATCACATGTTAAAAGTATTTTGCTTTAATAATGAAAAGAAATCTTACTTTACATTATTAAAGTTGTAATTATTAAAGTAGGTTTTTACTTTACGTATTATTACAATTTGTTTTGTAATGAGCTTACTTTGCCTATATAAGGTAAGATCATTCATTTGTTTAGCATAAATTTTTTTTGTATCTTTGAGCTTTGTGCTTCTTTCTTTCCTTGTAAAAAAATTAGTCTTCAATAAAATATCCTATAGTTTTCTTTTATACTTATTTATTACTTCATTATTTATCCGTTTTGAAAATCTTAGAGAAATTTATTGAATCCATCTACAATGATGAGGAACAACTTGATCTAGAGCCATCTTTTGAAGATATACAAATAGTTGGATAAGAATGAAGCTGCTAAAAGTAGAAAGAGACAAAGACCCATTTCTGGAATAATCGTTCCACTCCTTCAAAGGAATCATCAAAGATAGACCATCCAACATATGGGCCTACCATTACATGCTAAAAGCATTTGCTTTAATAAAGAAAAAAATCTTACTTTATTAAAGTTGTAATTATTAAAGTAGGTTTTTACTTTATGTATTATTATAATTTGTTTTGTAACGAGCTTGCTCTACCTATATAAGGTGAGACTGCTCATTTGTTTAGCATCGAACAATTTTGTATCTTTGAACTTTGTTCTTCTTTTTATCCTTGTAAAAAATTTAGTCTTCAATAAAATATCATGTAGTTTTCTCATATCCTTATTCATATGGCATTCCTAATACTTAGAGTCAATCGAGGTGATTTAAGTCAATCGAGGTAACGTCTGTAGTAAGACCCCGAAGAGGAAACCTTTGATGCACAATAACTCTAATCACAATAACGTCTAATTACAACAAATCTTCTCAAATGGAAAGATTATCAAGATCTTTGTTCATAGACCTTCAACTTCCTCTAGCCAAGATAATGATTCTAATTCAACTAGATCTAAAAATAAAGAAGTAATAAGAATAGAGGATGTTTAAAGACATCTTCAAAACTAGAGTGTTCTTAAATACAGAACATCATGAGTCTAATAAAAGTAGTTTTGTTTTTAAATCTTATTATATTATTAAAATAGTAGAAGAAACACTTCCTCTATAAGGAAACTATTGATATAAGTTTATTATATCAAAGTCTAATAGATTTATATAAAGAGAAGTATAATTATTTACATATTGGTTTAATCCAAATAGCTGTAAAACCCCTTACATGGTTGGATTAAACAATTCAGTTCTCTTATATGTACGAGATAAAAGACATAAGAAGTTCTCTAACTCTTTACTTGGAGTTTTTGAAGCTTCCTTATGTTTTGGTCCAATCTATTTTAGTTTTTTTCCAATTTTTTTGTACGCATAAAAGATATGAATGTTCAAAGGACCTTAAAGGTCGATATTAAAGTGCATGGTTTCGACATGGAAGAAGAAACTAGTAATATAGCTCTTATTTACAAAGTTTTATTTTAAAGTGATGAATATTATTTTTCCTGATATAAATCTGAAGTCTTTCATTCAAGATAAGAGAGGTGAAATAATCCTATTTCAAACAAACCTGGTAAAATCCATATTAACAGTACCTTAAATGGTACCTTGGGATCAAATAACTCTCCTAGAGTCATGGTCTTTAACACAAGACTTACCAACTATCGTTCCAAAGAATATAGAGCTCCAAAAATTATTGAGCATTCAGATGGATCTGTCAAAATTAGCTTGGATTCTACTAGAAAAATCAAGCTAAACTCTAGACCTTCTTCGGTCAATCAAATTTCTAGAACATGTAAATCCAATCTATTTTTATCATTTGAACCAATACCCTTGGTCTTAAATAGATCCAAACTATAATTTAATGGTGCCACTAATCTCCCTTATGAGATTAGTAAACCAATCTATGAAAGAACAGATGATAGCCCTATAAGCAGTACCCATTCAAGCACAACTCTATTTGATATGAGTTTCGAACAACCAGCTCGCTTTTCAAACATATTTATGATAAAAGTTAAAAAATATCCTTTAATGAGAAGATCCTATAGATATTTGAAGACCTTGCTAATACATAGAAAATAAAGAGCTTTTACTCTCTAATGAGAGTTGAACAAGAAAAGTTCTATAATAAATACAAAACGTTCTTAAAGTTTGTAGAATAGAAAAACAAAGAAGTTAATCTAGACTTCTTTGATTTTATTAAAAAATATACTCCTAAAACAAAGGCATCAGAGATGCAAAACCTTGAAAAGGTTCATAAACAGTTCAATCCCCCTTTTAGTCATAAATTAATGGCTATCCATCCACCAGAAACCACAGTTAAAATAATTTATTCTTATTTAGCTGTTCCTTACAAACAAGGCTCCATAAACCCAAATCATCCAGCTATTGATGGTGTAGTAAACCAAGTTCTTGAGCAGGCTATTACACCAATCTATATCTACAATCAGTTAGTAGTTAGCTTACCAGGATTGAATCAATTATCCCAACTCCTCAATCAATAAGCACAGACCTGTTACCCTCATCATCTAAATCATGCCTAAAAGGTATAATAGAATTCTCGTTTTTCAAACCATTCCTTGACCTAACAAGTTTCAAGAAAACTCATGACAAATAATTCTTAAAAGAATTATATGTGAAACTCTCAAAACTATGTTTGAAGCTGAGGTAGAAGAAGTACTAAAAGTATTAAATCAAGTTAATGGTGATAAAATTTTAGAGGTCAATAAATTGGTCACTCTAATACCGGTTTATCAATCTAAACCTTATTACCCCAAGAGATCTCCAATCAATTTAGAGATCGAAGAACCCTTATAGTCAAGTCCTAGTTACTGCGGCAATCAATTCCAAGAATGGAATATTGATGGTCTTTTTGAATATCAAACCATTCGAGTTATTAAAATTATGTTAATCAATGCTACAGTTGTAAAGTTCAATGAATCTTTGGATAAAATGGTAGCCATAGCTATTGTCTTACGATTTGTTGGCCAATTACAAGCTTGGTAGGATAACTATCTCCAACAGTCACAAAAAGAGATGAAATTCTTAATGCTGTTAAAGAACAACCCGGCGAAAATGATGAACCTTACAGGGTTGAAGGTGCAATTAATACATTGGTCCTTACTATTTGTTTGTATTTTTGTGGGCACTACTAGAATTCAAATGGATCGAAGTCATGAACAATTAATGAATTTAAGATGTCTAACGTTATCACATTTTAAGTGGTATAAGGATATCTTTTTTTCCAAAGTTTTAACCAAATACGATTATAACAATGAATTCTAGAAAGAAAAATTTATTTCAAGCCTTCCAATATTATTTGCTGATAAAATCCATTTTTACTTCCTTGCAAAACATGGTGGTGTCATTCCATATGAATTATATACGTTTGGACACCTTACAACTAAAGTAGTCAGTCAAGGTTTACAACTTTGCAATGATTTGAAACTCCAATGATAGAGGGGTAAATAACGACTCTAGAATAAGTAAGCCTTAGGAGATTTTTATCAAGAAATATGGCTACACTAATATGCTTAAAGATTCTTCTCACAAGAATATAAGCAAGAGGAAAATATTGCCTCCATAACACTCCATTAACAGATGGAAAGCACCTAAAAAGAAGTGGTATAATGGACCCACTCACTTAAACAAAGCTAGAAGATCCGTACCAGCTAAAGCAAAAAATGATCTAATTTGCTATACATGCGGAGAAAAAGACCAATATAGCTCCAACTATAGAAAACAAAAGAAAGTTAATGATCTTGAACTAGACGACAAGCTCAGAAGGCAAATAATAGCCATTATCATAAATGATACTGAAGAATCTGATGAAGATGAGCAAGATTACATCTATGAGTCATCCTCCACTACTTATCCAGAAGAAGCTCAACCAGAGGAAGATCATTGTGAATGTGATTACTACAAAGCCATCATAAAAATGAATGGCCTAGACTTAAATGTCTTGACAAAAGAAGACTTCATCTTAGATACCATTGATAAAATCAATGACCAAGATAAAAAGAAATCAACCTTAGCTAAATATATATCCATTGCCAAAGAAACGTCAACCTCTTTAGAAAGAAGAGAGCCTCACGGAATACAAAGACAACTGCAACAACATAACCAACAATATTCCTTTAATGAAATCCTAAAACGGATTAAGACTCTTCCTAAAAACAAGGAACCAACTATTAAAGAGCTCAAAGTAGAGCTTAACTAGACCAAAAAGGATCTAAAAGATCTTAAAACTCGAGTTCAAATTCTATAACTCTATTAGGGTCAACATTCTCTTACCCCTTTAGATAAAGAACACGAACTAGAAGAATTTACCAATCTTCTTGGTCAACTTCCTTTTAAGGAACCCAAGGAACACCCCGATACATCTATAGATATTACTAACATGCAATTTATTAATTCAATTGATAAAATCATTAATCATAAATGGTACTCAAAATTCACCATAGTCATCAACATATAATACATTTTTACAATTGAAGCGTTGATTGACTCCAGGGTTGATTTAAATTGTATCAGCGAAGGTATTATTTTAATTTGGTATTTTTCCAAAACCACCCAAGTTCTTAATACTTCCAATGGGGGAAGAATTCCAATTAAATATAAATAGTCTAATATGACAGTATGCAATAAATGAATTTGCCTAGAGACTACATTCTTACTCAACAAAGAGTTATCTAGAATGGTTATTTTAGGCATACCATTTTTAAATATGCTCCATCTATTTAAAGTTACGGAAGAAGGAATCATGTCTAGTATCAAAGGGCATGATATATTCTTTTCATTCTCTAAAGAACCTAATTGCTTGGAAATTAATGATCTTAAATTCAAAGTTAAAGAGAAAGAAAGCTTTTTATTTTCTTTAAAAGAAGAAGCCGGTTAGAAGATGATATAAGAAAAGATCATAGTCGACAGTATGCAAAAGCAAAATCATATCTCTTAAAGAGAAATTTTAAAAAGAGATTTGCTCTAATATTCCCACTGCTTTTTGGAAACGAAAAAGGCATGTAGTTACACTACCATATGAGCCAGGCTTTACTGAGTCAAAAATTGCAACCAAGGTCAGGCCCATTCAAATGAACCAACGACACCTGGATATTTGCAAATAGGAGATTGATGATCTCTTAATAAATAAATTAATTCAAAGAAGTAATTATCCTTGGTCTTGTCTAGCTTTTTATGTTGAAAATGCAGCTGAAATGGAAAAAGATGTCCCAAGACTGATCATTAATTACAAACCCTTAAATCGAGTACTAAGATGGTCTTGTCCAAAATCAACTTATTGAACCAGGTTTATAAAGCAATAGTTTTCTCCAAATTCAACCTTAAAAGTGGTTATTGGAAAATTCAAATTGCCCCCGAAGATAGGCATAAAACTCACTTTATATTTTCATTTGGCCACTATGAATGGAACATGATGCTATTTAGGCTTAAAATGCCCCATCTAAATTTCAAAATTTATGAACAAGATATTTAATCCTTACATGGATTTTACTATCGTCTATATTGATGATGTGTTAGTTTAATTAAACCCTATCAACCAACACTGGAAACATTTAAATAAGTTCTTTAAAATCATCAAAGATATAGGTCTTGTCATATCAGTTAAGAAAATTAAAATTTTCCAACTAAATTTTTGATTTTTAGGCCATAACATTGGTCAAGGGTTAATTACCTTAATAATTCATCAATTGTCTTTGTTGAAAAATCCCCTGATGAAATTAGGGATAAAAAACAATTAAAAAGGTTTTTAGGAAGTCTTAATTATTTATCAAATTTTTATAAAAACATTGCACAAGATGCCAAACTCCTTTATGAAAGATTAAAGAAAAATCCACCATAGTGGGGTTTGGCCTACACTAAAGCAGTGCAAACCATAAAGTTGAGAGCTAAAGAGCTCTCGTGCTTATCCTTACCTCACTCTTAAAATAGTGGAAACATATGTGTCAAAATTAGGGTATGGAGGAATCCTTAAGCAACGAACGACTATAAAAGAGAGCTTACTTCATTTCATTTCAGGCAATTGGAAACTTGCTTAAAAGAACTATTACACCATTAAGAAATAAATTTTAGCTAGAGTTCTTAGCATTTCTAAGTTTCAAGAGGATCTTCTAAACCAGAAGTTCTTATTAAGGATTGATTGTAAATTAGCCAAAGATGTTATTGAAAAAAATGTTAAAAACCTAGCCTCTAAACAGATCTTTGTTAGATGGCAAGCCTTGCTTTCCTTACACGAGAATAATTACAAGGTCATGAAGAAAATAGCCAACCAGCCAACTAAAATGATTGAAAGCTTTAAAAGAGCAAGAAAACTCCCTAAAAAGGATGAGTTCATAGAAACAGCAACTCAAAGGTTAATAACCATCGAGAATGATGACATCAACAAGATGCCTGAATAGGTAGCATCCATCTATCTTAAAGAAAATTTACCCTTTTTTTACTTTCCCTAAAACAAAGGATTTTTATGAATTAATTCTAAAAGAAATTGATTCTGTTGATATAACATAACATGCAAAATGGTTGACAAATTGCCTTCTCCACTCTAAAAATTAAAAAGGGTTTTGACTAAGGAAGATTGGACCTCTAACTTATATGTTAGAGAATGATTTAAAAATCGTTATATACAACCTACCACATATGATTGGTTTGATTATATGCAAGCTTAGGATCATACTTTATGTTACCAAAATCAACTAAAATCCCATACATGGAATATACAGTTTAAAACTAGAGATTATTATGCTTTCCATAATTTTCCTAATTGGTTTAGGAATTGGTTCGCATCCTTTGGACCAACTCATGAGATCTTCCTTACATAGGTCTTAAAGGCCTATAATGATTTTGAATGAACTAATTTTATTCATATTCAGGACAATAACCATGGCTTAATGTTCTTCATGTCTTTATATAAACTGCCTTAGATAATGAAATGAGACTATATGATAACATTCAATGATTCATTCCCATGCCTAATGAGACGTAGTTACTCACGTTAGTGAGATAAAACTCTCATTGAAGAATTCAATAATTTTTACATTATTGAATTATTTCAAACTTTGAAAACTATTCCTACCATTGGAAGCCCTTGTGGACTCCATTATTGACAAATTAAAAAGCCAGGGGAAGGATGAGGCATATATCTTTAAAAAATTAGAAAAATTTATTGAATTAATCTATAATGACGAGAAACAACTTGATTTAGAGTTATCTTTTGGAGATATACAAATAGTTGGATCAGAATGAAGCTGCTAAAAGTAGAAAGAGACAAAGATCTATTTATGGAATAATCGACTCCACTCCCTCAAAGGAATCATGAGGGACACACCATACAACATATGGGGTTACCATTATATGCTAAAAGAATTTTGTTTTAATAAATTAAAGAAATCTTATTTTAATTTATTAAAATTGTAATTATTAAAATAAGTTTTTATTGTATTTATTATTATAATTTGTTTTGTAACGAGGACTTACTCTGATTAAGGTAGATCACTTATTTATTTAATATCCAAAAAAATATATCTTTGAATTTTGTGTTTCTTTCTATTCTCGTAAAAAAATTAGTCTTGAATAAAATATTCTAAAGTTTTTCTCATATTGTTATTCATTATTTTTTTAATCTTTATATGTTGTGAAAATCCTACTAGATATATTGAAAATAAAATCTAGAATGCTACTCTATTTCAACATTGTTTTAATTTCACATGTAGAATAAAACGAGGTATAATTAAAATAACATAAATATCTAAATGAAATATTAATATTAGAATGTTTGAGAAATAGATTTTAAAAAGAGAAAAATATTGAAAAAAAATCGGTAAAACTATATGATAAATAAGACAAAATAAAGTAAAATATATTCATTTTTTTCAAATATTAATCAATTATAATATGATAATTTAATTAAATTTAAATTTGAGAAGAGGATGAAATAAAAAAAAGACTGTAATGAATATATCAATATGAAAAAGATATTCTTAAAACTGTATTTATGTTTTTTTTTGTTAAAATTATTTAAAATAAAAAATAACAAATAAATAAATATAGAGTAATAGAAATTGAATAAAATCCTTAAAAATAAAAAAAAACATACATACAAGATAATAAGTTAAGATTTTAACATGAAAATGTATTTATCATAAATTTATAATAAATCGTAATTAATATAATATAATATAATATTATTAATAAATATAGTTATACATATATGATGATGAAATAAGTATATTTACATAAATTTATAATAAATCATAATTAATATAATATAATATTATTTTAGTAAATATAGTTATACATGATCAGATTTTATTATAAAAAATATATTTATCTTAAGTTTATAATAAATTATAATTAATATAATATAATATTATTAATAAATATAGTTATATATATAAGATAATGAGATAAGATTTCCTAAAAAAAATATTTATTATAAATCATAATTAATATAATATAATATTAATAATAAATATCTTTATACTTTACAACATAACAAATTAAGATTTTATTATATAAATATATGTATAATAAATAATAATTAATTGATACAGTTGCATTTACTTCATCCTTTAATATTTTTTGTTCATTTTCTTTTTTTTATTAAAAAACATAAATGATATTTATTTACTGTATTTGGTCAACGGCTCTACTCAATAAAGAAAAACAACACCAACGACCAGTTTTAATGCCAAAACTGCCTTTATACGCGCAGAGATGTCATCCTGAAATACAATTTTTTTTATATATCATATGTTATATATCTTTGACTAACTTTATTCATATTTTTAATATTTTTTATAAAATTAAAATGTCGAAATAATTTTATTTTATCACGTATTTATGGCGTTATGGTGTTAAAGATTCTATCCTCTCACAGAAAGCGCGAAAACGTAGCTAGAACCTTCATTTCAACGCGCTGAGTCTGCGCGTGCAAATGTTAAAACAAACGCGCCTTTAGGGAATTGGGGTTCGCCTTAGTCGCCTGGGAACGAGAACTTGAAACTCTTATCCTGAAGAGAACTCTCCCTTTTTTTCTTGATAAAAGACTCCACTATATCAATCAACCATGTCCTTCCTCCTCCTGATTTTCCTTCAACCACTCGGATCTTCAACTGGTTGATTGAATCGTCTTCAACGTTTCTATTGTTCGCTTTTTTTCTCTTTCCTTTTGTTTCAACTTGGTAATTCGGTGAGTGGAACTCCATCACTTTTTTTTTTGAATTTTCACGATTCAGATCCGTGTTAGTTTTTCTTATATTTATGTAAAATTTGATGTATTTATTATTTATTATTTTTTGTTTTTAAATATTTAGGTTAAAAGATGGACCCGATGGATATCGTCGGGAAGTCTAAGGAGGATGCTTCGCTCCCGAAAGGTATAGGTTAATGGATTTTCATCGATTAAAATTTATTTTTGTTGATTTGTTTTGAAGATTCACAAGTTATCTGTTTATTACCGTAGATTATTTTTTGTTTCTTTTTTTTCCATTTTAATTATTGGTTCTATTTTATTTTTATTAATGATCATGAGGAAAAAAAAATTGAATTTTAGGAATCCTATTACCGATTCCTTTAGTATTTTTGAACTTTCATTATACAGCTAATATCAATCTAATTTACCATATTTATAAATTTTAATTTGCTGACTATAATTAGGTCGTGGAGGACATTTCTAAGTAGTTGAAGATGAACTAGATGAGTGCGTGTGTCAAAATTAAATAAGAAGGATCATCAGACTCTGTATCTAAATTTGTATCTTTATTGTAATTTGTAGTATTTGGTATTGGTGTTGAGATGCAGAATATTGTTTGTCCAGTTGGGAACTTGATATGCAAAGTGGTAGTGGGGTTTGGGATTCTGAAATTTTCCACCCTTTGATTGATTTTGCTTCTTTTCTGTCATGGTCTATCCACTCAAATTCCCAGGTAGACTGAACCATCATGTCTTCTTATGTCCTATGTCACATGGACTCTTTTAGGACATTGAGTGTTGAAATTTTTTGGATATGTATCAGAGTATTAGAGTGTCGGACATGTCTGTTTTTCTCATTTTTCTTTAAATTTCCAGCACTTTTAGAGTGTCGAGTACCAAGACCCATGTTCATATTGTGTCCGTTGGATACGGGCACTTTATGAAAAATGAAGAGTCTGTGTAACATAGCTTATGTCTTATAGATCTTAGAAAGAAATTTGCATGCCTTTATCATTGACTGTAAATTCTTGGAAAATCCTGAGCCTGTGTAGTCATGTTTATTCTCATAGGTTTCATATATCCTTCCCTAAAGCACCTAATCAATTTTATGATACAATTTTATCTAGCATACCCTTAATAGGTGTTATTGTCTGCCAAAAATAGAATCAGTCTTCTTTTAGTGCTAGGAACATGGGTGTTAAATATGAGGATTATAGCTTTTAAATATTTTTTCTCATTTTCTTCTATTTATGTGTTTCATGTCCCCCCTCCCCTCTCTCTTCTCTCTCAGCCACCATGACAAAAATAATTAAGGAGATGTTGCCTCCAGATGTGCGTGTTGCAAGAGATGCTCAGGATCTTTTGATAGAATGTTGTGTAGGTGAGGATTAGTTGTGTTCCTTTAGCTAACTACATTTTTTAACAAACAATCTCATGCATGTATATTATTGTCTTTTGTACATGATAGACATGATCTTATCTTCTAATCTGTAATGGTTATAAATTGTAAAATTTCTGTATCTTCGTAAAGTAGATAAATAAATGCACTACCATTGGGACCTTTTTTCTTTTCTTTTCTGTTCCTTTTTTTTTCTTTTTTATTTTTCTTCTTACTCTCCTGCTTATTTGAACAGTTCTTAGTTTATTGAACAGGAAACTGGTGCTTGGTGATGACTGGTTCACTCTAATTGTATTGTATATATGAGCTTATGTTAATTATTTTCTCAAATGCTTGACAAGAAAACAGCCTTAATATTTGTCATCTGTTTAAGATCTCATATCAATATATCCTCTAAAGATCTTGCAGGTTTGTTGCCGTAATATGCAGTCTTTTATACTATAGCTTTTCATGATGATACTTTAGTGACTGGCTACTGTACCCTTGTACTCTAGTTACTATTTCTTTTGACTGACTTTGAATGTTTGATTTTGCAGAGTTTATTAACCTCATCTCATCGGAATCTAATGAAGTTTGTAGTAGAGAAGATAAAAGAACGATTGCACCTGAGCATGTGCTCAAGGCTTTACAGGTATCTGATCCTTCTAAGTCATTGAAGTTTAAAAATGTTTTCTTTTATTATTTGTGGCATGTGTATAATCTTCTTGACTATTTTGGTTTATTATTATATTTGAAACTGAATTGTAAAGCTATATTGGTTAATAATCTATTTAGTGCTCTTAATAAACATTAATAAGAATGTAACAGCAATACTAAATTCAAGTGTGTGCTCGAAACAAATTGTAGGCCTCAAGTTGCAGTGACTTGAACACAAATCTCCCTCTTATGTTAGAAGTTGTTGCCTGTTGGTCACCAAGTGGAAGATGGGCCACAACATACCTTTTTAACTTAAAATACTTCGTATAATTTAATTATGTGTAAAAGTTTTATATGGTACCTAAACTTTTTGCAAAATTACATATTAGTATTAAAATTATATAGGGGTATACTATTAGTACCTTACCTTAGTGAGGGGTACACCACTAGTCTTTTTTTTAAAAGGAATATTGAAAAAATGTGAAATGAAATGCACTTGAGAATTGATAATGATAAAATAGTAAGTTTACCATTTTTTTTTAAGAAATTATTAATTACTGTTTTACATTGATCAAACTTGATTTAATTTTATCAAAATTGTCATTTTATGGTCATTTTGGACTAAATTGTACTCTTTTTCAAAAGAAAATGACTTCTGATGTACCCTCTAAAAAATATAGTATGTGTATCTTTTCTAAAAGTAAGGTACCAGTCGGTATCTAACCCCATTTAATTATTTCATTAAACATTTTAACAACTGTCATGTTCCATTTTGCATCTGCTTCCAACTACATCCTCTTTTTTACTTCCATCTCTACACCTCCCATGTAAATGTTTATGATTTGTGGTAGCTAAAAAAATAAAGTAAATAAGTTTATTTGTTCGTCCATCTATGGTGTTTTTTAGACTAACTACTTTTTTTTTTACCTACTAGTCCATTTGTATCGAAAGGCTTGAATTTTTGAAATTTTATTTTTTGATATTTACCAGGTTCTTGGGTTCAGTGAGTACATTGAGGAAGTTTATTCAGCTTATGAACAGCATAAGCTGGAGACCATGGTAATTAACAATCACTTTTTTATTCAAATCCCTTTTTCCCTTTCAGAATTCAAACTCTGATTATGGCCCTTATTGATGGCTTCATTCATCCTCTTAGTAAAGCTAAAAAAATATTTCAACCTTTCAGCAGGACTTAAAGAGCGTGAATCGGAGTAATGGAGCTGAGATGACTGAGGAGGAAGCATTGGCTGAGCAGCAGAGAATGTTTGCGGAGGCACGAGCGAGAATGAATGGGGGGTCCACCATCCCCAAACCACCAGAGCATGACCAAAGTTTAGAGAACTAACCTTAGGATCTTAGTTTAATCATCTGAGACTTCACAGTATGGTTCTAATATCTTTCAGTATGATGTACAAAATCATGACTAGTTAACTGGCCTATGTTAATTTAGCATTGTGGAGCCATGTCTATAAATTATTGTAATTAGCGAGGTTTCATCCAGGTTTAATTAATCACTTGTAAGATCTTGATTAAAGTATTCGGTGCCAGTTACTCTTTTTTTATTGGATTAGGGACGCAGGAGGCCTCATGACTTTTTACAAAAGAGTAGATAGTTGTTTGTTGCAAAACTATGACTTGACTAAGCTGATTTGTTTTTGTTTTTGGTGCTAAGAGTATTACTGGGGTTTTGTAATGCTATTCATGACTTCATGAATTCAACGCACATTTGTTCATCTATGAATGAATACCCACAATTATTTTTAGACCAACGTTACTGCACATTGGATTGGTCAAGCATGGTTGGCATTGGATTGAATTATTCTTAATTATACTATAATTAGTTGCTTGATGGTAATATATATAATATAATGAGAATTAATTATAAATATTTTAGGAAAATATATTAAATAGCACCAATTAAAGTATCACTTAAACAATTTTGAGCTTAATTGGATAGTAAGGATTTTAACATTAAATATATTTAAATGATTATAATTTAACTTGAATGTTGTCGAATTGGATAGCATTTAATGTATAATAATAAACATTATTTTTTTTAGTAGTTAAAATATGGATGATCAATTCTTAAGTTATTTTGTTTTTGTAATTATGATATTTTTGTTAAGTAGTTTTTGTAAGAGACATAAGTAATTTGATTTTTAAAATTATGATACTTTAGTTATGAAATTATACTTTAATTACATAACTTTATAGTTACGTGATTAAAATATTTATTTTTTACAAATTATGTGATTAAAGTGTTCATTTTTTATTATAAAAATACACTTTGATGACTAGAGTGTATTATTTTAAAAGTTGAGTAACTTATATATTCTATATAAAAGTTACATGATTAAATTGTCCAAATGATACATTTTTAGTGACCTTTGGGTTAATTTTTCCTTAAAATATACAAGTTGTCTTATTTTTTATGTTACAAGTTTTAAGGAATATTATTTTTATTACTTTTTTTCAATATTTTAAAATAAAATTTAATGTGTTTGATGTAATTTTTTAATATATATCAAAATAATTTAATTATAAAATTTTATTTAAATTAATATATATTTTATTTTTATACTTTTTTACATTTTAAAAATAAATATTATTTTTAATTTGAGATGAAAAAAATTAAGACAGGTAGTTTTAAAATTTAAAAATTCAAATAAATTAAGTTATTATTCAATATAATTTAGATCCCTGTAACTCAAAATTTCTACATAATTGTATAATATATATATAGATATATATATATATATATTTTGTAATTTAATCGAACTTCACATTAAACACGTGACTATACAAAATTTATACGATCAATGTTTTAGACACATCGTTACAACGAGCAGCGCAGAAGTAAGTCCCAAGAGAGGCAGTGGTAAGACGCGTGAGACTTTGTCTGATCCTATTAAGGTATTCTCTGATCTTTTGCGATAATCAGAGTTCTATTCACCTAGCGAAG
The DNA here is from genome assembly GCA_033030585.1 of Hippophae rhamnoides. Lineage (NCBI taxonomy): Eukaryota > Viridiplantae > Streptophyta > Magnoliopsida > Rosales > Elaeagnaceae > Hippophae > Hippophae rhamnoides. The sequence continues at coordinate 44,669,529 of CM065436.1, read as the reverse complement.
AACTCGGTGTTTCACTCAAGATCAAAGTATATTGATGTGAGGTATCATTGGATAAGGGATACTCTTAACAATAAGTTACTTGAACATGAGAAAATCCATACTGATGAGAATGGATCTGATATGCTGACAAAAGCAGTGTCAAGGGAAAAACTTAAAGTTTGTTGTTCAATTACTGGGATGGCGGATCCCTCCATCTAATCGAGAAAATGAGAGATTTGTTGGGTTTTCTCTCTTATTTGGAGGAGCCCAAAAAGGCCTATGTGGTTTCATGGCCCATGGAGAAAGAAAAGGGAAATTTTTTCCATTTGATTGCTTCATTAATAAATCCATTTAGAGTTGGTTGAGAAAGATTTTAGAGCTGTAGCAGCAAGGGAATTTTTAGCAATAGTTGGCGGAAAAGCTTTTTGTTTCTCCTTCTCCAACAAGCCTTCATCAAGTGCTCCGATAGAAGGTTTTTTGTGGTCCGATTGAGTTGAAATTTTGCAGGAAGGTTCACGACTCAATACTATTCAATCTGAACGATAGGATTTAGATTTGGCTCATCGTTTTGGGAAATATAGGCCGTGCACAATGACTACAAAATTGAGTTAAATATCTTCATTTTCTTGAAATAATTGTTAGTTTCCAAGAAGTTGTATTATTGATGATGTTGTTGATTGTTTGCCTCTAGTTTTATCTAGAGAGAACTTTTGTATAATTTTTTCTTGATAGTGGAAGTTTTGGAGATGGAGTGTCGTAGTTGTTTCCTTCCTACACCGAGAAAGTTTTTTCTTTTGTAAATTAGTTGTGTTGATTTTATATATGTTTCATTTTAAGCTCTATTTATTTGTTTTTTAAAAGATTCAGGTAAAGAAGGAGAATATGTTTCATTACACTGTTTAGAGTTTGATTAAGTTCGCATTGATATTTTGATTCTTCTAATATTTTCAAAACCAAATAAGAATATTGGGTTTTCAAACTAGCACATATTCGTTCCTTTGAAAATTAGTGTGATGTATTATGCCTATTAAAAAACACAAACCATTAAGTGCAATGGTTGTGAGTTGTCACCTCCATCTTACAATTACTAAGCCTCGGTTAAATTCTAAATTTAACACAAATTAATATGATGTATTATGCACTCTACCGACTACATATATAAACTAAAGTATCTTATTAATATGGATATATTACAGAGAATACTAGCAGAATTTAGTAATGCTCAGAACAATAGCCAGTATTTCTTTCTTAATGGTAGAATAATTTTTCTGAGCTGGTTTCCAGGTGCCTGAGGTATGTCTTACTAAGACTTCTTTTATAGGCATTTTCTATTTTAGAATGCCTCCATAGCCTATCTCCAAAGCATCAGTCTCCACTACTTTTGAAGCTTCGGGGTCAGATAAAGCTAAGCATGGGAGCTCTTTAGCTCGAAGCTTGATTTTTTGGACAGCTGTTGTGCAAGCTGTATTCCATTCTAGAGGATTCTTTTTTAATCTTTGAAATAATGGGCCAGCGTCTTGTGCAAGATTTTTATAAAAATCTGCAATATAATTAAGACTCCCTAGAAATCTTTGCAACTATTTTTTGTCTTTTATTTCATCCGGAAATTTTTCTGCAAAGACTATTGATCTCTCGATAGGACTTATAAGTCCATTTTCTATGTTATGGCCCAAGAATCTTACTTGGGTCTGAAATAACTTCATCTTTTTAGATGACACAACAAGCCCATTGGACTTGACTATTTTAAAAAACACCTCTAAGTGTTTCCAATGTTGGTCTACTGAATTTGAGTAGACTAGGACATCGTCTATGTAGACAATAGTGAACCCTAAATAAGGGTTAAAAATGTCATTCATTATTTTCTGGTATTCACTAGGGGCATTCTTGAGCCCAAATGGCATAACATTCCATTCGTAAAGCCCAAATGGAACAGTAAATGCTGTTTTGTAGCGATCTTTTTCTGCTACTTGTATATGCCAATATCCACTTTTCATATCGAATTTAGAGAAACCAAAGCCTTGTTTAGTCGACTAAGTAAGTCTTTTTTATTGGGTAATGGATATCTTATCCATCTAAGCACTTTATTTAGGGGCTTATAATTAATTACGAGTCGAGGAACTCCCCTTTCGATTTCAGCACTGTTCCCCACATAGAATGCCGAGTAGGACCAAGGAGAAGTACTGGGCCTTATTAACTTCTTTTTTAAAAGGTCTTCTATTTCTTGCTTACATAGGAGTAAGTGTCTTTCATTCATTTGAATGGGCCTAGCCTTTGTATTGATTTGGGCCTCTATAAAGTTAGGTTCATATGGCAATTCTACCACATGTTTCTTTCTTTCCCAAAATGCACTAGGGATTTCAGCACATATCTCCTTTTCAAATTTCTCTTTGAGAGATTGGATCTTCTCTTGTATTTCTTTAAAGAAAATCTTTTGTTGAATTGTTTTGTAATTCATTTCTTCCTTTAAGGAAAAAAGAAATTTTTCTTTTTCAGTAATCTTATCTTTGAAGTAATTTACTTCATGTATCTGAGGTTCTTTTGTGAACTTGAAAATAATAGGATATCCATCAATTTTTGTTTTGATCCCTTCTGTAGTGGTTTTGAAAGGATATAGCATGTTGATGAATGGTGTGCCTAGAATTACCATTCTTGATAATTCATTACTTAATAAAAATGTAGTTTCTAGGCATACTCCATTATTACATACAACTGCATTGGACAGCTTATAATGTATAGGCATTCTTCCACTATTAGCAGTATTTAATATTTGAGTGGTTTTTGTAAAATACCTGGTAGGTAAAATGCCCTCACTAATGCAGTTTAGATCAACTCATGTATCTATTAGGGCTTATGCTTTAAAAGAATATTCTTTATTGATCACAATGGTCACTTTTGAGTACCATTTGTGGTTCACGACTCTGTCTAAGGAGTTGACAAAGTGCATATCAGCAAATCCTGAGTGAGATTTCTCTTCCTCATTGAGGATTTCTTTCTTCTTATCAGTAGGAATTTTTGGGACCTCTTCTAAGAGATTATCAAAATCTTCTTCTTTATTATCTATCTCATTTTCAGAGATGAGTGGTGTTTGAACACACTGTTGTAGTTCAAGGATCTGAACCCTTGTCTTTAGATCTTTAAGATCTCTTTTAGTTTGATTAATCTCTTATCCGAGATCACTTACTGTTGGTTCCTGAAATTCAGGGAGCGTATTCCTAATCCTTTTGAGGATTTCATTGAAGGAATATTGTTGCTGATGTCATTGTATTTGAGCTTGTAATCCCTTTTGATTTTTTCTTTGAGGGACTTCTTCTTTAGCAACTTCTATGTATTTTGCTAAGGTTTTTCTCTTTTCTCCTGGATCTTGAATTTTTTCTATAATGTCCAGAATGAAATTTTCCTCTTTTGTTAAGATATTTAAGTCTAAACCATTCATTTTAATGATGGCTTTATAATAATCACATTCACAGTTTTCTTGATCTGTTTCATCTTCTTGAGATGAAGACGATAAGGATCTACTATAATCCTCTTCATTATCTTCTTCTTCAGAAGATTGCTCTGTTAAGAGTATTTGTAGAAATTGTTTTTTAAGTTTATCGTCAATATTTAATTCATTGACCTTTTGTTGAACTCTGCAATTTGGGCTACAATGTCCCTCTTTTCCACACTTATAACAAGTTGGTCTTTTAGTAAATCGGGCTTCATTATTGGGCTTTTTAGTCCAATTAAATTTCTTAGATTTTTTCCTTCTTTTAGAAGGATAAGTTCTTGATTCTTTAAACCAAGGTTTTTTGTAAGCCTTTTGGGGTTTATGGACTTTCTTTTGAGATAATCCTTTAAGGATATTTTGATATCCATATTGTTCGCAAAAGTCTCCTAAGGCTTGCTTACTTTGGATTCTTTCTTTGTCCACTTGTCTTTTGAGCTTCATATTAGTACAAAATGCTAATCCTTCTGCCACTATTTTAGTGGCTAATTCTCCAAATGTATACATACCATAAGGTATGGAACCACCATGCTTGGTTCGGAGTCTTGCACGAATTTTATCAGCAAATAGGGTAGGTAACCCTGCAATGAATCTTTCTTTCCAGAAGTCGCTATTAGAGTCTTCTCTTGTGAAAACTTTAGAGAAAAAAACGTCCTTATACCATTTAAAATGTGACATGGTAGGACATCTTAAGCTTATAAGCTGTTCATGACTTCTATCTTGTTGCAAAGTTGTACTTCCCACAAAGTGCAACAGTATCGTGTAGACCAGTGTATTGACCGTGTCTTCTATTTGGAGAACATCACCATTTTCATTTACTTCTTGCTTAACTGAGCTAAGAATTGTATGACATTCTTGAGGACCTAAGTGAGTGTCCCACCAACCTTGTAACTGACCAACAAAGCCAGCTATTATTGCTAATGCTGCCTGCTTATCTGAATTCCCTTCAAACTTGATTGCTGTTGCATACATAAGCATATTTTTAATTACCCGAATAACTTGATATTCAAATAGTCCGTTAATACTCCATTCTTGAATGGTACTACCAGAATATACTATTCTGCTGGGTAATTCTTCTTCGATTTGTAAATCGACTGGAGATTGCCTAGGATAATAAGGCTTTGTTTTGTATACTGGAATTGGTTTTTCCAATTTATTTATTTCTACAGAATCATTTGTGTAAGATTCCTTTAGATATTGATAAATTTCATCTACTTCTTTTTCAGAGATCTCATTTAGATCTTCTTCAAGTATTCTTACAGATTTTCCTCTATTTGTCTTGTCTAATTTAGACATTTTTTCTAGTAATTCTTTTAAGAATTCTGAGTTATCTTCTTTTTTTAATTTAAAATCTGGGATAGGTTTAAAGAAGGATGGTTTTACCTCTTTCTTAGAAGTAGATGGCAAACTTTCAGTTTGCTTGTGAACCAATTTTTCAATTCTTGTTAACTAATTCCCAACTGTTTGTAAGAATAAGTTGGTGTAATTTCCCTGTTCTATAACTTGATTCACAGATTCGTCTGTGGCTTGTAACTCTGGTTTTGTTGAGTTTCCTTTGTAAGGAAGTGCTTGTACCTTCTCTGATATCTTAATGACTGCTTCTGGGGGATGTGCTGCCATTATTTTTTCTCCAGATTCTAAGGTGTATGTCTGATGGACCTTTTCAAGGTTGTGAACTTCAGGAATTATGATTCCATTCTTTTCAGAATATTTGATGATAAAGTCGAAGAAATTTAATTCTCCTTCTCTATTCTTCTTTTCTGCATACTTTAAGAATGCTTTATACTTTTCATAGAACATTTTTTGTTGTTCTCTATTTAGAGAATATAATATTTTTCTTTTTTCAGAATTTTCTGGATCATAAAACATCTCTTTTAGAGATTCATTAAATGAGGGTTTTTGTAACATCATAACACTCTGGAACCTAGTGTTCGATTCGTATCCCATATCAGAGAGTGTTGGACTCATCGGTCTTTCCGTCTGCTCTTCAGATCTATTAGATCTTTCTTCTACTGTTTCAGGTCTTTTAGATCCATCATTTTGATAAACTGGTAAGTTTATTCCCATAGGAAGCCTCTGAGTTCCTTCAAAATCAGTTTCTTTTCCTCTTGAAGAATTTATAGAAACATTTGAGAATCTTTCCGAAACATTTGAGAATCGGTTGCTTGTAGTTGATGGTCTTGACTCAGATATTCTTACTTTTCTTGTTGAGTCAAACATGATTTCTACTGAGCCATCTTCATGTTCTATTATTTGATCGACTTCAATATTTTGAAGGATCTTAACCTTTTCAGGTTCTTGTTGTATTAACCAACTTTCTGGAAGGGTAATTTTGTCCCATGCTAACCTTTTAGGTGTAGCTAGTCTGGTTTTTTCACTATTTGTTTGAAATAGCGTGGTTTCTCCTTTTTTATCTCTGATGAGAGATTTTAGGTTGATGTCTGGGCAGATAGTGTTCATGACCTTGAAGTATACTCTATATATAAGAGCAATATTACTGGTTCCTTCTTCCATGTCGAAACCATATGTCTGCACATCTACCTTTAAACATTTCAAAACATTAGCATCTTTGATACACACCGAGAAATTAGGGAAACAATTGAAATATATAGGTTCTGAGCTTAAGGACGATTCAATACATCCCAACATCGAATCTTTAATCCGATTGTCTTTTATCTCTAACACAGATAAGAACTGAATTGTTAAGTCCTTCTCTAGTAAGAGGTTTAACTGCAATTTGTACCAAACTAATATGCAGATAATTATACTTTTCTCTATATTGGTCTATAAGACCTTGAGATAATAAGCTTAAGTCTAATGATTCTTTAGCTAAAGGATATGTCTCTTCTACTGTTTTTATTATATAGTTAGATTTAAAAAGAAAGCTACCCTTATTATAGACTTGTGAAGTTCCTACTTTAGGAACATTCCAGTTAGTTAAATCTTGTTCAATATTTTTTATATTTATTACTTCTTTATTTTTTGCAGATCTAGCTGTAGTAGAAGTAGAGCTAGTATTGGAGGATGAAGAAGTAGAGGTTTTAGAGAATGATCTTACTAATCCTACCATTGCAAAAGATCAGAGAATACCTTAATAGGATCAGACAAAGTCTCACGCGTCTTAACAACGTTTGATTTAAAGTTTTAGTTAAATATTTTCTTTTGAAAATAGTCTATTTAAAACAAGTTTTAGTATTATCATAAGTCACAATTGATGTAACAGTTAAATACAAGTTTAAAAAATAAATTTTAATGTCTTAACTAATAATTATCTGTTACGTTAATTGTGGTTGTACCATAGTTTTGATAATAAATAAGTGTTATTCCTTTTGTAACATTGTGTATTACAATATTAAGTAAATAATGAAATTTTTATAATAACAATTATTAAAATATTAAATAAATATTTGAATTTATATTTCTTTAACAAATTTTATAAAATATAAATAATTAAATGAAACCATTTATAATATAATAACACATTAGTTGATATAAATGTTGTAGATAACTTTATAGCAACTCCACCGGACTCTACTTGATTTCGATCTGAATAAATTAATTAGAGAATATAACTAAAAGTGATCTCCTAAAAAGTAGAGATCAAAGGGTTTATCTTTCACAAACATCCATTCACTTCAAGTCATTGAAGCTATAGTCTGTCCTATCATATTGGTTTGAATTACATATATAATTCCTTTTTCCTTATATATAAAAAGAACAAGTCCATTCGTTTGATGATCAAGTTGTTATGTACATATATATATTTATGCATGACTCTTCGAACAGATCTAGTATATATAGTTATATAGTCATGATGTACGTTAAAGAATTGAAATTAAACAAATAAAGATAGTTGCATGTGTACGTGACAAAAGCAGGATAATATATATAATTTCACTCTGCTAAGTAGTAATTCCAAAACTAGAGAGAGAACAATGAAACTAGTGATTATTCTCTCTATAGCTATAGCTATCTGTCTAGCAATAATTTGTGTGGAAACAACTCCAACTTTTACTAATGAAACTTTGGGGAATAGAAGTGATAATAATTATGAGTTAGATGAAAGAGTAACAATTATAAACATGACATGTTATGATGAATGTATGGAAGATTGCTTCAATAAATATAGATGTGGACCTATTAATTATCTTCGCAATTGTGCTGAAATTTGTGTTGCAATTTGCTCTAATGAACGCGATATTCCTCCTTGGTTGCTCGAGGCAGAGAACGATTAATTATAGTTCAACTCTTCACTAATTCTCTCAATCAATTGCTCCAACCTACGTCCATTCATCTGGTAATTAAGAATATTAATTATTTATTATTGTTATTATCACTTTAATTAATTTGTTTCTTTTAATTGCTACGTACAAGTATTTAATCTTATTTTCTTATATGACTAGTTTTTTTTGTTTTTGGGCTATGTAAGGGTTTAGTTCTTGCATGAAAGAATGAATTCTCTATCAAACGAATTGTCGATTGATTGTCACAGTATAACGAAACTGCATAATCTATTGATTGTTGTACATTATTCATTAGCTGTATCAACCATGTATCTCTTGAGCTGCCATTGTCGCTGCTCGATACTCAACTTCAATGATTGATAATGATACTATTGGCTATCTCTTACTACACCAATAAATTGTTCTAGAACCAAGCTTAAACACATACCCAGTTGTTGATCTTCTGCATAGTTAGCATCATAGTAACCAACTAACTTGTCGTCTCCACTTTTCTTATATAAAAGACCATAGTCAATTGTACTATTCACATATCTCAATATTAGTCGAACTACTTCCAAATAAGGCTTCTTTGGATTTTTCATGTACCGACTCATTACACTAACTACATGAGAAATGTTAGGTCGAGTTAAGGTTAAGTATATCAGACTACCTACCAATTTTTAAAACATTGTCACATCTTACAAATCTTTCCTTCATGTGCACACAATTTGGCATTTGGTTCCATCGGCGTCGAAATCAGTTTGCATTCAAGAATTCCGAACTTCTTCAACAAATTTTTGGAATATTTTTATTGACAAAGAAATATTCCTTCTTGTGTGCGGTCAACCTTTAGACAAAGGAAGTGCTTGAGTTGCTCAAGTTCCTTCATCTGGAAATATATTGATAAATTCTCCTTTATTCAAAGAATTTCTACCTTATCATCACCAGTTATGATTAAATCATCTATGTACACTAGCACGATAACTAGCTTTCCTTCATTGGCTTTGACAAACAAGTTGGAATCTATAGGTGTTACTGAATAACCACTTTGTGTTAAAAATTCAACAATCTTACCATACCATGCTCTCGGTGCTTGTTTCAATCCGTAAAGTACTTTTCGTAACTTACACATATATTTAGGATGATTTTGGCTATGAAAACCCATTGGTTGGATCATGTAGATCTCTCGATCCAACTCTCCATGAAGAAAAAAATTCTTCACATCCATCTGCCAAAAATTCTAGTCTTTGTTGGCTGCAAGTGCAAGTAAGACTCATACAATTATAAGTTTTTCCACTGGACTAAATGCTTCATCATAGTCTAGTCCATACTGTTAAGAGAAATCACGAGCTACCAATCGTGCCTTATATCTCTCAATCAATCCATCTGGACGATGCTTTATCTTGTAAACCCATTTACAGGATATGGGTTTCACATCTCCTGGTTTTCGCATCAGATCCCAAGTTTGATTTTGCTGAAGTGCATTGATCTATTCTTTCATAGCTGCCATCCACTTAGATCTTTGCGATGCTTCTTCGAACGTCTCAGGTTCTATTTCTTCTTTAATTATGGCTGCATTGGCATATTTGGGATTTGGCCTTCATGTTCTTCTTAACCTACGGAGTTGAGATTGTGGAGTTAATTCTTCCATCCTACCTTCTTCATTTAGTTGTTAATATATGCCAGTTTTCTAAGGATTCTGAGTTATTCTTTGTTCTGTATCATCATCATTTGAATCTCTAAATTCATATAAACTTGGTTAGAGTTGAATAGTATGCTTCCTCATCTTTTGTTGTAGCTTCCACCTCTTTCTCTAGCTGTCATTGATGAGTAGAATCGGGATCGCCAAATACTTTGATAAGCGAAAACCGGCATCGCCGATCCTGCCAATACTTTGGTTTTATATTTATAAAACTCTCGCAAGCGCACGAATCATTTCGTAGAAAATGATAAGTATACTCCCAAGGTCGATCTAAGGAAGGAATGTATGTGATTTTTAATTTATTATTCAAACTTTTAAAAACGAAATTAAATCCTAAACATCCTGTCACGATATTTTGGGTTTTGTGTTTTTAATCTAATAACATAAAAATAAACATAGATTCAATAAACATTCATGCAAATTTTATCTTTTATAATGGTGGAGTATTTATGGATATAATAACTAAGTTAATTATGCTTGCTCGTATTATTTAGGTTATTAAAGATATGAATTGATATTTATTGATTCTCCCTTTTTTGTATGAATACCACCTTTGGTGGGGTTAGATATTCTTTGTTAACTAAACAAATCAATTAACACCTATGGGTGGGGTTGATAACTAATTTGGTTAATTAAATTAATTCCTTGTTCTAAGAGATTGAAAATGAACCATTCAAATGCCACCTTTGGTGGGGTTAGACAGTTTAAACTTTATTCAAGGTGTCCAAATTAAACCTAAGAATTTAGTTATCAAGTACTAACTTTCAAGTTTTAAAACCACTTCTTGAAAACATGTTGTCAATATATTTTGAGATAATAATTCTTATAAAAACTTTTGAAATAGAGCTTCACTCTAACTAGAGGCGATTGTACCAACAAATAAAAGAGCACTACTCTAAATTAGACCGGATAACTAAACCTTAAAATCTAATTTTCAGATTTAAGTTTGTAATGAAAAATAATATATTTCTCTCTAACATTCTTAATATAAAATCATGAATAAAAATAAAATCAATTCATTTTAGAGATTTTTACCTATTTAATATTTCGCAAGCATAACAACGTTATTATTATATCATGTTTACAAACAGCTAGCACAATTAAATTTAATCACAGACAAATTAAATATAACATGTAAGAATAAAGCATAAAAAATAACTGCAAAGAAAATAAAATCCTTACAGTACTTTGATGCCATTTCTATTGCTAGAAAACCTCCAAACGGAATTTGCACTCCCATTTATTGAATCAAAAAGCTAATAAATTACAAACAAACATAACTAGTTCTTCCCAAAAAGGGAAGAACTCTAAAACTAAGAGAAACTAGCTAAAACATAAGAAAAACTAAAAAAAACTAAAAACAAAGAAATAGAGAGAAAGAAAGAAAAGAGAAGTGTGTTTTGAGGTGTGTTTTTGAAGTGAAGGAAATGGGGGTATTTATAGGTGAGGATGGAGAAAAAAAATGAGTAAAAATGTAAAAAAACGTGTAATGGAAATGCTGAGGTCATCAATGACGTCAGCATGACGTCATGAAGCGGTACCGCACGTGGAAAATGGGGCAGCGTTGGGCGCGAGAGGGCTCTTGGGCGCTGTCGCGCGGATGAAACGATACCAGCGCTGATTGATTGTGCGCGGATGAACGATAACCTTGTGCGCCTTGTGAAACGATAACGCGCGGCTTCAGCGCGGATAAGCGGCCTTGTGGGATCCTCCGGTAGCGATTTTCTCCTTTTTGACATTTTTGACCTTTTCGACCCATTTTGTCCAATTTTTCCATGTTTGTTGACATTTTCCCACTTATTTATTAGTATATTTGTTATGTATTGCTTCAAGTATTCCTCTTTGTGTCTTTAAATTGCGTTTTTAAGGCAAAATTCCTGAAAAACAATAAAAATACCCGTGATTCCGAAAAAGACAAATTTATATAAATATATGATAAAACATATAAATATATATATTTTTAATCAATTAATGTACATAAAATCATGGTTATTTTAGTGCTTTTTGAGCACTCATCAGTCGTATCTCACAAAGATACATCTAATAGCTTTATTGTCAAACTTGCTTCATAAATGATCATAAACAAATACATAACATACACAGCCAAATACTTAAAAGTAGCTAACTGTAGGTTTCATGTTCTATAGTTTCTCAAAGGGTGAAACAAATCCTAACCTTTGTTGAGGAAGCCTGTTGATCACAAAAGTTGCAATCCTCATAATTTCAACCCAAAAATCTCCCAGGTACATTCTTTTCATGTAGCATACTTCGAATTTTTTTTACAACATGTCAGTTCTTTCTCTTCGCTACACCATTTTGTTGTGGCATGTTGACACAAGTGTATTGATGACGTATTCAACAATTCCTTAGGTATTGAGAAAACTCGCTTGAGCTATATTCTCTATCGTTGTTAGTACGCAAGCAACATATATTCTTTCCTATTTCTCCTTCAATTGACTCTCTAAACTCTTTAAACTTTGAAAATGTGTCAGATTTCTCTTTTATAAAGAAAACCCACACATACCTTGAGAAGTCATCAATGAATGTCACCATGTACCGTATACTGCCAATTGATGGTTTCTTAATAGGCCCGAATACATTAGAGTGAACTAACTCCAATGGTTCTTTTTCTTTAAACTTCGATTCCTCATATGAAAATTGGTGAGCTTTACCATACTGGCATCCTACACAGATTATGTCTGCTCGTACATCTAGTTGATGAAGCTCTTTAAGCATTGACTTCTTTACCATCACACTTAGCTTGGAATAGATAATGTGACCTAACTGCATATGCTATAGATATGATATCTCATTTATTCTTGTCCTGTGTACATATGCAGACTTTGCTGACATCACATAGACTATTTCCAATCGTTGCCCATCTATTGTCGGTGTTTCTGAGATTTTGAAATCACGATACACCTTTACGTCTTAGGGACCAAACAAGACATAGTGGCCTGATGATGTCAATTGAGCCACAGATAACAAGTTTTTCTTCATTCCTAGGACATGATAAACATCTTGAAGTGGTACCTGGTTAATATTATATTGAGGTATAACTATCGTCTTACCGATATGGCCTATCGGTAACCTTGAGTTGTCAACTGTCACCACTACATGACCTCCCTTGTACTCAGTCATGCTTTCCAACTTCTTTTTATCACCCATCATATGATTTGAGTATCCCGAATCTACGATCCAGTTATTATTGTAGTCAATCTATTTTGATGTAGTCACCATAAGAGATAATTATTTTTCCTTTGTAGCGAATAATTCTTCGGCATCCCAACCATCTTCGTTATGCTGCTTAGAACTAGAAGTAGCTGTATTACTTTCAACAGACTTGTTTTTACTCCAACAATCTTTTGCCATATGACCTATCTTCCCACATTGTAACATTCACCATCAAATTTTCTACTGTTACTATGATTCTTCCAAACTCCCCCTAGACCAAAGCCTCCATTTTCTTGAGAATTTTTTCCTTTGTTGTCATCATTTTTATATCCACTACCATTGTACTTCTTGAAAGTGCCTCTGCTTTTTCTGGTGTAGGGAACTCCTTCCTTACCATTCAGCGAGACTCCTCCCATTTTCTTAGCCATGGCGTCTTGACCAGCCAGTAAATTCTCAAACTCAATAAGAGATGTTTGTGTCGGCCATCCTTGTATAGAGGTAACAAACCCTCGATATTCAAGTCTCAAATCGTAGATAATTATTCTCTTTATTCTGGTTTCCCCAATAGGATCTTTCGGATCTAACTCTAAAATTTCGTGACATAACAATTTCACCTTATGAAAGTACTAGGAAATCGCCATGTCACGTTGCACCATCAATAGAAACTCATTCTTGAGAAGTTACAATCTTATATCATTCTTCTTTGAAAAGAGTGTAACAAGAGTATCTTATACTTCCTTTGGTGTTTTGGAATCCCGAATGTGCTCCAACATTTCTTCTTCAATTGTGTTCTTGAAAGCAAACATCACTTTGCCTACTTTAATTTTCCGCTTTTGCAAGATGCTGTTTGCATCTTCTGTTTCTAGTTGTGTAACTTCGTTACCACCAACAACCTCCCACAGGTCTTGACCTTGTAGGTAAGACTCCATATATGTTACCCATGTGTTATAGTTTTTGTTGTTGAGCTTATTGATTCCTCCAACTACTTGAAGGTCACCTATTGTGTCGGCAAGACTTCGACTATACCAAACAAGCTTAACTAAAAAACTTGTAGAGTACAAAACTTCTCATAACTATAGATAGCTCCACTAAGAACGATCATTAACCGTCCCACTCTGATACCAATTGTTGAGTAAAATTTAGAATAACTCTAAATTTACTAATATTGAATCCAAACAAGTAAATAAACTACTTGTATTATACCCATAATAAAATACATTATAACACCTTTCAAAGTCAACTCACAAATTAAAGAGAAATATAAACACTCAAAAAGAAAGGTCTCAAATCACACTCAAAAAGAAAGCTCTCGAATCACACTCAAACTAAGAATACAAACACTTATTTTTTTTATGAGATGATTAAACCAAATGTAAGTAGACTATTTATAGTCATCACCATGGAATCTACACTACACAAATAAATAATTTTAGTCACACAAATATAAAACTAAGAAATAATTCTAGCCACACAAATATTATCACATTCTACACACTTCTTTTTTCTATATTCTTCAACCACTCCATTTATTTTTCTACATCTTTTAACCAATCTATTTATTTTTTCACATCCTTCAACTACTCTATTTATTGAGTTGATGTTGATTTTCAATAACTCTCTTCAACCACTTTATTTATTGAGTTGGTGTTAATTTTCAACAATTTATGTTCACAATATACGGTTACATTTTCCTAAAGGTTTAATACATAAGATGTACCATAATTTTCTCTTATCTAAAACTTGTTTACAAAGTATCTTTACTCAACTTATTTTATTTTATTTTCCCCCTCTTAGACAGTAATAACTTTCGATTGCAGGCATGGCTATTACTTTTTAAGAGGCACACCTTAATTGTTAAATTATATTTGTGCTTTTTCTTGGTTCCTTTGAATTCGTAGGTTGTTATTTCAAAGTTTTGTAACTTCAGGATGTTAAAATTATGTATAGATTAGATTCTATGCTAGGCCGATTGAGGTCCTTTTTAAAAAAAATTTAAAGTCTCTTTATTATTTACTTAAATGTTTTCATAATATTTCATCTTATTCCCTTTAGCTTTAACAAGTTTAATTATTTCAGCTTAGAATATCGATATTTTATATGTTTAGTAAGAAGTTATATATCCTGGCTAGTAATGTAAGTTAGAAAGGTTCCAGTCGATTTTAGCATAAATATAAATTTTGATAAAAACATAGATGATGTAAAATAGATAGAGAAAGTTTAAGGATTTGATGGATAGCAGTTTGGGACGATAGAAACAATTGGGGATAAGTTGATATTTCAATTTGCAATTCTCTAAAATAAATACAATGCTAAGTCCTATAAATAGATTAAAATAAAAAACTAGTTAAATATAAAAATAACTAATAATAATTTTAAATAATAATATAAATAATCAAATGATAAATGTAAATTCAAATATTAAATAAATAAACTAAATAATTTAATAACCATTAAATTTTAATTAGGTATTGTTGGATTTGTATCGATTCTTGCCGATTAGAAAAAAACTTGACTCCTGAAGACTTAAAACTATAGAACAATACTTTGAATTTAAGAAATGACAGTGATCTCTTCTTTGAATTCCTAATGACTAAATGAATAATAATGAGATAAAACAAACCAATGTTAGAATAACTTAACAAGAGCCATGAGTTACCGACAACCATTAGTAATACAAGATAAAAACACTATCAATACTTAGTAATTCTATAACATAAGGAAAAATATTATTGGATATTAGCTCTTAATTCAAGGAATAAAACAAGGAGCTTAATTCAAGGAGCAAAACAAGGAGCTTAATTCAAGGAATAAAACAAGGAATCCTTAATTTAAGGAGTAAAACAAGGAATCCTTAATTCAAGGAGTAAATCAAGAGATGCTTAATTCAAAGAGTAATTGAAGGAGTAAAATTTCCTTATAAATAGCTATACAATTGTAATGAAAACATGAAGAAAATAATAAGAGCTCTTTTGTGTAGAGTTATTTCTTGTTTTTTCAACAAATATCATATGTAAAAATGTTACCAAAGTAACATTTCTACGGCTTTGAATTTCAACATGGGTCTATAACTTAAAAATGTGTCTATCGTGGTCTTTGTTAAGTAGTTGTCATCTCTTTTCGTACGTTGGGACTCAACTTATTCCTTTACTTGCATCATTTTGGCTAGTGTTTTATGAAAAAAAGGGACCAATTTCTACCTTAACTTCCACAATTTTTCCCAGATTATTCTACTAGTTATTGTGCTTTAGCCAAAACTTGCATCTCAATATCATATAGTTGAGAATTATAGAAAATATTGTCCTTCAGTGTAACTTTGTTCCAAAGTTCAAACTTGCTGGTAATAAGGATTTGCATCATTATTTGCTTAGTTATTGGTGAAGTCTATTTCTGGTAAGTCATGTTATATGGACACGTAGACCTACAAAATACTAAAAAATCACGTCAAGAGTGAGACATTGATGGGTATCGTTAATGTTTCAATACTTAAGTTAATTTTTAATAAAAAAACTAAGATTAGAGGAAATTTGAGAGAGTTTAAGTGGTGAGTTTAGGAGTTTAAGCATTAGTTTATACATACTTTTTTTTATAATGATCTATTTAAAGGTTTTGACGAATAATATAATCGCAAATAATTAATATTAATTAATTAATATTTAATTATTTAAAATATTAATGACCTTAAATAAATATGAATTGAATCATTAATATTTATTTTAAATTAAATAATAAAATATATACTTAATTGTATCCATTTAAATTTTAAAAATGGACTTGAACCAATCAAACGATACCGCACATGATTTTCCTATCCGGTAGCTATTATTATAGTTGTGATACTTATCATCATAGGAAGGATATGAATGTAGTTCTTAACCCAAAAAATAAAAAAAAGGTATACGAAGATTGGTATCAATAAAGATAGGCAATGATGTTGGATCATATTTAAAGATACGACAAAAATACATTACCAAAATACATGGAAAAAATTGTATGCATAATTAGAGTGAGCCAAAAAAAAAAAAATCGAGAGGGGAGGTTTTTTTATCCAATAATTTTTTATTTTATTTTTCTTAATAGGATCTTTTTTTAATAATAAGTAAATAATATTTTTTTATTTTAAAAATAAAATCCGATTGCTTTTGCCAAATTGATATAGAATAGATAAAGAAATAGGTGAGAATTTAATATTTCAATTTATAATTTAAGTTTTTGAAATAATTACAATACCAGATCTTATTTATATGATTAAAATAAAAAAAAATAGATGAACATAGGTATGTATGGCTAACATACTTAATTAAGATATTCTCATCCACGTGTATAATAAACTCTGTACATATATAATCAACTTTTCTCTTTATATTGACTTGGTAAAGTTTTCCTATTATTGTATTTACTTATATATAATTTCTTTTATTCACATAAATATTTTTGAGGTTATTTCAATTTCTTATGATTTTTGTTATAAATATACGGTTGCATTTTTCTAAATGTGTTATAGAGACGTAAGATAATTTTTCTCTTACCTAAAACTTCTACATTCATTATGTATCTTTACTCATCCGATTTTATTTTATTTCCCCCTTCTAAGGGAGTGATAACTTTTGATTGCAGGCATGGCTATTACTTTTGCAAGAGGCACACCTTAGTTGTTAAATTATACTAGTAGTTTTCCTCCTTTCTTATGAATTTGTAGGATTTTATTTCATTGTGACTTAATGATGGTAAAGGCCAATCTTTTTTGAATTTAAAAGTTTGAATGTATTAATCGTGAGTTGTGGAAATTGAGATTTAGAAATAAAAAAAATTTATGTAAAACTCTTCTCAAAATTATATTTGAGAGATGAATTGTATTAGATATATAATATACAAAAAACATGCCCAGGTTCAATGAACCTGGGAGTTAGTAACAAATTAACAAATTAATCTTCTTACAACTTATTGTTAAGTGTGAACACTTTCATCCCCCCTTAAGTGAAAGGGTCTGGGAGTTAGACAGAGTTTGGACTTCAAAATGAGAAACCTTGAGCTTGGTAAGTGCTTAGTTAACAGATATGTTGTTTGATCTTTACTAACAATATAATGAAGTTGAAGACTCTTTTTAAGGACTAGATCACGAATGAAATGAAGATCAATGGCTATGTGTTTTGTTCTGGTATGAAATATGGGGTTGGTTGCCATATAACTTGAGCTGACATTATCATACCACAACAAAGGAACTTGCTGAATAGGCACACATAATTATTTGAGGATGTAAAGGGTCCAAACAATTTCTGAAGTTACAATTGCCATTCCTCGATATTCTGATTCTGCACTACTTCGAGAAACGACCTTTTGTTTTGTGGCCGACCAGGAAACAAGATTTGGACCTAGATATAAACAATAGCCACTAGAGCTCCTTCCATCATCTGTGCTAGTGCCCTAGTCTGCATCAGTAAAGGCCTGTATATCAAGGTTTTTGTGATATTCGTAGCTTCAAGCCATCTTGCATAGTTCCTTTTAGGTACCTCAAGATTCTTTTTACTGCAAACCAATGGGTTGTTGTTGGCTAATGCATAAACTGACAAGCTCTATTTACAGCAAAAGAAATATCTGGTCTTGTAAGAGTAACATATTGCAAAGCACCTACTACACTTATGTATTGTGTCTGATCTTCAAACAACTCACCATCATACTTTGATAGAATCTTTCCAATAACGCCAGGTGTTTTGGCTAGCTTACATTCTAACATATCTGTTCTGGCAAGTAAGTCTGTAACATACTTGCCTTGACACAAATGAATGGAATATTCATCATATGAAACTTCAATGCCTAGAAAATAAGAGAGTTTGCCCAGATCTCTCAAAGCAAATGTGGTATGTAACTTGTCTATAAGTCTTCGAATCTGATCTGGTGAACTTCCAGTAATAAGAATATCATCAACATAAACTAAGACAATTAATGTTGAAGTTTTATCAAAATAGAGAAACATAGAGCTGTCAGATCTTGAGCACCTAAAACCCCAGAATTGAAGAGCATGACTTAATTTAGTAAACCAAGCTCTTGGTGCTTGTTTAAGGCCGTAAAGAGCTTTCCTATAGTCTGCAAACTTTATCAGGGAGCTTGTTATTTATAAAACCTGGTGGCTGAGACCTAAAAACCTCCTCTTCAAGTTCTCCATTGAGGAATGCATTTTAAACATCAAGATGCCTTATATTCCATTCTGAAGATAGGGAAATCGTTAGAACAATTCGTATGGTTGCAGGCTTTACAACATGACTAAAATTCTCATAATAGTCCAATCCATATGTTTGGATATACCCCTATGGATCCATCTGGTTTATATTTGAGTTTGAAAACCCATTTGCAACCAATTACATTTGCATTAGTAGGGATATCCATTAGATCCCATATTTTTGTTTTCTACATAGCATCATATTCTTTATTCATTACTTCAATCCAATTGGGATCCTTCAAAGCTTGTTTATAAGTTCTTGGCTCTGTCTCTTTATGTGCTAAGAAGACTTTCTTCTTGAAAATTCCATGTTAAGACCTTGTAACCATTCTTCTTTCTGTTTGAGCAGGTTCATGTAAATCAGAAGCAGTAACATGTGGTGAAGTATTGATTGGTGAGTAATAGGAACATTTATAAGAGCAGGAGTGAAAGATTCTTGTGCAGTAGAAGGTGACTTTGTATAGTCTTGTGCCATGGGGAATATATTCTCATTAAACACAACGTGCCTAGTGACATAAATTCTTCCAGAATTGGAATCTAAACAAAGATACCCCTTGTGATTTTAGCTATACCCAATAAACAAGCATTTTTGAGATCTGTATTGCAGTTTGTGAGAATTATAGGGTCGAAGAAAGGGATAACACAAACATCCAAACACTTTCATCATATTATAATCAGGAGCTTTATGAAAAAGTATAGAGTAAGGGGATTCAAACTCCAGTAGTTTTGATGGAATTCTATTGATCAGATACACAACAGCTTGGAAGGCATAAACCCAGTATTTTTGAGGCATAGAGGCATGTGCTAGAAGGGCAAGACCAGTTTCTACAACATGACGATGCTTCATTTCTATCCTACCATTTTAAGCAGAAGTGTAGGGATAAGAAAAGCGATGAGAGATACCACATGAACTTAAGAATGATGCAAAAACTTCAAATTCACCTCTATTATCAGATTGTAAGCATTTGATCTTCATGCTAAACTGATTTTCAACAAGTCTTTTAAACTGAATGAACCTGTTGAGAGCTTGATCCTTCGTTTGTAATGAAAATAGCCAAGTAAACCTATTGTAATCATCTACAAAGAGAATAAAATATCTTGCACCAGAAGTAGAAATCATAGGAGTAGGTCCCCAAATATCGGTGTGAACTAATTCTAAAGGTTAAGAAGCTCTAGAAGTAGAAAATTTGAAAGGAAGTCTGTGACTCTTTGCAAACTGACAAGATGAACAAATTTACCCTTTATTTAAGGTAGCAGAAACATTACATTGTCACATTATTCTCTGAATAATTTCAAAAGAAGCATGTCCAACACGACTATGCCATAGATCACTGTCATTAACAAATGAAAAAGCAGCAAGATTATTATTATTACAAGTAAACAAAGGATTAGAAACCTCTTTGTCAGAAGCTGTTGGAAACTTATAGATTCCATTCTCAAGGTTGCCTTGAGTTAGAACCTTCTTCGTAAACTGATCCTTCACAAAGAAAGAATTGGAATGAAACTTAACAAATGAATTGTTATCAGAAAAGAGCTTGTCTACACTTATTAGATTGGCAGATAGAGAAGGAACATGAAGCACTTTCTTAAGAGAGAACACATGAGATGTAGAAGGAAGAAAGACAAATCCAACACTGGAGATAGAGATTTTCTTACCACTACCAACAGTAACACGATCTTGTCCAGTGTAAGGTATAGTGGTAGACATGTTTCCAGAGTTCTGTGTCATATGGTGAGTAGCTCTAGAATCAAGGAACCATGCATCATCACTGACTGTATTTGGAAATGCTACCATAGCAGAGATCTGACTTTGATTAGAATTCTAATTTTTTGAGTTAGAGGCTTGGAAGGATATGTCAAATCCGTGGTAACAATTATGGACAGTATGTCCAAATTTTCCACAAAGTTGACATTGAGGTTTGTTGTTGTTGTTGCCTATTCCTCCTTAATTGTTCCTTCCACCACGACCATGTCCTCAAGTGTAGTAATGGTTGTGATTCTACCCTGAATTCTGATTTTGAGACCTTTGGAAGTCTTGATTATTCTTAGGATAAGGCTTGTTTCCAGCATACTTGTTTTTCACAAAATTAGCTACTATATTAGATCCTTCTTCAATAGAATTCTGCTACTCAAGACGATGCTCAAAAGACATGAGCATACTATGAACTGCCTCTAAAGAGATCTTATCATCTCTGACATTGATCGATGTAACAAATGCATTGTAGTCAACACCAAGACCACTAAGGAGATTCATAACTTGATCCTGTTCAGAGACAAGTTCTCCTATTGTAGCCAAATTGTCATACACACCTTTGAGTTTCATGATATAATCAATCATTGACATAGAATTCTTCTTCGTTGTTTGCAATTGCAGTCTCAATTTCATAATTCTACCTCTAGAGAAGGAAGAGAAGATCTGCTCAAGAGCGACCCAAGCTGAGTGAGAGGTAGTGTGGCCAATAATCTTAGCCATAATTTCTGGGGTGAGAGAAGAGTAAATCCAACTCAAGATCATTCGATCTTGTCTTCACCATAAAACAAACTCTGGATTGAGATTTCCTATAGTAGCAACAACTGTTGGTGGACAGATCGAGATTCCTTCGATGAAATCCTCAAATCCATTGGCAAAAATCACATTATCCATCTTAGATCGCCAAAGAACATAGTTCATTCGAAATTATCAGGCTGTTTTCTTCTTGAAGATAATTCATTTGAAAAATATTTTCAAAATATGAATTGTATATAAATCTCTTATTTTTTTAGAGAATCAAGAATTATCTAATTTGAATCTTTATATAAAAATATATAATAGAAATAGTAATAGGCGTTCAAATACCATATATTTTGGATTTCATTTTATTTTGGGGCTTGAAATAATCAGATTTAGATATTCTTTGTGAAATATGAAATTAAAGATAAATATTTTATCTTTACATATAAACTTAAATAATATCATTTAGATATTAGAATAAAACATTATGATTACAACTCAATAATTTATTTATGAAATCTCGAGAAGATATATTGCTAAATTCAAATTTTGATTTCTTTGATATTCTTTTTTATTCATCCTACAAGTATAAAACGATCATAATTTATATAAATCAATATATTGAATTAAAATTAATTATTAGTTTTAAACTCTTTGAATCATAAATATAAATTAATTTTCATGTTTTAGATATGTATTTTTATGTTATTATCACAATACTCAACCATCTTATTCCTAGTCTAGAGCAATTGATGCACAAATAAGAAAACAAAAACATGATGATTAGTTCAAATAAAAATTTAGAATAATCACTGAAGTGTTTCAAACAAAAAGTTAGTTCAAGATCACAATTGCTATATAGAAATTATAACTTCCAAAATTTTGTATGTGTGCGTATTAAGCCAAAGCCTTCTTACCACACACTACAACATATACAGACTTGAGAATTTATCAATATAAAAGCCTCAATTCCATATCTTAAGATATTAATGATTTTTAAGGGGTTAGAGATTTCACTCATGGTGTTAGAAAACAAAGAAGCATTCATGAGATACATATTGTCTTAGGACAAACAAACAAAGAAACACATATTGATAAATTGACAGCTTAAAATTCAACTTTCCTTATCACAAATTAGTTTTAAGATTTCAATTAGTTTATATGAAAACACAATATAAATAGAGTTTGATGGGAAAATTGCTTCCTAGAGAATAAGAATTATTCAAGAATAATGCTTCTCTTCCCTTTTTTTATTACAAAAATAATACATGAATAGTGCAAAGAAAAGATCGAACATAATTCCTTTAGTATTTTTTCACAAAAATATTATCTCATTTTTTTAAATAATATCATCTTCTAGCTTTTTAACCAATTCATTCCATAAACCAAGAAATAATATTCTAAATATTAACTAGCCAATTCAAAAAATCAATGAAAACTCATAAGTTGTCTTCTCAGTTCTCTCCACTTACTCACAAAAGATGTGTATGATCATATAAAAATATATATTTAGACATGAAAATTCTATTTTCTATATACATTAAGCATTCTTCTGACCACAAAGCTTACTAATGTGTATAAAATATTTTTGAACTTATTATTTAGTAATTAAAATAGAAAAAGTGACTCAAACCAATAATTTTGAAGTCAATACCTAAACAATAGTGTAAATATTTTTATTTGAATATTTCAAATATGTAATGCAAACTTAATTTTGAAAAATTAATAAAATCTAAACATTTCTTTTATTATAACATTCTTTTATTTTAAATAATGGGTATCAATGTGTACCAAAAGTGTGCATAAAAATTATGCATAAAGTGTCACCACTCCCAACCTAAAATCTTATAGTTTCTTCAATGTCTCAAATTAAATATGAAATGAAAGAGCAAAGGATAGAGGTCACCTGAGCGATAAAATTCTACATGAAAATTGTCTCTAAGTGTGTTACCTAGAAATGAGAAACATGATAAATAAAAAAAAAATAACAAACTAAAAATAAATAAAAGAATAGAAAAGAAATAAAACTAATGTATCGAAAAAAATAAAACCTCATCAATTTTGATAGATTGGAGTCATAAGATGAATTTACTCAAAACACATAGAGTAATCTACTCTCTTTATAGAATTTCTCAACCATTGTTTATTAAATTTAAAAATTCTTCCATTAGTTGGATCCAAAATCTCAATTATACATTGGGAAAAACTTTTTTCATCACAAATTCACCGATTCATCTTGGTCTCAGCATTCCAAGGTAGAGATGCAATTAGGAACCATAAATATGGATTTGTTAGCTTGGTTTAAAGTTCTTCCTTAGAATCTACTTATCATGAGCTATTTTAAGTTTACCCTTGTAAATCCTAGAATTATCATATGCATCATTCCTCAATTCTTCTCTATATGATAGTTGTAACTTTCTTTAAAGTTGTGCAGCATTCAAATCAAAGTTAAGGGCTTTAACAGCCTAATAAGCCTTATGCTCTCACTCAAAAGGTAAATGATGATGACTGTATGAAAGGAGTCATTATCACCTTTTTACTTAATATTTATTTTTTTATTCAATAAATAGTATTTTTAGGGCAAAAAATATTAAAATACAATTTTTTTAGTGAAAAGGGGTGAAAATATAATTTTTGGAATTTTTATGGATTTTTTAACGCATCACCAATCAGAAGCTACCACATAGCCTACCACGCAAGCAAATTTGACTGGGCAAGCCACACGGACTCCATGCAAGTTAGGACAATGAATCGTAAATCATCACGTGTGAGGAGGAACATAGTGTATGAAATGTGTCAACAAGGCATTCAATCTAAGTTTGGAGTGCGATCAAACAAAACTGACACGTGTTGTCACACAATCCACCAGGGTGCCACACCATCTACATCTGCAAATCACAATGTGTCGCATGACGCTGACTTAGCATGCTTTGACTCAGACTGATCTCCCCTATCACGTGTCGCGCTCTAATTTGCCCAATAAATTCTATGTTCTAGGTGTCGTGCTTTGATTGGCTAGCGTTGTTAATTTTGCTTGTTTTGATCTCAACCCTTGATTTGAAGTTGATCTAATGGTCTAGATTACACCTTAGCTATATTTAAGCCCCTAATCACCTCATAAACCCTAAGGAGCCATTATTAGCATAATTTTGATCTTTTTTTGGAGTTAAGAAGATTGAAAAATATAAAAAAAATTCAAAAGAAAATACAATTTTGGTGGAGATTCAAGAGAAAATTAATACTAAAATTCAAGAGATTGATTGTATTTTTTCTTCTACTCTTTTCTTTATCAATTTTTATGTCTTTCTTTATGAAAAATATGAGTTTTATGGATAAAATTATGTCTAGATTAATTTATTAATCTAGGGATCTTATGAACCCAATTTTCACCATGTCATGGTCTAATATTTTACTCCAATTATAATTATAATTTAATTATATTATTTAATCTGATTTTTATGCTATTAATTATTTGGCCAACAATTTATCTATAGAGGCAATTAAATAGATTTGAGACAATTATTTAATTTTTTATCTTAATTAAATAACATATATAGTTTCTAGGCATAGATGTATGTTTCATATATATGTGATCCATAATTGATGAACTTAATGAGTAGTATGCAATTTGATTGGCATGAGAGTGTGATTAATTAATTACTATATGGTTTGTAGTTTACTTCATAGAGGAATACATGCTAAGTTAGATTCATTGTTCAATTTTAGTGATTTACATGTTTAAAAAAATGGCTAATCCATTAGAAACAAAGAATAATGAACTAAACTTGAACAACTAGATACTTTTGATAGATAATAAGGATAGAGCTATAAATGAATATACAATACCTACATTGAAAGGGTTGAATCGAAGTGTTACAAGGCCAAATATTCAAGCTAATTAGTTTGAGTTAAAGCCAGTGATGTTTCAAATGCTACAAACAATTGGACAATTCAACATACTACCAACAGAGGATCCTCATCTTCATCTCAAATTATGTATTGAAGTTGTAAATTCATTTAAGTTCAGTGGTGTGACTGAGGAGTCATTTAGGCTTAGATTGTTCCCTTACTCTTTATGAGATTGTGCTTAAGCTTGGCTAAACTATTTTCCACCTAATTCCATTACAACTTTGAATGATTTGGCAGATAAATTCTTGATGAAATACTTCCCACCAACAAATAATGTCAAGCTTAGGAATGACATTACTTCCTACCAAAAATACAAAGGAGAATCTTTATATGAAGCATGGGAAAGATTAAAGGAATTGACAAGGAAGTTTCCTCATTATGGTATTCCTTCTTGGATTCAAATGGAGACTTTTTATAATGGTCTCAATGCTCAAACAATAACTATTGTTGATGCATCTACTAATGGAGCTTTGCTAGCCAAATCTTACAATCAAGCTTATGATTTACTTGAGAAAATGGCTAGCAATAATTATCAATGTCCAATGAATAGAATGACAGCCACAAGAAGAGTACCTGAAATATATGAGGTAAATGATATCATAGCACTTACAACTCAAGTGTCATCTTTGATTAATCTTTTGTGGATGAGCTCATTTGTGTAATAATTGTCCAAATAATCCTGAATCCATATGCTATATGGGTAATGTGAATCGAAATAATAATCCTTACTTAAACACATATAACCTAGGATATGAAGAAAACATCCAAATTTATATTAGAATAACAACAATCAAGGTGGTTATGAATTCAACCATTAATCATTTCCACCACTTGGTTTTCAATAACCACATTAATCATAGGCCCAAGAGAAGAAGCCACCTACAAAGGACAATACAAATTCCTTAATGGGGATGATGAAAGACTTCATCTAATCATTTAGTACAAAAGTGTCAACTCAAGAGGCTTCAATTGGAAATTTGGAGAACAAAATGGGCCAACTTGCTTAGGCTATAAGTCAAAGGCCTCAAGGTAACCTTTCAAGTGACACAATTGAAACCCATGAAGAGAAAGTAAGGACTAGTGAAATTCCATAGCCTTGAGGAGTGGTAAAACTTTAGAATAGGAACATAAGGCAGCAAAGGATGAGGAGAAATAGGAAATTAACAAGGATGGGGAAGAACTAGTGGATAAATAAAGCACTAAAATGGAAATAATTCAGCCACAAAAAACATCCTTTACAAACCCATTATTCATTTCCCTTAAAGAATGCAAAATCAAAAGTTAGATACATAGTTTTCAAAATTTCTTGATGTCTTCAAGAAGCTGCATATAAACATACCATTTGTAGAGGCACTTGAAAAAATGTTGTCTTATGCCAAAATCATGAAGGGTATACTATCAAAGAAAATGAGGCTTAGAGATCATGAAGGGTAGCCTCATCCTTGATAGAAAACTACCACAAACACTAAAAGATCCAGGTAGTTTTGAAATCCCTTACACTATTGGAAACATCCATTTTGGAAATGCATTATGTGATTTGGGTTCTTACATTAACCTCATGTCATTATTAGTCTTCCAAAGATTGGGGATTGGTAAAGCTAAACCCACTTCAGTAATATTGTATATGGCAGTTAGGTCAATTAAAAGACCCTGGGGTGTGGTAGAAGATGTGCTAGTAAAAGTAGACAAATTCATCTTTCTGAAAGACTTCATTATGCTAGACATGAAGAAGAACTGTGATATTCCTATTATACTTGGTCATCTTTTCTTTGCAACCAAAAAAGCACTTATTGATGTACAAAAATGTGAGCTTATAATAAGGGTACAAGATAAGAAAGTGACATTTAATGTGTTTAAAGCAATTAACTTTTCTAATGCTGACATTGGTAATGATTGTTTTTGAATAGATAGTTTGATGAGCTAACTACTGATGTGTTTTATGACATGTGCCCTATTGATGCTTTAAAGTATGTGCTTGTTAATTTTGTGAATACACATACACTAATAAATACCATGACACTCATATAGGCTTACAAATTCATATAGGTAGCTTAACAAAACTTGTCAAATCACCCACACTTATGACTTTAACACTTGATGCTATGAACAAGGACATATACTCACCAGAAAATAACTCAACCTATTTTAATTTTGAAAATATGGAATCAAAGGTTGATATTGAGAAATGTGTGAACTTTTTGGAGGACATGCCTCTCATGTGTGTATCAAATGCATTTATGGAATGTCTTGAAATAAGCTCACAGTTGAAACCATCCATTAAGGAGCCATGCAAATTATAGCTTAAACCTTTACCATCTCATCTTTGTCATACATTTTTGGGTGATAACAAGAAACTTCCAGTCATATTCTCAATTGATCTAAGTATGGAGCTAGTGGAAGCACTACTAAAGGTTATAAGGAAATTCAAAAGAGCTATAGGTTGGTCTATTGTCGACATCAAAGGCATATGCACATCTATATGTATGCACAATATCTTGCTAGAGGATGGGGGTAAACCCACCAGAGATGCACAATGCCACTTAAATCCCATTATGAAATAAGTGGTGAAGAAGTAAATTTCCAAATGGCTAGACATGGATATTATTTACCCAATATCAAATAGTGAATGGGTAAGTCCAGTCCAATGTGTACCAAAGAGAGGAATCATTATGGTGGAAAATGAGTCCAATGAGTTAATACCTACTAGCACTATCACGGGATGGAGAGTATGTATGGATTTTCGTAAAGTTAATGAAGCTACAAGCCTTTCATGGATCAAATTCTTAACCTTATTAGCTGGGCATTCTTTCTTTTAACTTCTAGATGGATACTCTGGTTATAACCAAATTCATGTAGCACCTGAAGACCATGAAAATACCACTTTCACATGTCCTTATGGAACCTTTTCTTTCAGAAGAATATTGTTTGGATTATACAATGCACTTGTAGAATTTCAAAGCTACATGATGGGTATTTTTTCAAACATGGTGGAGAAACATCTAGAAATCTTCATGGATGATTTTTTGGTCTTTGGAAACTCATTTGATGAATGTCTATAGTACCACTCTCTAGTGCTACAAATATGTGAAGAAACAAATTTGGGTTTAAATTGGGAGAAATTTCATTTCATGGTACATGAAGGTATAATCTTGGGCCAAAAAATCTCAACTAATGGTATTGAATTGGATAAAGCTAAGATAGAAGTGATTGAAAAACTACCACCATCTACCATTGTATGAGGAGTAAGGAGTTTTCTTGGGCATGTAGGTTTTTTTCATAGATTCATAAAATATTTTTCCCAAATCTCCAAACCGTTGTGTAATATTTTGGAAAAAGGATATGCCTTTCAAGTTTGATGATAAATGTTTAACAACATTTTAAGTAATTAAAGAGAGACTAGTGTCAGCACCAACTATAGTCACACCATATTTGAGTTGATGTGTGACGCAAGTGATTTTCCTATTGGAGCTGTTATTGGATAGCGAAGAGAAAAAATGTTTTGTGCCATATACTAGGCAAACACAACACTAAATGAGGCTAAAATGAATTATGCTACTTACAGAGAAAGAGCTTCTTGCCACTTGTATATGCTTTTGAGAAATTCAAATCTTATTTGGTTGGCACCAAAGTGACTGTCTACACAAATCATTCTGCAATAAAGTATCTCCTAACAAAGAAGGATGCCAAACCAAGATTGATAAGGGATATCATATGATGTCGGGTCTGTGCATTCAACTTTTGGAATCTTTCCTAAGAACGACAAAGAGAGTTATTATCTTTGAACAAAGTGGGCCAATATTAGCTACACTGTAAAATTTTAATTGTAGTGTTTTCATAGAAAAATAACCACCACATGCTTTAGATTGATAAATTTTCATGACACTATAAATCTCACATTGTGGAATACAAAGTCTCATAATTTGGTCTAGACAATACTAAAACAAATATGGATCATCCCAATACAAATTTCCTACTTCAACCAAGAACTTTTGTTTGTCTTGTGTACTCTAGTTAAATGGAACTTCACCAGAAATCAAGTAATTAATAATATGTGTATATCAAGGTACTTGGCTAATGGTAGACAAATGTTTATCAGAAAATTCATCTTGAATGGGAGGATTATCCTTAGAATCATTAAACTCTAAACGAGATAAAATATCAACTATAACATTTTCAACACCCTTATTAACCATGATGCTTAGATCAAATTCCTCTAAAAGAAGAATCCACCTAATCAAGCAGACTTTAACATCTTTCTTAGTAAAAGGTACATAAGATCTATATGATCAATAAAAACCATAATAGGAAAACCAATCAAGTAAGAAAAAAATTTATCTAAAGCAAAACAACAGTTAGTAGTTCTTTTTCTATTGTATAATAATTCACTTGAGCACTATTCAAAGTTCTACTAGCATAGTAAACAAAAAAAGGCCATCCCTTTGTTGTCCACGGATAGGTCCTACTGTATAATTGCTTGTGTCACACATAATTTCAAAAGGTAGGTTTCAATCAGGTGACTGCATGATAAGAGTGGAAGTGAGTTTGGTAACTAGTGTTTGGAAAGCTTCCTTACACTCTTGAGTCTAGTTGAACTTAACATCTTAGACTAGGAGGTTACATAATGGATAGGATATTTCATAGAAGTTCTATATAAATCTCCTTTAAAAACCAACATGTCTAAGAAAGCAACATTTATCTCTTACTATTTTGTGGGTAGGTAATTTAGATAATAATTTAATTTTTTCTTTTTCTACCTCTACCTCCATTCCATTTTCAGGCACAATGTGGCCCAAAACAATCCTAGAGGACACCACGAAATGAAATTTTTCCCAATTCAAAACAAGCCTTTTTTCTTCACACCTACTTAACATAAGCTTCTAAATTAAGTAGATATAAGTCAAAGGAATCGCCAAAAATAGTCAATTCACCCATAAAAACTTCCATCTATTTTTCAACCATTTAAGAAAATAAATACTATGCATAAAAGACTGGAAGGTAGTAGGTGCATTACATAAATCTAAATGCATTCTACAAAAAGCATAAGTACCATGTAGGAATGTAAATGTAGTTTTTCTTGATCCTCTAAAGATATATCTATTTGATAATAATTGAATTATCCATCAAGAAAGTAATAGAAATGATGGCTAGCTGCATGTTCTAATATTTGATCGATAAAGGACAATGGGAAATGATCTTTTTAAGTGACTAAATTTAATTTTTTAAAGTCAGTGCACATGCACCACCCAGTTACTACTAGTTGGAATAAAAATTTCCTCATCATTATCAACTACAGTCACCCCAAATTTCTTTGAAACTACTTATGCTGGACTCATCCATTTATTGTCCGATATTGGATAATTTATACATAATTCTAGCAATTTTAAGACTTCTTTTCAAACTACTTCTTTCATTGTGGGATTAAGTCTTCTTTGGGGTATTTTTGAGGGGTTAGCTCTTTCCTTTAAATGTATTCTATGGGAATGAATTAATCGAATAATACCTTTTATGTTAACTATAGTCCAACCTAGTGCATTTTTATGTTCTTTTAAGATATTTATTGATATTTCTTCTTGCTCAATACTAATTTTAGAAGATATAATGATAGGAAAAGTGTCATTTTAGCCCAAGAATGCATGTTTTAAACTTTTGGATAGTGGATAAAGTTCAACTTTGGTGTCTTTATGGCTGAGGGTTTCAAATTCTTTCTTTCACTTGGCAACTCCTCAAAGTATGGTTGCCAATATTTTGATTTCTTATCCTGCTTATGATTAGAAACTAAAGAAATATTAAATGTATCAGGAAATAATAATGATTCAGATTTATGATTAAGGGGGAGATACTCTAAGAATTCAAACTCATTATGTATGTTTATTTCCTTCTCAATAAGTATGTCTATCATATAGTTCTGATAGCACTCATCCTCATCTAGAGTCATACATGTCCCCAAAAGATAGCTTCATAAGACCATTCCTATAGTTGATAAGTGCATTTATTGTAGCAAGGAGAGTTTTTCCTAGGATGAGTGGGATATTTGACTCCATATCAACCACTGATTGAGTATCCAAAACTATAAAGTCAATATGATAGTAGAATTTATTGATTTGGATAAAAAAATCTTCAAGTATCCCTTTTGGCCTTTGCATAAAATGGCAAACCAATTGTAGTACCACAGATGTGAGTTTGATCTCTCCAAGTCCAAGTTGCAAGAATACAGAATAAGGCATCAAATTGACACTTGCACCTAGATTTAAAAGGGCTTGACCAAATTCATACGCCCCAATCTAGCAGAAAATTATGGGACAACCATGATCTTTATACTTTGATGGTGTCTTCTAAGCTATCACTGCACTAACTTTCTTTGTTAGAAATGCACTCTTCTTGACGTGGTGTATAGATTGTTGATTACTTTAACATGAGTGGGTATCTATTTAATCACATGTAACAAGGGAAGATTAATCTTAACTTGTTTCAAGTGCTCAAGGATATCACCTTGGCTATCTATATTTTTCCCTCCAAATTTTAGGGCTTGAGGAAAGGGTACTTCAATTGGAATCTTCTTCACTGCTTCCTTTGAAGGGAAATCTTTAGCATTAATCGTAGTGGTAATGGTTCTTATGTTAGTTTATGGAGTTGGTATAAATGAGTCCTCTAGAAATTTACCACTATGAGTTGAAATGACATTGACCTTGTTGACATTTTGTACATTGGTAGTAGAAATTTATGTCATATGTTGGCCTTTTAGGTTAGGTTGAGGTTAAGAGAGGAACTTTCTTTGCTCTTATATTGTTAGAGCTTTAGTCAACTCGGTGATATGGCTTTTGATCTCTTCATTCTCCTCTACTATTTGTGTTAGTGCAACCTCAAACTTCTGGTTAGTATTACCTTGTGCCTCCATAAATGACTATAATGATTCCTCTAAAAGATTCTTATTCAATCATACATCATATTAAGGTGTTAGGTAATTTATTTGTGGCTCAATGTTTTTGTTTTCATTGGACTATATGGGTTGGTCAAACTTCCAATTAAAATTTGGATGATTTCTCCAACCAGGATTGTATGATTTTGAGTAAGGTGATTAAGGTTTTATAAAATTCCCTACGACTTTACATCGTTCTTCATAAATTCCTTTCCTCTCATTGTAGGTTGCGCAATTTTGAGTTAAGTGTTCTACTACCTCACAAATAAAGCATGTACCCAGAGTTTCTACCATTGCAACCATATGAGTAGTTCTACTATCTTTTGTTTTTATGGGCTTTAATTCCTTAGTCAAAACTACTAGTTGGGCTTTAGGGTTGTCTTTTTCTTAAATGGTGATTCCAGTTGATCGTGACCTATTGGTGCTATCAGTGGAAATAGGTCCTATCCATGTATGGGCTTTCTCAACTAACTCATTTAGGTAGTCTATGGTTTCATTAGGGTCTTGTTAGAGAAATTCACGGTTACACATCGTTTTTATAAATTGGTGTTTCCTAATTGTGAGTCCATCATAGAAGTAGCTAACTAAGCACCAATTTGTGTACCCATGGTGTAAGCACTTGTTTTGAAACTCTTTGAACCTTTCCTAGGCTTGATACAATCTTTCACTACCCTTTTGGAAAAAGGTTAAGATTTGTCTTTTAAGGTTATTGGTCTTATGGTAGGGGAAGTATTTATTAAAGAAGGATTGACTTATTTTCTCCTATGTACCTATGAATCTTGGTTTCAAAAAGTATAACCAATGGTTTGATTTGTCTTTTAAGAAGAAAGGGAAAAAATTCAACCTAACATAGTCTATAACAATTTGTTGGCTATGAAAGGTGGCCACTATCTCTTTAAATTCTTTAATATATAGATATTGATTCTCACTATCTAACCCATGAAAAATGGGTAAGAGTTGCATTATTTCAAGCTTGAAATACATTTGTGATGTGTTGGAGGGAAACATTATGTATAATGGTGTGATTGTACGGGTAGAGTTCTAGGTTATCCTCGTGGTAACTTATATTTTCAGAGCTAGAAGACAAGTTAGAAGAAGGAGATGGAATTAAAAATAATTCTAATTCTATTCTTTTTCAAAATATACCTCTTTCATCTCTAAATTGATTCATACACCTTAACACCCTATTTAAAATTTTATTATTATTATTTTTTTATTTTTTTGTGTTTTTAACCTTTATTTAATTTTTATTTGACAACTACATCTAACACATAAATAAAAGATACTAACAAAATAAATAATTTTTTAATAAAACAACAATAACAATGATGTAGTAATACAAATAGTATTCACCAAGAATTCTCCTAGGTTAGAATGTTGGAGAGATGCCTCCTTAAAACCACCCTTCTAAACAGAGCAATGTTCATAGAAAAGATTAGTGGCACTATGGCTTCCAAGAACTAGCTTCTTGTATAGAATTCCTTTAAATCTTACTATATCATGCAATCACATAATTCTTGTTGTTGTTATTTTTGGGGTTCTTTTGTAGCTTTTTTTTTAGAATTTTTAACTTTTGAATAAGAAAAGTTAGATAAAAGGAGACAAAATTAGTAACTTTAAACAAAGTAATCAAAAATAAAAAAAGGAAACCAAAATAAAATAATAATAATAGAAGCAAGTAACAATTATTACTTTTAGTTATGCAATTGTTGTAGTATAGTTGTAAGTGTCAATTCCACAAAAATGCAAAATAAATTAACAAAAAGTTATCACAAAATATTAAATGAAAATAATAATTGAGAAATAAAGATAAAAGTTTCTTTTTTAGTTACAGACCTAATTAGCTAGAGTGGGACGAATAAATAATCAGAGAAATTATAACAAATTAAAATTTTCACAAACATCTAAAAATGCAATGGCATGTAAATAAAATAAAACAAAAATAAATAAAGATTGCACATGATATTTTTAGGTAGAAACAACTTAGATCACATCAATGACCTAAGAGTAAAACCATCGGTCTACCATACCACTTAGTTATCCACTATGAAAAATAAGATCAAATTATAAGGCCAGATCTTATAATATCCCCTATGATAAAGTTCGCAAGTAATCTACTTTTGTTATAGTCCCTACAAGAAATGTGTTCAAATCCAGACCAATATTATGACAACTTATGATACACAAACAATCGAACATATTCAACCAGTAAGTAAAACATCAACACAATAACACAAGTACAAATATGTGTCATAGGGTAGATTATATAATGAATATCCATAAGTAGGTGATTTAATAAACATATCAGACAAATCGAATTCAACTTGTAATCCTAGAGAAATCAGTTTAAAGCATACTATTAAAAATATTGTAGGCTTGCTAATCCATCAAACACAAACACAAATGTTTAATAAATTAACTCAATTAAAAAAACATACTTGAATAGTTTTTATGTAACAAAAGAGAGATTAAAATGAATAGAAGAATGCACTTGTGTGGTTGAATAAAACTGTGTGCTTAGGTTTGTATATACTGTATATTTTGAGGCATTATGTAAAAGTAAAATCACCATGTTATTTATAAAATTAGTTAAAAGAGTTCTAAAGAAAAAAGAACAATATTGTAAAAAGTAAATTACTATGTTATCCATACAATAAGTTAAAAGATTTCTAAAGAAAAAAAAACAATATTGTAAAAAGCCAATTCAATTCAAGTTAGAAATAGGTTAAAAAATCAAAGCCATGGCCACTCGATCGATCTAACATATGCTTGATCGATCGAGTATTTAGTTCGATCGATTCAGTCAATGAAAAAAAAATTAATTCAAGACTTTTTAAATCGAATAGATCGATTCTTAATCAATCTACATAGCTTAATCGATCTAGACATGTCTCAATCGATCGAGTAACCTAAACTCAATATGTTCCTATATGTCTAATATGAAGCAAAAGAATAGAGATATACCTAAATTGTGAGCGCTGGAGCTAGATAGTTTCTTTAGCTTAAAAATATTATGGAAGGACACACCTAGAAACTAAAATTACATTTGTATGTCTTTTTCGCGAATATCGCCAACACTCTTATAAACCTTACCGAAGAAAAGAATCATAATTAAAGATAAGAATTTTTAAAGAAAATAAAATCAATTTTAAATAACAAGGCTTAAGATTCACTTAAAGGTTTCATTTTATTAATACAAACTTTGATTCTTATTTATTACTTAATTGCTAGCTTCACATTAAAAAAACAACTAGAAGATATAAAGTTGAAGATCAATAACAAATTAAATGTATTTTGAAAGTTTTTAGTTACAGATCTAATTAATTGAAGGGGGTGAATAGATAATTAATAAAATTTTGCCAAATTAAAAATCCATAGACAATTAGACATGCAATCGTGTGTAAATAAAATCATATGAAAATAAAGATTGACAAATGAAATTTTAAGATGGAAATAACTTGAAAGGAAAACCAACAATCCAACGGATTACCTAACTATCCATTATGAAAATATGATTGACTACAAGACTAACACTCAAACTACTCATCAATAATAATGACCTGAAGTAATCTACTTACTAGCCTCTACTTTCTTTCATAGTCTCCACAAGCAAGGTATACGAATCTGAACCAATGTTTTCATAAACTCGAGTTATACCAGTTATCGATCCCATTTAACTGGCACCTAAAACGTTAGCACAATAATACAAGTGTAAGGCATGTTCTAGAGAAAATTAACCAATGAAAGGATCCTAGCTAAATGATTTAATGAAATAATCGATGAAACCAAAATCACTAGAAAACCCTAGAATAGATGAATAAGCATATGATTATAAATAAAATAGGTTTATTAATCAATCAAACATACCCACAAAATGTTTGATAGATTAATCAAAGAAAGAAGCTTAACAGAATATGATAATGCAAAATAGATTAAAGAGAGAGCTTATGATCAAAAGATTAAAGTAATTTTGGTTAAGAGATTAGAATGCATTAGGTTAGCTTAAATAGAATTATTGAAGCTCTAGGTCAAAAGGATAATAACTAAATTTTCGAACAAATTACTTGTTAAAGCTTTAAGGAATAAGGATAGTATTAAAAGGTTTTGCTCAAGTAAACAATTAGGTTAAAGTTGAAGCTCTTGTCAGTCGATCTATCTAAACTGATCTTGATCGATCATATCAATTAGGTCAGTTGATCTATCCAGGCAATAATTAAAAATGATCGATCGATCTAAACCTATATCGATCCATCCATGCTATAAAAAATAAAAACCCAAGATCAAGTAGATCAAATAAGATTGATTCTTAATTGATCCAGTCCTCAATCGATCAAACCCAAAACTTCAATCAATCTACCCCAATTTTAAAATCAACCCAAAAAGACTTAGATTGTAGTAGATTGATACTTGATCTATTTATCTCCTTGATTGATCTAGTCATTACTAGATTGAGCATGTAACGTATATACTAAATGTTTATATGTATCTAATATGAAATCTAACATACATAAGAACAAAAGTATACCTAAAATATGTTCATTTGAAACTCGATCATTTCTTCAGTTTGAATAGTATTCTTGAAAGACGTGCCTAAAAAACTAAATTACATTAAAAAAATTGTTCATGAATATTGCCAACACTCATAAACCTTACAATCTCTCATTTTGACATATTTTTGTGACAAAATCTATTTCTTACTACATCAAACTCATAAGAAAAGGACATTTTACACAATGGAACTATCCTATGATCCAGTGACACCATCTTCACTTGAATATTGATAGCTTGTATGTACACTAAAAAAAACACAAATAAGCATGCAATTTGACCTAAAATACTTATTGTTTATTAGTTCAGTATACATAATAATAAACAAGTGAAGCAACTGTACCAGTGATGAGTAACAATAATATAATATTTAAGTATTACTCCCCTTATGTGACATATTGAATAGACTTGAACACTCAATGTGTCCTCCCCCTATATGAAATCTCTCCCATTTCAAAAATTTCTTCAATTGACTCTCCTCTTTAAAAATTACTTGATAAATTTCTCCTTTTTGTCATATAAATAAGTATCACAACAAAAAAGTAATGAAAAATAGTTAAGTAAACACACAATGTATTGAATGATTTAAGCAAGTTACTTAAGCATATTGAATTACACTTCAAAAAAATTCAAAGGCATAAGAACAAAATGATTTCAAACAACCAAAAAGATAGTACAACACAAATAAAGAAAAAAAAGAGAATAATCATTGGCCTGGAGGTTGATTGCCTTGAAATCTGAACTGGGAATGCATATCCTTAAGCATTAAATACATGGCCTCTTCACGTTCATCATGGTAGTCACTTTTTGTTGGAGGACTTCCATTTGTGTTGATAGTGCTTCCATTCTTGTTTGCATTTCATCTTCAAATAAGTCCTGATGAGAAGTTTCAAAACCAGGTATGCTTTCCATTTCATCATCTCCAAAAACATCATGAGATACTTTGACACTGGTTCTAACATCAATGGTGAATCCACCATTGGTTCCAACATCAAGGTATCTCTATCTCTTTGAAGTCAGGATAGAAGATCTTGAAATGCTTGACTTTCCAATGTCACCCATACATTATATGGATTCGAAATATTTTATGGTTGGCACACCGACAATAAGAATCAAGTACATAATGAGGAAACCAAATGGAAATCCAATCCTCAAGTATATTATCCAAGATTGGTTCACAATTTCATCTTGAATGATTTTTCATGTAATTCCATTTCCAATAAAACATAAAATCTTGGCATATAGGTAACCTATCTTAAAAGAGTGCTTCGATGGTAACATATTATCATAGACCATCTTATTCATATCTCAATAAAATGGAGTGAATTCACTCGAGATGTATAGTAATTTAGAATTGAGGGTGGAATTTGGTGATCCAGTTAGTTCGGTTAACTATTCTTTATTTGAAATGTTAGACCATTCCAAGTGAAAACTAGCATCTCGATGTTTATTATTGATAGAAAAGTATGGATTCTCTAGGCCTAGATGTTAACAGTCTTGTTTTGAATGGATATTCCATAACTCATTAGCCTAGGATGACGTATTTTTGGATCAACATTAGCATAAAATTGATGTACCAAAGATAGAAAACATAATTTTGAAGTTGTAAACAAAGATTGCCAACCTAGATCCCTAATGGCTCATGTAATCTGATGACTCTATGAAAGTAGACCCATTAGTGCACTTTTTTACTTAATATTTACTTGTTTTATTCAATAAATAGTATTTTTAGGGCTAAAAATATTAAAATATAATTTTTTTTAGTGAAAAAGGGGTGAAAATATAATTTTTTAAATTTTTTAGGATTTTTTATGAATTTTTAAATAAGGTCAATCAAAAGTTGCCACGTGGCCTGTCACACAAGCAAATGAGATGACTGCATAAGCCACACAGACGCCATGCAAGTAGGGATAATGAATTGTAGATCACCGAGTGTGAGGACAAACAAATCATATGCCATATGTCGGTACGACATTCAATTTGAGTTGAGAGTGTGGTCAAACCTTCATGCCATGTGTCACCACTCTACTCATCCAACAATTCCACTCGTACCCATGCAATCTATTACCATGCATCACGTTGCCCCGCGTAGTGATGAATCAACATGTGTTGACTAAGATCGGTCCCTCCTGCCATGCCTCGCGCTCAGATTCATCCAATAAATTTTGTGTGCCACGTGTCGTGTTGTGATTGAATGGCATTGTTGATTTTGTTTGTTTTGATCTCATCCCTTGATATGGAGCTGATTTGACAGTCCATATTACACTTGAGCTATATTTAAGTCCGTAATCACCCCATTAACTGTAATGAGCCTCCATTAGCATAATTTTGGTTAGTTTTTGGAGCTAAAAAATACATAAAAATTCAAAAGGAGATACAATTTTTTTAGATTTTCAGGAGAAAATTAATACTACAATTCAAGAAATTGATTCTATTTCTTCGTCTCTTCTTTTCTTTATCGATTTTTATGTTTTCCTTTACAAAAAATATGAGTTTTTTGAACACAATTATGTGTAGTTAATTTATTATTCTAAGGATCATAAGAACCTAATTTTCACCATGTGATGATCTAATATTTTACCCCAATTATAATTTTAATTTAATTATATTATTTAATATGATTTTATGTTATTAATTAATTGGCCAACAATTTATCTATAGAGCCAATTAAATAGATTTGAGAGAATTATTTAATTGTTTGTCCTCATTAAATAACATGAGTAGTTTCTAGGAAGAGATGTATGATTCTTATGTTTGTAATCCATAATTGATGAACTTAATGAGTAGTATGCAATTTAATTGGTATGAGAGATGAATACATGCTAGGTTAGATTCAATTGATCATGTAATTAATTGATAATTATATTGGAGAATTTTAGCAATTCACATGTTTAGAAAAGTGGAGGATTAAGTATTCCTAGATATTTTCTCATATATCTTCTTAGTTACCAAATCTGATTTAATTAGTTATTGATATTTATTTTTAGTTATTTTAATTTTTCTTTCTTAAAATATAAAAACACCAAAAAATTTAATTTTTTTTTATTTTAAAAATTAGTTTCTAATAAAATAATCTTATATTACTTGTTGTGATACATATTCATTACACACTTCGTGTGTGGTGACCATAATCTTTATCTCATGAAATTCAATACACGTAATACCATGCTCAAATAAAATTGGGCATTTGGAGATACGATTTTTATATACCTCATTTGGGAATCTTTGTCCCACTATTGAGATGAAAATGGAGTTGGTCAACCTTCAGGAAGTTCTCATCGTCGAGGAGCCATTAAAAAATGAGCACAAATCCAAAAAGTCCAAAATACCCCTATGAACTGAAAACACAAAAAAACACAAAAAATTTCTAAACAAATTGAAGATTAGGAATCAATAAACTATTGTCTGACTATAGGAAGGGGATTTATGAGAATTTTAAAGCCAAATCCTAGTATTATGTTTGAGAGAAATTAAGGGAAAATGAAGGAAAGGGGTGACTTTGATTTCTACACAAGAGTGTTCTTTTCGCAAAGATTGATCCTAGAAATGTAAATAGCAATCAATTCTAAGTGAAAAATGATGAATTTTGGAGAATAATTGAGAAAAATTGAAAAAGGGACATGAAAAGAGGAGTTTAGGGTTCGTAGGAGGGAAAGAAAAATAAAGAGGAGTATTTAAACTAAACCCATTCATCGGTCGAGAATAATGTCGATCAATTGATATTCAAACTTTGATTGACTTAGTTCATCGTAGATCAATTGACATTCAATAATTCCTGAAAATGTATTTACTTCCCCTAAATCCTATAACCATATATTTACTTAAAAATAATCAAATAGAACAAGGAATATCAAACAAAAATTTAAAATATTTTTTTTAATAAAAGTAAGACTTATTCAAACATGAGCAACATTCAAAATAATCAATTTTTAGAAGAAAAAAATCATTCTTAATCAGAATCGAATTATCCACTATAAATATATGTATTCTGATAAGCCACATATACATGCTCAACATATATTGTGACATATTAAAAATTACTCAAAAATAAGATAGATGTTTAAAGTACAATAATATGTCAATTTATTCGATTATGATTAATTAAAAATGATTTGGAGAAAAGAGTATCATCTATCATGAAAAACTGCATTTGAATTTTTTTAGTTGCACAAAGTAAAGTTTAAGTACCAAGAGAGAACTTAATTATTTCTTCCTTTTTTTGCATTCCCTCTTATTATTTATTATTCTTTTGTGAGAGATTAATTATTTATTTTCTTTTAGTATAACCAATTGTGGCTATTTCTTTTTGTGCATACAATTTCTTTTGTATTTTTATTTTTCCTTTAATATTATTTTTATTTTTAAAGAAAATATGCATGAGTCAAAAATCTAGTATGACGACTTTCACACTAATTATGAGGTAGACATCTCCACTTATTGCGTTAGCTTCACATATCACAATATGTAACCCTCTCAAAACTAGGTGTGTCTCTAGAAATAGGGTTCAAACACAAATTTGTAGTCAAGGTTAGTTCAAGTCTTAGAATCTCAAAAAATTAATCATAAACTTCAAGCATGACATAATATGTATCTAGTGAGTGTGTGAATAAGTTCTTGTCAATATCGATCACCACATGTAAAGAAAAATGTAAGTATACAAGTTAAAAAACCTATTTACACAGTGAAGAATCAATCAAAATAAATCAAATTATAAAAAAGTAATTTTTGTGATCCAAATTAAAATTTGAAGTTTGTTTCAATGTTACAACAATTTTACACCCTTTATTAATAATTTTTTTAAATAAAAAATTTTAAATGAATCAAAAGTAAGAAAACATAAAACGAAAAAAAAATTAAGATTCAAACAATCAAGCTAAAGATAACAAAAAAAAATAATTAAATTAACATGCTCACCTAGGATCAATTAAGCACCAAACAAAAATTCCCAGGTGAATATGATAGATGGTCAGATGACAAAAAAAAAAACAATCTTTCCTATCCCAAAGTTTTTTGAATTTTGGTTTTTTAATATATTTAGGATAGAACTCAATTGACTTAGTTATCATTGGTATATCATTTGACTTGCCTTTATATTTCTTATTCATCATTAATGAAGATATTACTGAAGAAGTAACATGAATGTGTGAATGATGATAATTAATTCTAGAATTTTGAGCATGAGGAACATTGTTGAAATGATTTAATTTAAAAATAATCTATAATTAAGCCATATATGACATTTCCTATCATAGTTATGACAAACAAACACAAACTTAACATTTTTTCAATCACATGTGCAATTTTTCTTTATATGTAATAAGTAATAGTAGGAGTAGGATTAGAAGGATTTACCTATACAGTCCTTAATGCTGAAGGTGTATGTACAACATGCGAGAAGGGCATGTTAAAGGGTTTTACAAACTTAGTTATGTTTTAAGAAGATGACATAGTATGGACATCTACATAGCCTAGTTTCTATTGTTTGCAAAAGGTTTTACATAATCAAGAACCTTATCAAGCCTTTTAGCTCCAATGGTGAACCTTTTGATAGCCTCCTTAGATTCTTCAAGTTCCTACACCAAATTATGGTTTTCCTATTTTAGACCAACAAGATTTGAGTTCAAACTATTAATAAGTTCGCACAACTCAAGTTTTTTTCCTTTTTTAACATGGAGGAATTTGATTCATATGATTTTAGTTTTTAATTCAATTTAGTTACTTCATCAAGTAGCATGTCATTTTCCTTTTTACATCCTACTCAATATATAGACAATTCATCAATGCTATTTGCATTAAATTTTTTTAATAGGAATTCAGAGTCACCTTCCTCATTATCTAAATCAATATCAAACTTACTAAAGTGTCTAGTTGTTACAGTAAATAACAAAAAGTTGGTGTCACTATTTTTTTGATTCAATTGAATTGTGACTCTCACTTTAGAGTCAATAAGTATAGCATCGAAGGCTCTTCCAGTTTTATTCTTGTTATTGGCATACTTAGTGGTAAAATAATCATAATCTATGCATTAAAAACATTGAGCAATGAGTTTAGATTTCTTACCTTTAGAACTCAAAGCTTTGAGTTCTCTTAGATTCTGATCCTTAGGGTGACTTGATTGTCCTTCGCTTTATGGATTCTTTTTGTTAAATATTTTCTTGAGTCTGCTGGCTATGAGCACTATTTCTTCATCATCATTGTCACCATCTTTAGTCAAGATAGTTTTGAAGGCAACACCTTTTTTATTTGTAGGAGTTCGAAATCTCATCTCAAAAGTGAGAAATGAGCCAACTAGTTCCCCAATTTTGATGGTGTCTACATCTTTACTTTCATCTATACCAGTGATCTTTGCGTGGAAAAGATTTGGTAATGAACAAAAAATCTTTCCAA
The DNA here is from genome assembly GCA_033030585.1 of Hippophae rhamnoides. Classification (NCBI taxonomy): domain Eukaryota; kingdom Viridiplantae; phylum Streptophyta; class Magnoliopsida; order Rosales; family Elaeagnaceae; genus Hippophae; species Hippophae rhamnoides. The sequence continues at coordinate 44,626,502 of CM065436.1, read as the reverse complement.
CCAACTTGAATTTCTCAATTTTCTCACCAAGATTAACATATAAGTTAGTAATATCATATAATATAATATAAAATTCAAAACAAGTATTATCTTCTTTTATATTAAGTTTTTCAAATTGAGTACCAAGCATGCAAAGTTTAGTTCATTTAAATTGTGTGGTGCCCGCATAAACAAATTTTAAAGCATCCCAAGCATGCTTGGTAGTATCAATATCAGATATACAATGAAATTCATTAGCAGACACAACACTAAAGATAACATTTATTCATTTTTGGTTCCAGTTACTACGAATCTTATCTTCAGTTGTTCATTTATTCTTAGTTATAAGAGTGACTACATTATCTTTGGTAACTGTAAGTGATTCCCAACAATAAATAACAGAATTTCAAACACTCACATCTATAGAAAATAGAAAGGATCTCATACAAGCCTTCCAATATGGGTAATTAAATCCATCAAAGAAAAGAGGACGGGTTGTAGATGAACCCTCTCTCAAACAATCCATAACAAGGTCCTAGGCACACACTAAGTATATATAGTGACATGCTATGATATCAATTGAAAGTTTTTAATTATGGATCTAATTAACTAGAAGGGTCATAAGTAATTAATCAAATTATACCAAATTAAAAATTCATAAATGGCCAACACATGAAATCATGTGTAAATAAAATAATGTGAAAATAAATATTGACACATGATATTTTTAGGTAGAAACAACTTAGGTCACAATAATGACCTAAGAGGAAAACCACGAATCCACCAAACCACCTAACTATCCCCTAAGAAAATATTTTCGATTATAAGGCTCGGACTAAAACTATCTATCATAGATAGTGCTACCAAGTAACCTACTTACAAGCCTCTTGTTTCTTTCATAGTCTCCACAAGCAAGGTGTACGGATCCGAACAAACATTCTAATAAACTCAAGTCACATAAGTTATCAAACTCGTTCAACTGGCACTTGAAAAGTTAGCATAATGACACCAAGCGTAAGGCATGTTCTAGAGTAGATTAAATAATGAAAAATCCTAGCTAGATGATTTAATGAAATAACAGATGAAACCAAAATTGCTAACAAACTTTGAAACAGATGAATAAGCATATGATCATAAAATAAATAAGACTTATTAACCAATCAAACATAACCACAAAATATTTGATAGATTAACCAAAAAAGAAGCCTAACATATTATGATTTTGCAAAAAATGTTATAGAAAGCCTATGATCAAAAGATTAAAGAAATTAAGGTTAAGAGATTAAAATGTATTAGGTATGTTTAAATTGAATTATTAAAACCCTAGGTCAAAAGTTTAATTACTAAACTATTTAAAATATGACTTGATAGAGCTTTGAGAAATGAAGACAATATAGTAGTTAAAAGATTTGGCTTGAGTAAACAATTAGGTTAAAGTTGAATTCTTCACCACTTGATCGATCTAAACCTAACTCAATTGATCAAACCAATAAGGTCGATTGATCAAAACCCTTTTTTATCCATACAGGCAATAATTAAAAATGATCGATCCATGCAATTAAAAAAATAAAAACCCAAGACCATATAGATCGAATGTGATCGATTCTATCTCGATCTAATTCTAGATCAATTGAACCCAAAATTTTGATCGATCTACCCCAATTTTAAAGTCAACCCTCGAGAACTTAGATCGTAGAATATTGATACTCAATCGATCTACCTCCTCAATCGATTCAGACATTACTCGATCGATCGAGTAACCTATATACTAAATATTTCTATATGTCTAATATGAAATCTGACGTATATAAAAATGAAAGTATACCTAAAATATGTTCATTTGAAGCTCGGTAGTTTATTTGACTTGATTAGTGATCTTGAGAGACGAGCGAAGAAACTAAATTACATTTAAATGTTTCATTCACAAATATTGCCAAATTCACAAATATTGCCAAATTCAAAAATATTGCCAACACTTATAAACTTTACATATTTATTTTGAGAAAATAATTTCATTGAGAACAAGCAAGATTTATTGTTATAAGTTATCAAAGATCGAAAATATATTAAAATGATAATATTGTAATAAAAGATCAATTTATAAAATAAATATAATCATTATAAACTAAGAATTTCAATAACAAAAGCAGCTAAATTTTTATGAAACTGAAGAATATAATATATTGAATTTATCAAAAGATGAATAAAATAATTTCTCAAAACAATATTGTACTAGAAAATAATTATAAGGATGAAAGAAGGGAATAAACTAACATATAATTCCTCTTTCTCCTAAGATATTTGAGGATACATTTGACTATAACTCAATGATCTAGTCCTTGGTTGGATTGAAATCAACTGACTATGCTAAGATAATAGCTTATGTCTGGTGAAGTACACAATATGACATACATCATACTTCCAACTACTGAAACTGATAAAACTCATCTCATATCCTCTATCTCTTGTGGTGTTTTTGGACACTACTCCTTAAATAAGGTAATTTAATGTCTAGTAGGTAAAGTCCCTTTCTTGGAATTTTTTTATCGAGAACCTTGATAACAATTTTTCTATATACAATTCTTGAGACAAAGCTAAGTGATTGTTCTCAACATCACAAATGTTTTAAATGCCCAGAACATAGCTTGCCTCTATGAGATCCTTCATCTAAATCTTCTTAGCCAGTCACTACTTTACTTCCAAGAATGACTCTTCATTATTTGCAATAAGTAGAATATAATCCAGATAAAGAACTAGGAATACCATTCTTCCTTTATTGATGAGTTTGTAAACACAAGACTTGTAAGGCTTACTTGATTCCATAAATGGACACCTTGACCCTGCTGATTTACTTTTTAGCATTCAACAATACTTCATGTACTACCCAACTCCCTTGGAAGACAGGTTACTCCTAGCCTCTATGCACCTCGATACACTGGCGTCTTGTTGGTTTTAAATAATGCCTCAAGCGGGCCGTCTTACAAATTGGAACACTTTTGTTTCCAATCTACATAAGCAATTTGGTCCATCAGAATACACTGACCCAACTAGCCAACTAATGAAGCTTTCATAATTGGCTTTAGTGGCAAAATACCAAAACAAGTTCAAGGCGTTGGCTAGTAAAGTGACTGGCCTTACACTTGATCTCTTAAAAAGTTCAACGTGCAGTAACAGCATAGTGACCTTGTGACCTTAATGATGCATTTGGTTTAGCTCAGGTTTTTAAAGATCAGTTCGATGATACCTGATCAACACCAAGACCTTAGATTGCTCGACCAACCCCATAACCACAGCCTATAGCTCCGACCATTCCTAACCTAGAAACTAAACTCCCCGTCTAGTAGAGCAACAAAATCAAAGAGCAAAATGGTTATGTTTTAACTGTGACGATCGTTTCACCCCAGGCCACCGTTGTAAAAGACGTGCTTCGCTCCTTTACTTAGAAGGAATGAAAGACTATTCAATAGATAACTTGGAGAGACCAATGGTCGATTCGACACCGCAATCAGAGGAAGAGCCCAGTCCAAAAATTAGCCTTAATGCCTTTCTGGGGGCAACGCTCGGCCAAATCAATGAGTATGCAAGGAAGCATAAATGGCCATAAGATTCAGGTGCTTATCGATAATGGTAGTACAAACAATTTCATTTCTAATCGTATGTCATCTTTTTTGGAATTACCCATAGTACCCACCCAACCATTCAAGGTACATGTCAGCAGTAGTGCTTACCTATACTATCATCAAATCTGCAATGAGGTGTCATTGTTTCTGCAATCTCACACCTTTCACCCAGACTTATTCGTACTCGACATTGAAGGCACATATGTTGTTTTAGGTGTTCAATGGTTGGCTACATTGGGTTCGATCTTAAAAAAAATATGCAACCTTGACAATGGAATTCAGCCTATAAGGACAGCATATCCGACTACATGGAGACGAATCTCCCTCAGCTCGTCCACTTTCTCCAATAGGCTTTAACAAAACGATCACATCATGGGCTATAAGCTCATGTTTCATGTGCCTGTAGACCACACCGACCAGTGAGGAAACATTGTCCTTAGCTAAGAGCGTTGAACAACAGCCATCATTTCTGGAAACACTTCTGGATGAATTTCAAGACGTATTTTCTGCACCAATTGGGCTACCTCCAGCCCATTCAATTGACCACTGCATTCCATTACATCTAGGGACCAAAGCGGTGAATGTTCGCCTATATCATTATCCTCACTTTCAGAAAAATGAATTAGAAAGGTAGGTCAGTGAGCTGTTCCAAACAAGTCTCATTCGTCCAACTCGCTCAACTTTTAGTTCACCGGTGCTATTGGTGAAAAAGAAGGATGGCATATGGAATTTTTGCGTAGAATATCGTGCCTTGAATGCATCCACCATTAAAGACAGATTTCCCATTCCCACGGTCGATGAACTAATTGATGAGCTCCATGGTGCAGTAATTTTCTCCAAGTTTGACCTTCATTTGGGCTACCATTAAGTGCGAATGTTCGAAAAAGATGTGCAGAAGACAGCCTTTCGCACACATCATGACCACTTTGAATTTTTAGTCATGACATTTGGACTTACAAACATGCAATCGACCTTCCAAGCTCTAATGAATGAGGTATTCCAACCATTCCTACGAAAAATTATGGTCATATTTTTTGATGACATCTTGCATTATAGCAGCAGCCATGAAGAACACGTTGGCCACCTTAGACAAATATTTTCGACATTAAAAGATCATAACTTGGAGGTGAAAAGATCCAAATGCACATTTGGAAGCCCCTCCATTGAATTTCTGGGCCATATCTTCTCCACATAAGAGCTGGCAGTCGATCCCTCAAAAATCAAGGCCATCACTACTTGGCCGATGCCTACCAATTAGCGTCAAGTTTGTGGTTTCCTTGGTCTCACGGGCTATTACCGTTGTTTCATCCACCATTATGTATCCTTAGCAGCCCCCCTCATGGATCTCTTCACAAAAGATGGTTTCAATTAGTCAAAATGGGTACACCAAGCTTTCATCGCACTCAAGTCAACCATGACATCAGCACAAGTGCTTGCATTACCAGATTTTCCCTTACAGTTTGTATTAGAGATAGATGCTTCTCATATAGGCATAGGTACGGTCATCATGCAGCAATCACACTTGATCACATTTTATAGTTGAAAACTTCCAAAACAATGCAAGGCAAGTCCACATATGTTAGAGAGCTATTTGCGGTTCAATCAACAGTGGCAAAGTGGCACCAATATTTACTAGGAAATCACTTTATTATTAGAACTGACCACCATAGTTTGCAAAATATGTTAAAACAAATTATTCAAACTCCAGAGTAACAACAATTCATATCCAAACTAGTAGGCTATAGCTACTCCATCGAGTATAAGTCAGGATCTTCAAATGTAGTAGCAGATGCTCTCTCTCATGTGCTTGAGTTCACTGACAATATATGTTCCATCACCGCTGCTCACAAAACAGACAGCAAAAAATTTGTTTCCCAACCTAGCAATATAAGCACCACAACTGACCAAGTCCTCCTAGCCATTTCCAGACCTATTAGCTTTATTAACAATCTTGATGAAATAAGTGGCTAATGATTCATTTTGTCATCAAGTTATAGAAGAATTATCAACCAATAAATCTAAAACAACAGACTGGTCGTTCTCACATTGGTTACTGCACTACAGAGGCCGCCTGTACTTGCCAGAAAACTCAACCTTAATTCCCCTCCTTTTGGCTGAGTATCATGCATCTCTTCTTGGGGGTCACTCTGGTGTGAAAAACACTCTCCAAAAGCTAGCACCACATTTTTAATGGAAGAAAATGTGACAATAGGTTAAAGATTATGTGCATTCTTGTGACATATGTCAAAAGTTCAAACCCACAAATCAATACCCCTATGGATTGCTGCAACCAATTGTTCCTCCAACCTCCCTATGGATTGACCTATCGATGGATTTTATCACTCATTTACCCCTATTCGGAGGCCATACCGCTATCCTGGTAGTGGCTGATCACTTCTCGAAAGGAGTGCATCTAGCTGCCTTACCACAACGATACAATGCCCCCAAGTTGCATCCATTTTTTGGGATTCGATGGGCAAGATCCACGGCATGCCTAAATCCATTATTTTCGATCGTGACCCAATCTTCCACAACTATTTTTGGCGAGAACTTTTCAAGCTCTAAGGAACAAATCTCAACTTCTCATCTACATATCACGCAAAATCCAACGGACAAACCGAGCGTGTCAATCGGTGCATCGAGCAATACTTACGAGCATTTGTTCACGACCAACCGAATAAATGGTCCAATTTACTAAGTTAGGCAGAGTACCACCACAACACGACCTTTCAAGCTTCTGCATGAATTCTTCCATTTGAAGTTACATTTGGCCATAAACCTCCATCAATGCTCAATTATTACAGTGGCACCTGTGCCTTCGAAGCAATCGACACAAACCTCTGTTCCCGTGATGTGATATTATCCCAACTAAGAGACAACTTGCTTAAGTCACAAACAACCATGAAATTCTACACCGACAAGAACTGCATTGCAGTATCTTTCGAACCAAACCAATTGGTGTTGTTAAAGCTTCAGCCCTATCGCCAATTAACAACATGACAACACTTAGTTCATAAGCTTGGATTGCGCTATTACAAGCCATTCAAAGTAGAAAAACTGATTAGATCAGTTGCATATCGCCTGGAATTACTACCAACTACTCGCATTCATATAGTGTTTCATTGTTCTCTCTTAAAACCATACCATGGCCAATCAACACCGCATGTTCATGATCTATCTACTCTAACTGAAGATCATCATCCAATCCACCAACCGGTTGCCATCCTAGCTAGGTATACCATACTTCAAAATGGGGAAACTGTTCCTCAAGCTCTTGTCCAATGGTCAGGCCTATTGTTAGAAGATTCAAGTTGGGAGGACATTTTTAATTTGGATGAGCTCCGACTCGAGGACAATTCATCTTCCCATGGAGGTGGGAATGTTACACAATTCCCCTAAAGGTTTACACAAGACACAACAAAGATACAATTGCATCCAATCATTAACTGATGATGCTAAATTAGAAAATTGCAATTAAGGCTTGATTTGAAATCAACCATTAAGAGGACATCTAAACCGCAAAGTCTTAGACAGGATTCAGGGAGGGATTTAAGCAGATTTGATTTATATTTTAATTAGTACTTTTGTTTAGGCAATAATCAAGGGATAATAGCCTATAAGTGTACCAGTTGACAGAGGAAATGGGCATACAATATTCAACAACTTGTTATCTCTCTCTCTCTACCTCTTATCCTAGATCTTTTCTTTCTTGTACCCTCTATTTTCCTAACTTCAGCTCCTACACAAAAATTCTCATAACAAAGACTATCTCATGCGTTTTAGGAATTATGCATATCATACATAGTAAATTATACATATAATATAAATATATATGTTATTATGATAACGATTATCTAATAGTAAAAAAATTTGAATGTAAACTCTATATCTAACACTAAATCTCCAAATGTTACTATACTTTTTTAATTAATAAAACTATAAAGTATATTCTTAATGATAAATTATTTATAACTATTAAGTTTTAATCCACATATAATTAACTCATTTATTAAGTATATCGCACTACTTATTTCAATGATTGATGAGTCACCTTTGGCTTTGGTTTTTATAGTGTTTCCGTATGTAAATAGGAAGTTACATATGTTACTAACCACAATTTAACACCATCAATTAGAGGACATTCTATGACATTACAAAACCTCAATTAATCTTTTACAGGTGTGCATTAATGGTAAAGAATGTGAAAAAGTCATGTAGGAGTCTCACTCCCTATCAAGATTTTGAATAGTTTAATTTAATTTTAAAAAATACCTCACGTTTATTATTATATAATTCAAATTAATTTATCTATTGAACTGAAACATCCATTCAATTGTATCATTTATAGTTGGAATTTAAATCTCTCCAATTTGCATCGGAAAAACATTGCTTGTATGGGTTATTGTAGCCAATCGCTTTGGTGTTTTTTTGGGGATTCAAGTCAAAAGAATCAGTAAAGCAAAATTCTTCTCTCTCCTTACCCCACTTGGAAAATGAAACAACACAAACATTGTCCCCTTTGATACCTTTCTTTTACATTTCAATATCTTTAATTCCCCTCCCTCTCTATCTGAGATTTCCAAAGCCACTCAGTGGGCCCGCCTATGTTTCTTTAGGCCACATCCCATTGGGCGAAAAAATAAAAAAAATCATTTGGGTAGCTCATTCTTAAAATAAATTTTGCTAATATTTGAGTAAAAATAATAAAATGTTAAAATATAAACTAGAATATTTGATTATTTTGATACTAATATTTCTGCTCTGTAAAAATAAATTTTAAAATATTTACACTACATAAACTCCACAAATGCATCAAATTTGTATTAATTTTTATGCACAGTTGAAGATATAATTTTAATAAAGAGATACAGAATTTTAAAAAATGACACCTCTTCGTATTAAAAACAAAAAAAAAACAAAAAAGAAGTAACCAGAACACACACCCCACCTTTGTTAGGCCTTACCTCTCTGAGCCCTCTCTCTATCTCTCTCTGCAACATTTATAAAGGGCTTCTCTTGCTTCGATTGCTTTCTCAGATGAAGACTGACATGGCAATAAGGAGCTCTCAAGACTCTTCTTCCAAAAGGCACTTCCACTGGACAAAGAAAGTTGGTAATGAAGATCATAGTGATGATGAATTTCCAAGCTTTAAATCCTTTTCTTCCTCCTCCAAAACTAGCGAGGAACAAGAGGAAAAAGACCCAACTAGTGCTAATTATAAAAAAAGCACTTCTTCAACAGAAGTTTCAAGAGTGATTTCATCTGAAACTACAAGTCAAGCACAAAGAAGAAGACTTCAAGCAATAGCAGTTTCAAGGCTTCGTTCTGTTCTTACTGCTTTTGGTAGGAACCGCTCTAGCTTACCACTTGGTCTTGGACCAAAAGTTGTTGGTACCCTTTTTGGTTCTAAACGTGGTCATGTTCATTTTGCATTTCAAAAAGATCCCAATTCTAAACCTGCCCTTTTAATTGAACTTGCTACTCCAATTAGTGGTTTAGTTAAAGAAATGGCTTCTGGGCTTGTTAGAATTGCATTAGAGTGTGACAAAGAAAAAGAAGAACATGATCATGAAAAAAAGAATAAATCTAATTTGAGACTTTTTGATGAGCCTTTGTGGAGGACATATTGTAATGGAAAAAAGTGTGGGTTTGCTACTAAAAGAGATTGTGGAGTTAAGGAGTGGAAGATATTGAAATCTGTAGAACCAATTTCTACAGGAGCTGGTGTTTTGCCTGAGATTAATAATGAAGATGTTGAAGAAGATGATCATATTCATAACAAGTCAGATGGTGAAATTATGTACATGAGAGCCAAATTTGAGAGAATTGTTGGGTCTAGAGATTCTGAGGCTTTTTATATGATGAACCCAGATAGCAATGGAGCACCTGAACTTAGCATCTATTTACTTAGAATCTAAAAATTAAGCCAATATGGACACTTGTTTAATTTGCTAGCTTCTTCTTCTTCTTCTTCTTCTTCAATTGAGGCCTTGCTAGTTCTGTTCTAGTTCTGTTCTACTACTTCTAGTTACTTTTATTTATTTATTTAATTTTCTTTTTGTGATAATTGAGAAAATGGTTAGTGGGTTTAATGTATTTTGTTAGTTTTAGGTGTTGGGCAATACATAATAGCATAATAGCTGGTGGGTCATTAAAGTTGTATATGTGTAGTTTTGTTAATAGTTTTATTAAGCAATGATAAGAAAAAGTTGTTAATGTAATCATGGTATGTTTTTGTTTTCCATCATCACATGTACACATTTTTATTTTATTCCGAATATATATATATATATATGAAAATATTAAAATATATCATCATTTAATACTTATAATAATTATAAAAATATCATTTTATTTAATTCATATATTTTTATAATTAAAAAAAATAAAAATAAAAACATTTCATATTAAAATTAACATGTTTAAATCGTTATAGGATTAATAATATTTAATTAAATTCATTTAATATTTATATAATATGATATTAATAACTTTTTTTTATAAATTTTAATGAGGTTATTTTATTTAAAATCTTAAAATATTTTTCTGTTCCGTTGTTTTCAACATAGGTGACGTATGCATCCTTGCAATCTTACAAAGAGACATTGATTTATCAGTTGGGAAGATGACTACTACATGTATTTGCCTTCCAACTTTTAGAGTAAAATTTTATTTAATTTCTACTCCATTTATTTTTGTTTTAAAACATTATTTAGAGTTTTAGGCAAAAACAAAAAGCATTTAAAGTATTTTCAAATAGTAACTTCACAACATATTACGTACTCGTACACCCATTTAATTTATAATAAACAAAATTTAACTCTATGTCAAATAACTAACAAAATTATGAGAATTTTTATCCTATAAACAATAAGTTAATCACAATTTATTTCTATTCAATTTTACAATCTTTTAATTTTATATAATCTAATTATTTAATTGATTTTACTTTTAATTCTTAAAAAAACATATATTTTTTATCTTATAATATATATATATATAAAGAGGCTTCAAAATGTTATGGAATTCAACCACTTCCCACATATTAAGTCACCAAAGTTAATGAAAATCCAAAGATTATTATTTAATGATTCAAATATAAATGTGGTTAAGGCGTGTAGATGTTTCAATTCATATATTTAAACATACCAATTACAAATTAATCATAAAAAACGATGCAAAGAAATTCGAGTAGTTTTTTTAGGAATTGGTAGGATCATCATCTTCAGTACAACTGAGAAAGTGAATGTCAAATTTGTTTGTTTTAAATTAAAGGAAGAAATAGTAGCTGTACAAGACTAAGACAAGACAAGAAGAAAAAAAACATTTGTACTATCATTATTTTCATTTTAAATTAAAATACAACAAATATTATATATTTAAGTTATTTATACAATAATCTTAATAAATTGGTACAGTGAGAGCTGCCACTTATTATTTAAAATTAATTCAAAATATATATTAATAATTTAAATAAGAATATTTAATATAAAAAAAATACCTAATTTTTTTTTTTAAAAAGTACATACATATTAGACATGCAAACAAAAATAACAGAAGACAACCATTCAATTGCAAAGGTAGGGTTGGTCTTTCCCTCTTAAAATTCTTTATTTGGTCTTAAAGTGCAAGGTGCTCTCCCAATCATTGCTTTTGATATGTGATTTTGTGTATGAATGATTCCATGAAAATTTATTAGTATCTAATCATACAAGTCATTAAAAGCAAAAGATACATTAGTAAATTAAAAAAAAAAAAAACCCTAACTCGATTCCTGGCAGCAAAATTGGGCTTTTTCTTCTTATTTTTGACTGCTTTTTAAGTCCATCACTCTCTTTTCTCTTTCCGTTGTTTGTGTTTTATTTTTATTTTTTTTTCCCTTCCTTCCTTCCTTCCTTCCTTCCTTCCTTACAATATTAATGTATGTATGTATGTTTTCCTAGGATTAAATAAGACAATATTGACTGCCTTTTACCTTTCCATCTTGATTATCGAGCTGAATTTGAGCCTATGCTTTTTGTCCCGACTAATTCTTTTATTTTTTTTTTAAATAATTCCTTTTATATTTATATTCAAGTAAACTCGAATTTGAGTTATATTAATGTTCATGGAATAATTTTCTTATAGATTTTATAATTTTTGAAAAGGTATATTTTAGTTTTTTTAATTTTTAAAAAGGTATATATTTAAAATTCTAAAACATGTCATAAATATAAATATTACCCATAAAATTTTATGGTGGGTAATATTTATTTAGCTTGCATTCGTCTTTTATGTATCATTTAGCAATAAAAGTTGGTGGGGTGGGGGCATGGTGAAGAATATTGTTAAAACACAAATAAACTGCTGTTAACTTGCCTAGTACCTAGGGCCGATGCACATAATCAACTTCTCCCAAAGGGAGGAGGAGCCTGGCAGACACAACAGAGTGACAAGAAAAAAGAACTTAAATCAAACAGGGGAAAAAAAGCAAAACTATGAGACCCGTTGTAAGTGTACCTTCCAACAAAAATGTTCCTACGTAGTGGCTCGTGGTGTATTTAGAACTTCTTATCCATTCCATATATAAATAAAAATAATTAAGTGATATTTAATTTTATATTATGTATCATTTTTTATTAACTTTATTGAATAAAATTAGATAAAAAAAAGCTTTAAATATAACAAATAATTGAATTGATAATCATTTTTTTAAAGTTAAGTAATCTAAAGATAATCAGTTTTTTATCATAAAATTTAGTTAAGTGTTTTCAATTTTCGTAATAACAAAACTAATTTTATTAAACTAAATGTTAACAAAAAAAAAATTTGAAACAATTATATTGTTGAATTGTTTTGAGTTTTTTTCTTTTCTTTTTTGCTTCCTTAAATTTTCTCAATATTTTCTAGTAAAATTTATTGCATAGGATTAATGTGACATATTTTTACCAAAAAAATAAAAACTAAAAAAATACTAATGTATTAAGGTGAATACAAAAACAAAACCTTTTAAAAACAAGTGATATAAATAAAACTAATACATTAACATGAATACTCTAATGTGTAGTAGAACCTTTTTTTCAAATAATATTATATAACTTATAAAAACTACTATGGAACCTTGGGTATGGATGCCTCCTAATAAAACTTTGGTGCCACTACGTTGTCAATGCGAGCAAAGTATTAGTATACCAAATGAAAATTTTGACGTCTCATTGTTGAGCATCTTAATCTAATGAGTCGGTCTATAATACATAAAAAAGAAAATGTAAATTTCAATTTTAAGAAGATGGACCAATGAAATATTTGCAGCTGACTACAGAGAGAAGTAAATAATAAAAAATTGAAACTTCAAACTCTGTAAGTCAAGGTTGATCAGCACACAATAGTATTATAGCATACAATTTATTGCACAAGAATAGCACACCATATAGTTAACTCCATGTTGATCCTCTTCAACCGGTAGCTTGAGCAATAGAATAGAATACAAAATGAGGAATACAATTAGAAGAGCTTCATCATCATCTTCTACTTTTTACAATCTTGTGTTACCTTAAGCACTCAAACTTCTCTCGAGCAAATCCTGGCTGAATGACATAATGGAACACATGAGGACCAAAGATTAAAAACAAACCATAAACATGGATATGCAAGCTACCATCAGTTTCAGAACAAAATAACTCAAAAATAAACATAAAAATGAAAAAGAACCTTTCACCTTATTTTTATCTGTTAACCAGCTTATGCATTTTCTAAAGCAGGTGGACGAAAAGATAAAACATGTACATGTATATGGGTGTGAATACTTTGACATTCTTAATAGTAACTTATGTTGGGTTACAACGGTAAAAATAAAATAAATTTAATAGAGTAAAATAATGACACTTACAATTTAACGTGGTTTATCATTTAATTTGGACTACGTCCACGGAACAAACTCGGAAAAATATTTCTTCTACTAATAAAATTAATGAATACAAAATGTAAGACAATACAACAAATTAAGATAAATCCAAAATAGTGACACACATAAGTGTTTCCCAAAAACTCACTATTTTGTCACTCTCCTTTTAGAAAAATATACTCTCCCACTCTCTCACACACACAACGCTATTTTTCTTCAAAGGAAATTTGGCCACGTAATTGGCCAAATTTTAGCCACAATATATATATATATATATATTATTTTGATGAATTTGTCAAATGTGGTTCCACTTAAAACTTATATTTTCTTCCCCTTCCATGTGGACAGGACCTACAAAATCTCCTCCTTCCTATTACATGAAATGCTCTACCAATCCAACAATTAAACGACAGTATTCAAAATTCTGTCTTGGAAGAATTTTCGTCCACATGTTTGATCCATTTTTCTCTATATGGATCTTCTCAAGCTGTAATAGCTTTTGCTCCATTGCATCCCTAATCTAGTGATATTTCACATCAATATATTTTGATCTCAAATGAAAGAATGCATTCTTTCCAAGGTGGATAACACTCTGACTATCACAAAATAATTGGTAACTGTCTTGTTGTAACCCAAGTTCTTTCAAGAATTTTTTCATCCATAGCAACTCTTTGCATGCTTTCGTTGCTACTATAAACTCTGCTTCTATAGTAGACAGTGCAACACATTTTTGTAATTTTGATTGCCATGACACAACTCTCCCTGCATATGTAATCAAGTAACCTGAAGTGGATTTTCTAGAATCTACATCGCCAGCCATATCTGCATCTATGTATCCAACTAACACAAGTTTGTAATTTCCAAAACATAGACATATTTTGGAAGAACCTCAAAGATACCTAAAAATACATTTCATTACAGCTCAATGTTCCTTTTCAAGATTTGAAAGGAATCTACTCACAACTCCAACTACATGAGCGATATCTGGCAATGTACAAACCATGGCATACATCAGACTTCTAACTATTGAAGCATATGGAACTTTTTTCATCTCTTCCTTCTCTTTGTTTGTAGAAGGGCTCTACTTAAAACTTAGCTTAAAGTGATTAGCAAGAAAACAACTAATCGCTTTAGCCTTTTCCATATGAAATCTCTAAAGTACTTTCTCAATGTACTTCTCCTATGATAATTATAATTTCTTGGTGCCTCTATCTCTAATAATACTCATGCTAAGAATCTATTTTATTGGCTCCAATTTTTCCATGAAAAAAGACGTACTCAACTGCTTTTTCAAGTTGTTGATTTTGAAAATATTCTACCCAACAATCAACATATCATCCACATAGAGCAAAAGAATTCATAATCAGAGAGTTTCTGCACAAAAACACAATGGTCTGAAGTAGTCTTTTTGTAGCCTTACTCCCTCATAACAAACTCAAACTTATTATACCATTGTCTCGATGCCTATTTTAAGTCGTAAAGACTTTTCTTCAATTTGCAAATATAATTTTTTTCCCTTTTGCTCTACTGCATTTGTTCTTCTAAGTCATCATGTAGGAAGACAGTTTTGACATCCATTTTTGTTCAACTTTCAGGTCAAGCCTTGCTGCTAACCCCAACACAATATGGATAGATGTCATTTTAACAACTAGTGAGAAAATCTCATCAAAGTCAACTCTTTTTCTTTGGTTGAATTCCTTGACAACCATTCTGGCTTTGTATCACGGACTGGAATTGTGTTCTTCATGCTTTACCCTGAACACTAATTAATTTTTCAAAGCCCTCTTCCCTTTGGGTAGCTTCATTAACTTAAAAATTTTGTTCTCATGCAAAGACTTTTCATAACTCTTAGGTTCTCCCCTATCAATGAAAGTTACATACTCGCCTGTAAGATATGTAAGAGGGTCGTCTCAATCTATCACTTCTTCTCAGTGGAACAGGAGAAGCCACAAGTATGAGAGCATCATCTTCATCAGGTGGATAAACCTGGTCTTCATCTCTAACTTGTCTTGGCACTGATGTTGGAGGAATTAATTGAAAATCTAATGAGTCACCATTGGAATTAGAAACATCCTTCATCATTTTGACGACATCTTCAATGATCTTCAACAAATACAACATCACGACTCCTGACAAATCTCTTTGCAACCGGATCATAAAATCTATAACCAAATTGATCTTAACCAAAGCCAATAAAAATACATTGTCTTGTCTTGGCATCAAGTTTAGATCTCTCATCCTTGGGGATATAAAAAAATGTTTTACAGCCAAACACCCGCAGATGATCATAGGAAATATCCTTTCCTGACCTTGAGAGGAATACAAAGTGAAAGATTCAACACATGTGCAACTGTGAGTATGATTTCACCCCAGAAAGTTTTAGGCAACTTTGCATATGAGAGTAGACATTTGACTCTCCATCAAAGTTCTATTCATCCTTCCAGTTAGACCATTCAATTGGGGTGTCTTTGGAGGTGTAATCTGATGTCGAATACCATGCTTTTTCCAATAAGCATGAAAAGGTCCGATGTATTCTTCACCATTATCTGTCCAAATGCACTTCAACTTCTTCCCAGTGTGTCTCCCAATTGAGGCATGAAATTCTTTGAAGACATCTAGTACATGATCTTTTGTCTTCAGAAGATATACCCACGTCTTCCTTGAACGATCATCAATGAAAGTCACAAAGTATTGAGTACCACCAAGTGACTTTGGCATTGGTCCACATTAATTTGAATGAATCAAATCTAAAATATTATTCATTCTAAAAGGAAAGAAACTTTGTTTTGCTTTCTTGTTATCAACACATTTCTCCAAAAATACTTCATCCATTTCGGGTAATATATTCTTCCTGGCTAGACTTGTCATTCCTTTTTCACCCATATGACTTGAGTCTCCTATGCCATAATTCAATTGTACTGTCTTTCTCCACAGCATTTACTATGTCAATGAAGAGCTTTGCTTGCATTATATACAGAGTTGTATGCTTTTCATCTCTAGCCACTACTAAGGAGCCTTTTGTAAGTTTCCATTTGTCATAAATGAATTAGCTGCAATATCTTTCATTTGTAAGTTTGCGTACAGAGATCAAATTCAGGCGTATATCTGGAATATTTCTAACATCCTTCAAAAATAGTCTAGTTCCATTCTTTGTTTCCAAGCAAGCATCTCTTTTGCCAACAATCTTTAACATGCCTTCATTTCCCATTTTAACAACACCAAAACTTCCAAGCATGTATGAGGAGAAAAATTCTCTACACGATGTAGCATGAATTGTAGCACCACTATCAATCACCCAGTTGATCTCGTGTGATGCAAGATTGACAAAATATTCATCATAAATGATATTGAACTCGTCTATGGAATTTGTTTGCTCATCATCACTACTTTCGTCTTTCTTCACTACTTTGCCTTTACTTGTTTCCTATTCTTTCTTGAACACTCAGAAAAATTTCTTGATGTGACTCTTCCCCTTCCTCTTACAGTGATGAGTGATGACATTCAACATTGGCATATTTATTTGATTTGCCTCTGCTTTTGCCTATGGGTTTTTGTTCTTTGTACTGTTTCCTTCCTCTATACTCTGTGATAAGGGTTTTGCTTTTGAATTTCTCTTCCTATTTTGTTTCTCATATGACAACAGGGCTTCTACAATAACTTCAAACTCCATCTTGTCTTTCGCATAAGTCAGAATTGTTGTGATATGATTATATGATGAGGTAGTGATGCCAGCAATATCACAACTTTCTCTTCATCGTCAAAGTTTACATTGAATCTTGCTAAGTGAGAAAGTTTGTTGTTGAAATCGCTAATGTGCTGCATCATATTCACATTATCTTCCTTCCTCCTCTGATATAGCTCCTTTCACAAATAAAATTTATTGGCAAAGTTCTTTGACATGTACACGTTTTCTAGAATCTCTCATGTTTCTTTTGCAGTCTTTTAATTTTTTTATTCAATATTTTGCAACACACTGTTTGAGAGATTTAGACGGATTGTACTATTGCAATCTCATCTATTATCTCTTTCCACTGTTCCTTGATGATAGTTACCTTTTTTTCTTACTTTCTATTGAAAGAGAAATTATTATTACCATTAAATTTTTCAATATCTACCTTCTGCTTAACATTTTTTTCACTGTGTTTTTTTTTCTGCAAATAAATACACCCTGGGCTAATAAAATCTTTTCTAATGTGGCAGATCAGTATATACTGCAACCTCAGAGCATACTAAGAATTTTACTAGACCAATTTTGATACCAGTTGTTGGGATACAACCGATAAAAATAAAATAAATTCAACAAAGTAAAAAAATGATACTGGCAATTTAACGTAATTCACTTTTTAATTTAGGCTACGTCTATGGGACAAACTCTAAAAAAAATTCTTCCATTAATAAAATTAATGGGTACAAAGTGAGAAATAATACAACAAATTGAGATAAACCCAAAATAGTGACATATAAGTGTTTCCCAAACTCACTATTTTGTCACTCTTTTTTTAGAAAAATATCCCAAATATTTTTCTATAATATTTTCTGCCACTCTCTCACACACACAACACTATTTTTCTTCAAAGGAAATTATTCCTTTACTTTTATTCGTTTAGTGTGTCTTTCTAAGACAAAAATATTATTTATTTATAGGCAAAATTACTTATCCCTTATATGGTCAAAAATTAATCACGTAATTTTTCAAATTTTAACCACAAAAATATATATATTCGATGAATTTATCAAATGTGATTGTTCTTAAATTTTTTTCTTCCCCTTCCACGTGGGCAAGACCTACAACTTATAGAAAAAAGAAAAAAAAAATTGTTGTGTTTGATACACATACACTAAAAATTTATGGCTCTTGGTATTCTAAATGATTACGTTTAACGCAGGATGAAACAACAAAGAACGTGCAAAGTACCTGAAGAAGCATGGAAGGAGCAGCAGAAGAAGCTTTAGACACAGCATGACTTCTAGTCTTTCTTCCATTTAATGTAGCAATAACAGATGGGCTATTTACTGTTGTTATATCCCAAAAGCTTCGTTTCTTAGTTGTTGGTGTTGGTGAGCGAAAGCGATGACTCGGGATCTTTAATTCGCCAGTTCTTGGCTCCTTTGGCAGCAAGCTGGCCCTTGTGACTACCCTTTTTGTTCCTTCCATCCCCACTTTCTTTGGTGTTTTCTCATTCTTCCTTGAAAGCCCAATAATAAGATCATCCTTCAGTTTTAGCTGCATAATGTGTTCTTTCTTCATTCTCTCCATTTCTGTCTCTAATGCTTTTAAAGTCTGCCTGAGCTCTCTCACTGTTTCCTCAGCTCCTTTTTTCTTAGACTCTGGAGTGAAACAACTCCTGGCTAAGAAAGATGATCTGGGTTTTTGTTTTTCGATTGGTTGAGCAGAAGATGGAGGAGTCACAAATGAGTTGACTGAGGAAGGTGTTGAAGAGGTATTTGCAGCTAAGGAATGTACTTGAAGAGATAACAACTTCTGCTGTTGCCGTGCCAATTGAACTCTCAGGTCTCGATTTTCTTTCTGCAATTCAAGCAATAGTTTGGCCTGATCAGTTTCAGATGCAGGCACATCATGCTGTATGTCCCCGTTTATCTCAGAGGCCTGCAATTAATTATCAAGGACCAAAATAAAAATAAATTTATGAACATTAGGCACTGTCATTCTTATTTGTATAATAATATACTGTGAATGTGAGATATTCATATAATTTTCAAAGCTATTTAGGGACTGATTTGATAAAAATTTAGAAGCTTATGAGAATCCATTCTTAAACGCAAGGAGTTGCCTGGCTGTACCCTATCGAACATATAGAATATTTATTCATATTTTCTTTAAATTAATAGTTCTATACGCTTCTTCTGACTGTCCAATCTTTCTTGTAGCTTGTGTTTATTCACCATTTCCTCCACTTTGCACTTTCCAAGACATTGATGGTAAGTAAGATCTTGAAAATTTAGAAAGTTTGCTAACAATGAAAAAAGGGTAAAAAGTTATGGGATAAACAATTAAATGTATAGTATATACCTTGTTCCTGATCTCCTTGGCTCGATCAGCCCAATGAAGGGTGTTTTGGGTTTCACCAAATGAGAGATTGCTTGGACTAATATTGGCAATCATAACAGTATTGCAAGCACCTCCTAGTGAATCCTTTAGAAGTTGTGTGAGCTTTGAATTTCGGTAAGGAATGTGTTTCTTGCCCTCCACCAAGGCATTTATGCAACTGCTAAGTGCCAAGAGTGACCGGTTTATGTTGGCTCCCTCAAGGGATCTTAGTGTTCTCTGATCTGTGGCAACGGCCCTTTCTGAACCAGCAAGATCAATCAGTGAGAGCTTTCCCACTCGTTTTATCACATTCATGGATTCATCTCTTACTCGATATTCAATTACAACCTGGAGCACAAGGAAAGAAAGTTGTAATACTTGCAGTGTATTCGTAAGGACTCAGAAGGCTTCAACCAACAAATACCTGCAGGATGGCATGGGAGCGCGAAGAAGTTTCATTAACTCGAGTTGGTTCAGTGGTGCGATTTTGATTTCCCTGTTGAAGCAATGCCATAACCTACAACAATTGTACAAAAATAAATCAATTATATGCTCTCTTTCAAGTCACACAAACAATAAGCCACCAAAATTTCCAGGAAAGGAGTAAGAAACTTACCTCATCTGTGGAATATACTCTGTATTGGGTGAGACCTGCTGCTATAATTCCCTGCAACAAGTTTGAAGATTAGAACACATTAAGCATCAGAAGAAATACTGCTTTTAGTTCATACTAAAACTTGAACTAGTGTCATAATAATGATATAGGACGAAAGCGCGAATGCACTAACAATATAAAAAACGCTTAAGAAATAATCAACTTAGTAATATTTTAAGAATAGTTCTTCTTTCTTCCGTTTGGAAATCAAAGTTCTCTTACCTATGAGATAAAGAAATATATTTAGGCTAGTCCTACTCTAGCTTCGTCTAAGAATAGATCATATATCTAGGCTTGTCCTATTTTAGATTTACTAGAGTACTTGTCTAGATAATAGTTTTTTTATGTTTGTTTCATTACACAAATACAAGAAACTTTTATCAGAGAGTGAGTCTAGCTAATATAAACTTTGCTCATCTCTATCTTATTTTCTAAGTACTTTCATATCATTGATGCATTCGTGTTTTCGTCCTGCGTTAAGAAATAAGAAAGAGATGAGCAAAGTTTAAACTAACCAAACTTACTTCCTAGCAAGAGGTCCTCATATTTGCATTATAAAACAAATATAAGGAAACTATTATCTAGATAAACCCTCTAACAAATTTAGAATAGGACAAATCTAACTATATGATATATCGTTAGACGAGCACTCTAGTAACTCTAGAGTAAAACTAGCCTAAAGATATTTCTCTATCTTACGTATAAAAAAACTTCAACTTA
This sequence comes from Hippophae rhamnoides, assembly GCA_033030585.1. NCBI lineage: Eukaryota > Viridiplantae > Streptophyta > Magnoliopsida > Rosales > Elaeagnaceae > Hippophae > Hippophae rhamnoides. The sequence goes on along the minus strand of CM065436.1, from coordinate 44,605,595 downwards.
CAAACAGGAAAAAGAACTATTGTTAAAAATATTAGGAATAAGATAAAAATGAAAGAGTAGAACTTCTTTAATTTTAATAAATTGATTATTTCCTAAATGCTTCCGTATAATTAGTACATTCGTGTTTTCTTCCTGCGTCAAATAATAACAGTATAACACATTCCAGTTATCACAATAACACATTAAGCATCAAAAGAAACATTGATTTTAGTTAGACTCTAGCTTGAATTAGTTTCATAATAACATTATTAATATAGCTTGAACTATTTTCAGGTATCATAATACAACATTAAGCTAATGAGGAAATATTGCTTTTAGTTCAAAAATATGGTGGGAATCAGTTGTAAGGAATAATGATGCAACTCATGAATTTATCATAAGTCTCTCTTCTTACATTATGCAGAAACTTTATAAGCAACTTCAAAAGTAAATAGAGCCAGTCGTTACATACTAAAAATTAGACAAAGTTGTGAGACTAATCTAAAGACAATAAATAACCTAGTCATTGAGTAGTAAAGGAGATAACAGACCTGTTTATCTTCTCTAAGGACCAAAGGCCTTCCAGGGAAAAGCAAATCTCTAACAGTTTCATTATAGACCTCGAGATAAGACAAATGGACAACATGGTTTCCATCACAGCTTCTCTGCCTTATTTTGGCAAAAAGGTCTTTAATTGCTAAAACCATCACTCCTGGGTTCTCCATAGTTCCCAGCATTGTGTATGTTTTTCCAGCTCCAGTGGCACCATAACAAAATACTGATCCATTCCTCCCTTGCAGAACGGCTTCCACGAGATTTGCGGTTCTGACAGTTCATATTGTTAGCCTTTTCTATCAAAGTTCTCCCAATTTTGACTTTGATAAGGTAAAGCTAATTAAATTTTCATTTACACCACCATACTCAATTTAGGCAGAGACTACAATGTGAACAAAACAATTAAAATCTGTTTTGACAATTCAGAGAAGTCCAAAATAAGTATAGAAAAGAAAGTCAAGCTCTTAAGTTTGATTGATGATTTAGTACTATTGGAAATTAAGGAAATAAATCCAGAACTCTACCAACCTGGATTACCACTGTGAGACTGTTAAGTTTTTATTTTGTTTCCTTTTATTCCTTTTGAAAGCAAAATAAAAGATACAAATTCATGTTCTCTTATACAGTGAAGAAACCAAAAATTACCCAATAAACAAGCATATTGGCTGTATAATTTCTACATTCATGTGTTGGGCTTCGGCTGTGAAGTAAAACCGTATTACATAGAAAGAAAATTAATGGTTTTGCACTATTGGAAATTAAGGAAATAAAATCCTTAACTCTACCAATCTGGATTACTACTTTGAGACTGTGAGTCTACACTTTATTTTGTTTCCTTTTATTCCATTTGAATCAAAATAAAAGCTACAATTGAATGATCTAATCTGAAAAACGATGAAGAAACCAAAAATACTCAATAAACCACCTGTGAGATATTGAACTAAGGCTCAAGAATTTGTACACTTACGTGGTCTGATAAACTTCTTGTTGAGTTGTGAAATCTGGAAACGAGGCATCAAAAGTAAAATGTCGTCCCTTGAGTCTCTTAAGTCTCAAATAATCACTTTCATGAGCAAACTCAATCAGATAAACATCACGTTTGTTCACAATTTTAACACAGCTCTTTGAACCCGCTTCCTTTTCCTTGTTAGCCATTGGCCTAAGTCTTACAAAAACAAGAATTCGACTCTCGCCCAATTTGGGTTTCTCAGAAACGGCCATATGAGGCTCCAAGTAGTCCAATTCTTGCACATTTTTGCTCACATTAGCCACCTTTAGCTCTTTTTGCTGAAACCCCAAACCCCCCATTGAGAGCTTCCTTGCCACTGTATCAGTTCCCGTACTAATTGACCTTTGTGGGCACGTGGAGAAGCTAAGGATTCTATCATTACCTATAGCCACATTCTCTTTAATGTCATGGCCGGTTAATGAAGGCTGAGGCAACACATAAGTTCTTGTGACGGTGGAATTGGGAATTAATGTGTTCTCTCTCATCACATTGTTTGAAGACTTTGATTCTGGCTTTGTTTCTTTATCTTCCCTTTTGCAAGAACAGTGAAGATTCAAACATTGGTCGGTTGTAAATCTTGGGTCTTCAATCGATCTTAAAGACTGGTTCTTGAGAGCAAAAGAAGCTTGCTTTTGCTGCTCATACAAAAGAGTCAACGCTTTCATCTTCTCTTTCAAACCATGATGTGGGTTTTTCAAGGGAACACTAGCATTGTTCTGTTCTTGATTTGATTTGGGACTGGTCCTCTGGTCCGGAATAAGTTCATTTCTACTTGGGTTATTGATGTGAGACCGGGTTGACACAGGCATTCTATTGTGTTACACTTTTCTCACTATCCAAACATGCCCCACAAAATAGTTTCTCAAACCCAGTTGAAGAAACAATTCAAAGAGCAAGAAATTTCAAAGCATCTCCCTTGAAGATCAATGGAAGTTCCCTTACAAAGTGTCACAACGTTCACTGTTTTAATGAAATGGAAGAAGCTGAACAGAGTTCTCGTGCTAAATGAGAGAGGGAATATCAGGATTTAGAGTGATCTCGGTTATTTATTTTGAAGAAAACCTGGCCGTTGGATGTACTTGGATGAACGATTAGCAGTAAAGCGAAGGGGAATCTCCAAATCTGGGTTTTGAATGTGGATGCTTTCGGCACTCCATATTTTGCTTATTAGCCTCCATCTTCAAGACCAACGCAAATTCAAATGTTTTGTAAAACGGGGTAAAAAGGTGTGGCACGAGTAAAAGATGGAAAAAGATTTGGTTTAGGATTTTAAAATTTTTGAATGCTGTAACGGTCGATATATTGTCAGATCCTAACATATTGTTTTTAACCTTTCTATTTCTATATATTCCGATCATAAATTAAGTATTTAAATTTGCTTTATAATTTTTCATTAAAAAAAAATTACTTAAATTTAATTATAATTATTAATAATAATATAACACATTAATTATTATTTATCATAAATTTATAATAAATACTTTTTTTCTCGTATGTTATTTCAAAATTTTATAGTAATAAGATCCACTAATAAGATGGAAGACATTTCTATTTATTATTTTAAAATTATCGAGATTATTAAATGTTCATAGACCTAGCTTGTATGAAAAAATTTCATTTTAATATAGAAAAATCCTCTATCTTCTCTTCCATTTGTTAATTAGCATAGATCACGATATTATCTTGGCTAATAGCTAACCGATAATTGTTCCTCATCATCATATCGTGCATTCCAATAAAATATATTCTATTGATATAAACACTTAGATTTATTTTAGTAAATCTCAGACATTAAAAATATTTAAAAGTTAGAATTTTTATTTTAATTACTATCACGCGATACGGTAGAAAAAATGCAACTTACAAAATATGCAAGTTACAATTTTCCTCAAAATATAAGGTCTACACCATCACTAAAAATTCAGTTTTTTTATCGAGTTAATCTTAAAGGTTAAATATTATTTTTATTTTAAATATCAAGTCAAATTTAACCTATGGTAGGTGATAAGCAAAATCGGTATCGGATTAGTAATATCGATCCTATAAATATTTTGATTTTATATTTATAAAACTTTTGCACGTGCATTAATCATTTTATAAAAAATTATAAATATACTCTCAAGATCGATCTGAAGAATGAATATATATGTTTTTTAATTTATTATTTAAATTCTTAAAAATTAAATTAAATCCTAAACATCTTATTATGATATTTTGATTTTTGTGTTTTTTAATCTAATAACATAAAAATAAACATAGATATAGATTTAATAAATATTTATGCAAATTTTTATCATTCATAACAGTAAAATATTTATGGATATAATAATTAAACTAATTATGCTTGCTCATACTATTTAAGTTATTAAAAATATAAATTGATATTTATTGATTATATCCTTTTTATATGAATACCACATTTGGTGGGGATAAATATTCTTTATTAATTAAACAAATTAATTAACATCTATAGATAAAGTCAATAAGTAATTTGGTTAATAAAATTAATTCTTTTTTCTTAAGAAATTGAAAATGAACCATTTAAATGCCACCTTTAGTGGGATTAGACATTTTAAACTTTATTCAAGGTGTCCAAATTAAATGTAAGAATTTAATTATCCAAGTACTAACTTTCAAATTTAAAAATTGAAAATTTATAAGAAATGAACCTAATTAACCTAGTTTATAATTTGATAACCTAAACAAATCGTTTAGACATGCAATCGTGTGTAGAAATAAGTGTAAAAATAAAAGAATAACGCACAATATTTTTATGTGAAAACAACCTAGGCCACAACCATGACCTAAGAGGAAAACCACCGGTCCACCGAACTACCTAACTTTTCACTACAAAAATCAAATGTTGAAGTACAAACTCGGTCTTATGCTACCTTCCCTAGGATACTATCCCAATGTACTTTACTTACGAGTATCTACTCAATTTTCATAGTTTCTAATGTTAGTGTTGGGCACAGCAGGTAAAGATAAAATGAATTCAACAGAGTAGAATAATGACACCGGAAATTTAACGTGGTTCACCCTTTAATTTGGGCTAAGTCCACGGGACAAACTCCGAAATTATTTCTTCCACTAATAAGATTAATGGGTACAAAGTGAGAGGTAATACAACAAATTGAGATAAACCCAAAATAGTGTCACACAAGTGTTTCTCAAACTCACTATTTTGTCACTCCCCTTTTAGAAAAATATCCCAATATTTTTCTAAGATATTCTCTCCCACTTTCTCACACAACACTATTTTTCTTCAAAGGAAATTGTTCCTTTGGCTTTGCTTAGCTTCTCTTCTTGTTTGTTGTGTTAATGTTTCTCTAAGGCAAAGACATTGCCTATTTATAGGCAAAATTGCATATCAATGTTAGATGCACCTACCATTGTGGTTGTACCTACCATTTGTGGTTACACCTACCATTTATGGTTGCACCTACCATTGGTGGTTGCACCTACCATTTGTGGTTGCACCTACCATTGGTGGTTGCACCTACCATTTGTGTTTTCTTCCTCTTAAATGTAGGAGGGACTTACAAATCTCCCCCTCCCGACTACATAGAGGGCTCCACCAATCCAGCAGCTAAACGACAGTATTCAAAATTTTGTCTCGGGAGAATTTTTGTTAACATGTCTGATCCATTTTCTTCTGTATGGATCTTCTCAAGTTGTAATAGCTTCTTCTCCATTACATCCCTAATCCAGTGATATCTCACATCAATATGTTTTGATCTCGAATGAAAGGATGCATTCTTTCCAATATGGATAGCACTCTGACTATCACAAAATAACTGATAACTGTCTTGTTGCAACCCAAGTTCTTTCAAGAACTTTTTCATCCATAGCAACTCTTTACATGCTTCCGTTGCTGCTATAAACTCTGCTTCGGTAGTGGACAATGCAACACATTTTTGTAACTTTGATTGCCATGACACAGCTCCCCCTACAAATGTAATTAGGTAACCTGAAGTGGATTTTCTGGAATCCACATCACCAGCCATATCTGCATCTGTGTATCCAACTAACACAGGTTTATCATTTCCAAAACATAGGCATATTTTGGAAGAACCTCGAAGATACCTGAAAATCCATTTCACTGTAGCCCAATGTTCCTTTCCAAGATTTGAAAGGAATCTACTCGCAATTCCAACTGCATGAGTGATATCTGGCCGTGTACAAACCATGGCATACATTAGACTTCCAACTGCTGAAGCATATGGAACCTCTTCCATCTCTTCCTTCTCTTTTTCTATAGAAGGGCTCTGCTTAGAAGTTAGCTTAAAGTGATTAGCAAGAGGACAACTAATCGCTTTAGCCTTATTCATATGAAATCTCTGAAGTACTTTCTCAATGTACTTCTCCTGTGACAACCATAATTTCTTGGCGCCTCTGTCTCTAATAATAGTCATGCCAAGAATCTGTTTTGCTGGTCCTAAGTCTTTCATGGAAAAAGATTTACTCAACTGTGTTTTCAAGTTGTTGATTCTGGAAATATTTCGGCCAACAATCAACATATCATCCACATAGAGCAAAAGGATAATAAAATCATCATTAGACAATTTCTGCACAAAAACACAATGGTCTGAAGTAGTCTTTTTGTAGCCTTGCTCCCCCATAACAGACTCAAACTTCTTGTACCATTGTCTTGGTGCCTGTTTTAAGCCGTAGAGACTTTTCTTCAATTTGCAGACATAATCTTCTTTTCCCTTTTGCTGAAAACCCTCTGGTTGCTCCATGTATATCTCTTCTTCCAAGTCACCATGTAAGAAGGCAGTTTTGACATCCATTTGCTCAACCTCCAAGTCAAGACTTGTTGCTAACCCTAGCACAACACGGATGGATGTCATTTTTACAACTGGAGAGAAAATCTCGTCAAAGCCAATACCTTTTCTTTGGCTGAATCCTTTGACAACTAATCTGGCTTTGTATCGTAGATTGGAACTGTGTCCTTCATGCTTCACCCTGAACACCCATTTATTTTTCAAGGCCTTCTTCCCTTTGGGCAGCTTCATCAACTCAAAGGTTTTGTTCTCATGCAAGGACTTCATCTCATCTTGCATGGCTTCAATCCATTTTTGTTTGGATTCGTCATCCATGGCCTCTTCATAACTCTCAGGTTCTCCCCCATCAGTGAAAGTTACATACTCATCTGGAGGATATGAGATAGAGGGTCATCTCACTCTATCACTTCTTCTTAGTGGAACAGGAGAAGCCACAGGTGTTGGTACTGGATAATGAATATCATCATTTCTCTCATCTTCAGAACCAACTTCTATGGGGGCATCATCTTCATCAGGTGGATAAACCTGGTCTTCATCTCTAACTTGTCTTGGCACTGATATTGGAGGAATTAATTCCAAATTTGATAAGTCACCATTGGAATTAGGAACATCTTTCTTCATTTTGATAATATCTTCAATGGTCTCATCTTTAACAAATACAGCATCACGGCTCCTGACAAGTCTCTTTGCAACTGGATCGTAAAATCTATAGCCAAATTGATCTTGACCATAGCCAATAAAAATACACTGTCTTGTTTTGGCATCAAGTTTTGATCTCTCATCCTTGGGGATATGAACAAATTCTTTGTAGCCAAACACTCGCAGATGATCATAGGAAACATCCTTTCCTGACCACACTTTATTTGGAACATCCATCTTGAGAGGAGTACAGGGTGAAAGATTCAACACATGTGCAACTGTGAGTATGGTTTCACCCCAAAAAGTTTTAGGCAACTTTGCATGTGAGAGTAGACATCTAACTCTCTCCATCAAGGTTCTATTCATCCTCTCGCCTAAGCCATTCAACTGCGGTGTCTTTGGAGGTGTCATCTCGATGCGAATACCATGCTTTTTGCAATAAGCATGAAAAGACCCTGTGTATTCTCCACCATTTATGCATCGGGATGCACCTCGACCTTCTTTCGGTCATCCTCTCAAGCTGAGGCATGAAATTCTTTGAAGACATCTAAGCACCCGATCCTTTGTCTTTAGAAGATATACCCACGTCTTCCCTTGAATGATCATCGATGAAAGTCACAAAGTATTGAGCACTACCAAGTGACTTTGACATTGGTCCACACAAATCCGAATGAATCGGATCTAAAATATTATTCATTCTAGAAGGAGGAAGCTCTTCGAAAGCAACCCTATTTTGCTTTCCTACTAGACAATGAACACATTTCTCTAAATGTACTTCATTCATTCCAGTGCAATATCTTAACTTTTTGGCTAGACTTGTCAAACCTTTTTCACCCATGTGAGTAGTCTCTTATGCCATAACTCAACCGCACTATCTTTCTATACGGTATTTACCGTGTCGTAGAGCTTTGCTGCATTATATACGAGTTGTATGCTTCTCACCTCTAGCCACTACTAAGGAGCCTTTTGTAAGTTTCCATTTGTCATAAATGAAGAAGCTACAATATCCTTCATTTGCAAGTTTGCACACTGAGAGATCAAAATTTAGGCGCATATCTAGAATATGCGACATTCTTCGAAATAGTCCTGGTTCCATTCTCTCGTTTCCAAGCAAACGTCTCCTCTCGCCTACTATCTTTGACAGCCTTCATTTCCCATTCTAACAACACCAAAACTTCCAAGTGTGTATGATGAGAAAAATTCTCTACGCGATGTAGCGTGAATCTGTAAGCACCACTTATCAATCACCCAACTCGGTCTCGTGTGATGCAAGATTGATAAAATCTTCATCATAAACGATATTGAACTCGTCTATGGTATTTGTTTGCTCATCATCACTCGGCCATCCTTCTGTTACTTTGCCTTTGTTTGTTTCTTGTTCCTTTTTGAACACCCGACAAAATTTCTTAATGTGGCCCTTCCTCTTACGGTGATGGCATTCAACATTGGCAAATTTGTTTGATTTGCCTACCTTTCTTTACTTCGGGTTTTTTTGTTCTTTTATGCGATGCCTACTCGCTATCATGTGATAACTTGTGCTTCTGAATCTCTTTCTTTATTTTGTTTCTCATATGAGAACAAGGCTTCTACAACAACTTCAAACTCCATCTTGATTTTTGCATAAGTCGAGTTGTTGTGATATGATTATGATGAGGGTAGTGATGCCAACAACATCACAACTTTCTCTTCATCATCAAAACTCACATTAAATCTTGCTAAGTGAAAGCTTCTTTGTTGAAATTGCTAACATACGCCGCATCATTGCTCACATTATCTTCCTTCCTCATTTGATATTGCTCCTTCCACAAATAAAATTTATTGGCAAGGTTCTTTGACATGTACACGTTTTCTAGAGTCTCCCATGTTTCTTTAGCAGTCTTGCAATTTTTTGATTCAATATTTTGCAAGACACTGTCTGAGAGATTTAGACGGATTGTACTAGCTGCAATCTCATCTATTTCCTCCCATTGTTCCTCAGTGACGGTTGCTACCTTCTTTTCTTTTCCCAGCAACGCCTTATGGACCTTTTGTTGAATGAGAATATCTTTCATACTCCTTTGCCATAAAGAGTAATTATTATTGGCATTAAATTTCTCAATATCTACCTTTTGGCTTGACATTTTTTTTTTGTGTTTCTTTTTCTCAGAATCAATACACACGGACCTAATAAAATCTTTTGATGTGGAAGATCGGGATCTATGCCGCAACCACAGAGCATATTAAGAATTTTACTAGACGACAAATCTGGTTGTTACAAGTACAACGGGTAAAGATAAAATGAATTCAACAGAGTAGAATAATGACACCTAAATTTAACGTGGTTCACCCTTTAATTGGGCTAAGTCCACGTGGACAAACTCCGAAATTATTTCTTCCACTAATAAGATTAATGGGTACAAAGTGAGAGGCAATACAACAAATTGAGATAAACCCAAAATAAGTTGTCACACAAGTGTTTCCCAAACTCATTATTTTGTCAACTCTTCTTTTAGAAAAATATCCCAATATTTTTCTAAGATATTCTCTCCCACTTTCTCACACAACACTATTTTTCTTCAAAGGAAATTGTTCCTTTGGCTTTGCTTAGCTTCTCTTCTTGTTTGTTGTGTTGATGTTTCTCTAAGGCAAAGACATTACCTATTTATAGGCACAATTGCATATCAATGTTAGATGCACCTACCATTGTGGTTGTACCTACCATTTGTGGTTGTACCTACCATTTGTGGTTGCACCTACCATTTGTGGTTGCACCTACCATTTGTGGTTGCACCTACCATTGGTGGTTGCACCTACCATTTGTGGTTGCACCTACCATTTGTGTTTTCTTCCTCTTAAATGTAGGAGGGACTTATAGTTAGTATGAGCGGTTTCCAGACCAACATTTCAATAAGCTCCCTGCCAATCAGATCGTTCACGAATCAACTGCAAAAAAGGTTAGCACAAAAACACAAGTGTACGTGTGTGTTCTATGATGGATTTAACAATGAATAATCTTAACTAGATGATTTAAAACATATATCACTTGAATCAAATCGACTAGTAAATTCTAGAGTAAAAAGATTAAACACAAATTCAATAAAAATAACTTCTTTAAAATTCAATAATCAAATCAAATAATTATGATAACACATAAAACTATTTAATTTAAACATGTAAAAATCTATTCAATAAGAAACTATATAAAGATAAAAAAATATCAAATAAATTTACTAATAAATATATATGATATAATATCAATTTGAAATTAATCAACTTATTTAATCTCTTGTGTTTCAATGAATAAAGATTCGTTAATTAAAAAAATATTATTATTACTAAATTATTAAACTCTTTCGCGTTCTATACCAACTTCACAATTCAATATATATATACCAATTTGCTCCTTGGTTGATTACTTATCAATTATATGAATAGTCTTAGTCGATAGCATGTGTATATCTTCTTTTCCATTTGGCCCCTCATTCCTTTTTTTTTTTTTCAATGATTTCAACTTGTTCAGCCGCTTGATAGATTGGAATAGTTCGACAGCAGCAATTTTTAGTAGATGAAGCTCGACAGTTTAGTAATTTTTTTATTCGGTCACAAGTTTGCTGTTTCTATTCAGCGACCTCTTAATTTAACCCAAATATATATATATATATATATATATATATATAATAACTATATATAATAACGGTTAAATACATTTTAGGTTTATTTTTAAAGCCTATTAAAAACTTAGTATTATAAAAAAATTATTTTTAAAACACATCTTAAAAATATTAAGACATATCTAAAAAATATTTAAACGCATCTATATAAGAAATAACTAATTGATAATTTCATAAATTGATTAAAGTTTAAATAAATATTTTAACACCAAAAATAATTTCAGATTTATGAACATGTGCTATTAAATATATGAATGTAATCATATGTGTCGTAGTTATTAAAGATATACCTTAAGTACAATTATTTAGAACTCGAACATTTGTTCAACTTTTTTTAATAGACTTACGACTATATGAAACTCGAGCATTTGTTCGACTTTTCTTGATAGACTTGATAGTAGGCCTAAAAACAAATTTATAGGTAAATATTTTGTCCATGAAAATAGTTAATACTCATAGTCTTTATAAAAACTATGATTGAAAATATATTGTCAATATATTTTTGAATAATAGTTCTTATAAAAACTTTTAAGATAAAGCTTCACTCTAATTGCTGGGTGATTGTACCAACAAATAAAAGAGTGCTACTCTAAATCAGACTGAATAATTAAACCTTAAAATATAATTTTCAAATTTAAGTTTGTAATGAAAAATAACATATTTCTCTATAACATCCTTAATATAAAATCTTAAATAAAAACAAAATCAATTTATTTTATAAAGATGTTTCACCTACTTAATATTCGCAAGAATAACAATGTTATTATTATATCATATTTACAAACAACCAATTATATTAAATTTAATCACAGACAAATTAAACATAAGATATAAGAATAAAACATAAAAAACTGTAAATAATTCATTTTAAAATTATACTTCAAAGGAATCCTTACAGAACTTTGATCCATATAGATTTGCATTTCTGTTTATTAAATCAAAAATTAAAAATATATAAAACATAGCTAGTTCTTTTCAAAAAGTGAAGAACTTTAAAAAAAACTAAAAAAACTTTCTAGAGAGAGAAAGAGTCAAGAAAATTGTGTCTTAAGGTGGGTTTTTTACAATAGGGGAGAGAGGCTTTTTATAGGTGAGAAAAAGGTTAAAAAGATGAGAAAATATCTTTAAAATGATGATAGACACATATTGGAAAGGCTGGCATGCGTGTGGGGCGCTAACGCGTGCGATTGAGCAAGATTTATAGCCAAAAATACAATGATGAGCACCATAAATACAGTGTGAACGTGTGTTGATGTAGGTGTTGATGCGCGCAGGATTTCAGCATACACTACTACAAAAACGGCTTTAAACCGACTTTACATTTTATGATTTTATTTTTTATTTTTATTCTCATTTTTCACTCCACTCTGTATTCAATATATATAGCATAAAAAATCAAAATATAAATAATAATACAAATAATTAAAAATTTAAATATAATTAATTACTTGATAATTAAATTTATTACAAAAACAAATAATGTATATACAATACATACATATATATATATAGTTAACTTAAATTACAAATAAAATAATGTTGTCAAAATGTAATTGAATTGTGTGAGCAAACTTGGTTGGCTTAGAATCACCAGTATTGTGACAAGAAAACTGGACAAAAAACACAGGGTTCATATAACAATTCATTCCCCTACATACATAAGCAAGTAAACATTCATCAAACAAGCAGTCTAAGCTTCAGAGACATATGAATGGAGAAATTAAATCATTATAAATATTACCATCAAAAAGAGATTACCACAGCGACATCCGAGTGATATAACCCTTCGAACTCATACTATCACTTTATTAATCATTTGTCTATAAATATGAAGTTATTTGTAATCTCTGCTGGTATTTTTAATGCTATAATGAGCTCTAAATATGAAATCAAGTGTAACTCATATTTTGTTACTTGGTTTGTGTGAGTTTTGGTGCCCTTAAACGTATGGAACAATTTTGTAATACGTTCATGGGCACCAAACTCATACAAGCCAAGTAACAAAATATGAGTTACACTTGATTTCATATTTAAAGCTCATTATAGCATTAAAAATACCAGCAGAGATTCCAGATAACTTCATATTTATAGATATATGATTAATAAAGTGCTAATATGATGTTGTCATAAGGAAAGTAGGAAAAAGAGATGAGATGAAGTTTGGGCCAAAAATAGGTTCATCAAACAATGCATTCCCCTAAATACATGCATGAATATTTTTTTGTGACACTTACATGGTTACGAAACCAATTAATAAGCTCTCGCTTATGTTCATCATACAACCATTTTTCTCCTCCTTTTTTTTACAACAAGGATCGATCTGCAATGAGTTTAAATGCATCCTGTAATGTTATTAAATATATATGGAGCATATATCATCATTAATATAGTTAAATAAAAAATGATTTTTGCTTAAATGGAAAGGTTGAACATCACTTACTCTATGTATGATTGTGCCTCATTATTATTTACCAAAATGATTCGGTATGCTTTTTCCCATCGAGTGCGATCAATACACAATTTCTTACTTCCACCATGCATCCTTTAGGTCGATTTCTATTATTTACATATCCTTTAAGGACTTGTATATATCTCTCAAAAGGATACATCCACCTTAAATAAATAAGACCATACAATTGAACCTCTCGAACTAAATGAACACACAAGTGAATCATTATATCAAAGAAAGAAGGAGGAAAATATTTTTCAATTAGACACAAAGTCTCTACAACATCTTTCTGTAAAGAATTTAACTTGCCAATTGATATAGATTTCTTACATATTGTATTGAAGAATGAACAAAGTCAAATTATTGATAATCGAACATGTTTTGGAAGAATTGATCTAAGAGCAACTGGTAATAATTGTTGCATTAAGATATGACAGTCATGTGATTTCAATCCATAAAATTTCTTATCGGTGATAGACACAAAATTTCTTAAGTTGGATGAGTAACCATCAAGAACTTTCACACCCTCCAAACATTTACAAAACACATCCTTCTCTTTTGTTAACATTGTATATGATACTGGTGGTAAGTATGTTTGATTCTTATCATTTTCCACCCTTGGTGCCAATTCAGGTCGTATGCCTAGTTTCTTTAAATCCAGTCTTGCTTTAATTCCATCCTTTTTTTCCCAGGTATATTAAGTAAAGTACCAATCAAGCTCTCACATACATTTTTCTCAATGTGCATGACATCTAAGATGTGACGAATGTGTAGGTATTTCCAATAAGGTAATCCCCAAAATATTGATTTTTTATTCCCACAACCATGGTAAGTCAGTTCAAACTATTTTTCATTTTCACCTATTTCATTAGTTGACCTCTTTCGTTTCCCTACCTTAGTGAGTTTTTTTTTTCATCTTTCTGTATCGTTTAAATGTTATACCATTCAATTGCCTTAATATCTCAACACCTCATAAAGGTCGGGTTGTATGATCACGATCTTTTTCACCATCAAACGGTTTCTTTTGGTATCTAAACTTGTATCTAGATGGCAAAAAATTTCTATGTCTTCTATAAGACATCTTTCTTCCGTGAACAAGATAAGTTGCAGAAGTTCCATCACTACATATAGGGCATCCCTTATAATCTTTTGTTGCATGTCCTGATAAGTTTCCATAAGCAGGAAATCATTAATTGTCCATAAAAGGACCCCCTTCAAGTTAAAGTCTTCTTCTTTATGTGCATCGTAAACATTTACACCATCATTCCACGACGTCTTTAAATCATCTATCAGAGGCTACAAATATAGATCAATATCAACAACGGGTTGTTTCGGTCCTGAGTTCAATAATGTTAACATCATGAATTTTCTTTTCATACACAACCAGGGAGGAAGGTTATATGTTACCATAATTACTGGCCAATAGCTATATCTATTGCTAAGAGAACTATGTGGATTAATTCCATCAATAGCAATGGCAAGACAAAGATTGTGCAGATCAGATGAAAATTAAGGAGATAAATTATCTACTACTTTTCAATTTGGAGAATCATAAGGATGACGTAGCACCCCATTATCAGATCGATTAACTGAATGCCAAGTCAACATCATTGATGTCTCTTTACTTTTGAACAACCTTTGAAAATGAGGAATCGGAGGAAAGTACCAAAGAACTTTGGAGGCACACCTTTCTTATTTGTTGTCTCATTTTTACCATGCTTCCATCTCGATTCTTTACACATCGAACAATCATCTAATGTCTCATATTATTTTCTATAAATAATGCAATCATTTGGACAAACATGAATCTTATGATATTCCATGTCAAATCGACTAAGAGATTTCTTCACTTCATACATTGAAGATGGAAATTCAATACCCTCAAGAAACATATCGACTAGTAGATTTAGAAATTTTGTGAATCCCTTGTCAGAAAAACCATATTTTTCCTTCATATTGTACAAATGAACCAATCCTGACATTTTAGTGTATTTTTTGCATTTTGGATACAACGGTTTTTTGGCATCTTTTAGAAGTTTTTTAAAGATTTCGGGATCATCCTCACGTAGTTCATCTTCAACACCATGAAACATATTTTCTGTCTGTACATTATGATAAGATGTATGTAATTCACTCACATTTTTATTTATCTCTTCCCCGTGAGTATTATCATATTTTCTCCATGATAATACCAACATTTATAGCTCAAAAAAATACCACTACGGATAAGGTGATACTTAACTTCATCAAATTTATGAAATCGCTCATTTTTACATTTAACACATGGACATTGAATCATACTAGTTCTAGTATTACTATTTCTACAAGCTAATTCCATGAAACTTTCAACTCCAGAAATGTAGTTCTCCTTAATTCTACACCTTGACATCCAAGATTTGTCCATTTTCTATTAATGACATTAATTAAGCATATTAATTAATTATGTATCCAATATATATATTTCAAGTATTATTATATATAAATTCCCTAATTATTAGAATATATACCAAAACATACATAATACAAAATATTTATCATTTTAATCATTTTACAAATTTATTACTTTTACTTAATAAAATATAATTATTTATATGTAAATAAATTTATCCACGTACGGTAAATATTATAGTCCCTCAAACCCACAACATGTAGATATTATTTCCATAGAAAATAAGCCAAACATATAATAACAAACATAATACAAAACATACATAAATCAAAAATTTATACAAAAAATAAAGCAAACTGAATAATAAGTAAAAATATTAATAGAAATACTTACAAGAATGTTATGAATTGACTAAATGAAAGAAATGAAGAAAAAATGAGTGTTTTGTAAGTGAGAATAAGTGAGACAATGGGTATAAAAAATTTGAGTATTTCGCTAAAAACAATAGTGGATCTGAAAGATAATGAGAAGAGGAATATAACCCATAAAATGGCATTGGAAATGGTGGTCGGAGGTGGCCATAAATTGAGAAAGAGTGTGGGTGAGAGCTCGATTTTGGGAGAAGGGAGAAGAGAAATGGAAATTTTTTTAACTTTTTGCGGTGAAGAAGAGAGCAGAATGGTAATATTATATGGCTAGCGTTGGTTGACGGGGGGAATCAACGCTATCCACGTATGTAGCATCGGTTCGCCCCATCAACCAATGCTACACACGTGGCTAGCATCGGTTCATAACATGAACCGACGCTATCCACATAGAGGTAGCGTCGGTTGACGGGGCGAACCAATGCTACACACGTGGCTAATGTCAGTTGACGTGGTGAACAGATGCTAGCCACGTGTGTAGCGTCGGTTCGCTACGTCAACCGACGCTAGCCATGCTATTTAAAATTGATTTTTTTTGTCAATTATTATTTTATTTAAACTATTATATATATATATATGCACTATAGAAAAAGAAAAAATAATAATTTTAAAATAATATCCAAAACAAATACACAAAATTAAATAAAAACATACTATATGTACGTATATAAAATCCAAACAAATGCACAAAATTATATAATTTTAAAAACCAATTGTCTAAAAAACATTATACTATATATATCAAACTTAAATTTTAAAGAGTCAAATAAAATAATAATTGACCTAAAAAAAATTGTCCTAAAAAAAATTTCAATTGTAAACTGCATGCATTTTTTAATTTAAAAAATACACGTAGGACGTAGCATCAGTGACGTGGTGAACTGACGCTATCCACATAGGACAACATCGGTTGACATGGCTAACCGATGCTACACGCGTGGATAGTATCGGTTCGCCACGTCAAACGACACTACGTCCTACGTGGATAGCATCGGTTCTACACTGAACCGGCTTTAAATTCATTATAAGTCGATTTATGCCAAAAACTGACTTTACATAGCGACTTAAATAATACCCTTTTTGTAGTAGTGATGATGCACGTGTAGATGCGTCCTGAATTATGGTGTGAATGGGTGCGACTGCCTGCAAACTTCGGAGTGAAATTGGCGGTTGGGCAATTTTGTCCATTTTTTTAAATTATTGTTCAAGTCTTTAAATTATTTTTGAAGTAAAAATACCTGAAAAATAATAAAAATACATATGATTCTGAAAAGACAAATTTATATAAAAAAATGATAAATCCATATAAATATAAATATTTTTAATAAATTAAAGTACATAGAATCATGGTAATTTTAGTGCTTTTTAAGCACTCATTAGTAGGAAAACTAGGGCAGGTGTAAGCTCTACCACTCAAGTAGGCCATTGGAGAGTCAAAGAGATTAATGATCTATTAGGTGATGTGATTCCTATTTGAGTGTAAGAACTAGATATTTGTTTAATTTTTTTAGAAGAGTGAACAATTTTTTTCTAAGGATACTGTAAATAATGGTGATTGGTAGCCCATATAATATTTTTCTGAATATTTTATGGATGCGTCAAATGATGGAAGAGTAAGGGATCCTTTCTTTGAAAAATTAATTGAATTGGATGAGCAAACAACATTTCCATACACCCATCTTTGTGCATTTGTTTATGTACATGAATAAAATATTATCAAAAATATAGTCATTGGAATATTCTCGTTGCGAGGATTTTAGAATTCGTTTTATTTTTTTGAAAATCTATCTGGAAGTGGGTGAATCGGGCAGAAACCATTCATGCTCTATCCAGGCCATTTTTCCTCTCTTCTTATGGGCAACGTGCATCTGATTCTTGAATTTTATGTTTATAAAATAGCTCATAAGTTCACAAATTACTTCTTAAGAAATAATAAATATACTTCCATGGTCAATCTAAAGAGGCACTACGTGATTTTTAAATAGTTCAACAGATTCTTAAAAATGAAAATTAAACCAAAACATTTTGACACAACATTTGATTTTAAAATATCTAAACTAATAACATGAAATAATAAAATATAAAGAATAAATAGGTTTACACAAATAACAAGCATACATGTAATTCATTTATTAATGGAGAATTAATGAGATATTTAACTAGTTGATTGTATTTGATAAAATTAATTAGGTTAATAAAATATAAACTCATATCATTGTTTCTTTTTTATATGTATAAATAACACCTTTGGTGGAGTCATTTTTATTAATTAGATGTAATCTTTCCACCTTCGGTCAGACCCATAATTTTAAACTTAATTAAATTATAATTATTTTTTAAGAAATTAACAATCTATTTAACTTTTCACCTTTCTAACTTCTATTGAAGTTATCTAAATTGAATTGTAGATTCATGAATATTAAACCTAACTTTCACATTTTAAATTTATTACAAAAAAATTCGTTTTCAAGATATTTTTTAGTAATAAATCTTATAAAAATCTTAAATAGAGTATGACTCTAAATTAAATCCAGATAATTACAATTAACATCTAAGAGTATTACTCTAACTCAAATCCAAATTTATATTTCTAAAACCCAATTTAATTTTAAATCTATTATGAAAAATATGTAATCAATATATTTTTAGATAATAAACTTTGTAAAATATTTTGAATAAAAATAATCTATGTTTAATGATTATTAAAAATATTCACATATTTTAATATTATACAAACATAATAACATAACTAAAATCACATTATTACAATTAACCATACTTGCTTAATTTAATAAATAGCTAATATATTAAATATTATATTTAAAAAGATACATTATATTAAAGCAATAAATAGAATAAAATTAAAGTTATTACATTAACTGTATTATTATAAATAACTCTTGCATCAATATGTTCTTTGAAGAAACTTCTATTGTTTCCAATTACTATGATAACCTAAGATAAACTATTTATAACATAAACATAAAAATTGTTCAACTTTCAAAATGATAGAAGAACCAAAAATGAAAAACTAAGAAAGCCAAGAGAGAAAGAGAGAAGAATGCTAGTAAATGAATTATTTTACAATGTAGTAGAGGTAGTAGTTATAGGTTGAGAATACGCTGCAAAAGAGAAAAAAATACGACATGTGCCATGTTAGAATACGTTGAAATCTCGATCCGATTGTCCTACACTGTGTGGCACACATAAAACCTTCACCGTAACTTGTGTTTTTCTGCACTAGAACCTTTTTTGTTTTACACCCCTTACATTTGGTTTGGAAGATATGTAAGGCATGTTATTCTTTTATATTTTATAGTTGCAATGGAATGATTTTAGGTATAATTCTTCAAGTGTTGATCATTTGAATTATTTTGAAGTTGAAAATACCTAAAAATTAACAAAAATATACCCGTGATTTCAAAAATATAAAATTGCTAAAATGATGATAAAATTATGCAAATACAAATCTTTTTTGACATTTTAAAGGGTACAAAATCCGTTATATTTAATGTTTTTAAGCATTCATCACAACCCCTATCCATTTTCTTGCTAGTCTCTAGCAAGAAAAGTAAAAAACAAATAAAAAACTAAATAAATTAAACTATCCCAAATCATTTTTGTAGGTTGACACGATTCCATTTAAAGTATGCAACAAGCCTTTAAATCCTAAAGTTGTCCTAGTGGACAAGTTTAAGTCTCGTGAGGACTTTCAAAGATGATCCCACAAATATCAAACTAAAATTTAAAAATTTAAAAACAACTAACAAAAATAAACAAATAACACACAAAAAAATAATAAACTAAAATTTTAACAAAGAAAAATTAAAATAAAATATAATCAAATAAAATAGCAAAACTTTATCATGCTTTTAATCTCTTTTAAGTTTATAATTAAAATTCAAAGCATAAGTTATTTTAATATCCTAAAAATTTATAATTTAATGTAAAAATTAATTAAAGATCATATCCATATCCATATCAAAAATGTATCAATATTAATTTACTTAATTTTAGTATTTGGAATTCGAATTCGCTTCAACTCTAACCTCACAAGTGAGACTCTCAATAATACTAATCCTATGGGTTCAAGCACTTATTCAAAGTTATATGTAAATAGAGTTTATATAAATAAATGAACTTATAGGTTCACATATGTTTAAAGAATAAAAGACTCAAAGTAGTGTATAACATCAATCTCATGAAAGGAATTGAATGAAATGATTTATATAGAAGTCACATATTATTTTCTTACATCAATCAAAATTATCAAATAAAAATTTCAAGTTATATGCCTTTTAGAGACGAAGAAAATGCAATGACTTCTAGAATATGTATTTCTTTTTTTTTTGTATTTAGTCATTTTTCACAATTTTGTTTGATTTTTTGGATCATAGTATTTAGTTTATACTATTAATTTATGTTTCTTTATCTTTATTTTTCTTTCTATTTTTTTTCTCTCTCTTTTTTAGAGATATTTTTTTTTCAAAGAGAAGATCCATATACAATTCCCCAAAGCCTTGGTGAACTTATGGTATCCGAGCTGAGAAGGGTGTTTGAAGTTGTATGTTACAAATCATAACACTCTTTATTTTCAAAGTAAAACTGTATAAATCTCATGTAAGTTCCAAATATTTGTCCATAATATAGTGATGTTGTCTTACGGTCCACTAGATGGTAATAAGTCCCAAGAGAGTTAATAAATCCATAGATATAGTGTTCCTTGGTAGTCATATTATGGTATAAAACAGACACGCCCTAATACGAAATTTTATGGTCTTAAAACCAAAACAAAGAGTACTATTTTTTGTAACACATCTTCTTCATTACCTTGATCTATTTCAGGAAGTATTATTAAGAATTTGGATAATCGATTAAAGAAATCAATATTGAAGCCTAAGAATTCAATGTTAAAGACTAAGGATATTATATTGATAGATTATTTTACAAATGAGTTTTATAAATTCTAGTTTTAATATGTCTAGTTAAAACCATTCTACTTTTGTTTCATCATCATCATCTACCTCCAAAAAAACATAATCAATAGTGAAGAAATCACTATTAAAAACTTTTCAAAACAAATTGATAATTGGAAGATCCCTAAGATTCATAAGGATCAAATTAACAAAACAGAAAGATAAAATCTTTTCAAAATTGATTACACTATTAAAACAGTGGAAAGAGATATCCAGCTCTCTTCACCTTTTGAAACCATTAACTTGTTTTCATCAAAAGCTTTACAAAATCATATGGATAAATTATACAACTATGTTCATATCGGATTGGTCCAAGTCAATTCAAAACCTCTGACCAAAGAAGGTCTTAACACCTCAATCTTTGCTGCCCTTAGGATGCTAGATTTAGGAATTTCCAAGATTCTCTGTTAGGAATAGTCAAGTCTCTGTTTAGGACAGATATCATTTGACTGTTATCCTAACTTCACAGTCTCATTGAGTGACAAAAACATCATGAAATCACTCATATTTTAAATTCAAACTCACAACTATGATATGATCGAAAGGTCTATCCCAATTGCTCTAATATTCAAAATACATTACAAAGAAATGGTATCTACGTTGAACATTGGACACATGTGTCAAATTAAAAGGGGAGAAACACTCTTCCTCCAAAGGAATCTCTCAAGATCCAACAAAATTCTTCCAAAACTGATTTCATGTAACCATATCACCCTAATAGATGAATGGCTCTTAAAAGGAGTGACTCAACCAGAGCAAAAAAAAAGCACCTGAGAAAAACTTAGCTCAGAAATATTACCCAATATAAGGATGGTAGTGTAAAGCTAAGCTTTGATAAAGCCACTAGTTCTAGGTATTCTTTTACCACATCAGTTGAAACCTTTGACCTGTCCTATATTCCCAACCTACTACCTAAAACCCCACATAGGTATTCTACCTCAGACATACCTAACCCAAAACTCAAAGGAGTATACTTTGATTCCTATGTACCACACCTAGTCTACACTAGAGAACAAAACCAAGATGAATCACCTCCTTCATCTCTAACACCATCAGCTCTAACTGAAAATATAGCCCATGAACTCCAAACCTTGGAAAACGAATTCCAAATTAATATGGACTATTTTTGCAAAGACTTCAATGCACCACACAATAGTGAGAATGTAAAATGGTACCTCAAAACCTTCAAAGAAAATATTTTAGGCATATCAATGAAAAAAAATTAATAAATTATTCTTTGATTGGTTTGAAATATATGCTTTTACAAAGAACATGTATTATGCTTTCAAAACTGACAAAATGGTTAACCTAGTTAACACAAAAAAGAAATCACCTATTTGGGAAACCTTAGATGGTATAATCGAGGCCAAAAATCCTCCATTGAGATAAATATCCTTCCTTTATAGCAAAACCAAAGTTGAAGCTAGTCCTATAAAGAACCCTCAGGAAGACCAAGCTACCAACATTAAAAACATTTTCCTCCAAAACAACTTTATGAAATTAGCTTAAGCACTTTAGGAAAACAAATGACTAGGATGGAGAAACATAACCAAGCAAATGATGTCCCTTCTAATTCCTATAAAGCCATTAATAGTAGAGTTCAACACCCTATTTTCAAACCCTTCTAGGTTTCCAAACTAGACCAAGAAGAAGTTTCAAGCAAATTTGAGTTTCTTCAAGCTCTAAGAGACCTCCATAAGTCACAAGTAGAAGATGTAAGCTCAAATTTCAAAATAGGTCCAATAATCCCTGAGACCCCATAAGCACCAAAAACTCCAACTTAGAGTATTGGTGTCTTACACAATCAAAACTCAACTACCTCTTACGAGGAAGCTTTTTTGGAATAGTCTCCTCAGATCTCAAAATTAGCTTGGTAACACCCTATAACCATAGGGCCTGTTAAGTCTTTAGATCTATAAATGAGCACCAAACCAAACGAGGTCATACAACCAAATTATAACACTACATCTGTCTATGAATAAAACATAGATGGAATAACATAATATCAAATCTTAAATACATTATAGCAAATGAAAACGGAATCAAATGCTTACAAAACCCAATTCAAAACATTGGATAAAACAATAGCTAAACTCCTGATAGTTGGATTCTCTGGCCAACTAAAAGGATGGTTGATAACTGTATTTTATATAGTTATTTTCGTCAATTTTATTAATGATAATTGCTATGTTCTTGACATTTTTGTTTAATTTTAGTTAAATAAATTAATGTTTACCTTTTTTGTGTTAAGAAATACATTTTTAATAAAATTAAACAATTTGAATCGAAATCGTACTTATTTTCCAATATATGTCCACAAATATAATTTCAAATAATAAAGTTCTTAATTACAATTTATAAAAGTTGAAAATGTAATTTAAATTAAATTTGGGCTTAATTTCAATTATTAAAAGTTTGAAAATTTAATTTAAATTTTGAAAAGGGTTTAACTGTAATTAAAGAAAGTTTGAAAATGTAATTAGATTAAATTTGTGGGCTAAAATGCAATTAATTAAAGTTTAATTTTCTGTGCAGGTGAGAAGAATCCACGCGCCAATCTGCACGCGTGAAATGTGGACCGTCTGATCAAAGAAGAAATGGCTAGGATTTGTGCATCCTTATCACACTCGACCAAAGAGAGTGGGTGCAGGTTTTTATTTTTCACGCGGCTCGACGCCCGAATGGGGCCCTCTGCCGTGCAGGCCGGCATGTTGGTGGGACCTACCTGTCTGACATGTCCAACTGCTGTCCCCCACCTTTGCGCCCCTTTTTTCACGTGCGGTCGATCCACGTGCGCCCGGTTATTCCACGAACCATAATATGCCACGTTGTCTTCCGTGCAACAATCTATCATGCGCCCGTTTCCCACAGCCAATGAAATGTTGCCACATGTCCGCTTTAAATCTTTTCAGCAAATCAGACGCTGACACATGGCATGCACTTTGAATTTTAAATCAGAAACGGCACCCCTGTCTCATGCGTGAATTAAAATATTATGTCGATATCGAATATCCATACGCATCGATTCTATTTTTGATACAAATTTTGACACGTTTATTAAAAATAAATGTAATATTTTTTAGATGTATTTTTGTAGCTATAAATAGGTGATAAGATGATAGAAGTTTTTTTAGAGTTTTAGTTTTGCAATTTTGTGTGTTGTTCGGTTTTGGATTGTGGAGCACGCAAGAGCCATTTTTGGCTTCTGTTGTGTTCTATGTTTTCCAAATATTTTCCTTTCTTGATGTTTTAATTTCATTTCTTCTTCTTTTAATTTTCTGTATTTGTTGGAAGTTTATTTTTAATTTATGAAGTAATTTAATTTTTCTAGGGTTGCATTTGATTTAAATTTATGAAGCTTTGATTTTAACTATTTTTGAAAGATTTGTAAGACGTTCGATTTGTTCACTCTATCTTGTGTTTAATGCTTTTTGATTATTTACGAATTTTATCAAAATGATCTATGGCACATAAATAAACTTGGAAGAGGCATTTGTGTGTATATTTCTCGTAGATAGAATGACATGTATGATGAAGGATAGGAATATACCCTAATTGTATGAGTGGCCTTTTGAAAACTTAGAACATAATGAATCTTGGTGAATTTAATTCTCATAGAGATATAGTGAATTAATTTAACGAGGTGTGTCTATACGGAGCTCGGAAGAGATGTATGGATAAAAATAGAAGTTTTCGGTTGACAAATTAAATGTACAAAAAAATATAAATCAAAAGAAAATAACACGATTTGAGTGGATTAGTTTGGTGAAAAATTGCAATCCTAGATTTCTTTTATTTTGTTAACTCTTTTCTTATTTTCTAAATCAACGATTGTTTTGGATAAAATCAGAGCGATACAATTTTAGTAATCAACAAACTATAGTAACAAATCTCCGTGGGAACGATACTCTACTTACAAATCTTTATTACTTGTGACCGTGTATACTTGCACGATTTTATGTTCTCTAAAAGAGACAACAATGGTGGGACTTCCACCTTTCAAAACAACACCAATAAGATATTCTCAATGACATTCTGATTGAAGAGAGTGGAAACCCCATTTTCGATCATCACGAAGAACCCATCCAAGATACAGTCTCTACTTTTATATTTACAATTTCATTACATTTCATGGGAGATTCCTCTCATTTAAAAGATAAAAACGTTGATCTTTTCTCAAACCTCCGGTGTGAGAAGTTGCACCTACTGCCACAACCCCAATCATGAGCTTCTTACATGTCCCATTCGAGTATGTATATTTTATCACAAAAAGGGTCCAGGATACTTTCACAAAGATTGCTTTCGAAATCCCTCTCAACATGCTTCAGGTAAAACTAGTAACTCATCTATCACTACTGCTGTTTTTGAGGATAATCATGACAAATTTACCTTCTCCACTCAAGAACTTGAAGGTCTTCTTAAACATGTTCTCTCAAAATCTAGTAATCCTCCTTCTACTACCTTGTCTCTCACATCAGGTAAATATTTATGGTATTTTAATTTTTCTTGTTGTAACCATATGACTCATGATAATCACATCTTCTCCCCCACACAATCTTCCATATGAGTGATTTTCAAAACTATAAAATATTTTCCTTAATAGAGTCATGCTTAGGGAAGATTAGATCAATCTTTCTAGAAGGAAAAGTTCTTATCAAGACTTCCACCCCTCTTAGGTGACAAAGTTAGAAACAAAATATGTGAAACATATGGGAGTCACATAATCACTTATGTTCGGCTTACCTACAATGAACTGATCAGTTTCACACAAAAACAAGGACTTTAAGTCTATCAAGATTTGAAGTTACAAAAAGAAATGAAGTGGGAACTCAAAACCACTAAGAGAGAGATGGGATATTTTTGCAAACAATTTGACAACTCTCTTCCCAAAACAAAGCATTGGAATAGAGATTACAGCAAGAAACCCATTTCAAAATATAAAAACCTTCCCTTGATAAACCTCAGAAGGAATTTTATAAAAAAACCTTTCAGGAAAACATATAAAAAGCTTGAAAACACCTTCAAAAATCTAAAAAATATTAAATGTTTCAAATGTGGTAAAAGGGGCCATACTTCAAACTACTGCAAAATGTCTAAAAAAACCCTCGAGTTAAACCTTGAAGAAGAAATTATGCACAAAATCTTTACCTTGATAGTAGATTCCACATCTGAGTCTGAAGATTGGATTGAAGACTCTAATGATCAAAACCCGTAAGCTGATGAGTTAGTCATAATTGAGTCTGATACACACTACTCAAAAAAGATAAAAGAACAAAGTCTTCTCTTAAATCTTTTTTAGAAAATGAATAACCTTGAGCTTACAAAATAATATATGGAACATATGACTAGCACCCTAGTCTATGACCAGCCACGAAAACCAACCAAACTTCGCTCAACAAGCACAGGTTGTTACGTCCTCACTTTCATACTTAATAGGAAGAAACAAAACAAGAAGCCACAAAGTCATATCTAAGACTTGCAAGCTGAAATTAGAACTATTAAGATAGAAATCCAACAACTTAAAGAAAAAAAACGAAGATTCTAAAACCATACAAATTATACTTTTCCATAAAAATGGAGAATATGTAAGTGATACAGATGAAGAACTTAACTCACAAAACCTAGAAAATGTGGAACGAGTCTCAGAAAACTTTCTACATGTATTAAAACAAATCGCCACCCAAAAATAAAAAATCAATTTCACCCTTGTATTTTAGAATAACTCTAAAATCAATACAGTAGCACTTTTTGATATAGGTGCTAATCTCAACTGTATTAAACCAGGGTTCATCCCAATATGATTCCATAACAAAACTATTGAAAAATTAACTTCAACCAATATTTCAAAGATGGACATTGCAAGAAGGACTTAAGCTAGTATCCTGAACAAAACCACTTTATTAAAGACCTCATTTGTTCTTGTCTCTAATATTAACTATTCAATTATATTAGGAACATCTTTCATCAACCTTATCACCCCTTTTGTGTAAAAATTGATAAAATCTCTTTCAAAACCCAAGATGAAACACTTGACTTTCCTTTCTTAGAAGAACCTATAACCAGAAATCTCAACCTCATTAAAGTAAATTCCATTTATCACCATGAGATTTTCACGCTTATAAAAAGATGACCATCTCTCCCATTTAAAACAAAAAATTCAATTTCATATAGTTGAAAGAGAATTACAAAACCATTTGGTACAAGACCAAATCTCCAAAATGCAAAACCTTTTCGAAAAATAAGTTTGTTCTAACTTACCGAACGCATTCTAAAATAGGAAAGAACATATGGTAGACCTCCTATATAAACCAACCTTAAATGAAAAGGATATACCAACAAAATCTTTACCAATATAAATGAATACCAATCTAAAACAATTTTGTATAAAAGAGATTCTTGATCTCAAATCTAAGAAGTTAATTTCAAAATCTAGATCCCCATGGAGCCGTGTAGCCTTATGTTTCAAAAAACCAGCTGAAATAGAAAGAGGTACACCTCGACTGGTGATCAATTATAAACCTCTCAACAAGGTCTTAAAATTGATTCGAAACCCAATTCCAAATAAAAAATACCTCTTGCAAAAACCCCATTCATCATCAATGCTTTCAAAATTCGATATGAAGTCTAGCTTTTGGAAAATTCAAATTGAATCGAAACACTGATATAAAACAACATTCCGTATTTCATTCAAACAATATGAATGGAATGTCATGCCCTTTGGGCTCAAAACACACCTTCTAAATTGAATGACACACTACACCAAAAGAGACTATTAAAGTCTATTAATAACCAACTTTAAATTAATTTA
This sequence comes from Hippophae rhamnoides, assembly GCA_033030585.1. Classification (NCBI taxonomy): domain Eukaryota; kingdom Viridiplantae; phylum Streptophyta; class Magnoliopsida; order Rosales; family Elaeagnaceae; genus Hippophae; species Hippophae rhamnoides. The sequence goes on along the minus strand of CM065436.1, from coordinate 44,577,929 downwards.
AAATTGATTAGGTGAACTGGCTTTAAATTTGGGAGACTTAAACTTTAATATCAAATCATGGGTTGAACCCACTTTAAATTTAAAGTTGGTTCAACCTGTGATCCGACTTTAAATTATGTATTTTTTGTACACATTTTACTTATTTTCTACTATCCTCAAAACCTGTATTTGATCACATAATAGCAAAAAAATCAAAATCTGTTTAAAAGAATTTAAATACTACAAATAATTGAATAATTAAATATTAATTAATTACTTGAGAATTAAATTTATTACAAAAAATAATTTAGATACAATACACACACACACACAGATATATATATATATATATATATATATATATATATGTATGTATGTATAATTAACTTAAATTACAAATAAAATGATGTCGCCTTTTTTGTCATAAATTTTGTGATATTCACACTTTATTTCAAGGAAAGGAAGCCTGGTTTGCTTAGAATCCCCAACAATGTCCCATTCATAATGACCAAGGAACTAAGCAATAGATATGAGATGGAGTTTGGGCAAAAAATAGGTCCATATAACAATTCATTCCCCTAAATACATGAGTACATTTTGCACATTCTTCTCGTAAATCATCAAAAATTTGCATATCATAGCCCGACTTGTTCCAACCAAAGAACTATATGTATTTAAATTAAAAATAAGAATGTAATATCATGAATTCACAAAAAAATATCTTATATATGTTAAAAAGGTATATTGGTAAAAGAGATTACCACATCTTTAATTGGAATATTGATATTTGTGACGACTTTACTCATAAAATTCATGACAAAGTAACCATACATGACTCCATCATTTTGTTGTGGTACCTACAAAAACAAAGTGTACATTGGTCTTGAATTCATCATTTTGGGGGTCTTTGTTTCTATATAAAATTCAAATCGGGTAATCGGTCTACCTAATTCAGCTTTCTACCTAAATTAAATAAATTTATTAACCATGACATAAACTTAAATTTGAGGAAAATAAATATAAAAATATTTATAAATTAAAAACTTAATAATACCATTATTTGTCTAACTTCAGGATTTGATGACCTCTCAGTACGGTTGGAAAGAATATTCTACATTTATATATTTTGATGTTCTTTCCTTATAATTTGAAATTCATATGTACATCTATAATCCACAAAATATTTCCATACTTAGGGTTCAATCTAGGGGTGTTCTTCCGGGATTTTGTATAGTTCTACTTCATCAAGTGGTTCCAAATATGGAAACACATAATTTTTGGCCAATTTGGAAGTTTTCTATTCCTTCCATGCCTTATTTGAAATCTTATAACACTTGTTCATGCAAGTATCAGAGACTTTAAAATGATTCTGTAAAAAAATATATTTTAGATGAGATATAATACAAAGAAGATATAATATATGTAATTACTTATAAAACAAAAGAGACTTACATAAATGGTTTTCCATATTTTATACTTTTCAGCGTCGTCAACCTTAGTCCAATCATTTATATTGATTGGTATACTTGACTTCACAAGTTTACCAATAGAATATTTCAATTGTTAGCCATTTTCTCCTAATAGATTTTCAATAGCATCATATAGAACGGGTACTCTATCATCTCGGTTAAGTAGAGCATTAGGTATATTCGCCCAACCCATTCTTTTCAAATGCCCCAATGGATCATTTAGATCTATAATCTCTGGTACCTTAGGATCCATGAAATATCTACAAACAATGATGAAATAGAAATTAATTGACAATTTTAAGTCCAAACATATAAATATGAAAGAGTTATTAGAATAATATAGAACATACCTTATGTTTAATTAGGTTGTTAATCGTATATATATATATTCCTTCACAATTACTTCAAGTCTATGATGAAGAATCATCGTCATTAACTAGATCATTACATACATTAGGCAATTTGTTTGAGAAATGACTAATATTGGATAATGTAACAAGCATGTCATCATCTTCTAAAGCATCACAATGGTAAAACTCTTTTTGTGGAGGCATTAACACAATAGATCATCTTGTGTCAATTTGATCGTTCACATAAAATACTTGTTTTGCATGAAGTGCTAACGTGAAAGGATCATCAGTGTGACTTAGCTTGGATAAATTTACAAGGGAAAATCCAAAATCATCTATTTTATATCCAACATTGATAACATCTTCAACCCAATCACACAATAATACTATTTCTTGGAAGACCTCGTAATCGAGTTCCTAAATTTCTTGAATTATACCATAATATGTTCTATAAGAAAGTACAAGATTACCATCTTTTGAACTGACAAATTGCATAGTTTGTGCAACCATCTTCACACCACTATTATGATTTACTTGGAATTTGTCCCTTGCTTGATTCATAAACCTCAATCCATTAATTGTGAAACTAGAATATGATTTGACATCGAATTTTAGACCATGTTTAAGCCATTCTAAACTTTATGTTATTTTATGAATGGGTTTTTTGAGTTTAACTCGAATCTATGCATATAAAAACATGAAATGTGTTTAAAATAAAGTTTTAAAATATTATATAGAAGTACTAATGAATTCTTATATGTGACACTTACATGGTTGCGAAACCAATTAATAAGCCATCACTTATGTTCATCATACAACCATTTTACTCCTCCTTTTTTTTATAACGAGGATCGATCTTCAGTAAGTTTAAATGCATTCTATAATTTTATTAAAGATATATAAATTAAATATCATTAATAGTTAAATTAAAAATAATTTTATTTTAAATGAAAAGGTTGAACCTTTCATCACTTACTCTATGTATGGTTGTGCCTCATTATTATTTACCAAAATGATTCGGTGTTCTTTTTCCCATCGAGTGCAATCAATAAACAATTTCTTACTTCCACCAAGCATAAGGTTACCTACTTGGATCATGTGACATTCTAAGAACAACTTGTGCATAGGATTCCCAATTTCAGTGCAACCACTAAAGTATTCAGAACAAAACTCAATGGCCTCTTCAGCAATGTAACATGCCACCATGCATATTTTACGATGATTTCTATTATTTACATATCATTTAAGGACTTGCATGTATATCTCAAAAGGATACATCTATCTTAAGTAAGTAGGACCACACAATTGAACCTCTCGAACTAAATGAACACACAAGTGAATCATTATATCGAAAAAGGAGGAAAATATTTTTCAAGTAGACATAAATTCTATTCAACATCTTTCTGTAAAGAGTTTAACTTGACAATTGATATATTTTTCAAGTAGACATAAATTCTCTACAACTTCTTGCATATTGTATTGAAGAATGAAAAAATACGAATTATTGATAATCAAACATATCTTGGAAGAATTGACCAAATAGAAACTGGTAATAACTATTGCATTAAGATTTTACAGTCATATGATTTCAATCCATAAAGTTTCTTATCAGTGTAGACACAAAATTTCTTAAGTTGATGAGTAACCATCATGAACTTTCACACCCACCAAACATTTACATAAAACATCCTTCTCTTTTGTTGACATTGTATATGATGCTGGTGGCAAGTATGTTCAATTTTTATCATTTTCCACCCTTGTTTCCAATTCAGTCCGTATGCTTAGTTTCTTTAAATCGAATATTGCTTTTATCCATCCTTCATTTTTATAGGTATATTAAGTAATGTACCAATCAAGATCTCACATATATTTTTCTCAATATGCATGACATCTAAGATGTGATGAATGTGTAGGTCTTTCCAATAAGGTAATTCCCAAAATATTGATTTTTTATTCCAACAACCATGATGTGTTGATTCAATAACATTTTCTTTTTCACCATTTTTAATAGTTGACTCGTTTCCCTCCATTAGTGAGTATTCTTTTTTCATATTTCCATATCGTTTGATTGTCATACCATTCAATTGCCTTAATATCTTAACATCTCACAAAGGTCTTGGTGTAAGATCATGATCTTTTTCACCATCGAATGTTTTTTTTTGGTATATAAACTTGTATCCAGAAGGAAAAAATCTTATATGTCTTCTATAAGACATATTTTGTCCATGAACAAGATAAGTTGTAGAAGTTCCATCACTACAAATAGGGCATCCCATATAACCTTTTGTTGCATGTCCTGATAAGTTCCCATAGGTAGGAAAATCATTAATTTTCCATTAAAGGACCCCTCTCAAGTTAAAATGTTCTTCTTTATGTGCATCATAAACATTTACACCATCATTCGACAACGTATTTAAATAATCTATCATAGGCTACAAATATACATCAATTATCAACTCTGAGTTGTTTCAGTCTTGAGATCAATAATGTTAACATCATGAATTTTCTTTTTATACACAACCAGGGAGGAAGGTTGTATGTTACCATAATTAGTGGCTAACTACTCTATCTACTACTAAGGGAACTATATGGATTAATTCCATCACTAGTAATGGCAAGATGAAGATTGCGTGAATCAGATGTAAATTGAGGGGATAAATTATCTACAACTTTCTAAATTGGAAAATCACAAGGATGAAATAACACGTCATCATCATATCGATTATTTGAATGCCAAGTCAACATCTTAGATGTCTCTTTAATTTGAAATACCTTTGAAAGTGAGGAATCGGAAGAATGTACCAAAGAACCTTTACGGGCACACCTTTCTTAGGTGTTGTCTCATTTATAGCATGCTTTCATCTCGATTCTTTACACCTTGGACAATCATCTAAAGTATTATATTCTTTTATATAAAGAATGCAATCATTTGGACAAGCATGAATCTTAGGATATTCCATGCCATATCGACTAAGATATTTCTTCACTTCATACATTGAAGATGGAAATTCAATACCCTCACGAAACATATCTATTAGTACTTTTAATAATTCTATGAATCCATTATCAGAAAAACCATTTTTTGCCTTCACATTGTACAAATGAACTAATCCCGACATTTTAGTGTATTTCTTGCACTCTAAATACAACAATTTTTTGACATCTTCTAGAAGTTTTTGAAAGGTTTCGGGATCATCCTCATGTAGTTCATCTTCAGCACCATGAAACATATTTTATGTCTATACATTATGAAAAGATGTATATAATCCACTCACATTCTTATTTATCTCTTCACATAACTTTTATCAATATTTTCTCCATGATAATACCAACATTTATAACTCAAAAGAATACCACTACGGATAAGGTGATACTTAACCTCGTCAACATCATGAAATAGCTCATTTTTACATTTAATACATGGGCATCGAATCATACTAATTTCATTATTACTATTTCTACAAGAAAATTCCAAGAAACTTTCAACTCTAAAAACGTAGTTTTGCTCAATTCTACACTTTACATACAAGATTTATCAATTTTCTATTAATGACATTCAACATATTAAATATGTATCCAACCAATATATTTCAAATATTATTATATACGAATTCTCTAATTATTAAAATATCTATCAAAACATTATATAAAAATAAATACATAAAAACCAAACATAATAAATATATAATATTAACAATATATAATATACAATATATAATAATTTATATATATATATATATATATATTTCATGTACATGTAAATAATTTTTAAAAACTATTTGTTTAAAATAAATTAATATATATCAAACACCTAAATATATAAAATTATTAAAATAAATAAATGAATAAAAATACCTTCTTCTCTTCTAAGCTTGAATAAAATATAAAATCTATATAATACAAAAATTTATACACATAAATAATAACATATAATATAAAACAAAATAAAGAAATATGAATAATAAGTGTAAAATAATTCATAGAAATACTTAACAGAGTAAATGAACTGACAAAATAAAGAAAATAAAGAAAAAAAGTGTTTTATAAGCGAGAAAATGGGTATAAAAAATTTGAGTATTATGTTAAAAAATAGAGGATCTAGAAGAGAAATTGGATAGGAAAAAAACTCCTAAATGATACCAGAATTGGTAGTCATAGGTGGCCGAAAAATAAGAAAGAGTGGAGGAGAATGTTTTCGTTTTAGGGTTACGATAGCTGAAAAAGGTTCTGTTAGAAAATGGGGAGAAAGAAGAGAGAAGGAAAAGAAAAATGTGTATAGCGTTAGTTGACACGTAGAACCGAAACTACAGGTAGGATATAGTGTCGATTCTACATGTCAACCGACGCTACACGTGGATAGTGTCGGTTGACATGTAGGACTGACGCTACATATAGAACGTAGCATTAGATCTATGTGTCAATAGACACTATCCACGTGTAGCATCCGTTGACACATAGAACCAATGCTACATTTTAAATTTTTTAAGTCAATTTTTCAATGTACCAACTTAAAATTCATTATAAGTCGGTTTTTCCCAAAAACTAACTTTAAATCTCAACTTAAATACCCATTTTAGTAGTAGGGACATTCTAATCCTTATCAGAATTCTGTATTGTGTACATTGACGATGTACTCATCTTTTCAAAATAAGTCAAACAACACATTTGACATCTCAAAACCTTCTTTTATGTAATAAAACGGAGTGGTCTAGCCTTGTCAACTAAAAAGATCTCTCTTTTCTGAACCAATATAAGGTTTCTTGGACATAGTGTGTCTATTGGAACCATTATTCCTATATAACAATCCCTTCAGTTTACCACTAAGTTTCCTAACAAGATCACAGACAAAACACATCTATAAAGATTCCTTGGGAGTTTGAATTATGCTATCAACTTTTGTCATAATATCAATTTCTTAGCAAAAACACTCAATAACAAGCTCAAAAATGTCCCTGAGCCATGGACAAATGAGTAGACCAAAATGTGCAATGAATAAAACAGAAGGTTCAAAACATTCCTTGCCTATACTTGGTAAACCTTAACCTACCAAAGATTATGGAAACAGATGCAGTGAAATTGGCTATGGAGGAATCCTAAAACAAATCCACGGTGAAAATGAGTTGATTGTCCAATTTATCTATGGTAATTAGAATTATTATCAAAAGAATTATTTCACTGTCAAAAAAGAATTAGGATCTATTGTCCTTTGCATTTCAAAATTTCAATTTGATTTATTAAATCAATTTTTTTTATTAAGGATTGATTGCAAATTTGCAAAAGAAATTTTGCAAAAGGATGTCCAAAACATTGCTTCAAAACACATTTTTTCCCAATGGTAGGCTATATTAAATGTCTTTAATTTTGATATTGAATTCATTAGAGGAGATTTGAAATTCATTACCAGATTTCCTAACCAGGGAATTCTTACAAACTAGGTAACCATGCCCAAAAAGAAAGATATAGAGAAGGAAAGAGCACCCAAACCTTCCACAAAACTTTTTTCCTTTACAACACCCATCATCACCTTAGCTCAAGTAGCTCAAGAAAAACCTCAAGAAGACCCCCAGGTCGATGAAAAAACAAAATAGATAGAAGATTGGGTCTTAAACCTTACTAAAAGCCCTAAGCTCCTCCAGGTTTTACAAAACACTCTCCAAGATATCGAAGTATCAAACTAGTCTGAGGCCTCCACCTCTGTAGGTAAAATCTCAAAACAAGTAAAAAAGGAAGAACAATCTTCCAACCATATTATTAAAACTAAAATAAGGAAAATTCTCTCTTCAGAAATAGGGGAATCATCCTGTACCAGTATAATCCCTAAATTAGGGCAAAAAAGAATTTTTTTTCTTAAAAACAATTTTTAAAACCCTCATCTAAATACATTGTAAAACAAGTAACTTATATGATAATAATAATGATAGAACAAGGATTCCATGATAACAACCCTTATTCTGCTCTCCAAAAAATGTTTGGCAAAACTGATTTTTTAAGCCATAGGATCTTACAAAACCCTAGAATATTATGAGAGTATTATGAAACATACTGGAGGCATATAATTTAAACACTTCTTTCATCCCAATAATAAAACCAATCCTTCATATTCTACAACCAAAATCCAAAAAATATTGTCTTTTTTAGAATGGGGCAATGATTTATCAAAACTTTGAACCTTCTCGATCAGTCTTACCACCACCCAATATCATTGTAAAACTTTCAATTACTGGGATTATCAACAGGCTTGGTACAATGCCTTTCTTACTCAAATTTAAAAGTACTCTCATTCATTGCTATTTTACTTCTACAACAAAGCCATAAACCCTATAAAATTCCCTTATTGGCTTAATCACTAGTGGAAGCTTTTTGAACCTATACCAGAAATTCTGATACCCTCCCTCCGTCCAAGAAAGTTATGACCTTTTCAAAACCCACTATCAACCTATCAAGGATGAGAAAAGATTCACGGCCTTATGTATTTTTTCAAATTTTTTTACCTCTCTTAGGTATGCCAATAAGTTTTAGAACCTATACTCTCAGAGTTAGTAAACATAACACGCAAGTATATACTAAAATGTTAGACATCATTCAACATCCCCCAAACCATTTTAAAACCAGCCAGGGAAGAATGGTTGAGAAAACAAGACCATAGAACAAGGAAAACTTGAGACATTCAAAAACACCAACTATTTATGGTACAAAAGGCTTGCACCAGCTCATTACTTGCTGCAGCAAGATCCAAAGAAGAAGAATTAGAAATCATGCAACAATTAGTTCAAAAATAGAAGTATTCTATCCAAGTAGAAGGCTCTGACTCCAAAACTTCATTAAATGTCTCCACTTCATCAGAATCACTGATCGATCTCGTATATGACAATAAAGATGATTGTTTGGGAATTTTCCCACCAGTCTAATAATTCAAAATTTATGTAAAATGACCCATGGGTCTCATTGATCGATATTAGGGTTAAAAACCCATAATGTTGTAAAAAGGCCCATCAGAAAGGCCTAGGTAAAATCTAATACAAAACCCGATACATTGTAACATCGATAGAAGAAGACAAACCCCAAAATAGTGGCAGACAATACACTGCTCACCATATAGTAAAAGGTGTCCAAAAAAGCACTATTTATAATAGTGTCGGCATATTCTATAGTATAAAGCAGTAGACAATGTAATATTCATAAACAGTTCTAGTATCTGTTCATAGTAAAACTTTGGTTATAAAAAAGAAGCTTATTTTAGTCCAATGGTATCGCTGAATTACTCATCCACTGCTTTAAACACTTATCTCTCTGAAGCTCTCTCTCTGATAATCTCATTTCCCTTTTGTAAAAATTTGTATAACCATCGTATAACCTTTCAATTTTAAGTTTGTATTTCTTTTTTTTCTTTGTTTCAATTTAAATAATTTGTATTTAGTTTGTAAACTCATGACCGACTAAACTGCCTAACCTATCAATATAATATGTTTGTTCTTTAGTATTGCATTTCTTTGATTAACTCCATAGAACCTTGGGGCACATATGGTATATATATATTATTTTTTGTAAGTCATGCATGAATAAAGAAGGGCACATATTTTCAACTTCTACTTAAGTGATTCAATTTAAGCAATAAAAATAAACATATGGGATTTTATTAGATGTAAAAATTCCAATATTTAATGCAAAATCTATAGAGATCATCTAACAATTTTGAATTGATTAAAAGTGTGTTTAAAAAAGTAAAAAAATATTATCACACAGATTGAAAAGATAAAGCCTCAAATATTCTCACAAAGTAATCTCCATTATTTGATTCATAAATATCAATTTTTGGTTTATTGTAATTTTAATATTTTATCAAGAAATATAGTTTATGACAAAAATTAACTATCATATTATTCCATGATATGTTCAAGAAATCAATTTAATAGTGCAAAAACTTAATAATTTACTTTAAATGAACTAAAAGACATTATAATTTTTACAAGAAAATTTTGAAATTAAACTTAAAATTCTTAAACCCATAAAAATGAATAAAAGTAAAAAAAAAATGAATGTAAACAAATCATTTAAAATTGTTCAAATTTATGTAAATGTAACTTTTTTCACCCCAATTTAGAGCTTACATTACTCCAAATGTAACAGTTATAAATTAAAGATCAAGAGTAAAGGAGAGAAAAGTTACCCATTTATTGAACGTGCTTAAGTATTTATATGAAAATATAGGTGCATCCATCATTCTAAACATTTTAAATACATAAATAGAATATTGTATATTTCTTACACATCTCAACAAACAGGTATAAAATTCAACAGTTTTAAAATAAAATAAACCTTATTCATGTAAAAGGAAATAAAATAAAACTACATAACATAAAATAATATCCAAAACAATTAAATTGAAATAAATAAAATAATATTACCTATAATGATGGGTTGCCTTCCATCTAATTCCAAGTTTAACGTCTTAGCAAGATGTAATTTTCACATAATGCTTAGGCTAGTACACCTATATAGACTCACTATCTACTGTGATGTTTCCTTCTTCTAAAGTCAATTTAAAGAGAAACTACATAGTTTTTAAATAATTCAACAAATTCTTAAAAATTAAAATTAAATCTAAATATTATGTCACGGCATTTGGTTTTAAAATATCTAAACTAATAACATGAAATAATAAAAGATAATGGATATTAAGTTTACACAAATAACAGGCAGACATATAGTTCATTTATTAGTGAAGAATTAATGAGATATTTAATCAGTTGATTATGTCTAGTAAAATTAGGTAGGTTAATGAAATATAAACTTAGATTATGGATTCTTTTTTATATGTATAAATAACATATTTGGTGGGGTCTTTATTTTTTATTAATTAGATTTAATCTTACCACCTTCAGTTGAGCAGACAGTTTTAAAACTTAGTTAAATTATGTTTATCTTCTAAAAAATTAACAAATCATTTAATTTGTTACCTTCACTCTAGCTAACAATTTTATACTTCTATTCAAGATGTCCAAGTTTGATTATAGATTCATTAATCTTAAACTTAACTGCTAGATTTTAAATAATTACAAAAAATATTTTCTCAAGATATTTTCCAGTAATAAATCTTATAAAAATCTTTTAAATAGAATATGACTCTAAATGAGATCCAAATAATTATATTTAACATCTAAGAGTATTACTCTAAATCAGATCTAGATTCATGTTTCTAAAACCCAATTTATTTTAAATCTATTATGAAAAATATGTTGTCAATATATTTTTCGATAATAAAATTTCTAAAAATTATTGAATAGAAAATAATTTGTGTTTAATGATTATTAAAAATATTCACCTATTTTAATATTACAAAAACATAATAACATAACTAAAATCTCATTATTACAATTATTCATACATGTTAAATTTAATAAATGGATATTATATTAAGTATAACATTTAGACAAATACATTATATTAAAGAAGTAAATAGAGTATATTAAAGTTAATACATCAATTGTACCATTACAAATAACACGTGCACCAATATGTTATCTGAGAAACTTCTATTATTACCAGTTATTTTGATAACCTAATATAAATTGTTTATAACATAAACATACTAAAAATTAAGAAAGCTACGAGAGAGAGAAAGAGATAAGAATATTGGTGAATGAATTATTTTACAATGTAATAGAGGGGGTATTTATAGGCTGAGAATACATGACAAAAGAGAGAAAAATGTGGATTAAAAGGCCGCGCATCACGGCATGCATTTCTTTCACACCCAGCATAAGCCAAACTAGATCGAGTAGAAATCTTGATCCAATTGTTCTGCGCTACAGCACACATAAAACCTCACTATGGCCCGTGTGTTTCTAAACTTCTAGAACCCCTTTTGTTTTACACCCCTTACATTTGTTCTAGAACATATATTATTCTTTTATGCTTCATGGATGCAATGGAGCACTTTAAAAGTGTTGATCAGTTGAAATATTTTGAAGCTAAAAATACATAAAAACAACAAAATATACTCATAATTTTGAAATGATAGATTTGCTAAAATGATGATAAAATTATGCAAATACAAATCTATTCTGAAATTTTAAAGTATATAAAATCAAATTATATTTAGTGTTTTAAGCATTCATCAACATATGGCCAGCACCCACTCATGCTAGTGCATTGGCAGAATATGTAGGGGCGTGGAGTGTCTATTAGTTGTCAAATTTTGGCATATGGCTATTCGATACATAATCTTTCTAATGATGGTCTCATATTTTTCAAGTGATGCATTAATTTCCAGATCTAGATAGATGTTGCTCAATTGAGTAGAAAATGTTGCTTAGGTTTATGTTTGAGTTATGCCATAGTGGATGGCTAGCTGGGCTTTTATATACGATGGCCAAGGATGCCTTACTTACCAAAGGTGTCAAAAATTAAGCTACTATTTGGTAAGGGTGGCTACGGGGGAACAAACCTTTTTTTATGATATTTCTTACACGTGATATTTTATAAACGTGATATATTTTTTTACTTTTGATTTTCTAGATCTAATTTTGGAACTAGTTGGTTGGGAGTCTCTTTTTGAAGATTTTTATTTGAAAGTCCAGAAAATCTCTATTAGGATGTCTAGATAGATGGTCATTTTTCATATTTGTTTTTCAAATTTGGTGGAGAACACAATGAATATTCCTACAATTTTCTTTACACATGATATTTTCTAAATGCGATATATCTTTTTACTTTTGATTTTCTAGATCTAATTTTGGTACTAGTTGATTGGGAGTCTCTTTTTGAAGACTTTTATTTGAAAGTCCAAACAGTCTTTATTAGGATGTCCGGATAGATGGTCTTTTCTCATATTTGTTTTTCAAATTTTATGGAGAACACAATGAATATTCCTACAATTTTATTTTTTGTTGGTTAACTAGCAAGGCACATTTATTTTCACATATAGTGCCAGATGTTGATGTTATATTTTGTCAATATCAAAGGGCCAAAACGGGGGCGTACTTCTCTTTATTGTAGTCCTGTAAATAGAGAACACTTATTTGGATCTTGGACCATCATGGATGTGGTAGTTTTTGACCTTTTGATGCTTAAGTCAGTTTAGGTAATTACAAGGAAAGGGGAGGACTAGAGTCTTTCTCTATGATTTAAGGAGATGAAGTAGAGACAAAAAGATATCATAGGGTTATCATGTTTATATCAGTTAATGAATATCTTAACCTTATGAGCTTATCTTGTGTGAAGTGTATAATGTGAGTATATATAGGAAAGAAGATTTACTTAATGTTGATAACTTATACAAGAAGATGGACTTAATCTATAATCAAAGTTATCTCTCTATAATTATCTCTTCTGAATAGTTAAAGGCATCTATGAGATATTTATTTCTTATGCGATTTATCTAATAGTTATGCTCATATGCTAACCCAATGCTTATTAGGTCAGCCCATGAGTCATACTATTGAGTAGGCCCATTTATATTGTGTCATGTAGCATTAGTTGATTTTATACCCAACAAAGGATAAATATTGAATTTAATATGAAAACATTTAAGAAAAAATCAATATATATATATATATATTAAAAAAATAGAAAATAAGTAAATTTTTGAAATTAAATAGTGAATATTACAAAATATTAGAACAAAAAGTTTGTGAATTTAATTTTCATATCAATTATTACTTTACTATTGTCAAAGAGTCGTGTTTTATTCACTTAATAGAATGAAGTAATAATTTAAATTAAAAATATTAAAATAATGTAATTTATCTTTAATTGTTCTATTTTTTTTAAAGCTAAACAATTAAATAAAACTATTTACAATCTAAGGGACAAAAAGAAACAAATAGGCTAATCTAGGTACGTCCATGACATTTTTGTGTGCATTGAGTCCATCCAATTCAAAAATTTGTTTCCTAGTTCCTTAGCTATGAGAAAAGGGCGACTTAAAGACAAAAAAATGTTATTTTAATAATTTGTATTAAAATATTATTCTCATATCAAGTGATTAAAACATTATTAAAACTCGATTATTTGACAATAAAAAAATTATATTCAATATAAAAAAAATTCACAAAAAAATTCTCTTAATATTTGGTTATTATCAATATTTTTATTTTAAAATAAAAATATTTATTCAAATAATTTTATGTTAGAATATTATTAAGAATTATTTTTTAAATAATTTTATACTAAATTTTATTTTTTATCTTTGTTAATGACTTATATTTTATTTTAGTAGAAAAATCATTAAAATAATTTTTTTATCCTTATTCTGTTAATTTTTTTCAAAAATGAGAGACAAAAAAATTATTTAGAATATAAAGGAATGAATGCAATCAATTTTTTAATTAATAGTTTAGAATGCATAATTATGAGTTGTAGAATAAAATTCTCTAATATATATCTCCAATTACTTATGGCAAGTATGTTAGATCTTTTATTGAACATTAGGCTTATATATGAATAATTATGTGTTGTAGATTATTATATATGGTTAAGTTCATTTAAAAGTAATATGTTAAGTTTTTAGTAATTTAGGATTTAAAATATCTAATAAGATGTGACTTTTTAATGTGTATAGACCTAAGGTTAATTTATATTATTAGAGAGAGTACAGAGAAAGCTAAATTAATTAATGGCTATAAATTTAAGTATGCTTCCACTTATTTGTCTTTGATTCTTTACTATACAACATAAATATTTCTAGGTTATTTTTAGGTGATAGTTTTTATCAAAGTTTATTTTTCTAACAAGTGTTATCAAAGACTCATCATGTTTAACCATTGAAAATCGAATTTATTTTTTATCTATGATAATTTAGGTGTTCATAAATTTGATGATTTTGGTTTTAATATTATTAGATTTGAGAAAAAAAATTCTTTCTTTTAAAAATATGAATTCATATCCATTAATAATTCATAATTGTGATTATTTGGTTTTGAATTTGATAAAGATAATTAATATATAAATATTTTTCCATTATAGACAAATTGAGAAAACCATTTTCAATACTATTAATGTTTAGAATTAGTTTCATAATTTTTTATTTACAATAAAAAGTAGTAGATTTGCGGTGCAATATTTTCTAATGCTAGTTTTTTTTATTTTACAATTTTCACCAAACAATCCCATAATTAAAAGCCCAAAAATGATTAATTTTTGGTTAGATATGTGATGAAACAAGATCGACATGTAATACCAATCTTACAAATACTTTTGTTTTATATTTGTAAAACTCTCATAAGTGTATGAATTATTTTATAGAAAATAATAGGTATATTCCTAAGGTCGATCTAAGGAAGAAATATATATAGTTTTTAATTTATTATTTAAACTTTTAAAAATGAAATTAAATCTTAAACATCTTGTTATGATTTTTTGGTCTTTGTGTTTCCCAATCTAATAAAAAAAATAAACATAGATATGGATTCAATAAACAATTCTGCAAATTTTATCATTCATAACTGTTGAGTATTTGAGGATATAATAATTAAGTTATTTATGCTTATTTATATTATTTAGGTTATTAAAAATATAAATTGATATTTATTGATTCTCTCTTTTTTATACGAATATCACATTTGGTGGAGTTAGATATTCTTTGTTAATTAAACAAATCAATTAACACTTATTGGTGGGGTTGATAATTAATTTGGTTAATTAAATTAATTCATTTTTTTTCTAAGAGATTGAAAATAAACCATTTAAATGTCACATTTTGTGGGATTAGACATTTTAAACTTTATTAAAGGTGTCAAAATTAAACCTAAAAATTTAATTATCCTAGTACTAACTTCCAAGTTTAAAAACCATGACTAAAAATATGTTGTCAATACATTTTCAAATAATAATTCTTATAAAAACTTTTAAAATAAAGCTTCACTCTAACTACTAGGCAATTATACCAACAAATAAAAAAATACTACCCTAAATCAGACTAGATAATTAAACCTTAAAATCTAATTTTCAGATTTAAGTTTGTAATAAAAAATAATATATTTCTAGCGAGAAACATCTTTAATATAAAAACTTGAATAAAAATAAAATCCTTCATATAAAAACTTGAATAAAAATAAAATCAATTTATTTTATAAATTTTACCTATTTAATATTTTGCAAGCATAATAACGTTATTATTATATCATATTTACAAACATTCAGCTATGTTAAATTTAATCACTGACAAATTAAATATAACATATAAGAATAAAACATAAAAAATAACTGTAAAGAATTCTTTTTAAAATTTTACCTCAAAAGAATCCGTACAGAATTTTGATGTTAACTCTGTTGTTAGAAAACCTCCAAATAGATTTACATTTTCATTTATTGAATCAAAAACTAAAAATCTATAAAAACATGGCTAGTTCTTCTCAAAAAAGAATAACTCTAATACTAAAAACCAAAAAAAAATTTCTAGAGAGAGAAAGAGTTGAAATATTGTGTTTTACAATGGGGAATATATGATCATTTTATAGATGAGAAAAAAGGCCAAAAAGGTGGAAAAATATTTCAAAAATTGATTTTGCATGCATTTGGACAATCTAGCACATGTGTAGGGCGCAAAAATTGTGACAGACGGGCATTTGGCACGTGTGGGACACTACCTAAGCGTGTATTGGTGCACGTCAAAATCGGTGCAGCATGTGCTAGGTGTGTGTTGGATGCAGGCGTGTGATGGGTATGTGCCAGTTGTGTGCAGGCATGTGTTAGGCGTGCACGTTGGTGCGTGCGGGACTCGGCCTGAATGGACAACTGTATGCGAGATTTAAGCCTTTTTGACAATTTTGATCGTTTTGACCCATCTTATCCAATTTTTCCTCATTTTTTTTCAACATATTTGTGATATATTATCACCTGTATTTTTCTTCGAGTCTTTAAGTTATTTTTGAACAAAAATACTTGAAAATTTATAAAAATACCTGTGATTCCGAAAAGATAAATTTATATAAAAATATGATAAAATCATATAAATATAAATATATTTAATCAATTAAATTAAATCACTCTAATTTTAGTGTTTTTTAAGCACTCATCAATATGTTTTGGGTTGGAGAAAAGTTTTGGACCTAAGTTAAGGATTATGAGTCAAAATATGGATATATATTTTATGACCCAATAAATTTTGACCTAATTAAAGTTGATTGGCATTGATTAATGTGGATCATTGTTGACTACTATTGACCGATGTTGATTGGCCTCGATCAACGTTGACAAATATTTTTGGTACAACTTTAAATTCAAATATTTATGTGTTTATATATATTTTGAGATAAATTAATTGAAGAGATATGTCACGAAGGTGATATCTCTCATGTAAATTAATTTATTTTTGAATATAAACATCTATGTACATGTAACTTATATGCATATTTTCCAGATCAAAGGATTGTTGATATTTAACGTAATTGCATGTATACTTATGATAATAAACACGATATGATTATTTAGTTTTTTTTTGCATATGATCAATAATTTGGTCCAAAGGATGATTTATTGTTCGACATGTTCTTATTGTCAGTGTTTGATTACGACACCAAAATATCACTTACAAGTTCATATTTTTGTCCAAAGACAATTAATGGAGTTTTTGGTATCTTGTGTCATGTTTTATGTTTGTTTGATTTTTTTTAAAAATTTTGGTTTAGAGACTTATGTAAGCTTGTTTTGTTTATTGTTTCATGGATTCAATTATGAATAATACTGCTAATATTACTAGCAACATTAACTATATTCTTATTCTAAATGAAACTAACTTCAAGTCATGGAAAGAGAAACCTCTTGATAGTTCTCAAAGTCAGGGATCTCGACCATGCAATAAGAGTTGATTATCCTACATCTCTTATGGATAAGAATACTTTTGATAAAAAGAAGGAAACGTAAAGGTGTGAGAGATCAAATCAAACGTGTATAATGATCAAGAAAAATGTCATTCCTAAAGTATTTAGAGGCACAATGTCTAAAAAGATCACTGCTACTAAGGAGATCCTTATGGACATTGAGAAGAGGATTGTCAAGAATGAAAAGCTTGAAATAGGTACGCTCTTGACAAGCCTAATTTCAAAGAGGTATAGGAGAGAAAGAAATATTAGTGAGTACTTCATGTTGATATCTCATCTTGCTTCCAAGTTGATAGACATAATCTAAAACTCTTTGAGGACTTGTTGGTATAACTTTCAGTTTAAGGTGAGCAACTCTCAAAAAGAGACTTGGTATCTAAATGAGCTCATCTCACATGAGGAAGATGAAAGTTTGAAGTAAGATAAGGCTGAGAGTGTTCACCATGCCTCAACCTCCAGTTACAAGTACAAGGAAAATAAAAGGAAGAAGGAAAAGGAAGCTATGGATAAGACACCTCAAAAGAAACTAGATAAGGTATTGATTGTTTTTCCTATAAAGCTAAAGCGCATAGGAAGAAGCATTGCACCAACTCTCATGCATGGTATTCTAAGAAAGGTATGCTTCTTAATTTGGTTTGTTTTGAGGTTAATTTTACTTCGGTACCTAAACATATGTGGTGGATAGATTATGGTATAACAATTCACATCAATGTATCTATATAGGGTTCCTGAATTGTCGAGAGCCAAGGGATGGTGAAAGATACATCTATGTGGGTGATGGCAAGATGGTTCAAGTTGAGGCAATAGGAAAATTTAAGCTATTGTTAAAGATTGGATTTTATTTGGACTTGAATGAGACATTTATTGTATCATCTTATAGATGCAATTGATTTCTATTTCTACTTTGGAAAAATTTGGTTATTCTTGTTCAATTGTCAATGAAAAATTTAGTTTGTTTCAAGATTCAAAATTAGTTAGTATCTTTATCAAGTTGTGATCATCTTTATTTAATTAACACAATTTATTCATTTAATGGATCTCTACAATTAAGTACATGAGGTATAAAAAAATTATCCAATGAAAATTCCACTTTGTTATGGCACAGAAGATTAGGTCATATCTCCAAAAAAAGAATAAAATAACTTGTGTCTAACGATATTTTAGACCCCTTAGTTTTACAGATTTTGATGTTTGTGTTAATTGTATAAAGGAGAAACAAACCCATAAAAAGAGATTTGAAACCAATAGGACTTAAGAAGTTATTGGGTATAATTTCTTACATCCCATGTAGCAGTCAAAGAGTAGTTCCAGTTAACAAATAGTCTTATGGCCAAGCTCAATAAGTGCACAATCATCATATAAGTATGAACACAAGATAGTTATCCTTAGATAAAGGCCTAATAATTTTTCTTTAATTATCTTAAAGAGATAAAAGACCAAATATTATCCTTTAATTATCTCAAAAGATAATTAAGGAGATAATTAAGGATAAATGTCTACAAAGAATATAGGTGTCAACAAATGATAAGTGTCTACAAAGCTACAACAACTCAATCTTATTCTGATAAGGAATATATATCAGGTTAATTCTTTCTCCTATGTATATTCACATACACACACAACTATTAGAACATGAAATATCACTTGATTCTCATAAGAGAGAATCACAACTAGATATTTTCTTTTCATATATTATAAAATGAGACTATAGATCTACTATACCCTTAATCTTACAGTTACTCACTTAAGATTTGGAAGGCTTGAGATGACCCCCCACACAAGATGGTTTGAGGTCCAAATAATTTATTCATCTCGCAGATCAACGTAGAACTATCCTACCTAATGTTAACAAAAATCGGTATCAACATCTGGTACCATTTATGGGAAAAAAGTCTCTTCTATTCAACTGAAAATTTCAAAGTTGTAGGACTCTTAAAAAATTTCTTCAAGTTCTTAATTTTCCAAGAAATTAAATATATTTAAAAGAGACTGTGGACTTAGTAGCAAAGTTTTATGAAAAGAGAACCTTAGAGTCTTCTTATCCAATATTATTATCTACCTAACTCTCTAGATTTTTAAAAAAACCATGCATGTATACATATACATATAGATATGCACATATATACATTTACATATTATATATATATATATATATATATTGGTTAAGGTCCACATATCATGCGTTACATTTCAGTCTTATCCAATGTATCATTAGAGAAAGTAGAGAGAAAAGTAAAAGATTTTTTAAGAAAAACGTGTAGATTTAGAAGCTTAATCACTTAACTATAAAAATTAATTATTGATTGTTGATTCAGGTACGTTTTTGCATATTTGTTTTTAAATTTTTATGCTATAATATGAATATCCATAAGTTATTTTTAATGATGATTTTCACTAAAAGTTATTTTTTTAACAAAACATTCACTCTCTAATAAACATTATGTGTTCAACTACCTCTTTTTGATTATAATGTTATTTTCTCATATTTTTGTCTCACCATTTGAGACCTAACCTTGATATTGGAGTGTGTTTGACGAACACTGTACCATCTCAAGTTTAGCTAAAGAACATGTGCATAAACAAAATCCATAATAAGAGCATTAATATACATATTATGTGTTGGTTCACCTCCACACTAAAATCGAAACCAAACTAATAAAGTTTGTTAGAAAGAATAAAGAACTCATTCAATCCAACAAAAGCTATAAAACCAATTCAAACAAAACCAAAGCTATAAAACCAATTCAAACAAAACCATTTGGATTATTTTAGATTGAATTGGTAGATTGTTTTTTGTTTTTTTAAATCATCTAATTTTATTTTAATTGATTTTTTAATAAATAAAATAACTATTACATTAAAGATTTTGTTTTAAATATTAGTTAAGTTTATGACCCAAAAAGAAATTTGGTTTTTTTAAAATAAAAACAAAAATAAACATGTATTGCATTTTTATACCCTAAATAACATAAAAACTAAAATAAAAAAAATTGTTTAATTTTATATCAATTAAACATTAAATAATATCATGAAGAAGTGCTTAATTTAAATATAGTTATGTAATTAAATAAATACTAATAAGATTTAAATGTGTTTATATGTTATCTCTAAGTCTAATAACATTGGTTTAATTTGATAAAATTTAATATTGAAAAAATTTAAATTATCTTAATTCAAATAGAAAAGTCTAATAATTTTGATTTAATTTGATAAAATTTAATATTGAAAAAAATTAAATCATCTTAATTCAAATAAAAAAGCATTCGGTTAGAGTTTTTAAATGTAAAATGACGATATATATATTTTATTATTAAAAATATGTAAATTAAATATATATATATATATATATATATATATATATATATATATATATATATATATTATTGGTATAGTTTGAAGTTTCAAATGATTTATTTTCCAAATATATTTATTGCTCGGGATTTATGTTTTTAATTCCTGAAGCTTCATATAAAAGTTTTTATTTTTATTTTTATAGAACCTTCTTATACAAGTTAAATATTTAATTTAGATATTAGCACATTAAAATTTATGATGTCATATCGCACGTATGTGTTGTCGTTTCCTGTTTCTCTGCCTATTATTTAGAATAAAGAACATGTTGTATTAATCCTCATTAAGTATAAAATACATATCATATGAATTCCATATTCATGCTTGTTCGAAATTTAGAAATCTAGAAATCTAGAATAGTAGAATTGAATTCGAACCACGTGATCTCTACTTTGACCCAGCTACCATGAAAACATCCACCTTGCACCATTTTTTCTTCTTCTTAAAATTAAAAAAAAAATTGATAATTATTTCTCTATAATCAAATTTAAAGTCTTCTTTTGCTCAAAGGCTGCAAAGTTGAATTTTTGTTTTATATTTAAAAGATTATGCTCCATTACACATTTACATTAAAGCCCACAGGTTGGATTTTTGGTTTATATATATTTTTAAACTGAAATTTGAAGGTTTCAGAGTAGCATACGCATTATGTATTTTTCACTTCAAAGAAAAGGAAACAAATAAAAAAAAATTTGTTATTATTCTCATTGAACGGTTGAATCAAAAGAAAAAAATAATTATATCTTTGTTGGCTTGATAATAACACCAAACCTAAATTAATTAATTATATTTGTATTAATAGTATATATTCGTAGTTGATTGTAAGTTGGACTGTACCAAGTATTTTATTTTATTTGTTTAAATTTGGTTTTAGTTTTAGAATTTTTTTTTAAAAAAGATAAATTTTATATAAATTGAAAACGTGAAACAAGTTTTTTTTTAATGCTAATTTTTATAAAAAAAGATTTAACTAATAAAAAATATAAGTGTTTTTGAATTATTAATGATTTAATCATGTATAGAATTCTTTTATACTTTAAAATTGAGGTAAAATCTTAATTTAAATGCTAATGTTCAATTTTTTAAAATCAAAGTTGATTAATCATTAAATGAAAATAGTATAGATTCACCCCCAAAAAATATTAGTATGTTTAAACTAAACGACATAAAAAGTTCATTTTAATGCTCTCTAACCATATTTCAAAAGTTGCCATTTTTGATTTAGGAAACAACAAATGTTAATTCCATTAACATTTATGGTAAACATTGATATCAATTGTGAGCTTAATAAATCGTTAATATTTTTAAATATTTAAATTAATATTTATAATAAAACTCATAAAATATAATCAATTGTAAATATATTTATAATATATTTTGAATTAATCTTATTTTATAATATATTTCAATCATTATCTATTTTAATGTTTATATTTTTTTTTCAATTGAACACCAATTGCACATATTTGTATAAATAAAAATTTCACATTTATAACTTTCACAAGTTTGAAAAATTTCTTCACAAGCATTTGCAAATTTCTAATGCATATAACGGTGTGTTATTTTTCCATCATAAATAGGTATGTGAAAATTTGTAACTCAAATTAAAATTCATCGAACTGGACCTTTTGGTAATTTGCCGCCTTTCCTTGTTTTTTGGGTAACCGTGTCCATGTGGCCTTTTGAAATGGTTGTTATTTGTAGCTACAAGTCAAAGCTGGCTGCTAGTATGGGAGTTGGTCTAGAAAGCGAGTTTGCTTGACCTTTTTTTTTTCTTTTTTTTTTCTAGAACTTCATATAACTCATTATGAAGGTGGGTTGCCCTCAGATTTGTTGATTAACTAATTTAGATTGAAGGATCTTCACTTGTAGAATTAATATTTCTCCTCTTAGCTTATTTATTTCTTTGTTGATTTGTTCAGTGTTTTGAATTTTCTGGAACTCAACTGTGAAGATTTATTTGGAATCTGGTTCTTTTGCTTAGTTTCTGGGGTTATTGATTACTTTGGATTTGATAGTTTTCTGGGTTTTGTTCTAACTAAACATCCCCTGAAACCTAATCCAATTAGTGAGAATATATAAGTGTTTGAACCATTTTGATAAGTCAAAGAAATGGGTGGTGGTGGTAGAAGAAAGAAACAACATTTTAGTAGAATCCATGCCTTTACATGTGGAAGAACATCATTCCAAGGTGAACACTCATTGATTGGAGGACCTGGGTTTTCAAGGGTAGTTCATTGTAATGATCCTGAAAATTTTGAGGCTTCTGTTCTGAGTTATGGAGATAATTATGTTAGAACTACGAAGTATACACTTGCAACTTTCTTACCCAAATCGATTTTTGAGCAATTTAGAAGAGTTGCAAATATATATTTTCTTCTTTGTGCAATATTATCCTTTACATCACTCTCTCCTTACTCAGCTGTTAGTAATGTTGTTCCTCTTGTTGTTGTCATTGGAGTCACAATGGGGAAAGAAATTCTTGAAGATTGGAGGCGCAAACAACAGGTAGTGTATATTTACAATTCATGCCCGCTTAAATTCAATTTTCTTGTAGTAGTATAGCTGTTCTTGAATTTATCACTAAAGGGAACATACTAGATTTTGGATTAATTGATAAAATGAATTGCTATAACAATCGAGTGAAATATTGAGTATGGTATATGCTATTAGAAACTATGTTACATGAGTCTTTTTCATACTTCTGGTGTCGTAAATTCTTATATATGTATCAGGTTGTTAGAGACATTTATTTTTCTTTTCATATTTATAAAATTTTGATAAGTTTTCTCCGATTTGAAACATGTACATGTCATGTTTCTTGGTCACTGACATTTCATGAAAAAATGGAGTTGATGCAACATAAATTAGAAATTCACTTAAACTTGTAAGCATGTATTGAAACTTCATCATAGCATTTACATGTTGTACATAATCGAATTGATCGAAGTTAGTCGTACATAGTGTGCATACATATGTACACGTTATATACAAATGACATACTATTTTAATTATGTACAATTTGTATATGTTATTTAAAACCCCAACTCTTGTTTACATTAAGTAGATATTACGTAGATATGTCGATAGAAAATATTGGTTATATATATTCTCATTTATATTGATATATCATTATCTACATTTCCTCTGCTGTTGTGTGTAGTATTTTTTTTTCTTCCAAATCTCAAGTCCTTTTGTAAATATTTTTTTAGGATATTGAGGTAAACAATAGAAAAGTTAAGGTGCATAGTGGAGATGGCAATTTCTCCGATACTAAGTGGAAGAATTTGAGAGTTGGAGATATAGTGAAGGTGGAAAAGGATCAGTTTTTCCCTGCTGACCTTATCCTACTATCGTCAAGCTTTGAAGAAGCAATTTGCTATGTGGAGACCACCAATCTTGATGGCGAAACTAATTTGAAACTTAAACAAGCACTTGAAGCAACTTCAAATTTACATGAAGAAATGAGATTACAGAACTTCAAGGCAGTAATCAGATCTGAAGATCCAAATGCTAATTTGTATACTTTTGTAGGAAGTTTGGAACTTGAAGAACAACAATTTCCTCTAAGTCCTCAACAACTTTTGCTAAGGGATTCAAAGTTACGAAACACGGATTTTATATATGGGGTGGTCATCTTCACTGGACATGACACAAAAGTTAGTCAAAATTCAACAGCTCCCCCTTCCAAGAGGAGTAAAATTGAGAAAAGGATGGATAAGATTGTATACTTCTTGTTTTCTATTTTGGTATTGATGTCTTTAATTGGAGCTGTTTTGTTTGGCATTGCTATAAAGGACGACTTAAAGAATGGTAAGATGAAAAGATGGTACCTTAGACCAGATGAAACTACAGTTTACTATGACCCGGAGAGAGCACCAATTGCAGCAACCTTGCAATTTTTGACAGCCCTTATGTTGTATAGTTATTTGATACCGATTTCCTTGTATGTCTCAATTGAAATTGTCAAGGTTCTCCAGAGCATTTTCATCAATCAGGATCTTCACATGTACTATGAGGAAACTGACAAGCCAGCACGAGCCCGTACCTCTAATTTGAATGAAGAACTTGGCCAAGTTGATACCATACTATCTGATAAAACGGGAACATTAACTTGCAACTCGATGGAATTCATCAAGTGTTCTATAGCTGGGACTGCTTACGGGCGTGGAGTTACAGAAGTTGAGAGAGCAATGGCTAGGCGAAAAGGATCACCTTTACCCCAAGAGATCACAGAAGAAGAGGGTCATATTGCAGAATCAAAGACCTCTATTAAAGGCTTTAATTTCATGGATGAAAGGATTATGAACAACAAGTGGGTCAATGAGCCTTGTGCCCTTGTCATTCAGAACTTTTTCAGTTTATTAGCCATCTGTCATACAGCTCTTCCTGAAGTTGATGAAGAAACAGGAAGAATATCATATGAAGCTGAGTCACCCGATGAAGCAGCTTTTGTAATTGCAGCAAGAGAACTTGGATTTGAATTTTATGAAAGAAGTCATAATAGCATTTCAGTGCATGAGTTAGATCCTATCTCTAACAAAATTGTTGACAGGTTAGATGACACAAAATCAACAAAAAACACAAAGAACACAAGCACTCCCTGAATCTCCCTTCCCTCCCTTGTTTTATTTAATGAATTTCTGTTACAAAATATTTTTCACTCATAAGATCTTATAGATGAGCATCAATCTCATCTGCAAGTACATCAGCAACAGAAGATGTCCGTAAATCCTGGAGAAGGTGGTGCACTACAGCTTTTGTGTTGTTTGCTTTCTGGTTCCAAGGATCTGCTGTCTGCTGCTCCCAGTACATTCCCAACATTTAAAGAGACGACCTCTTGGAAACTGCGTCAATACTCCCCCTCAAGTTGGTGCATAGATATCCGTCATGCCCAACTTGCTAAGTGAGTCATGAAAAATTGCACTTGAAACTCCCTTAGTTAAAATATCAACTAGTTGATCACCAGTTCGCACAAATGGAAGGGAGATGGTATTCTCTTCTAGATTTTGTCGAATGAAGTGTCTGTTCACTTCTATGTGTTTTGTACGGTCATGTTGTACCAGATTCTGAAATATGACAATTGCCGCCTTGTTGTCACAAAAGAGCCTCATTCCATCACTTGGACCAAAACCAAGTTCACTTAGGATTCTCCTTAACCAAATTAGCTCTTGTAACCCTTTAGTGATGCCAATAAACTCAGCTTCGGCACTAGAAAGGGCTACCACCTTTTGTTTTTTACTTCTCTATGTTACCAAATTACCTCCAACGAAGGTAAAATATCCAGAAGTGGATTTTCGATCTGTGATGTCTCCTGCCCAGTCTGAATCTGTATAACCTTCCACTCTTAGGTGTTCATTTTTCTTGAAGAAAATTTCTCTACCTGGAGCACCTTTTAGGTACCTGATAATTCTAAACACGGCTTCCATATGCTGCTCACTTGGAGCATGCATGAACTGACTTACTAAACTCACAGCATATGCTATATCTAGTCTAGTATGAGACAAATAAATGAGTTTGCCCACCAATCGCTGGTATCTCTCTTTATTGGCCGGTTCTTGAGTCGAAAACTCACCTAACTTAAGGTTTTGGACAACAAGGGTATCAACTGGTTTGCAGTCAAGCATTCCAGTTTCAGTTAGCAAATCTAGTACATATTTCCGTTGGGACAAAGATATACCTTGCTTGGACCTTACCAGAGAAAATATTTCAGTCCTAAGTCCTTCATTTCAAAATCTTTAGAGAGTCTCTTCTTCAGACTTTCTATCTCATCTAGATCATCACCTGTGATTATCATATCGTCTACATAAATAATTAAGACAACTATCTTTTCATGTCCTTTCCTGTAAAACAAAGTATGGTCAGAATCACTTTGAGAATACCCATATTTTCTCATAGCACTACAGAATTTTCCAAACCATGCTCTAGGAGATTGTTTTAACCCATATAGTGATTTTTCCAATTTGCAGACCAACTGTTGAGACCCTGAATGGTTGTACCCGGGTGAAATCTCCATATAAATCTCCTCTTTAAGATCACCGTGAAGGAAAGCATTCTTTACATCGAACTGATGCAAAGGCCAATCAAGATTAGCTGTAAGAGATAATAAAATTCTGATGGTATTCAACTTAGCAACTGGTGAGAAGGTTTCCTAATAATCAATACCATATGTTTGTGTAAACCCTCTAGCAACTAATCTAGCTTTATACCGGTCGACCAACCTATTTGGACCATACTTTACAGTAAATACCCACTTACAACCTACTGTTGTTCTTCCCTTTGGTAAACTTACCAACCGCCATGTGTGATTTTTCTCTAGTGCCTCCATCTCCATCCTCATAGCATCTAGCCACTTGGGATCACTCATCGCTTCTTCAATTTTTTCCGGAACCCGAACAGAAGCAAGAGTGGCGTCAAACTCCTTCAGAGAATTGGGCAAGTGTTCTGTTGCTACAAACTTACTAATCGCGTAATTTCCTCCACTGTCTTCATCCTGGTCGAACCGACAGGAGGTTTGCCCTCATTATGTCTCGGTGTAATCTATAACCTATGTTAGAATTATGTGAATCTAGAAATTCAGAGTTTGAGGTTACCTCGTTTTCAAGAAATTGGCCGTGGTGAGGTAAAGATGAATGTATCATTTGTCTTTGCTCACTTTCAGGCTCGGCATCAGATGAGACTACATCACGTATTAGGCTTGAGTTTAGGTCCTGCTGACATGGATTAGAATCGGTGGCCCAAGGAGTCGCAGATGGATCAACAGCGAAATGGTCTGGGCCAATAGCAATTAATTTTGGGTTCAGCCCAGTAGCAGCTGGTTCTGGGTTCGGATTCCCTGTGGTTTGCTCCGAACTGAGATTCCAGTATCTATTAGAGTAGCACGGACTTTCATTCGCAGAGAAACTCTCCCCCTGAGAATAATACGTGTCCTTTCTAAAAAAACTCTCTAATTCCAAGGAAGTGACATCCATGGTAATAAATACCTTTTTAGAAACAGGATTGAGACTTTTATAGCCCTTCTGGTTTTGACCATATCCGAGAAATACGCATATTTCTGCGCATGGTTCAAGTTTAGACCGTTGATGCTTTTGTATGTGAACAAATGCAACACACCCAAATACTTTTGGTGAGAGGTTAAGAGTTGATGGTAGCGATACGTATGAAGAAAGTACTTGAAGTGGAGTTTGAAAATTTAGTACATTGGATGGCATACGATTAATTAGGTATACTGCAGCAGCAACCGCATGATCCCAATAGTTTGTGGAATAGTATTCTCAAGTAACATAGACCGTGATGTTTCTAAGACATGTCTGTTTTTCCGCTCAGCTACTCCGTTTTGTTGTGGAGTACCGACACAACTTGTTTCATGAATTATACCTTTAGAGTTAAGAAATTCTCGAAGTATGCTATTGACAAACTCACCTCCATTGTCACTTCTCAGAATTTTAATGTTTTTATTAAATTGATTTTGCACCATGTTAAAGAAAGATTTAAAGACATGTGTCACTTCATCCTTTCTTTTAAGAACATACAACCAAGTCATCCTAGTACAATCATCAATAAATAATACAAACCATCTATTTCCAACAGATGAATTAACCGGGGACGGACCCCAAACATCCGAATGAACCAAATCAAAAATAGTTGTTCTCTTATTCAAACTACTCGGAAAAGACACCCGATGACTCTTGGCTTTAATACAGGTTTCACAATCAAAGTTTTCATTCTCACAACCAGAAAATAAACTTGGATAAAGTTTTCTTAAATACCCGAAAGATGGATGTCCTAGTCTCTTATCCCACATCCAGATATGAGAGATCCGATTTGCTGAGGAACCTTTAGAAAAATAAGCCTTTCCAGTCACCATGTCGTCCAAATGATACAGTCTTCCTTTTCTAGTACCACGACCAATAATCTCCTTTGTGAGAAGATCCTGAAATATACAAAACTGAGGATACATGAGAACAGCGCAATTTAGCTCCTCACAAATCTGACCAACAGATAATAATTTAGTTGATAGGGAGGGCACAAGTAAAGTATTTGATAAAGTGAGAAAAGGTGAGCACTGAACATCTCCGGCACCCATCACAGGATATGTTTCTCCATTGGCATTGACTATCATTGTTCTCCTTGGTGAGGAACTCTTTACTAGATCCTTTTCTGAGTAGGTCATATGATCGGTTGCCCCTGAATCGATTATCCAGTCAAACTTATCAGTATGATAATTATTAGAAACAAGAAAACTTTTACCTTCCATCAGTTCTTTGTTCTCAACCGGTGGTAAGACAGAGTAACCACCCCTTGAAACCGAAGCTGCAACTGCTTGAGTCAGTTCAGTAATAGTCGGCCCAGCAGGAGCCGACTCAACAGGAGCTGCAGCTGCAGCTGAAGCACCTGCAACCATTTGTGCCTCACCCCTGTATGGTGGCCAATCTCCCTGCCTCTTCTTCCTTCGATCTTTCCAACCCGGTGGGTACCCAATTAACTTGAAACACTTATCTCTAGTATGTTTTGGGTTATGACAGTAAGTGCACCCAACAGCCAGACCCGAGTTTGGTTTGAAATCAGGTTTGTTCATGACTAAGTTTCGGTCTCTTGCTAGCATAACCATAGAAGGTTCAGTTCCCTCCCCTTTGTGTAACATTACTGACTGACGGTTTTCTTCTCTACGAACCAATGCAAAGGCTTGCTCTATTGTGGGAAAAGGTTTTTGTTGTAAGACCATTGCCCGGATAGAGTCCAACCGGTCATCTAGACCATCCATGAAGGTTAATACACGGTCCTCTTGAACAAGAGAATTTTGTTTTTCAATATCAACTGGAGAGGTCATAGGGTTTGGCCTAGGGACATCTAACTCCTTCCATAACCCCTGTAATTGGGTGTAATAAGCCTCAACTGGACCATCGGTTTGTTTGACTCGATTAACCCTTCTTTTCAGTTCAAAGTATTGGGTCAGGTCATCTCCATCAAAAAAAGTTGTTCTTACCGAGTCCCAAACTTCTTTGGCCGTAGAGAAAGGGAGAAAGTTACCTACCAAGGAGGGATCCATGGATTCGATCATGTAGTCTTTAACCCGAGAGTCTTCCATCTGCCACTTCTGGTAACTTCTATCAGCTTGTAGTGGTTTGAGAGTCGAACCATCGATGTAGCCAAGTTTACCCTTCCCTGACAGCTTCATTTTCAACATCTGCGACCACAGATTAAAGTTCTTCCCATCGAGTTTGATCGCCATAGCGGAACTGAGCCCATCAGGATTGGAATCACCCGTCTTGTGTTGGAATAGTTGTGACAAGGTGGCGGATAAACTCTCTAAAATGAGAACCGCCTCAGCTATTAATGTTTAAATATTCATTTTAGATTAATCACTTATAGTTCTTACTAAAACTTTATATGCTTCCGCTACATTTATATTTATTGAGTGATTTTTTTTTCAGGACGTATAAACTTTTGAATATACTGGAATTCAGCAGCTCGAGAAAGCGAATGTCTGTAATAGTAAGAAATGAGGAGGGAAAGATATGGCTACTTAGTAAAGGAGCTGACAGGTTTTTAAACACAACATCATTAAGATTCTGCTTGTTTCTTAATATATCTAAAAAAAATTAAAATAGCATTATTTATTTTCCACAAACAGTGTCATGTTTGAAAGACTTGCTAAAAGCGGATCGGAGTTTGAAGAGAAGACTAAGGAGCATATTAACGAGTATGCTGATGCTGGATTAAGGACACTGGTGATTGCATATCGTGAACTTGATGAAGAAGAATACAATGAATTCAATAAGGAGTTCAATGAGGCCAAGAACACAGTGAGTGCAGAACAAGAGGAAATGATTGAGCAAGCTGGAGAAAAAGTTGAAAAGGATTTGATTCTTCTCGGTGCCACTGCAGTTGAAGACAAACTTCAAAATGGGGTAAATGTTGAGGCCATAAGTATTAACGACAGAAACTACCTTCAAAAATGAAGTCCTTTCTTGTGTCTAGAATTTATTTTTTGATAAACTTACTGGTCAGAAATTGCAATACACAAATGGATGACTAGTAATGATCTCAGACAACTAAAATTGCTTATTTTGTGCTCCACAGGTTCCAGAATGCATAGACAAGCTTGCCCAAGCAGGAATTAAAATATGGGTTTTGACTGGAGACAAAATGGAGACAGCAATCAACATTGGGTAATTTTCAGTTAGTGACATTGATAGTATGAATAGATATGTATTTCAATATGCACTGCTTTTCTCATTAGATCTATTTTCGCATTACAGCTTTGCATGTAGTTTGCTTAGACAAGAGATGAAGCAAATAATAATCAGCTCGGAGACTCCAGAAGCCAAAGCAATGGAGAAAGTGGAGGATAAGTCTGCAGCTGCTTCGGTAAACCCATTATCCTTGTGCATTTTATATTTCCTTATGTAGATAATAGAGAAGTTGTAAAAAAGGGTTCACGTTGCTAGTGAGAAAGACTAATAATTAATGAAATACAATTTCAAATATCTGCAATAATTATGCAGTTTGGTGCTTGCTTATTAGAACTTCAATTTTGTTGTTGTTAAACTCTAAACATAATTGCAAACACTGCTGTGTGTGCTCAAAGGGACATAGAAAGTTGAAGAGGAGAGAGGGACCTTAGTTTGCAACTTTTCATTTTCTAAATTGTGGTCAAGCACTAAGAAATTAATGAAAAACAAATAAGAAATACCAAAGTTTCGAACATGATGTAAACACCAACGTGAAATGGATAAATAACTTAGCTTAAGATCTTTAATCCATACATCACATCTAAAAAAAAATTTAATATCCCAAAAACAACTCATCAAGATTTGACAGCCTTGTTTGAAATTTGTTATCCCCTAGTTAATATATATTATGCTGATTTAGTTTATTGGAATTTTGCTGAATTTTTAGGCTCTCAAGGCAAGTGTGCTTTGCCAGATAAGAGAAGCAAGGGATTTGCTTGCTGCAAAAAATGAAAACCCTGAGGCATTGGCCTTGATCATTGATGGGAAGTCACTCATTTATGCATTGGAGGAAGACATCAAGGATCAATTTCTTGAGCTTGCAGTTGGCTGTGCATCTGTTATATGTTGCCGTTCATCTCCAAAACAGAAAGCACTTGTAAGTTTGCTTCTTTTCTTTTAGTGAAAAATGTTGCGCTGTAAACTTTATTTTCATTTTCAAATTTCTATGTCATACGAAGTCCCTTGAAAGAGCTAACCAAACTCACTACTACTTTTTTGAAGTTGTGACATTTGAATTTGACTCCCAAAGAATCCAACATACTAGTGATAAGATGTTTAAGCTGCTAATTTCTGTAGTGTAGGTTACATCTAGTTGCTAATGCTAATAATTTCTTTTAGAAAAAGTTTATAATAAAAGTAGGAGATTGAAAGCTCCTTAGATACCCTTGCTGATTTGTTTCTTTTTGTAAGTGTAGATTACACGACTGGTAAAAGTTAAAACCGGTAGCACGACTCTTGCAATCGGTGATGGGGCTAATGATGTTGGAATGCTTCAAGAAGCAGATATTGGTGTTGGTATTAGTGGTGTTGAAGGAATGCAGGTAAATGTTCCACATATTACTCAAAAATTCTTGAGCAAAGTGAGTTACTTCTATCAAATTATATTTAACTTTGCTGATCTGAATTCTTCATGGGCATTTCTTTGAATTCTTTCAGGCTGTCATGTCAAGTGACGTCGCAATAGCACAATTTCGGTTTTTGGAACGTTTACTACTTGTGCATGGACATTGGTGCTACAGAAGAATATCATCAATGGTAAGACATGTATATGGAAATCCCAAATCTGTATTATTTCGATGTCATCTGCATTGTGTTAAGATGTTAGTTTGCTATTCTACCTAGTCTGCTGTTAGATGCTAAAAGCCTAATATCTCATTTTGTTCTATTTTGCAGATTTGCTATTTCTTTTACAAGAATATTGTTTTTGGATTTTCTATCTTCTTCTTTGAAATGTATGCATCCTTCTCGGGCCAATCGGTTTACAATGATTGGTATCTGTCACTGTATAATGTGTTCTTCACTTCACTTCCTGTGATTGCTTTAGGTGTTTTTGATCAGGATGTCTCAGCCAATTTTTGCCTCAAGGTACCACATGCTAATATCTTTCATTTCTCAGATTTTTTTTATCAAAATTAACTTTATTAGTACTTAAAAAAACAGAAAGAAAAATGGAAAAACTTTCAGTGTATATGAAAATCAGAACTCTGATAAATAAAATTTTGTTAAGTTAAAATTTAATAGTTATTGACCATGTATTTATATCTGAATGCTCTTTGTTTTGATCAAACAGTTTCCATTATTATACCAAGAAGGTGTGCAAAATGTACTATTTAGCTGGTTGAGAATACTTGGATGGATACTAAACGGGGTTGTGAGTGCCATTGTAATCTTCTTCTTCTGCATTCTGGCAATGAAGAATCAAGCATTTCGTAAAGGTGGAGAAGTTGTTGGCTTGGAAATTCTTGGAGCAACCATGTATACTTGCGTCGTGTGGGTAGTGAACTGTCAAATGGCATTATCCATCAGCTACTTGACATATATACAACATCTTTTCATATGGGGTGGTATTATATTCTGGTACATATTCCAATTGGCATATGGAGCTATAGACCCTTACATATCAGGCACTGCTTATAAGGTCTTCATTGAAGCTTGTGCACCAGCTCCATCTTATTGGATTGTCACTCTATTAGTGCTGGTCTCTTCCCTTTTACCGTATTTTACTTATGCATCCATCCAAATGAGATTTTTCCCAATGTATCATCAGATGATACAATGGATTAAAACAGATGGCCACTCAAATGACCCTGAGTTCTGTCAAATGGTTCGACAAAGATCCTTGCGACCTACGACCGTTGGATATACCGCTCGGATTGAAGCAAGATCTAAACGTTTTGAAGAGAAATTTGTGACAACTATTGATACCAATACTTCCACAAGGTCATTATAATGAAATGCTATACACTTCAAGTTTTGAGGGATTTGCAACTATCTTTTGCAATGTGTACCATTTACTATGACTGTCCTGCCCTAGCAATTGGATTTGGACATTTTGCTCGTGATTCTCCAAACTTGGGTCATTAATCAGTGTTTCGAGTTGTATAGTCTTAAAAGAAAGAGTGTTTTCTTCTTTTTTCTCTTTTTTTTTGGTGTAAATTCTTGTTCTCAAGTTGTTCTTGTTACTTTGATTCCTTTAATAGTAACCACAAATTATGTTTTTTAACAATTGTAACATCTAGTAGTAAAATGGTCGGATTCTTTAATTTTTTTTTCTTTTCCTCGTTACGTAGGTGTTTCATGTGTATAATGATTCATGCAATAATTTTAATATTAAATTTTGAGGAGTGTTTTCAAGATTTCATTTCTACCTCTCATTGTTTCTTTTTCTCCCTTTTAAGTTCCTTTATTTATTTTATGGCTTTAGAACATAGGTATTATTACAGTGTGGTTACTTTATTTATCAAATTGGGCACAATAATGATTTTAAACCAGTATACTTTTTACTTTATTATTTGTATTTTCGTACACTTTAATTATTTTTTGTAGTTAAAGATTCTCAATTCTTCACTAGAATGCACTTGATTCAACTTTCATACAACCCACCATGCAATCACAAAGTAAAGTAAAAAAAATGAAAAGAATACACACAAGATTTTAACGTGATTCACACTTTCATACACACTAGTACAAACTACAACCTTCTGTTTTTCTCCAAATGTCTCTCACTCTCAATGTTTAGGAAGCAAACACAAGGTTTTGCACAACAATAAGAACTCATAATACACTTAAGGAAAATACAAGTAACTCTCGGGTAATACAACGTGTTTAGAAATAGAATGCTAACTACACCCACTTGTACCAAACCAAGACTCACTCTCTTGACTCTTTTATTCAAGAAATCGTTAGATACAACTCCTTAAGTGCACGTGTCCTTTCTTTAAACAAGGTTGCTCGGCTCCACCATTTTCTTGTGCTTAGGTATTAGAGACCCTAAGAAGGTCAAGACAATGCTTGCAGTTGCTAGGCATGACATTTTTAATTAGCATGTTTGAAGGATTATCCTCTATAGATATCTTCTCTACTGTTACCAATCAATCATGAATTAAATCCCTAATAAAGTGAAATCTTATGTCGATGTGTTTTTTTTTTCATTAAACACTAGATTTTTAGTCAATATATGATACTTTGTGTAAGATTTATGAGTGTTGATTATTTTAGGGAGAAAACTTTTATCTATAAACTACTTACTAGGCTTATTATCAAGCAAAGTAAAAGAAAACATTCGAGTTCTAAATAGATGCACTTTAGGTATAAAATTGTATCATATCATATTTAGAATTGCATGCATTCAAGAGCACATTGCAAAAATTATTTGTGTGCTCAAAACTCTCAAAATTGTGTTGCTCGATCGGTCGAGGTGCTCGATCAATAATTGATTAGTATAAATCTAGGTGCTATCAAGTTGTAAATTTTAAGGACTCAATCGATCGATTGACTTGTGGTAGATCGATCAAGATCAATCAAGTACCGTCAAGTTAAAAACAAATAATCGATTCATAGTTGCTAGATCAATCGAATAGAGTCTTGATCAATCAATGCGTAGTTAGATCGATCAATATTGTGATTTTTTTATTTTAAAATATTTTTTAACTCAAGCCAATTGGTACAATCATCAAAATTTCAATGATTAAATGTGCATTACAAATCATTTTTATGACTAGACGTTTCATTTAACAATGACGTAGAGATAGGGTTTTAATTTTCTTATTTAAAAAAACTAGTGTTTATTGTTAAACACTACCGACTCATTCCATTCATCTTTTGTTTTACCATCTCTCTCAAAATACTTTTAAAGAAAATAAGATTATTTTTTCTACAACATATGGTTTTAGGCTTATTCTCAATTTAAACATTCAAATATATTGTGTGTTTATGTTTGATTGATTTATATTATTATTTATTTTATTCATATAGTGTTGAGCTTTTCATGTTCGTTCTATTTCATTTATTTAGTTTCTAAGTTTAATTGATTGTGTTCATAAAGCAATAAATTAGTTCACCTACCTTATGGAAATTGTGAATAAAACGACAATTCATAAGTAGATTACATTTGTAACTTTATTTGTGAAGAGTAGTTTAAGACCTGATCTTGTAATTGAATATTAATTTTTATAATGGATAGTTAGATGGTCATATGAATTAGGGGTTTTCCTCTTAGGTTATTGTTGGCTTAGATTATTTTCAACTAAAAATATCATGTGTCATATTTATTTTTATATTTGCATTCTATTGTTTACACGCAATTATATGTTTAATTGCTTGATAATTATCAATTACTTGTAATTAACATAATTACATATTAATGAGCGAAAACCGGCATCGCCGATTCTCGCAAATACTTTGGTTTTAATATTTGTAAAACTCTCGCAAGTGCACGAATCATTTCGTAGAAAATGATAAGTATACTCCCAAGGTCGATCTAAGGAAGGAATGTATGTTGTTCTTAATTTATTATTCAAACTTTTAAAAACGAAATTAAATCCTAAACATCCTGTCACGATAGTTTGGTTTTTGTGTTCCTAATCGAATAACATAAAATAAACATATATACAGATTAATTAAATAAAAAAAATAAACATAGATACAAATTCAATAAATATTTACCTAAAAATAAATATAGATTCAATAAATATTCATGCAAATTTTATCATTTATATTAGTGGAGTATTTATGGATATAATAACTAAATTAATTATGCTTGCTCATATTATCTAGGTTATTAAAGATATAAATTGATATTTTATTGATTCTCTCTTTTTTGTATGAATACCACCTTTGGTGGGGTTAGATATTCTTTGTTAACTAAACAAATCAATTAACACCTATGGGTGGGGTTGATAACTAATTTGGTTAATTAAATTAATTCCTTTTTCTAAGAGATTGAAAATGAACCATTTAAATGCCACCTTTGGTGGGGTTAGACAGTTTAAACTTTATTCAAGGTGTCCAAATTAAACCCAAGAATTTAGTTATTCGAGTACTAACTTTCAAGTTTTAAAACCACTACTGAAAACATGTTGTCAATACATTTTCACATAATAATTATTATAAAAACTTTTGAAATAGAGCTTCACTCTAACTACCGGGCGATTGTACCAACAAATAAAAGAGCACTACTCTAAATTAGACCGGATAACTAAACCTTAAAGTCTAATCTTCAGATTTAAGTTTGTAATGAAAAATAATATATTTCTCTCTAACATCCTTAATATAAAATCTTGAATAAAAATAAAATCAATTCATTTTAGAAATTTTCACCTATTTAATATTTCGCAAGCATAACAACGTTATTATTATATCATGATTATGAGCAATACAGTTAAATTTAATCACGGACAAATTAAATATAACATGTAAGAATAAAGCATAAAAATAACTGTAAAGAAAATAAAATCCTTACAGAACTTCGACGCTATTCCCGTTGCTAGAAAACCTCCAAGCGGAATTTGCACTTCCATTTATTGAATCAAAAATCTAAATTATTACAAAAACATTACAAGTTCCTCTCAAAAAGAGAAGAACTCTAAACCTAAGAGAATTGAACTAAAAACTAAGAGAAAAACTAAGAAAAGCTTAGAAACTAAGAAAGAAACTAAGAA
This sequence comes from Hippophae rhamnoides, assembly GCA_033030585.1. Lineage (NCBI taxonomy): Eukaryota > Viridiplantae > Streptophyta > Magnoliopsida > Rosales > Elaeagnaceae > Hippophae > Hippophae rhamnoides. The sequence continues at coordinate 44,540,284 of CM065436.1, read as the reverse complement.
AAACTAAGAAATGAGAGAAAGAAAGAAGAGAGAAGTGTGGTTTTGAGGTGTGTTTTGAAGTGAATGGAATAGGGGTATTTATAGGTGAGGATGGAGAGAAAAAATGAGTAAAAAAATGTTAAAAAAAATATAAAAAAATAAAAAACGTGTAGTGGACATCGAGGTCATCAATGACGTCCATAGGGTTGCACGTGAAAATGGGTCAAAAACGCGTTGGCGGTGGCCATGATACTGGCTTGTGAAGCAGAGAGAGAACGCAGCGGCAATGGCAGCCTTGTGCGCAGCGCTTGGCGTGGTATGGCGCGCGATTTTCCGTCTTTTGACATTTTTGACCTTTTCGACCCATTTTTTCCAATTTTTCCATGTTTGTTGACCTTTTTCCACTTATTTATTAATTTATTTGTGATGTATTGCTTCAAGTATTCTTCTTTGAGTCTTTAAATTGCGTTTTTAAGCCAAAATACCTGAAAAACAATAAAAATACCCGTGATTCCGAAAAAGACAAATTTATATAAATATATGATAAAACATATAAATATATATATTTTTAATCAATTAATGTGCATAAAATCATGGTTATTTTAGTGCTTTTTGAGCACTCATCACATATTCACCCCTAGGTTAATTAGATCCATGACTTAAACTTTCAATTAATATCAGAGCAGTCACTAGATACACTTAGTGTTGTCTACAACCTTGTTATAAATCAAGTGAAAGATGGTTCTTCTATAACCCATTTACTTTTCTTGATAGGTCCAACTACCCATATTAGAAGGATCGTATAAAAGCCTTTTTATGTTCTCTAGATGAGAGAGTTAAATTTTGTGCTTTATGGTTGGAAGCCACCTATGGTTATCAAAGAAGTTAAAGTCACATTTAAGTCTAGAAATAAATAAACCATTGAGGGTAAAATTGGTAATTATTGGAATCAAAATGGCATTAATGCCATATTTAGTGATTTGTTAACAAATGAGTTTCGTCGCATTCCTAATATTAATACTGCTAAGGTTGCTTAGGATATTCTAAAGGTTGCCTATGAGGGCACAACCAATGTTAAACGAACAAAATTTCAAATGCTTACTAGTAGGTTTGAAAACCTTAGGATGGAGGAAGATTAGAAATTTTTTGAATTTTATGCTAGACTTTGAGATATTGCTAACACCTTTTTAAATCTTAGAAAAAAAATTGATAAACAAAGGTTAACATGGATGATTTTGTGCTCATTATCAAAATGCTTCCAAGTGAAGGTCACTGTCATAGAAAATAGCAAAGATGTAGACACTATCAAATTGATGAACTTGTTGATTCAATTCAAACATTTAAAATGAACTTTCAAACAACTATAAAGAAAAAAGGGTATTGCTTTCAAGACCACCATGACGGATGATGGTGATAGTGAAAATGATATGGGTGATGATGATCTGATACTCATAGCCAGAAGATTCAAGAAATTTTTTAACTAGAAGAACCTATAAAGTAAGGTGCAATTAAGCCGTACAAGGGATCGTAATGCAAGAGTTCTCAAACCTATAAGTTTTGAAGATAAAAAAACTAAACCTACTGGTCATAATATTTTGAACATAATGTATTTGGTCATTTTGCAACTGAGTGTGCGAATACAAAAATGAGATAAGTGGAAGGGATTTCAATGATACTCTTAGTGACTTAGAAAGTAATCACGATAACGATAGTAACTCAAAAAATAATGACACTAACTACTTAGCTTTTACTACAACTGGTGATTGATACTTCAGTTAGTCTAACATTAGCTCAGATAATGAGGAAAGTGATTCTAAATTTACTCTTAATAAATTCAATGCCAATAGCTTTGAGATTGTAAGAAAGAAAAATATAGTTTACTAGTAAATGTAACTAAATAAATGAAAAAATCAAAACTCATTAGCTTAATTCTTCAATTTTAGAAAAAGAAAAAATTGACCTATACAAATTGTTGATGTTTTGAATTCAAGTATTGTAGGTCTTAAATAGAAAGACAAGAAGTTGTAACCATTTTCGTAATTTGCGTAGCATTGTACTCGTTCGTCTACATGTAGGAACTTCATTCCCTAGTGTGAATCAAATCATGACACATGGCTCGATTCGTTTCAGCATTTTCTACTTGCGTGACATGTATACACGCATAAATGTGTCAATTTTCACATAATTTAATAATCTAGATTTGTTCCTATATTCTCCTAAATTATTTATCATATTCAACCCCCATTTTTAAGATATTGGAGGCTAGATAGAGAGAGAAACTTTGTATATATTTATGGAGGTTATAGAGAGAGAAAATGGCATAAAAGAGGCATTTTAGAGCAAATGAGTTATCTTTAGGCATAGGAGCTTAAGGATTCTCATGGAATTTATTCTTTCCTTTGTGGTTTCATTGTTCTTTTGCATCTTATTTATATATTTTTCTAGATTTTGCATTAAAATATTTATGGAGTAATTTCTAGCTTAGGATTCCAATGAAACTCAAGCATGTAATTTGAATTCTTGGCTAAATTATATATTTTTTATTTCATTTTTATTGTTTAATATTATATCCTTAATACTTATAATTAATTGATCACTCATTAGATTAATTTGGTGACATGTATGCATTTGGAAGAGTGATATGTGTCATGCCATGAAAAATTGGTATATGTCTTATGAGGCTAGAAATACTTATTTATGTATATATAATCACTATTTTTAATGACCCATATAATGTTACATGACCATAGACATGTGAGTTAGGATAAACATATTGGTGATTATTAATTGAGATATTATTTGGCTAACAATTCAATCATATTAATATATGTAGGTTGGCTAAAATTGTAATCCTAGAAACTCATTATCTTAGTTTTCAAATCAATTAATTAATGTAATTAATTCATTTATTTTTATTTTATTTGAAACAATTTTTTGCTAGTTTGAATAGAATTAGAGTGGCCTAATTTTGATACTCGATAGAACTAGTAAATTCTTGTAATATGACAATTTCATTTTAAAAAATAATTATCATTTGTACGCGATCTGTATACTTACAGGTAGTAAATCACTATTAAGGGAATACCTATGCACATTGACCATCGTGCACCCTACCAATGTCAGTTAGACCCGTGCTGGGCAGACCACTGTTAGACGAAAAAGAACCGAATAGATCTTCACAAGTGGTAGCTTCGAAGTGTCTTTGGAAAGATACCACTCTAGTGTCATTCTCTCTAGCAAGTTCCAAAAGACCCATCCAATTTGGTGTTAACGAAAATCAACATTAATAACTTTTAAAGAATCATTACTGTTTCAATTATCATAGTTAAGCATCAAGGTGATGAGTAATACGTAGGTTTGTGAAAAAGTTCAAAATATTCCTTTACAGATTTACGAAATTTTGTTGATATTAGTTTTGATTTATCAATTGGATGTGTAATGTATTTGGAAGATTGTATAATGATTATGTTTTATTTTTGCGAGTTATTCATTGAAATCCATTACTGTTGTAAAAAATAAAATAAATAAAAAACTTTGTGGATTATTTACAATTTACATTTGTTTAATTTCCTCTAAACTCCTCTAATCTATATTGTGCATTAAGTTTATAACACAAAGCTATGTACCTTGGAACCCATAAACTCCTCTCTCTCTCTCTCTCTCTATATATATATATATATATATATACTAAATTTTGATGAACATAATACAAAGCTAAAACTAACATACCAACTATCATGAAAATTGTAGTCATGAGAATGTAAAGCCTAGAAAATCTGAGGTAGATTTTGCCATAACACTAGAAAATTCATTGAAGCTAATTACACCATCCCCATCTGTATGAGCTTCCTTGATTATCTCTGTAAGTTCTTTATATGTTAATGGTTGTCCCATTTTGGCCATAAATCTCGCAAGCTCGGATGTAGTAATGTAGCCATTACCGTCTCAATCAAAGGATCAAAAAATGTTCATAAGTTGTTCTTGATTCACAAGTATTTGTTCATTCATTTCAGGCATTATGGTTGTGACCAATTCATCAAATTCCACAAACTCATTACCATTAGCATTAATGTTGGATAGTATTACATGAATTTGATCACCAGATGGCTTAAGTCCTAGCGATCGGAGTAGAGCCGCTAGCTCTAGAATTGTTAGGCTACCATCAGAATCCATGTCAAATCTTGCAAATATTTCTCTTAGTCGATTATGGTGATCATCTGGGAGCATTTTAAATGACAACAATGAAATAAAATGACAAAAAGTAAATAAAATTTAGCACACAATCCAAGAAAATATTAAAATGGAGGAGATGGTTCATGGTGGTGATGGTAATAATGATGAAGAGAAAAGGATGAAAATGTGTGTTTGTGTTTAGTTAAATTTTTGGGAAGAAAAGGTTTGTGTCTATGATAACATAGAAAACTCAAAATTGTGTCACTGTTATTTTTTTCCCCATCATTTTATTAAATAGATATCTTCAATAATATATACAAAATTTAGATTCATTTCAAATGTTTGTTGCTTATAATTGGGCCAATTTTAGATTAAATTTTGTAGCACTCTTACCACATTTAAGCAAATAATACAAAGTTGAACTAATTCATCTAATATCTCACTATAATTAATTTCCATAATATTGGTACATACACTACTAAGTTACCGAAATGCTACTCAGAACTTTGTTCATTATTCAATGGCAATCTGTTTATTGTTCACTACAACTTGTTGATAGGACTTCTTATTCTTCTTCCTCTGTTGATCAGAAGTAGTTATACATTTTGTTAGTGTTTCTCCATTCTTACCCTTTAAGTGCTTAGTAAATGTAAGTTTTGATGATACTCACTAGGTGTTACATATAGTAGAGATGTTTCGGTGTATATCTGCTAATTCTTCTCACACAAATTCTCCTTAAAATGGAGAAATACCCAATAAACACCATTAATTTCAAACCTTATATATGAATTGTCTTATATTTTAATAGCATTTGCTTGCTTATGATTTCTTATTTTTATTTTAATTTTTTAAGAGATAGCTTTGAAAAGTATTAGATGGTTCATATATCATTAAAAAGAAGATTTTTTAAATCTAGTTTCTAATTTCTTTCTCTCTTTTTTCATCAAACATTTTTCTAAAAATTAAATAAGGTATTATAACTTTCATGTATATAATATTGGAAAAAATTGGTTAAAATATAAAATTTATAAATAATAACTAAATTTTTTATTAATTTTCTGGGTTTTTGAAAACAAAAAAAAAGAAAGCATTACCAACTTTCTTAAAAATTATTAAGTATAATTATTATCAAACACAATGGCAATTATTTTTTCAAAAGAATTATAAATCACAAAATCATTTTTTAATTAGAATTCAAAAATAAAACCAACTATTAACCTAAATAATTATATAATATGATAAAATTTAAACTAAAAATAAGAAATGTCTTTTTTTCTTGAATTTTTTAATTCCTAAAATTCAATTAATATGTCTTAGTCCCTATATTTTAAGATTTTAGGACTATGTCTTACAAAGACACTTTAGTAACTAAAAAAAGTTTAAAAACTTTAGTGCATGGGTTTTTTTTAAAGGTAGGAACCTAAGTGTACTAATTAAATTTTTATACACAAAAGTGTTTTAAATATATAAGTTTAATGATTAGTGTACCATGACCTAACAACATATAGGTTTGAAACAATCATGTTTTTCTTAAAATGAAAAATAAACGGTATCAAGGGTAAAAAATATGAAATTTTATTTAAATTGAGTTGTGGTTGTGCTCAATGTTTTTTAATGTCTAAATACATGACATTGTTTAAAAATATTCTTTTTAAATCTATACATTTACAACTTGTTACGAATTTTAGTCAAGATTGATCAATTTTGATCATATACAATCGGTTTTGGTTATTTTGATCATACATGATCAATTTTGGTCGAATTTGTTTTGAATTGAACTTGGCTACAATTGATGAGTCTAGATTGCACAATTTTACCATCATCATCACTTAGAGTGCCAAGGGATTTTGAGGTGATATAGGCATGAGGTTGAAAATTTGTTTAGGTTTCATGAAGGGTGAGTTGGAGGACTCATAAATGAAAGGAAGAAGGGAAAAAAAATTGTCTAGTAGGTTCTATAGTAAATGAAAACTCTTAATTACAGATAAAAATCTACTTGGTTTTACTTTTTCCTCTTTCCTCTTTCCTCTTTTTATTTGTTCACTTATGATTTCTCCCAATTTCAACTAATATATTTGATTGTTATCAAAGCTAGATCTCTCCTCTAATATACTTTGAGGTTGGTAGAAATATATTGTTACAATATGATAATGGTTGATTGTTTGAAACGTTTTCATCTAATTAAGTCACCGTGATCTTTATGGTGTTGGTGTGTACTTGGATTTTCAGGATTGTAATTTCATACGTTTTTTTATTAAAATTTATAACAACAAAATTAACACTCAAAAATATTAAACGATATATAATCAACCGAATTTTTAATATTAAATTGATTTAAATAGTCTAGATTAAATTAAATTTGGAAACTTCTTTCACACTAAAAATATATATTGTAAGTAGATTTAATATTTTTGTAGTTATAAATTTTAAAAGGTATAATAAATATTACTTTCTCAAAAATATATTAAAAAAATGAAAAAAAACATAAAATTTGTATTTTATTCATAAATACCCTGAACCTTTCAAAATGTTAAAAGATGATATTTGATTTTAAGTGCATTTAATGATAACGTTAACTACATTTTTATAATATCTTTAAAATCGAAGTTAATTGTAACTTTGATTTTAAGCTAAAATTTTAATATCTTATATTATTAATATTAAATAATGAATAATATTAAACTAATAAAATAAAAAATAAAAATTATTACATTTTTATTTATTATAATAGTATATATAAAGAAAAAAATTAGAAATAAATAAATAAATTCACATAAATATTATTACTGATCGTTTGGGACCTTACGTAATTAACTTGAACAAGTAAAAGGAAAACCGTATAATCAAATCTGAGAAGGTTGTTAAACATGATAACGAGGATTAGCATTAATATTATGTTCTCCAAAACCCAAAGCTTTTGATCCACTTTCAACATCATCATGACCACATGAAAGACACCACCTCCACTTGCACTTCAACCAACCCAAACCCAAGCATCTTCTATCAGTAGTATTGATACTTATCTCCAATGGAGTCACATGACTCCCTCTTGTCCAAATCCTACCTAAAACACAAGAAAGAATCCCCAAAACTGTTAGTATTGACATGGCAACAAAAAATGGAGCTATGGATCCAGAGGTGCTTTTACTCAATGTTTCCTCTGGAGGAGGCTGCTGTTGTTGTAAAAATGGTGTTGATGAGGAAGCCATATATTGGCTCAGTTTGAAGCACAATAACTAGTACATATATAGTCATGTATTAGATATATGATATTTATATATGAAGTTTTCAGATCAAAACGCAATTAGATATAGTAATTATCTGACTATAAGAATTCATTTTTCTATTTCAACTCATATTTGTATTATTTAATAGTTAAAAAAGAAAAGAAGAAGAAAAAATACGTACGTGTAAAAGGGTATATACATTCACATGACTACGTGCTAGCTTTTTAATTCTATGTTAGCTGCTTGGCTTTGAAACATGTATTAGTGGAAAACCAACATGGAAAGAATTAAAGTTGGGGAATTTCACATTGGTTTCTTGTGTGCATAAATATCTTGTTGAATAAAGAAATGCGTCCGGATTCCCTTTTATCATTTATTAAATTTTATTAAAAGCCATTTGGTATTTAAAATATATTAAATTAGACTAAATTATTTTTAAGAAGATCCACTTATATAAAATGGTAAAAGTAAGTGACCAATAACTTACTTTTCACTCAAGAAAACAAGAAAGAAAGTTCTTTATATAAAACAATTAAGATTCCACTAACTTGTGTGATAAAAAAATAATAATGATAATTTGAACCCATGTGGTGGTTCCTTAACTATCTTAGTTTAGTCACCTTTTCTTCACAACCTTAACAATCAGTTTCAATCCGACCTATGTCTTTATGAATGGTGGAGAGTGTTAATCATCCAATTATTTAGGTTTAAAGTATTGTTTATTATAATTATTTCGGTGAAGTAGGTTGGAAATAATATATGTAAAAATAATTTAAGAATAAAATTATTTTATTAAAATTAAAAATATATATAAATATATACAAAATTTAAATAAATAATAATAATAAATAATGTCCGTGTCTCACCTAATATTTTTAAGATAATTTTTTCGTTAACCGTGAATGTTTAATAACAATGAAAAATTATTTCTTAAGATATAATAATTAAATAATAATAAATTTATACTATAATTTATTATTACACGAATTTTAAATTTTTTTAACTATATTAAAAAAAACCTAACTCTAAAAAAAATAAAATAAAAAATAATAATAAACCTTTTTTTTTTCTCTTTCCGTTCTGCCTTCTCTTTTTTCACTTCCTTTCTTTTTCTTTCTTTTCTCTCTCTCATTTCTTCTTTTTCTTTCTTTTCTCTCTCTCCTTTCTCTTTTTTTTTTCTCAGCTTCCTCTGTTTTGTTTTGTTTTCTTTGTTTTTTCTTCTCTGATTTTTCTTCTTCTTTTTTTTCAGCCCATTTCTTCTCTTTTCTTTCTAATATACATAGGAAGAGAAAAATAGTTACAGAAGAGAATAATGGAGGAGAAAAAAAATTTAAAACAAAAACTGAGTAGCAGAAGGGACAATAAAGGAAGAGAAAAGTGAAATTAAAAATTAATTTTTAATTCAAGAATTTCTAACGATCCCTCACATGAATAAAAATTAACATAGATTTTAAATCAAATTTTAACATGGAAATAGAGTTCAACGGATCGAAACCTGGATAGGATAGGTAAGTATTATCTTTTGAACCTTTCCCTGTGAAAGTATATTTATCTTATTGATTGATCAGTAGACACGATGTCCTTGAATTGTTATGTCGTTTATATAAGCGATGACACACTTTATACAAGAATCCTTCCTAACATAATTCAGTTCTCACTGTTATGTTCGTTTTGGCCATGAACATATGTGTGGTTCTGTGAGAGTCTTTAAAGAATTGAACCCTATATAATTTTATTTCGAAGCGGCCCCACTCCTCCCTCACATAAGTGATCTCTTATCTTTAAAAGTAATCCGCAAAGAGTAGCCCACATACTTTGTTCAGTATTTTCTTCATAAGAATCATTAAAAGCCTTAACTTATCATGTATCTTACAGGTATCACTGTTTTCATCATAGGAATAAACTTGAAGGTAAACCCCCACATTGATCTCACTAAGTCTTTACAATTAGGTTGTCCCTTTGAACCTAGATCTTAGGATCTCTAATCAAATAGGTTGGGTTTCCTTTGCAAATCCTTATTCATTCATGGGCTTCAGTCTCATTCCTCTCAATGACTTATTAACTAACTCTCGATTTAACCCTTTAGTTAAGGGATCAGCTATGTTATCCTTTGACTTCACATAGTCAATAAAGATAACCTCAGTTGAGAGTAGTTGTCTAATGGTATTATGTCTACAACATATATGTCGAGACTTACCATTATATATATATTGCTTTGTGCACTACCAATAGTAGATTGACTATCACAATGAATGCATATTGCAAGTACAGGCTTTACCTACTTAGAAATATCTTCTACAAAATTGCGTGGCCATTTGGCTTTTTTTCCACATTTATCCAAAGCGATGAACTCAGATTCCATCGTGGATTTAGCAATGCATGTATATTTAGAGGACTTTCATGAAACAACTACACCACCCAATATGAATACATATCCACTGGTAGACCTTGAGTCTTTAATATCATATTCAATTGGCATCACTAAATCCTTCTAATACAGTTGAATATCTTGTGTAGTGTATTCAATAGCTACGTGTATATCTTAAGTATCTAAGTAGTCTTCTAATACCTTTCCAATGATCAAATCTTGGATTACTAGTATATCTACTTAGTTTGCTTACATCATAAGCTATGTCTCGTCTCATACAACTCATCAAATACGTAAGACTTTCTATCACTCTAGAATATTCTAGTTGAGACACACTCTCACTTTTATTCTTAGATAGGTATTGATTTACATCTATTGGTGTTCTCACAATTCCATAATCATCCTTGTTGAATTTCTCAAATATTTTGTCAACATAATGACATTGACTTAGAATGAGACCGCTTGATATTCTTGATATCTTAATTCCCAGAATTATATCAGCAGGTCCATGTCTTTCATATCAAACCTTGAATTCAACATAGACTTAGTAGATTTAATTATTTGATCATTACTATCCACAATTAACATGTCATCAACATAAAGACACAAGATAACATAACCATCTCATTTGTCCTTAACATATACACATTTGTCACATTCGTTGATTTTAAAGCGATTTGTCCTAATGACATTATCAAACTTTTCATGCCATTGTTTTGGTGCTTGTTTCAAGCCATATAAAGACTTCACCAATTTACAAACCTTTTGTTCTTTCTCTAGGTATGAAAAACTCTTGGGTTGGTCCATGTAGATTTCTTCATCTATCTCTCCATTTAGAAAGACTATATTTACATCCATTTGATGTATTTCAAGATTTTGTAGAGCTGCAATAGCAATTATCATCCTTATAGATGTTATTCTCATCACAGGAGAATAAGTATCAAAGTAATCAAGGCCATGTCGTTGTTTTTATCCCTTAATCACAAGCCTATCCTTGTACTTATCAATTGATCTATCTTATTTACATTTTCTTATGAAAATCCACATAGACCCTAGTGTTTTACTACTTGGAGGTAAATCAACTAGTTCCTAAGTGTGATTTTGCAGAATAGACTCAATTTCATTATTAATGGCTTCTTTCCATTGAGGACCTTCAGAAGAATTCACAGGCTCTTCATAGGTTTGAGGTTCACTTCTAACAAATAGGCCAAAAAATCTGGACCATTGGACATTTCTATCCTAGCCCTCTTGCTACGTCTGAGTTCAACCTCAATCTCTTGTTCAGATTCTTTGTTTTGACTATCTTCATTCATAGTCTCATATGTTCATTTTGATTTATTTAGTGAGCATATCAAGTTAGAAAAGGCTCGAAAAAAAGATTTTGGATAGCTTTGATGGAAAATATAAAGAGTTGAGTACATTAGGAGTTGATCTTAAGGAACAGAAGTCCTCGATCAATAAGAATAAGAATGATCTCTCCAAGACATGTGAGATCATGTAAAAGAGATATAACAATATGGCTATCGAGTGTGAGTCCAAGTTTCTAGAAGATAGATTGGAGAGTTTAGAGTTAAATCCAACAAATCAACCAATAGTTAACTCTTATTTGATAAAAGAATAAGTTGAAGAAATTACATTTCTCGAAAAGAAGGTGATAGTGTTAGAAAGTGTTAAAAAGTATCTAGGGTATAATCTTTTTGAATATATGTAGAGTTGACTCTCCAAGCCATCATTAAGTATTTGTGTTGTTTTGCTAGATTCTTGGAAGCATTTATAAGGGAAAATGATTATCTAATAAAGACTTTTTTACCCAAGAAGTTTGAGCTTGAAAAAGAGTTGGAATACTTTAAAGAGATTGTGAAGAAGCATATGCTGGGTACTCAAAAATTGGACAAGATTTTGAGTAGCAGCAAGACACAAGGTGACTAAAGAGGTCTGGGGTATATTCTATTCCTTTGAATTTTGCACCTAAATTCATCAAGCTTGTTGTTGTTAATCTAAACATGAAGATTGTTGCTGCCTATTATAAAGGTAAGAACAAGGTTGCATCCTAACCAGGCTATTATATGAAGGTGAATGTTTCACCTCATGTTATCTTTTGTTGTTGCAATAGTGATGGTATATTTCCTTTAGTTACACATTTTCTACCTTATTGTCCCCATTATAGTAAGTATGAGCATGATCTTGCTTTGATAGAGTAGCTACTCATCCTCGTGTGATATTTAGTGTTAGTGCTTCTTCACCTTCCTCTTCTCCTCGTACTACTCCTAGGATTTAGATACTCGATTGCTCTGACACTTTTACACTTACTTGCTATCTGTGGGGGTATTTTTGGCCACTTTGGTAGATAATATTCAAAAGATTCTTAAATCAATTTTAGGAGATCTTCACCTCTCTCCTTCCACTTTCATTACTAAAGCTGTAACTATTGTGGTTCATCTGAATATCTTCAATTTGGATGCATCATGCATCAATAACACAATGCTTAAAGGGCATAAAAACTTTCTTTATCTAGCCCTCCTAGACGTTTGTATGGAGATACTTTGGTTTGTTTTTTTTTTTTTGTACTTCTAAAAATAAAAAACCAAAGTATACCATTATTCAAAGGAACATGACATAGGTTACATATTGATAGTGCTTCATTGCAAAAAAAATTCATAAAGAGGAATATGGTTTGATAATCGTTCTAAGGAGATTAGTGTATGAGGTTGTTTTTTTTCTCTTCTCTATATAAGTATAATATTTCTATATGTGCTTTCTTTTCTACGAGTTATGTTTATTTTTATGTCTTTATTTATTTATTTTAATAAAAATCATAAAATATTTTTAATTGAATCCTTTCTCAATTTTTCTTTCTTCATTGGCTGGTTGTTCTCTTCCTCGTTGACTTTTTACTAACCTCTTACCAAGTGCTCATTCAGTGGGAATTTTTAACAGTTGCTGAGTTCTTATTGACCTCTTAGTGAGGACTCATCGGGGTGTCAATGAGAAGCTTAGGGATGTTGTTCTCCCTATATATACCATCTTCTTGCTTTTGTTTTTTTCACCTTAACTTTCTACCCTTTTTAGCCACTTCTAAAATACCAAAAAAGATCCTAAAAGAACCAGAAGCCTTATCTTGCTTTTGATGATGATGTTGGTAAGACTTAAAATCCTATTGAAGAGGTTATTACTTTGACACTGAACCTTTTATTCATGAGAGACCTTTATATATTGGTGATTTTTTGTTCATCCAAGAAAGATTTTCCTTCTTTTCTTGATTATATCGTTGTACTCTTTCTTATTCTTATCTCATACTCTTTTCAATAATTTTACAACTATATTTCTCATTGTAGTATGTCTGAGTATTTGGTCCCTTTAACACTCTAAGAATGTTCCATCACATTCTTTAGGGAATAAATTATTTAAATATTGTCTTTTCTGTATGTGGAAAATCCATCCTTTCTTGTCCTTTCCTTTGAGTATGAGAATATTCTTTGCAATAATTTTCCTTATGAGTTTATTAATCTTAGTTCACAAGACATCACTAGGATGGTACTATTTGACTATCAGTCAAAAAAGCTTCCTCTTCTAAATGTCATCTTAATGATATTGTGAACGTATGTATCCATCCTCGTTCTTATACCTCTTCTATGACTACTCTTTATAATCACTTACTGGTTAATATTCTTAATATTGAATCTATTAATCTAGCTGTTATAATCTTTAGAACCATCATCTTCAATTTTTCTTTTACACCTCACACTACCATTAATTATCCATGCTTGATCACTTGCTAGGGTGAGTCTTTTTAGGAACTTTTCATTTTGACAAGGTTCACCATAATATGAGTTTTTTGTCTTCTTCTTTGTTTCCCTCTAATTATTTTCTCAAACTGAGTAAACTCATCCCCCTGAGTCTTCCTCTTAAAATGCTTATGTGTCTTCTTATAGTCATCCTATTTCTTTTCATTCTAATCATCAATATTAAGAGGTCTTTCTACTCAAATAGGAGCTTGGTAGTGATCAAATAGGACATGGTCATTTAGTTTGTTGCCTTCATATAGGAGTTTACTTTCCTTCATTAGAGTATGATGCATCTTAGCAACAGTGTGTTCGAAATTAAGCATCATGGTTCTCATTATAATTCTACTCATTCTATCGAGTTTTTCTTTTCCTTTTAGCCTCAAAGTAGTGATTCTTCACTCATATATACCATTAATGCTAGTTTTAATGTTATGTATTGCTTGGACATAGTTGTTGGGGACCTTTCTTTTCACCTCTCATAACATAGACTCTTTTATTTCTTTTATTGATACTAACCCTTTGTTTGACTCATTTGGTGCCTCTGTTGGAGGTGTCACTCAGCCTATTGTTCGTAGGGAGTTTGGAATTAGAATAATCAAGTCAAGTAATATAGGAATGAGAATGAGGTAGATCATTGATATTATTATGGTTTTCTATTTTTGATGTACTTTTCCTTTGAGTTGTGAATTATTTTGTAACTAAAAATATTTTATTAATAAATTTATGTTTGGAATATAATGTTTATTTTGTTTTGTTGTGTTTGCATGTTTTTATCCTGTTTATCTACTTGATGCATTATTGTTAAGATATTGCATATTACATGTCTTTTTTCCTTCTATAAGAATATTTTTTGACTTTCTATGTCAAAAAGGGAGAATAATTTTGTATGCAAAACTTTGCTTTTTTGCTACATGAGATGGTAAGTATAGTTTACATTATATTTTTGTTAACTAATACACATACACTTAGGGGGATTGTAGCATAAGTTTAGGGAGAATTTTATTTACTTTATTGCTTGTTTGAGTGTGCTTAGTCTATAATAGTTTAACTGCGCAAAGGGTAACTTAAAGTATTTAGGTAGATGATATGTAGTTTTGCATGATGCTTTTTCATAGGTATACATTATTTTGTGGATGCATGATACAGGTGTAGTTACAGACCATGGAGCTCAGCTGGGGAGTTATTTGGATATCATACATATAGCATGGAGTGATTCATCAAGATGGATGTGTTAATATGTCAAGATGGATAGAGCATAACAAGACAAATATACTAAAGTAAGGTGTCGTAGGAGATTCTTGGTTATGATTCCGAGTTTTTTCATTGGAATGTACTCATTATTCATTTATTAAAGAATAATTCAAAGACATTAGTGTCTAAATATGCAAGGAACTCCAATAAACATCTAAAATCATCTTATCCCAAAGCTCATCATTCTGGTAAAATTTTAGTGGAGGTAACACTCTAGAATATAAGCATGTTTTCAAAATAAAACTCCATAATTCTTCCAAAAAGCTCCATATTAACTCCCCATGGCAATGCCTAGTTATATGTAGAAAGTGTTAGCCACTACTGCACTAAGTTCAGAAATGAAGCAAGTTATTAAACAGTTGGTAAAGTGAAGACAATGTCTCCAAACCAACAAACCTTAATTATGACTAAATGACTACCCAGTGTAACAAGACTATTTAGGTGAGGAGTTATAGAGTGAAATAACCTAATAGTCCTTAAACTTATATAGAAAAAAGGTTTATTCGAAACTATCTTGCAAATTTATCATGAGCTTTTACCACTAGAGCATGTGGACAAAAAGAAACATGCTAACACTAAACTCAAACACTAGAGAGAAAAGTATAAATGTGATTAATAACACTTAGACAAAAACAACAAATCTCTAAGAAGTTTTAGTCTATCCAAAAGAGATGAAAACCAACTCCCATTATAATAGATAGGTTCAATGTAAAGCCAATTCCCAAAAGAGCTTGTACGACCATCTTCTAACCACCTGAGACTGCTTTAAAACACATTACCTTAGCTCACCTAAAAGAAGCTCTTAGATAATTTCCTTAGCTTAAATTAAGAGTTAGGGATGAATTTTCCACCTTTGCATACCATAAATGAAAAGTATCGAGACTTAAGGACTAATTCCTAAAAAAAACATTCCACACTAAGGAACAAGTTCCCACTATAACTTAGAAACTAAGGGATAAGATCTCTAAAATAGTTTCTCTCCTAAGAAACCATCTCTAAGAATAACTTAGAAATTAAGTGACCAACTCCTTAAGATGGTATCTATCCTATAAACCATCTCCAAAAATATATTTGAGTTCTAAGGACTTACTCCCAAAAATAGCCTCAAAGCTAAGGATTATCTTCCCAAAAAAGGTTCAAACTTGGAAGATAACTCCCAAAACAACTCCAAAACCTATAGATTTTCTCATAATAAACAATCTCACAAGTAAAACACAAGCAAGAAAGGAAATACCAAAAATGTGGAATGTAAATACATTTCAAATAACGTTCATTGAAAATAAAAGCTACCTCCAGCAACAAATTGTCTTAAAAAAAGAGTTATAAGTTGCACCCTAAATTGGGAGCATTCAAACCAATAAATAATAAAAACCAAATAAAATTATAAACATACTACACACATAGAGTGAACTCAAATAACTGGAGACTCAGACTTCTTAATATTACCCTTGTGAGGTTGCTCCTCTTCATTGCATGTAGTGGAAACTACACTTTGACCTAAAGAACCTAATACAAGGGAGTCATAACAATGGAATCATCACCTCTAGAAGCTAGAGGAAATACTTTTTCTAATTCTTCATCGAAGGACTTAGTATCTTCTTCTCTTCGGACCCCAATGGAGAGATGGTCCTTGATATCATCTCTCCCAACAATCAAGTTGAGAGAATACATTTAACATGAGATAGTTTTTGTTATTAACTGTTAGATTAACTACGAGTCAAAATCCTTTACTTTAACAATTGAGAGAATGACACTAATGTCGAAGGTGATAATTTAGTGACATCTTATATTAGATGCTTATTAGTACTAGAAGAAGTAACTCACCTATATACTGTACTCTTTTTTCTAAGCCAAGGTTTTATCCCATTGGATATATCTAACATGGTTTTAACAAGATAGGTCTAGCATGAACATGAGGATAATATACTCTTTTTCCCTTTTTTTAGGTTTTTTTCATATTGAATTTTTCTAGTAAGATTTTTAATAAAGCGTATTTTGCATCTAGTTAATATTTAAGAAGGATTATTATAATATGGATAAAAAATATTAGATTATAATAACTAAAATAATATATTTAATCATTATTAGTTTTATTTGATGTTTCAAATATAGATTTGATATGTACCTTAAACTGAATTTATATTCAAATAAAGATTTGATTTCCATCCTATCTTGTATTTTGATATTTGTCTTGTATCTTAGAAGTCCTATAAATATGACCTATTTCATTATATTCAATAAATAGAACAATAATAAAAAATAACATAAGATCAATCATTGTCTCTTCATCTCTCTATTTTTGTATTATATATTATAGGTAAAAATGTGGTTTAAGTCTCTTTGTTTAGGCCTTAAGGATTGTTTAGTATATTTGTTTAAAATAGGTTTTTTTATGTCTTGAAAAATGTGCAAAGAAAGAAAAAAATAACTTTTCATCTAATTTTAAATTAGATATAATGTAATAACACATGTGTCATATTTATATTTTTATTTTTATAAACATATATTTAATAAAGTAATTTGTAATTAATAAATTACTCAAATTTTTAAACAAATTATTTTGATTAAACTTAAATACAATTTTTAATCTTTTAATGTGTTATTTTGTGTATTAGACAATAAAAACTTTATTAAAGTTTGAAAAAAATTCTTAAAAATTTAAATAATATTTTTAATTAAATATTAAGTTTTTACATCTATATGTATTGAAAAGTATCAACATGCATGTGATAATCTGATATTTTGTTATACTTGACATAAAATTAGATAAAAAATTAATTCTATCATTTTCTAATATTTTTTAATAAATAAATAGAATTAAATAATATATTTTTATTAATAAATGTAATTAAAAATATATTTTATAAGTTAGTTACTATACAAGAACTTTCACCTACGAAAAATCTAGATAGTTTAGCACCCATTATTAAATTATATTCTTCTCTTTTCTAATTTTATAACATTATTAAATTGTTTATTTCAAGTAATTAATTTTCCTTCGCTAGTTTCATAATAACTAAATCCTAAAACAAGTTGACTTAAGAATTCACCCAACTGACACAAAGTAGTTTGTTGAGTAATTGGTTTAGTTTGTTGAGTAATTGGTTTAGATTAAGGATGATACTAAATATGTTATTTACTGTCTTAGCTTAAAAAAATACATTTTTAAGTTTTTTATTTGTTAAAAACATATCATGTAAAGATAAAGTTAATTTTTTTATTCAATTTTTCATTAAATATAATAGAATAGCACATATATCACATATATATTTTTATTTTTTTATAGATATATAAGTAAAAAATTAATATTTAATAAAAAAATGAGTAGAACTTTTTAAGAAATTTTTTATTTCTAATTTGTTGAGTAATTGGTTTAGATTAAGGATGAAACTAAATATGTTATTTATTGTCTTACCTTAAAAAATATATTTTTAAGTCTTTTTATTAGTGAAAAATATGTCAAGTAAGGATAAAATTAATTTTTTTATCCAATTTTTCATTAAATATAATAGAATAACACATATGTCACATATATTTTTCTATTTTTTGATAGATATATAAGTAAAAAAAATTAATATTTAATAAAAACATTATTCAAACTTTTTAAGAAATTTTTTATTTTAAACTTAAACAAAATTTTCAATAAAACTTAAACAAAATTGTATTATCTAATTTTCAAAATATGAAAATTTTATTTAAGTTTGATGTACTCAAAAAAATTATTTAAGTTTAATAGAAAGAATTTGTTAAAATATTTGAGTACTTTTTTACATATATAATTAACTATTAAAAATATAAATATATATGTGACACATGTATTATTTCGTTATTTTTTTTCTTCATAAAATTAGATGAAAATTTAACTTTATTCTTGTATTAATTACATAATTTTTAGAAATAAATGGACTTAAAAATAATTTTTATAAATTAGGGTATTAAACAATTCTTAAAAAAGGAAAAAAAATTGCAGGATAATTTTGCCTAAGGTTTATCTTAACTTCATGTTTTTAAGTATTCACCTAAAGAAAGAGAAAAGATATTAGATAAAGATAATTTTAGTTATTGTTTAATTTATTTGTTTAGAAAATATGTTTTGAATTTTTGTTTTTGTGAAAATTATATTAAACATGAAAAAATTAATTTATCATTTAATATTTTGTTAAATATAATAAAATATCACATGTAACACATATATATTTTTATTTTTCGATAGTTTTATATCTAATGAAGTAATTTTTAATTAAAAATTAGTCAAATTTTTTAATAAATCTTTCATTTAAACTTAAATTAAATTTTTAGTTTTTAATGTGTAACTTTGGATATTAAATAATGAATTTTTTTAAGATTTATTGAAACTTTTGTTTTAAAGAAAAATGTTTCTTAAAAAGTTTGAGTAATTTTTTAAATTAAATATTACTTTTTTACATATATAACTATCAAAAATATAAATATACATGTGACAGATATGTTATACCCTTATATGTAAGGAAAAATGGTTTGAAAAATTAATTTTATTCTTGTTTAATTAGTACATTTTTTACAAACAAATGGACTTCAATGACACATTTTTCACAAACATAAAAATTTAAAAACATTTTTTTAAAATAAAAAGACTTAAACATTACATTTGATCAAAATAAATTGATTATTTAAATACTTCAACTTTATATAAATGAATAAATATTTATTCATTTGTCATTCTAACGAGAAGATGACAAAAAAGTCATTATATTTCCAAAATTATGTCCTTTTAGACTAATTATAATTCCTACTTATAATATATGATATTAGTTATAAATATATTAAAAATATTTATTTAGTTATAATTATAATAACAATGTATAATTAATTATAAAATCATGTTTAATGTTGGACATATTTGAAGTTATCATTATACCTACTATATTTAAATAAAAATAAAAATATGTTTAATATTAAATATATTTTTATTATTATTCATACATTATAATTAAATAAATATTTTAAATATATTTACATTGATAAATATAATTAATTCATTTAATAATTATCATAGCTAAGTTGAGTAATTAATTCTTTAAATTTATTTACTTTAAATTTAGATAAATTCGAATTAATTTGTGATGAGCTCGAAATCTTAGCTTCTTTTTTCTTCTTTTTTAGCAAAATATCATACACCTTTATTCATGCGAAGATCATGTACACCTTTATTCATGCGAAGATTGTGACAATTTTTGCAAATAATTATTTTATCATCTTTTATGATATTTTCTTTAAAAAAACTAATTAAAAAAGTGGATATCTTTTTCTTTGATTAAATTGTATTTGATATGAGTAGACTAAGAATGTGTGCGAGTTGGAAATTCTACCAAGACGTAAGACATTGATTATTAATAAAACTTTTAACAAATATAAGAGGATAAGGGGAGTCGTAAGCAAATTTTATTAAAATAGGATAATATTTATCTATTAATACATTATCTCATTATGTTAAATATTTTCAGGATATCAAATGTATTTATAATAAAATATTATCTAACTTACGTTAGACATTGCATATCTTTTTCATGTTTTTATACTAATTTAATGTCTTTTCACGTTAGTTTAATGTCTTTTCGTACTCATTAGAAAGTTTTTAGAAGGTTAATAATTATAGGTGTAGCTTCATTCATAACTCAATAACTCTATAATATATAAAATATTTTGATATATATTAATATTATATGTATAAGAAGTAATAAATATGATTTTGATAAAAAATTGATTTGGTTATAAAATTTCTATGAATCACTTTCTCCTACATTTTTTTATACGTTTATTTAATTAATAAAATAATGCATTTTATGATAAAAATTCTTAACAACATATAGAAATTACTTTCTCCTACATTTTCTTATACGTTTATTTAATTAATAAAATAATGCATTTTATGATCAAAATTCTTAACATCAGTATAAGTAGAGTTTTAAATGAGTTAAAATTGATTTATTATTTTTAAAATTTTTGTTCATATTATATTTTTCTTAAAGATTCATTAAAATCCTAATTTTTTATTAAATAAATAAAATGTTATGGGTGTGATTCGAATTGAGTTCACCATAACGAGGATCAAGAATTATACTATTTAGATTAAACTCGAGCGCAAATATAATAATTATTCATACTATATTTTATTAAGTATAAAATTACGTAAAAATGTGCATGAAAAGTATGACTAGCACATCTTTCTAGCTTAAGAAACATCCAATCTATAAAAATATTAATTTATTTAACCATTCGATAAATAAATGATTCAGTTATTTTATTAAATATATTTTTTTTGACAAAGTTTAAAATAAAACATCATAGGTAAAGAAATTATAATATGTAATTAAACCTTTGTTTAAATTGTTTATTGCACTTCTTGACACCATTGTACTTGGGGAAGTATTTTTAAAAAGTCACACATTTGCATTCATTTGTTATTGCATATGGTTTGTTGTTGTTTTTTTCTTTTTTCTTTCGTATAATGAAACTTTTGGAAAAATTGGGTATATTTTTCATATTTTAAGTATTTACTATTTATTTATGATTTAAATGAATAAAACTCAAACTATTCCGACAAAATAATGCTATTGAAAATATAATACTAAAATAAACTAAAGCAAATATTAAAGCAGAAAATATAAAAATATCAGAATTTTAACGAGGTTCGGTATAAATGTTACCTATATCCTCGAGTATTGTTGACCACTTCTACTATTTTCAAATAGATTAACTCCAAAATTATAACTAATTGGGTAAAATTGAGCTAATCAATTATTCTTACAAAATAGAGAAAGATTTAGAAATTTTGGGATGCTTTAGAAGTGGAGGAAGAAGCTTTATTTATAGCCTAAAATACAACACCTACCTTTATTCTTAACCAATGTGGAACTTTTTCAATAAGCTCACTAAGGAGCTATACAAAAAATCTCTACCTTAGCGACTTAATAATTCTTAAATGATTTCTTCAATCTTTAGATCATCGATGTCATTGCCAATTCAAATTTGCAGGATGTTAATCAAGTCTAGACAATGTTTGAACTTGATTGTCGTTACCACCTTGGTCAACATATATGCGGGATTCTTTGTAGTATTGATCTTCTGAATTAATATTCCATCTTCTTCAATAATTTCTCACACGAAATGGTAACGAACATCAATCTACTTGGTAAGTGCATAGTAGACTTGGTTCTTTGTTAAATGAATAGTACTCTGATTGTCACAAAACACCTTAATATGTTTTTGACCAACTCCCAAGTCTTCAAGAAAACCTCATAATCAAATAGCTTCATTCACAACCTCTGTAACTTCCATATACTCTTCCTTTGTAGTAGACAAAGAAACCGTGGACTACAAGGTAGACTTCCAAATAAATGGTGCTCTAGTAAGAGTAAACACATAACTAGTAGTTGACCGACACTTATCTAAATCTTCTGCATAATTGCAATCATAATATCCGACTGCATATTGACAAATAGTATTATATTGTTGAAATACTAAACCAACATCTACAATATTTAAAATATACCATAAAATCCATTTCACAACCAACCAATGTCTTTTACCAGGATCATGCATGTACCTGATTACAACAACAACCACACGTGAAATGTGAAGTCTCGTGCATACCATTGCATACATCAAGCTATCAACCATATTTGCATACGGTATCTTCGCCATGTATTCTCATTATGAATCATTCTTATGAGATAATTGAGCATTAAGCTTGAAATGAGGAACAAGCAGAGTACTTACAAGTTTTATCTATTCATTCATACCAAAACGTTGTAGTACATTCTTCAAATATTAACTATGGGTCAAGCTAAGCGTCCCTTTTTTCCTGTCTCTGCTTATCTTCATGTCGAGAATCTTCTTAGCTTATCTTAGATCTTTCATCTCGAACTCCTGACTTAGTTAAGCCTTCAACTTCTCAATTTATGCTTGGCTCTTCAATCCAATCAATATATCATCGATGTACAATAGGAGATAGATGAAAGACTCATCTTGTAGCTTGTAAAAATATACACAATGATCATGTGTACTTCTAGTATACTTCTACTACAACATAAACTGATTAAATTGTTTGTACCATTGCCTCGAAGATTGCTTCAATCCATACAACGATATTTTTAGTTTGCAAACCCAATTCTCTTTACCAACAACATTAAACCCTTCTGGTTGAGACATATAGATTTTCTCTTCCAAGTCACCACGTAGAAATATGGTTTTCACATCAAGTTGAACTAATTCCAAATCCAAATGTGCTACCAAAGCCAACAAAATTCTAATGGAGGAATGTTTTTCAATTGGAGAAAATACCTCATTATAATTGATTCCCTCCTTCTGAGCATAGACCTTATCCACCAACATTGCCTTGTAGCAAACACCATCTTTGTTAGGAAATCCTTCTTTCTTTGCATACTTCTATTTGCAGCCAATTTCCTTCTTACCCTTAGGTAGTTGAGTCAACTTCCATGCCTTATTCTTCTGAAGGGATAAAATTTCTTTGTCCATATCTTCCTTCCATCTTTCCACTTCAGGGCTTCTTATTGCTTCTTTATATATGGCAGGAACATCATCGTGCACAACTGAAAGTACACTTGCCACCATATTCTTAAACTGAGCAGGTAGATATTCCATATCTTTGTATCAAGCAAGAACCTTGACATTTTTTGTCATGGCCTATCAATTGCAATTTCCTCTTGTTGTTGTGGAGGTTCTTAGGTTAAAACATCTTATTCATCTTTTGCCAATGAAAGACTAGCTTCTGTCTTATCTCTACCAACTGGATTAACAATTTTGCTTTCAAATTCCACTTGCTTCGGAGTTTGCTCCACCTACTGCAAAGTGCTATCAATCTTCTTATTTACCTTTCTCAACAAGGCAGATTCATCAAAGGTAACATCTCTACTGAAGATTATCTTTTTTGTTTCAATGCATCATATTCAATATCCCTTAGAACCAGAAGGGATACCCAAAAAATAGCTTTTTTGGCTCTTGGATCCAACTTTGATTCCATTACATGGTAGTATGTAATAGAACCATACACATGTAAGAAATAGTAATCTCTAACAAGTTTTCCAAACCATGCCTCTATAGGTGTTTTGCCTTTAAGAGCATATGATGGTAGACGGTTGACAAGATGACATGCATATGTCACAACCTCGACCCATTACTATTTGCCTAACCCAGCATTTGAAAACATACATCGAACCTTCTCCAACAGAGTCTGGTTCATACATTCTATAACCCCATTCTGTTATAGTGTTTTTTGAATAGTGAAGTGTCACACTATCCCTTATTCTTCACAAACTTTCATAAATGTATCGTTTATGTACTCAATGTTATTATCAGACCTTAGACGCTTGATCTTTCTACCAGTCTGAGTCTCAATCATCTTCTTCAACTTGAGAAAATTCCTAACACTTCATCCTCCTTCTTCATGAGATACACTCAAACTCTTTCAGAAAATTCATCAATGAAGTGACATAATAATGTTTTCCACTCATGGATGGAGTTCTTGTTGGCCCCCACACATCCATATGAATGTAATCTAAGATGCATGTTGTATTATGAAGTTCAGTGCCAAAACTTACTCTTTTTTGCTTCCCTAATACACAATGCACACTGAATTCCAACTTGTCGGTTCTCACATCTTTTAATAGGCCTTGCTTTACAAGAATCTATAAATCTTTTTCACTAGCATGTCCCAAATGCATATTTTTTGGATTTCATGTGTATGCCTATATAGTGAGAATTTAAAATTTTCCTATCACCACTTGGCTCAATACACAAAAGGACTTCATTTGTATGACAATTGCAAGCAAGATTTTCTCTTAAGCATTTCAACAAACACATAATATGCACTAAATAAAATAAAAAAATCTCATCTACCTTATTGCTAGAGATGAGAAGGATTATCTTTATCTTAAGATATTGTCAAATCTCTTGAGTAGAAGGAAGTCGATTTCCCTTCTAGATTTATTGGAAACCACCTCTCTTTCAGTAGCACCTTTTGGTTCACCTTGAACCTAAACAACAAACTACCACACCTCTTAGATAGATGGATGTAGAGTTTAAGACTTAGATCTAACCACCTAGCAAGAAGAGATGAGAGAAGATACTTTTGGCCCAGGGTTGAACCACCTAGGTTTTGGCCTTGAGCAAGCTTTTCCAAGTTTTGGCCTAGGAGAAGAAAAACTTGGCTACTTAAAATGGCATATTTAAGCTAGGGTTTTAGAGGCAGCATATTGGCTCACATTTTTCTTAATAATGCCTCCTTAAATAGGCTAGGGTTAGGACAATTCTTTGTGTAAGGTTTGAATCAATTACATAAATGCCACTAGTCATATTTAGCCATATTATGCTCTCTTTAATCTCAACTTGTGATTGATTTAATAAATTAATTTATGAAAAAAATAATATTATTCATATTATTCTATTATACAATATCTATATTATTCTTATAATGCATTCAAACATTACACCAAATAATATTTGCATAACTTCACAAACTTATTTATGGTCCAAGCATGTCATATTATAATATTTTATTTTAGCATTTTATCTTATACATTATTATGAAATGTAAAATACTCGTTTCTCTTCAGTTGGTATGACAGTATAGAGGATCTATATCATCTTGGCAATAATATAAAACTTTATATTATTGACTATAAGAGGTTCTATCATTACATTATAGTTTTCCAAATGACATAGTAATCATTTACTCGATTCACTAATTTTGTATCTATCTTTGTCACATGATATTATTAATAATATGCAAAATAAGATTGTGTCACTTTTGCATTATATTCGTTTTCTTGGTCTTTCAAGTGAATTATAATTATAACTACACAATGAATTACTAATTTATTCCTATCATAAAATAGTATTTAAATAACAATCACATTATATACTTCTAATGTGAAAAACCTATACATCTTATATCTAAGATTCTAAAGACACAATGGAAACATTAATGACACAAAACACAATCCATATAATGTTCCATCTAATTAGGTTATGTTCAATATATAAAATACAAATTTTATATATTCATATCATTAAATGATAATCCCTTATCAACATTTATAGAACTACAATGTATTTTTAATAGACATGACAATCTTTCACGGTAATTAATGTTTCTCCTTAATTACCACAATTGTAAACATATTTAGGATTACATGTTTCTCATTTTAAAAGTTCTATGGTTCAAGACCAAGTGCATCTTCTTGAACACTTCCAAAATATAACATGTTAATCTCAAGGAACATGAATACATAATATTCAAAATCATGAACAATACATAAATCTTTATAAAAAAGAATAACTTTTAAAACATACATCCTTCACATATGCCACAGCTTGGTAGTTTATGAATCTTTTTCTTCCTCCGAAACTGCTACTGATGCTATCCCAATAATTGTACTACCAAGGTAGTAGTACAAGTTATTCTTACAAACACCTTTCATCGCCACAAGTGCTTCAGAAGTAACCTTCAATACCCTATTTTGCATGGTCAAAATGAAGCCTTTTGATTCTAAGACTCCCACAATAATGAGTTTCTTCTTCATATCTAGAACATAATGAACATCTATCAAGACTCTGGTCGAACCATCTTGATTCTTCAAACGAATTGTACCTATCCCCAAAACTTTGCATGGATAATCATTACCCATGAAAACAACTCCACCGTCTAGTTCTTCAAAGTTAAAGAACCACTCCTTGTTAGGAGATATGTGGAAGGTACACGTTGAATCAAAAATCCAATCACCTAGATGGGATGCTATTTATGAACCAACCAATGCAAAATCTGAATTTGAATTGCTTTCAACTACATATGCATCAGACGGCATAGCTTTTCTTTTCTTCTATAGCTTTGGACAGTTTTTCTTTCAATAGATTTTTTCATGACAAAAGGCACATTCATCTTTAGCAAGCCTTCCTTTTAAATGAGATCTACCTCTCTTTCCTTTTTGTTGAGTTTGCAGACACCCTCTTTTATCTTTCTTTCTAATTTCATAACTATACAAAGTAGTGCAAACTTTTTCATGATCGGTTCCATCAAACTTTTCCACCTCGAACCTTGCATTCATAACCATTGTTCTACCTGACGTGGATGGTTGGCCTCTGTTTGAGGGATACTTTTCTTCCATTATTTCTTCATATTACAACAACTAGCAACTATATTCCTTTAGCAAACAAATGGAATACAAACAAATTTCTAGGTAGAAACCTTCGGCTCTGATACCAATTGTTGGAAAATCGGGTATATTTTCTCTATTATAAATAGTTACTATTCACTTATGATTTAAATGAATAAAACTCAAACTAGCCTAACAAAATAATGCTATTGAAAATATAATACTAAAATAAACTAAAGAATATATTAAAGCAGAAAAATAAAAACACTAAAAATTTTACTAGGTTCATTATAAATATTACTTATGTCCTCAAGCATCGTTGATCACTTCCACTATTTTCAAATAAATGAACTCCAAAATTACAATCAAATTGAACTAAGAGAGAAAGATTTACAAATTTTGGAATGCTTTAAAAGTGGAGAAAAATACTTTATTTATAGCCCAAAATATAACACTCATCTTTATTCTTAACCAATGTGATACTTTTTCAATTTACTCACTAAAGAACTATACAACATAAACGTTATCAGAATAAACAACGGTCATATTATTCTGATTCATCTATTAAGGTATACGAGTTTAGGAATTGGTTCGATGTTTCCACGGTAATATTAGTCTTGTGGTAGGATAAATCGATATCACTAAGTACCCGCTTGAAAAACCATGCCTATAATAATAGTGCTCTAACATGCACCATCTAGCATATTAACCAACCAATGGTACCGTATGTTATATACATATTCAAACATTTATGGGCTACATTTTTCCTAAACGTAAGGGAGATCTAGCAGTAGCCGAGATCACTTATCTCAGTTTTTTATTTTTTCTTTTGAAATTTTTAGGACATTTTGCAGCATCTTTGATGATAGGTATGGTATGAATATACTAAACATGATAGAAATGATTAAAAGGATCAACTACATGGATTCAAAGACCTCCGAAGATTGTTGATTTGGTATGCCTAAAGTTAGTTGCTTAATTCAGTGATGTACTCAGCATTCTCTACGAGACTATACTTCTTTAGTTATTATGTGGTTTTCAGTTCTTCTGGAACAGTTGCAGTGAAAAAGACATGTAGCCATCTAATTGTATGTACTGTATATGCTACTATGTGTAAATTTTTTCGTCATTTAACATATATAAATTGCTCTTAATTTATATTTGTACTTTTAAATTTTGTGAATGTTATTAATTTATTTTTTTATAATTAAAAGCAATTATAATTATGTAATTGTTATTATTTAATTAGACAGAAACATGTTTGGAAGTCAATTTATTAAAAAACAAAAAAACAAAAAATATATTTATGTATATAAAAAGGAACATATACACCCATATAAGGACAGACAGTTGTAAACTCGTATGTTTAACTACAACTATTCGTTGAAAAAGTCTCCTAGTATACATATATTATAATGGATATTTAAATTATTTATGAAAGTTATTAGTGTTATCGACAAAAAATTTAAAATTATAAAATATTATAAAATTTATTTATAAATTTTTATAAAATATTATAAAATTTATTTATAAATTTTTATAAAATATCAAAATAATTAAATATTTATATTTTTAAATTACATTTTTATTTAATACATATATTTATAAATAATTATGATATTTAATTTTATCAATAAGTTAATTAATTAATTAAAATATATTAATATTAATGATAAAAAACACTTTTATCTTACACTTTGAATTGAAATCGAAAGTTTCTTAATTAATTTAGTTTAAAGTATTTAAATTACATTGATTAATAGTGAGTCAATATGCCTTTCGAGTTCGTATGCTTAGAAGCTTAAAAGAAAGTTGTTTCCCATATATATTAGCGTGAAAAGAGATGGTAGTGATGTGAGTAAGCCACCCATGATAAATAAAAAATATGGTATTATGTATTTATGTAGATAAGATTATCCACACTCAAAAGATTTAGATGTAAGTGAAGATGAGTATTATTTTTCGAATTCTTAATATAATTCTTGAGATATATAATGTATTAGGTATTGGGTTACGAACTCTTGTATCAAAAAAATGATATTAATAGAGTTAGTTATGACTTTGATGGTTGATTATGCTAATTTGTCGAATCACAAAATTTTTTTTATATCTTATTTTTTATTTATTTTGTGTTTATGTTGTTATCAATAAATGTTATTAGAGCTAATGGTTAGGAGATCCAAACTTAAGTACAATATAAAACAAGAAAGTTTGAAATTTGAAATGGTAATGTCAAAGGCATATGTATGAAAAAGGGGTTTCTTAAAGTGCACTTAAAGAAGCAATTATATATCTTAAAGATGAATGAAGATAGTGACGTTAAAGGTCATGTAAATAAATTTAAATAATATGTTTATGAATTATCACGTGTTGTTGAGAAGATGTAAAATGACGATTAGACAATGATTTTGTTATTTTCACTATTTTATTCATATAATATATTGGTGTCTTCATTGTATAAAGGAAAGATTACGGTGAGAATGGATGAGGTGATAGCAATTTTCTTGAAAATTAGTAATAAGAAGTAATTGATTAGTTTTTCATATGGAGATTATCTTGATATGAAGAATGATTTAAGAGCAAGCTTCAATGCAAAAAGAAACAAATATAGGAGATGATATCTAAGTAGAGATGAAAACAAGCTTAAACCTCATCCAAGAATCGATATTGACTATTTTTATTGTCATAAAAATGGACACATCAAAAGTTTTTCAAATAAAGATTGAAATCCATAAGAGACCTTGATGACAAGAAAAGTCAATGTGCTAAATAGGCAAAGGTAATTGAAATTTGTGTGACAAGTGGTGATGGTTCTCGAAATAATTAGATTTTGAATTCTTTTTGATCATGTCACATGTGTATAAATAAGGAGTTGTTTAATAAATATACACCTTGTGATGCGTGTGATATTGTGATGACTAATAGTTCAAGAAGCAAGGTTATTGTTATGGGTATCGTGAAGATGAAGATGTCTAATGGAGTTATTTGAACATTAGGTAAAGTGAGATACGTACCCAACTTAAAGAAAAATTTGGTTTCGTTGAGTAGGTTAAATATCTTGGCTTATAAGTCTTTGATAATGAATTAATTTATAGAGATTGGTAAAAATTCTTTGGTTATTATTAAAAAAATGAAAAATATCTTGTACAAGTTGATTTTGGATCCTATTTGATGTGGAGCTATAGCCGCCTTTAAAAATAAGGTGAATATTTTATGATAAGTTAAACTTAAAATCTTATATTAGTGTATGAACATATCATGATATGATACTTAATACAAGTATTTTTTATTTTCACCGAGCTGAAGATTGTTGGTATTAATAGCAACCAAAAAAATATGTTGTCTTCGATTGTTTTAAAGTGAAAAATCTATTAATTAATCTAATTTGAAATCTTTAAAGCATATTGAATATAATGAACCAATATGCCTTTTGAGTTCATGTTTGGAAGCTCAATAGACTAAGTTGCTTCCTATGTATATATTGGCTTTAGGGGTGGAGTGACAAGAAATGATAATGAGGTGAGTGAAACACCCACGATAATGAAAAATAAGGTATTTATGTATTCATATGTGTTAAATTATCCGCATTTAAAAGTAAAGAACATTATTTGTTGAGTTCTTTATTTTTGGATATTTGTGTGTGAGATTTGAGTGTAAATAAGAATTTTGAATTTGAATGTTATTTTTCAAATTTCTAATATTATTTTTGAGATGTAGGTTATATTAGGTATTAATATGGGACAATATTATAAAAAGAAAGTAGTTTATTTTGTTTAAAATTTTATTAAAATAATAATTTATTTTATTTAAAATTTTAATTTTTATGTAATACTAGTCCCAAAATAGAAACCTCTATTAATAGTTCTTTTTTTGTGTGTATTATTAGGGTTTCATATAGAAACTTTATGAACTATTTTATGAATTTTTTAATTATATATAGCTATGTCCTATGTTTGTATAAGACATCCTAAAAATAAACAGCTTAATAATATTATAAAAGTTTTCTTTTTTCTCTTATTCATAATATTTTAGGAATAATTTTTCTTTCTTTCATTTGAAAGTTGAAATTCTCTTATCCGTGAGATATAATAATATCTTTGGACGAGTACTCTAGTAACTTTAAAATGTTTGTCTAAAGATAGATAAAATAATTATGTTTGTCTTGTTTTGGATTTGTTAAAGTGCTAGCCTAGATAATAATTTTCTTATATTTGTTTCATAACACAAAAAATGAGGATCTCTTGTTAGATAATGATTATGGATAATACAAACTTTTCTCGTATCTTTCTTATTTCCTAAATGCTTTCATATTATTGGTGCATTTACGCTTCTGTCTTACATAAGTATTGGATTAAGACTTTTGTATAAAAGAAGTGATATTAGTAAAGTAATTTGTGAATTTAAGTGTAGATTAGGTTAACTTATCGAATCACATAAAATTTCTTGTATCTTATTTTTCTTGTTTATTTTTTGTGATTTAGTTATTTTTAATAGAATATTGCATGATGATTAATTAAAATATGAAATAACTATTTAGATTATAATTGTATTATTATTATAAATAGATAAACCTTAATGATATATAATAAAATTTAAATTATAAAAAGCAAATACCATAGGTAAACTAGTAAAATATATACATGAAAGGGAGATATAAATAAAAAATATATACTAAAAGAATTATAAAATATTGTTGAAATTAAAATAAATAATCTTTTGATTAAGATAAAAAATAATTAAAGGTAAATTGTTTAGATAATAATAAATAAAATATTTAGTATGAAACAATATTTTGTATATATTTCACGACAATATCTATTGTATTTATGATATTTTAGAAAAAAATGATTTTTTACGATATATTATGGACAATTCATGTTATTCTTGATATTTTTTGTATATTTTAGTCAAGAATATAAATATTATATTTCGATATTAGGATATAAAAATAGAAATATTAAAATAATATCAAAGATATTGTGAATTTTTAACCATGATTTACAATGCCAAATTTTATTTATTTATTATTTAATTTTTTTTTTGGTTCAAGTTAGAACAGCCACTTCAACAATGGTTTTTTTGGGGAAAATTCTTGTGTTGTAAAAAACTTATTATCGCAGTTTTAAAAAGTAAAAAATGGCTTTTTATTTTAGTTATTGTAGTAGTGTGTTAAAAATAAAATATTATTTAAATAGTTAGCCATTAAACATAATAAATAGTGGCATATCAGGTAACTTATTCTATGTGTAAATTAGAAATTTTTTAACTAAAAAAGTGCGAAAATATGTTGAAATGAAATGAAAAAAATAATAAAATTAATACTTAATCAATTATTTTAAAATAAGTAAATAATTTTTTATTAAAATATTATCAAGTTTTAATTTATTAATTTTATATTATTAAATTTTATAAATATTATAAATTACCCCTAACATTTTTGTTATTTTTATAATATTAAATTTTGTAAATATAACCAAAATATAATTAAAATTAATATGATTTGATGTTAAATGATTAATATCGATGGTGTTTTTATAATATTTTATAAAATTTATTGATATAAAAGTAATTAAAAAAATTTAATAATATTTTTATAATAATTATAAAATTTAATGATAGAAAAATAATAAATTAAAATTGAATAATAACTCATAAAATTCAATAATAAAAACTTTATTTATTATATTATATGTGATATAATTAAATATTATTTAAATTTAATTATATTTATTTAGTATTTAATATTAAGTGTTAGTTTTTGTTATATAAATTTATGAACATTATTACGTAATTTTAAAATAAAATACGTGAAAATTGGGTATGGATAGGATAAGATTGAATTTTTCCACCATATATGCAGCCCTATGACATAAATTGTCTCCATCTAGATCAGGCCCTACTCTGTACTTCATTAATTAGATTGGAAATATACAACGTATTAAGTATTATAATATTATTATTTAAAAATAAACAGTTTAATTAACGGTGATAATTTAAATAATATAAAATGTAATCTCATAAATCATTTAATATCTGAAACACATGAGTTAATAAATTTAAACTTAAATTACATATTAAAACATCAAAATAGCTTATTAAAATAAGGATGAAACGTACAAAATCGCCTAATTTTATAAAATAAGTGTTTTAATTTTATTATTTTTAACTAAAGTAATTTAGTCTTATTATAAATATATATTTTAGTTATAAAAGTTTGAAATTATATGATATATGTTTGTATTTTTAAGATTAAATATATGCTTTTAATTACATTTTATAAGACTAAAGTATTTTTTTAAAAGATTAGAGTTAAAGTATTTAAATTAAAAGTTATGAGATTAAAACGTTCATTTTCTTAAAGCTATAAGATCATTGTTATATTTTTTTCTTAAATAAACACTATATCTCTTAAGAAAAAAAAATGTGAACTAAATCACTCATTAGTGATGAAAAATGATCATCCAAAGCTAACTCATTTAATTATTAATCCTCCCTTTTAATGATGATTTACCAAATTGAATAAGAGACTTATTTTTAAAATTATAATTAGTAAATCTTTGATAAACTCAGGAGCTTGATGGTTAATTGAAACATTTTTACAAATATTTTAATCTTAAAAAAATCAACAAACATACAAAATTTAGATAAAAACTATGTCACTTATAAACTTGTAAATAACACTTAAATTGAAGGACAAATGATACAATCAGAACTAGGGGAAAAAAAATAGAGAGACCAATTCTAAATGAGAACAACCAAACTTGTAATTAACGTCTAATAACGACTTTATTTAAAACAGAACATAAATAGAACACAGAGTAGTAGCAAAGTAACCAAACTAGTCCCAAAGTAGAGCCAACCATCCAAAATCAGATCAAACCACATCCACTTCAAAAATCACACTAAGCAGCTTGTGACCACATCACCAATTGATGATTATAAGTGCAAACAATCAATGGTGGCAATGACATTGTACCGTGCAATGATAACAACCAACGATGAATATAAGCAACAAATTTAAAGTAGAGAATGGAAAGTGGAAGTAAAGAAGAGGCCGAGTAAGGAAGGAGATAGGAAAACCCTAACTCAAAAATCAACTCTTAAAATGACACATATTCTTACTTTTCATATAATATTTTGACACATTACTATAGTATGATACAAATATGACATAATACACATAAAAATTTTAGTTATAATTGTTTGACATAATACACATAAAATTTTTAGTTATAATTGTTTGCACCTATTCTTACTTTTCATATAATTGAATTATCATAATAATTTTTGACACATTACTATACTATAATACAAATATTACATAATACACATAAAAACTTTAATTATAATTGTTTAATATATATATTTTTTCGTATTTTTAAAATTTTTGTTATTTTTTACTACTATATATAGAATATAAGAAAAAAATTAAGTAAATTTTTTATTTATTAACTAACACGCATAAAACAATTATTGTTAAAATATTATGAAATAACATGATATAAATGCGAATAACTCGATACAATTGTCACTCTAAGTTTATTTATAATATTTTTGAGTTGTTCTCGACATAATTGTTTTGGAAAAAAAATTTAAATTATCATTTTCCATTTAAACTACAAAGAAGAATAAATATGATGGAAGCATAACCTTCTTTCATAATATGCATTTTACTGATTTTAATGTTTAAAGAATGTGTAATATTTTTAAATTCTATCAAATATTTTTTATTAGAATAATTTTTTTAACTATGAAAAAAATTCTAAACTTTTTGTAACATATGAATTACTTTTTAAAAATATTTTAATTACTGTAGATGGAAATTATTATATTTTTTAATTAGTTAAAAATGTGCAAAAAATAAATTTTTATTATATATATAAAGCTTAATTTAATTATTTTTATTAAATGATTATTAATTTTATAATTAAAATATTTATTTTCTAATATTACATAGATAAAATGGACTCCTTTTGAAAAAACAACACCCGTCAAATTTTTAATGGAAGAGGGTAAAATCGTAAATATAATTTCAACCAAAAATGGACTTAGAAAGTCAAGATGCGTCACTTTGTGAACTGACTCACCACCCCATTAACAACAAAAGAGAGTAGGAAATAGAGATAGAGAGAGACGTACGGCTTGTGGGCGATTCTTCTGATTTCCGGTTTAATCTGCTTCTTTCAGTCTCTTTATAGATATCCTTAAATTTTATATTTAAATATGAACATTCATTTAGTATTTAAATCTCGATTTTGGTTCCTCGGATCTGAGTTGTTGTGATTAAAATCTTCATCGAAAAGTAGTGATGAAAATGGTAATTGTTGTTCTGTGAAAAGAAATCATAGTGGATCTTCGCACTAGCTTTCTTATTTCCTTTTCTTCTTAGTTTAGAAATTGGTTTCTTCGTTTTGTTATGATCAACTGAATCAGTTTTTTTATTCTTATAATGGGTTTAGTCACTGGAGGCAGCGGTTCATCGATCTATTCCTGACATTTTGTTTTGGTTAAAAAATAACGAAAACATGAATCGATCGATAAACCTCTGCATCCAGCGCTTGCCCTCTGTTTTTAATTAATTAATTAATTTATTTATTTTCTAATTTTTACATCGATTCTTGTTTGTTCTTTAAAGAAAGATATTTGAGACTTGATTCCGTATTTAGATTACTATAATCTATAAAGCTTGACGGGAGGAGACTGAATCCCTTTTTATTCAGTCTAATATTCAATTTTCTCTTTTAATAATTTATATGCTATGTATTTTGAGGGGAAGTTTTGATACCTTGTCATTCATGTAAAGCCGTTGAATAGCTCAAATGAGTGACATTCCTTTTAATCTTCATAAACATGCTTTCTATTGTTAATTATGTTTTAGACATGTTTGTAAGGCTTTTTTTCTTCCTTGATGAAGCTGGCTTCTCTACCATATATCAATTTTTTTCTTATGCTTAAAAATTTAACAGTGTTATACACCTCAGATTGTTGTATGCATTTTAATTATTGATCGAGTGTAAAGTTGCATTTGTGATGATAAATTAATTATAGGATTATTTACTAAGAATAATCAATTAGAATTAGATTGTGTCATGTGGATTCTTGTATGTATTAATTTATGATAACAAATATTTTTCTCAATTAATCTTCTTAAGAAGATCCTTATTGTTGGGTTTTCCTCTTATTTGGAGGAGCCCAAATGAAACCCATGTGGCTTAAAAGCCCATGGAGTAAGAATGGGCAATTATGTCATTTTATTTTCTTAATTAATAAACCCATTTAGGGTTTGTTGTGTGAAAAAATCAGTAGAGAAAAACGTGTGCAGCAAAAGCAGCACTTGCAGTAGAAAAACTGTTATCAGTTTTTCAATTTTCCCTCTCCAACCAGTCTTCATCAAGTGCTTCGATCGAAGGCCGTTTGTGGTCGATTAAGCTGAAATTTTGTAGACAGGTTCACGACTCAAGACTCTTTAATCTGTGCGGTGGGATTTGGATTTGGCTCACCGGTTTGGGAAATTCTGAGCAGTGAACAGTGACTACGAATTGGGTTAGATTTCTCCATTCTTCTTGAAATAATTGTTAGTTTCCAAGAAGTGTATTCTTGATGATGTTGTTGATTGTTTGCCTTTAGTTTTACCTAGAGAGAACTGTTGTACAATTGTTTCTTGATAGTGGAAGTTTTGGAGAGGAGTACCGTGGTTGTTTCCTTCCTACATCGGGAAGATTTTTCCACGTAAATTACTTGTGTTGATTTTGTGCATGTTTCATTTTAAGCTCTATTTATTTGTTTCCTAAAAGATTCACACAAAGGAGAATAGGTTTAATTCCGTTGTTTAGAGTTTGCTTAAGTTCGAATTGAAATTGTGATTCTCCTAACAAAGTGGTATCAGAGCTGTGGTTATTATTGTGGAATTTCTTGTGTTGAATAATGGAAGCAAATTTGAGTAGAATGATTACTTTGAATGGTTCTAATTATCATACTTGGAAAGGAAAAATGGAAGATCTCCTTTATGTCAAACAGTTTCATTTACCGGTGTGTGCCTCAGAGAAGCCAGAAAAGTTATCTGAAGAAGAATGGACTTTGTTACATCGACAAGTCTGTGGGTATATAAGGCAATGGGTAGATGATTATGTTTTGAATCACATTTGTGGAGAAATACAGGCACGGTCACTATGGAATAAACTTGAAGAGTTGTATGCTCGAAAAACAGGAAATAATAAAATGTTTCTTATAAAGCAGTTGATGGCTTTAAGGTACCAAGATGGAACTCCGTTGACAGATCACTTGAATACGTTCCAAGGAATAATCAATCAGTTAGTTGGAATGGGTATCAAGTTTGATGATGAGATTCAGAGGTTGTGTTTATTGGGTACGTTGCCGGACTCTTGGGAAACATTTAGAATGTCATTAAGTAACTCAGCTCCAAATGGTGTAATCAATATGGATCTGGCTAAGAGTAGTGTTTTTGTGGAAAATAAACTCAGAATTTACTAAAAACGGAAAGATTTTAAGACAGTATTGAATGAGGAATTGAAGGGGCAATTCCAGATCATTTTGAGCAAATGAAGAGTCTACTTTGTGTGTTTTTAAGTCTAGTTTTTAATGGTGAAGGTTTCAGGTCATTTGGTATTACCTACAATAAGTTATGGAAGTTTTAGCAAAGAAGGGTCAGAATTTACTGTTCTGTTTAAAGCTGATTTTTTTTAATACGAATTTTAAGAGTCTTGTTTAGGTCTATAAATAGAGTTGTATTATGTTGTAAGAATGTAGAAGAGAGAAATAAAAAGAGTGTTTGATTAGTAAAAAAATAAATTGTTTTTGTCTCTTTTCCCTCCACCAAAATAGTTATAAAATATCAACAGTTTTGAACGAAGAAATGAGAAGAAAATCACATGGGTCTTCTCAGCAGTCAAAGATTTTGGTTACAAGAAGAAGAGGGAGGAGTAAAAGCAGAGGTTTCAAGAACAAAGAAAAAGGAAGAAGCAAGTCTAGGTTTTCTAATATCGAGTGTCATCACTGTGGCATGAAAGGGCACATCAAGAAATATTGTAGACAACTGAAGCGGGATAACAAGAAGAAAGACAAAGAACAAGAGGGTGATGTTGGTAAAGAAAATGATCGAGTTGCCACCGCTAGTTCAGAAGACTTTCTCGTTGTTTATAATGAAGATGTTGTAAATGTTGCATGTCGCGAGGTTAGTTGGGTTATTGATAGTGGAGCCTCCATTCATGCTATGTCTCGAGAGGACTTTTTTACATCTTATACAGCAGGTGACTTTGGGACAGTGAAGTTGGGTAATGATGGCTTGGTTAAAGTCATTGGTATTGGAGATGTGTGTTTTGAGATGAATAATGGCATGAGGCTACTTCTTAGAGGGGTAAAGCATATTCCTGAAATTCGTTTGAATTTGATCTCTGCAGGTAAACTTGATGATGAAGGATATTGCAATACCTTTAGTAATGGTCAATGGAAACTTACTAAAGGTGCTATGGTTGTTGCTCATGGAAACAAGCATTCCAGTTTGTATATACTGCAGGCGAGACTCTTCAAAGGTGTTATTAATACTGTGACAAATGAGCTCACATCAGAATTGTGGCATAAGAGACTTGCTCACATGAGTGAGAAAGTCTTGGCAGTATTGACTAAAAAGAATCTTCTTTCTGGAATGAATGATGTTTGTTTAAGAAGATGTACTCATTGTTTGGCAGGGAAGCAAAATAGAGTTTCTTTTAAGAGTTCTCTTCTTTCAAGAAAACAATACATACTTGATTTGGTACATTCAAATGTATGTGGTCCTATGAAGACAAAAACTTTGGGTGGTGTCAGTTAACCTTCATAGATGATTGTTCAAGAAAGTTATGGGTGTACACTTTGAAGAGCAAAGATCAAGTATTAGATGTGTTTAAACAGTTTCAAGCCTTAGTGGAGAGACAAATTGGAAAGAAATTGCGGTGCATTAGAATCGATAATGGGGGAGAGTATTCAGGTCCTTTTGATGATTATTGTAGGCATCAGGGCATTCGACATCAAAAGACACCTCCCAAGACTCCTCAGTTAAATGGGTTGGCTGAGAGAATGAACAGGACATTGGTTGAAAGAGTAAGATGCCTTCTTTCAAAGGCTCAGTTGCCAAGATCTTTCTGGGGTGAGGCTTTGAATACAATTGTACATATTCTTAATCTCACACCATGTGTTCCTCTTCAGTTTGATGTACCAAACAGAGTTTGGACTGGCAAAGATGTTTCTTATATCATCTTCGCGTTTTTGTTTGCAAGGCATTTGTGCATATTCCAAAAGATGAGAGATCTAAGCT
The DNA here is from genome assembly GCA_033030585.1 of Hippophae rhamnoides. NCBI lineage: Eukaryota > Viridiplantae > Streptophyta > Magnoliopsida > Rosales > Elaeagnaceae > Hippophae > Hippophae rhamnoides. The sequence continues at coordinate 44,501,039 of CM065436.1, read as the reverse complement.
CGATGTGAAGACACGACAGTGTATCTCTGTTGGTTATGGTCTGGATGAATTTGGCTACAGATTTTATGATCCAGTTGAGAAGAAACTGGTAAGGAGTCGTGATGTTATGTTTATAGAAGATCAAACTATACAAGATGTTGAGAAGATAGAAAAAGGAGTCCATCAGTATAGTGATGATTTGATTGACTTAGATCCGGTTCCTTTATCAGTACAGATGGAACAAAATGTTCAAGATGATCAACAGGGTTCAAATGATGCAGATATGCAAGCTGAAATAGATCATCAAACTGCTGATCAGTTACCAGAACCAGAAATTCCACCCAGGAGGTCTACCAGAGACCGACGTCCTTCCACACGGTATGATACAGATGAGTATGTGTTATTGACAGATGATGGAGAACCTCAATCTTATGCAGAAGCGATGGAAGATGGAAACAGAGCACATTGAGTTGGTGCTATGGAAGATGAGATGCAGTCGCTGTATGACAATCACACGTTTGAGCTAGTAAAGTTGCCTAAGGGTAAGAGAGCTTTGAAGAACAAGTGGGTCTACAGGGTGAAGCAAGAAGAACAAAATTCATAACCACGATACAAAGTTAGACTGGTCGTCAAGGGATTCAGTCAGAGAAAAGGTATTGATTTTGATGATATTTTCTCTCCTGTTGTGAAGATGTCTTCCATACGTGTTATTCTAAGTCTAGCAGCAAGCTTGGATTTAAAAATTGAGCAAATGGATGTGAAAACTGCCTTTCTTCATGGTGAGTTGGAGGAAGAGATTTATATGGAGCAGCTAGAGGGTTTTGAGGTTAAAGGAAAAGAGGATTATGTATGTCGGTTAAAGAAAAGCCTCTACGGGTTGAAGCAAGCACCTAGACAATGGTATAAGAAGTTTGAGTCAGTTATGGGGGAGCATGGTTACAAGAAGACTACTTCTGATTATTGTGTTTTTGTGCATAAATTCTCTGATGATGACTTTATCATTTTATTGCTCTATGTTGATGACATGTTGATTGTTGGCAGAAATTCTTCAAGAATTCATAATTTGAAGAAGCAGTTGAGTAAGTCCTTTGCCATGAAGGACTTGGGGCTAGCAAAACAAATTCTTGGTATTCGAATTTGTCGAGACAAGAAAAGAAAGAAGTTGTACATGTCATAGGAACGATACATCAACAAAGTACTTGAAAGGTTTCATATGGATAAAGCTAAAGTGGTTTTTTCTCCTTTATCTAATCACTTTAAGTTGAGATCGAGTCAAGGCCCTTCAATAGATAAAGAGAAGGAAGATATGGAAAAGGTTCCATATGCCTCAGCAATAGGAAGCTTAATGTATGCAATGGTGTGTACGAGGCCAGACATAGCTCATGCAGTTGGAGTTGTTAGTCGTTTTCTTTCGAATCCAGGAAGAGAGCATTGGGATGCAGTAAAGTGGATTATGAGATATCTTCGAAGTACTTCCAAGTTAACACTTAGCTTTGGAAGTGGAAAACTAGTGTTAGTTGGATACACTGATTTAGATTTAGCATTAGATGAAGATTCTCGTAAGTCTACTTCAAGTTATCTAATTACTTTCTCTGGTGGAGCAGTTTCTTGGCAGTCAAGATTGCAAAAGTGTGTTGCACTTTCTACAGCAGAGTCAGAGTTTATTGCAGCAACGGAAGCTTGTAAAGAGTTGTTGCAGATGAAACAGTTCTTGAGAGAACTTGGTTTCAAGCAACGAAAATATGTGTTATTCTGCGATAATCAGAGCTCTATTCACCTAGCAAAGAACTCGGCATTTCACTTAAGATCAAAGCATATTGATGTGAGGTATCATTGGATAAGGGATACCCTTAATAATAAGTTGCTTGAACTCGAGAAAATCTATACTGATGAGAATGGATCTAACATGCTGACAAAAGCAGCGTCAAGAGAAAAACTTGAAGTTTGTTGTTCAATTGCCGGGATGACGAATTCCTCCATCTAATCGAAAAAGGGGGAGATTTGTTGGGTTTTTCTCTTATTTGGAGGAGCCCAAACGAAGCCCATGTGGCTTAAAAGTCCATGGAGTAAGAATGGGCAATTATGTCATTTCATTGCCTTAATTAATAAACCCATTATGGGTTTGTTGTGTGAAAAAATCAGTAGAGAAAAACGTGTGCAGCAATAGCAGCAACTGCAACAGAAAAACTGCTCTCAGTTTTTCAGTTTTCCCTCTCCAGCCAGTCTTCATCAAGTGTTCCGATCGAAGGCCGTTTGCGGTTTGATTAAGCTGAAATTTTGCAGACAGGTTCACGACTCAAGACTCTTTAATCTGTGCGGTGGAATTTGGATTTGGCTTACCGGTTTGAGAAATTCTGAGCAGTGAACAGTGACTATGAATTGGGTTAGATTTTTCTATTCTTTTTGAAATAATTGTTAGTTTCCAAGAAGTGTATTCTTGATGATGTTGTTGATTGTTTGCCTCTAGTTTTACCTAGAGAGAACTATTGTACAATTGTTTCTTGATAGTGGAAGTTTTGGAGAAGAGTACCGTGGTTGTTTTCTTCTTACACCGGGAAGATTTTTCCACGTAAATTACTTGTGTTGATTTTGTGTATGTTTCATTTTAAGCTCTATTTATTTGTTTCTTAAAAGATTCACACAAAGAAGGAGAATATGTTTAATTTCGCTGTTTAGAGCTTGATTAAGTTTGAATTGAAATTGTGATTCCCCTAATACTTATTTGGGTAATAAAAACATTGGTCAAACCTTACTTGGGTAGTTTATTGTATGAAGTTGGTTGATTTTTGTACGAAAAATGTAGTTAATTGGATAATTTTTCAAATTAATCAGATTTCAGGCTTTTTCTGGAATTTGGTTTGCAGTTCTTATTGTTATGTCATTGCTTGACTTACTGTATATACACAACATTGAATGATGGAAGTACTCATGGCAAGATCTGATTGAAAATTGGGCCTTGTAGCTGACGTTAGTGATATCAGGTCAGAATGACACTTATAATTTACTTTCATAAATTAAATACATCTTTTTTAATATTGGTGTACGTCAGTTATCTTATTGTCCTATCTTTATGTTTTAAGAGAAAAATATTTTAAAATGTTGAATTTTTTTAAAATAAAGTAATTAAAATTATCAAAATTGATATAAAATGAAGAAAGTGTTGTAAATATAATAATAAGGTAATTAAAATGTATTAGTTTAAAGTAAGATGACCAGTATGTTTAATTTATGAAAGTAAATTGATTAAAGTGTACGTTTTTCATGATATTTATGGGTTAAATGAAGGCAAAGTTTAAAATAGTTTGCTTATTGTTTTGTTATGTTTTGCTAATCTATATTATGGTATTTATCGAGTATATGTTTTTGGTATGCATATAAAGCAATAAAGGTCCACAAGTATGATGCTATTAGGAAAAAAAAAAAAACTTGAACAAAGCATTGAGAAGTATACGAGGAGGGAGCTGGTGGATGACTTCTGGAAGCAATATGAATTTCCAGATTTACAATCTTATTGGCAATGTTTGGTTGCAAAAGGTTTGTATTTTTCAACACAGGTTATGTTTGGTTGCAAAAGGATATTTATTACCAGACACTGCTTGATTTCATTTGTGCTGAACCTTTTCAATATATTCTATGATGAATTACCAGATACTGTGTAGAATAAAAGTTAATTATCAAGTTACAGTGAAAAATTTACACCATTTTGAATTGTCGGGGTTGACAAGATACACTTAGATTAGATTCCATTTCTAAGGTAGCATGACTGATAATTTAATTTTACAAATTTGATATATTAGTTGTCATATTTTAAACCGGTAGATTTTAATAACATTGTTGAATTATCACACAATTTAGTAATTATTATTTTGTTGCCATTTTTGGTTTTTTTAGGTCAGTTCTTGGGAAAAACTTATGAAAAAACAAGGCTAGTAGTTGTTTGATAAGGAAAATGTCTTAAAATTGAAGGAAAAAAAGTTGGAAAAGAATGGAAAATAAAATTACTAAAAGAATCAAAAATAAAAAAAAATTACTAAAGTTTTAATATCGTAACAAAAATTTATAATATGTAAAAGAAAAGTGAGCAAGCAAAATTTTTCTTATACTTAAATGATTTCTATAATAAAAGCGAAGGTTTTGCTTTCCTTCAACATTGTTATGTTTCAATTTTTTTTTTCACTTATAAAGTCAAATTTATACTATAAATTAAAAGCATAGAGTTTTAAAGCACCACTTTTTAATGAAAAAAATATACACAATAATAATATTAAAATGATGTATTATAATAATATCAATACTTAAATTTTTGTTTTTTTTTTGCATAACGTATTTTACTCTTATTATTAGATTATGTTGTTATGATTACGTTATTTATCTATTCATATACAAAGTGATTTTTTTTAATTATAGTTAAATTTATACTATGGTGTAAAAAAAAGATTTTAATCTACTACTTTTTAATAAAAAATCACACAATAATAATATTAAAATTATGTATTATAAAATTTTTGTTTTTTTTTGTATTATATTTTATACTGATCATTAGATTATGTGATTATAATTGCGTTATTTTTTTACTCGTACTAAATAATTTTTTTTTCTAATTATAAACTCAAATTTATACTAGTGAGAAAAATGAATGTTTAAAGCATCATTTTTTAATAAAAATACACACAATAATAATATCAAAATTATATATTATGATAATACTAATATTTAAATTTTTCTTTTTGTATAATGCATTTTGTGGTTATCACTATATTATGTAGTTATGATTATTTCATTTATTTACTCGTATACAAATCAAATTATATTTAAATTATTTTTTTGTATAACTCATTTATGAATTAAGTTACATTTAAATTTTTTTTTATCATCATTATCAAATATATTTTTTAAATTAAATATATACTATAAATTTTCAAAAATTAGATTTTTAAAGCACATTTGTATATAATGATAATATCAAAACTCTTAAATTTATATTGTGAATTTTAAAATTTAAATTATGAATGTAATAGTTTGATTTTGTTGTTGTCATTCCTTTTTTTTAATAATTTAATAAATTTTGAAAAATTGAATTTTTAAGCATCGTTTGTACACAATGATAATATCAAGATTCTTAAATTTATAATATAAATTTAAAAAATTAAATTTTTAAATATAATGCGTATATTAATAATATTAAGACTTAAATTTACGTCTTATATAGGGTATTTTATACTTATCATTACATTATAAAATTATGATTTTTTTTATCTAATTTATGAATAAATTAAATTAGACTTAAATTTATTTTTATAATATTGTTATTTATGTTAATAGTTCATTTTATAAATAGGCAGTTTAGTTTTTTGATATTTTGTGAACAATTAAATACTTACATGTATGGTAACATACTTTATACATATAATTCGAAAAAGATAAATTATATAACAAGAAAATTTATAATGTTATTTTTTCTAAGTTATTATAATGTCATTTAAATTTTTTTGTTTTGTATAATTGTATCATTTTTATTAAATATTTATATAAAATAAATTATATAAATTACCTTTCAAGTTTATTTTTTTGTTTGTTGCTTCACAATATTTATGTACTTAAAATTGTATATTTTTTTTAAATATTAAATAATATAACATTTTTAAAGTTTTTTATTTATATTATATATTTAAGTATGTATATGTTATAGCTTGTTACTTCATCAAATATTGATATATTATATCTAATTACTTCATCAAATATTGATTTAAATTTGTAACTTGTACGAGCCGACCAATCTAGTTGTTTTTATGACTTTCTAGATTAGATTTATTTTTAACGTAATTTTGATTTTTAATTTTACTGGTTGAACAATTACGTATAAATCTTGTGAGAGAGTATTGTGATGGTGTGTTGAGTAGAAGTATGAAACTGCAGGGATTTTGGGTTGAAATTGTACTTAAACTTTGGTGACACATTAGTTCTCCAGTGAGTTAATTTAATATTGTAATTTTAAAAAATTGATTAATCAAGTTTCAGTTTTAAAAAAGTTAGTGATTTTTTTTAGGAATAACATGTAAAATCATTAAAATAAAAATTAAAAAAATTCTCCATATTCCTTCTCTCTTTCAATTTAATGAGATTAGTTTTTTTTTTAGTAGGCTTTTTTTTATTTGGATTGAAAATTTCGTTTAAGAAAAAAAATATATTGTTGGTTCTTATGTTAAACTGATTTAGAACAGGAGACAAAATGATAAAATAATAGACGAATTAGAGTTAAAGATTTACATTAATAAAAAAGAGGAGAAATAACAAGAAAAATTAATATTGTATTTAATTCATTGATCTTTGAAGGAAGTAAAATAGCATGTTGTATTTATAGAACTGATGTACAAAATTAGATAATTAAAAATTTAAAACTAAGGGAGAGAGAAGATAGATATTTTTTTAAAAATATTTTTTTTATTTTATCTTTCAGTAGAAAGGCACCGAGATCCAGTACAAGCATTGTTTGTTCGTTGTCAATACGATCGATTTGGTTAGCAAGATTCATTGTGAGATTCAAAAATGCGAAAGGGGTCGGAAATCTTGGGATCAAAAAGTTCTAAAATCCTTAGTTCCAAGATCCAAGAAAGGGTGTTAAAAAATATTATTTACTACTGCTACAGCATGTCCTATATTAGTTTTGTTCTTACCAATGATATTTTAACACCTTATTTGAGATGATTAATTTCTAGAATCATGTTTATGTTTTTTTTTACACATGGTTCTTATTTATAATTGAATCGTGATATTTTTGAGATATTTGTGTTAAACTTGAGCTTAGTTTTATCTCAAAACTCAAGTTATGAGATAAATGATTGTTAAGAATATATGTACAGTAAAAGTTTAATACCTGGTTAATATGAGACTTAACAGTTCTTCTCCACATCGACTGGTGGTCTTAGTCGGTACTGGATAGACAAAGCCCAATGGTGAATGCACTCTCAGGTTCTTAGGCATCGATGGGAGCAAAAAAGCCTGAGAACTAACTCCAATATTGTTGAACAAATAAGAAATAACTCTACACAAAAGAGCTTTTATTATTTTCTTCATGTTTTCATTACAATTGTATAGCTATTTATAAGGAAATTTTACTCCTTCGATTACTCTTTTGAATTAAGCATCCCTTGATTTACTCCTTGAATTAAGGATTCTTTGTTTTACTCCTTGAATTAAAGATTCCTTGTTTTACTTCTTGAATTAAGGATTTATTGTTTTACTCCTTGAATTAAGGATTCCTTGTTTTACTCCTTGAATTAAGAACTAATATCCAATACTCCCCCTCAAGTTGGATCCAAAAGGTTTATGGATCCAAGCTTGGACAAAAGTCGTTGAAACTGATGAGAAGCCAAGGGCTTGGTGAAGATGTTAGCTAGTTGGTCGAAGCTTCTTGTATAATGTGTCTGAATCACTTGTGATTGAACTTGTTCACGAATGCAATGACAATCAAGCTTCAATGTGTTTCATCCTCTCGTGAAACACTGGGTTTGATGCTATATGCATGGCTGCCTGATTGTCACAAAATAAGGACATAGGAAGAGTTGTAGGAACACCTAAATCACATAGAAGACCTTTAAGTCATATCAACTCACACGCAGTTGAAGCCATTGCACGATACTCAGCTTCGACACTTGATCTGGCGATGACAGTTTGCTTACTCTTCCACGTGTGACCAAGTTTCCACCGATAAATGTACAGTAGCCAATGGTGGACTTGCGATCGATTGCATTCCCTGCCCAATCAGCATCACAATACCCCATGATTTGTGTGTTGTCATTCTTCTTCATGATGATACCACGACCCACTGATCCTTTTAAGTAGCGTAAGATCCTTTTAACAAGGGTCAAATGCTCAAGTGTCGGGGAGTGCATGAATTGGCTCACAATACTTACAGAATATGTGATGTCAGGTCTGGTGATTGTTAGGTAGATCAACTTACCAACCAGTCGCTGGTAATAACTTATATCCGTGAGTGGCGTGCCCTTCAAGCTAGGTTTGAGCTTGCTGTCAAGAGGGGTAATGGTTGGTTTAGCATCACTCATGTTAGCTTCCTTGAGCAAATCTAGGACATATTTCCTTTGGTTAAGAAAGAGTTCCTTTTGCGAGGTTGCCATTTCTATACCAAGAAAGTACTTCAATATCCCAATGTCTTTAATTGCAAACCTTTGTCTGAGGGACTGTTTGAGGTTGAAAATCTCGTCAGCATTATCACCTGTAATTATCAGATCATCTACATAAATCAGCACAACCAATTTTTCCATAGTTCCTGTGCGAACAAATAGTGAAGAATCGACATTATTGTTTTTGAAACCAACACTAGTGAGAACTGAGCTTAGTTTGGCATACCAAGCTCGTGGGGACTGTTTCAAACCATAAATGGATTTGTACAATTTGCACACTAAATCTAGTTCATTGCTTTGAGGATGCTCGGGTGGCAATTTCATATAGATTTCTTCTTTGAGATCACCACGCAAGAATGCATTCTTCACATCCATTTGGTACATGGACCACCCCTTGTTTACAGTCACAGACAGTAGCACTTTTACTGTGTTCATTTTTGCAATAGGTGCAAATGTTTCTTTGTAATCCACCTCGAATGTTTGAGTGAATCCCTGAGCCACCAATCTTGCTTTATACCTCTCAATTGATCCATTTGACTTGAATTTGAGCTTATAAATCCATTTGCAACCCACGACTTTCTTGTCTTTTGGAAGTTTGGTGACGCTCTATGTGTTGTGTTGATCTAGGGCTTTAAGTTCTTCTTGCATGGCTTCCTTCCACACCTCTTGGCTATTGGCCTCATGAAAGTTTTGAGGCTCACTGTAACTCGATATAGTGCTGAGGAATGCGGCATGGGTTGATGTCACTCTCTTATATGACACATAATTTGAGATGGGATGTGTGGGTTTATAGGTGATAAAGTCTTGAAGTCTTGTGGGAGGTTGCCTAACACGCATTGGATTACGTCGTGGAGCAGGAGGAGTTATCTCACACTCTTTCACATCTTGTACCATATTGTGAGGATCATCTTGATTATCACCATCTTCATGCAGTGTACCATTAAGAAGAGACCCTTCATTGTTACTTTCAGTGAGAGATGTATCAATGTTGACATGGCTGGGATCTTGTTGTTGTAGAGCCTCAAGTTCGATTCTTGGTAATGGAAACACATCCAAGATGTCATCCCTTTGACTTGTGATTTCATGTGACTTGCTGAAAAAAGGGTAAGTTTCATAAAATCGAACATCTTTAGACACAATTAATCTCCTAAGTTGGGGATCATAACACTTATATCCCTTTTGTGTAGATGATTAACCAAGAAAAATACATTTAACGTACTCTAGGATCCAATTTATCTCGATGATGAGATTGAATATGTACAAAGCAGTCTGACTAAAGACTTAAGGTGTGAGAGGTTAATTTTCCTTCCTTTCATGACCTCAGGGGAGACTTGAAATCCAAGACTCGACTAGGTAATCTATTGATGATGTAAATGTCGCCATAACCCCTTGGGACTAGAATCTCTTTGGTACATTCATTTGTAGCATTAATGCTCTAGTTTTTTCAAGTAAGTCCCGGTTTTTGCGTTCAGTTACACCATTTTGTTGAGGTGTGCCAACACAACTTGTTTGATGCATAATGCCATGAATGCTCAAATATTGTTTCATGATATGGGACATGTATTCGGTGCCATTGTCAGACCTTAAGATTTGAATTTTAGAGGAGAAATGATTTTTAACAAGGTTATGAAAGTTCTTAAATACTTCCATAACTTCATTCTTAGACTTTAAAAGATATAACCATGTGACTCGAGAAAAATCATCAACAAAAATCACAAAATACTTATAACCATCAAAAGATTCATTAGTTGGTCCCCATACATCTGAATAAACTAGTTCAAAACACTTACTAGCCCTAGACAAGGAAGAATTGAAAGGCAATCTAGTGGCCTTAGACAAGTGGCAAGTTTCACATGCAATTGCATCATTTCCTAAGTTTGGAAATAAAGTTGACAAAATTGGTGGAGAAGGGTGAGCTAAACGTTGATGCCACAATTGATTATCTTGGATAGGGTTAAACTTGGCTTGAAACCCTCTAGGATTGCTCTTGATATGTAATAGAAACCATCTAAGTAAAACCCTTCACCAATCGTCTTTTTGGTGGCACAATCTTGAAAAATGACATTATGTGGAGAAAAAATGGCTAAGCAATTCAAGGTATTTGTGATTTTTCCTACAGACAGAAGTTGGAAAGGAAAGGAAGGTATATATAAAACCGCCGACTCGATTTCATCTGACATTAATTTTATTTTTTCCTTTCCTAAAACCTTTACATTCTCACCATTTGCAATTGAAACTTGATAAGGATTTGCTAATTTTTCAAACTTATGAGACTTTGACACATAGTTTGTCATATGATCTGTGGTACCTAAATCTACAACCCAAAAATCATGCAACATATTTATTTTAAGAGCAGTTTTAAAGGCTTTTATGATACCTTGCATGTCCTCTTGTGGTATGAGTTTTGTATCTGCCAAGAAACCTGCAAACTTGCCTAGCAATGCTGTCGAGTTTCCTTATTCTATGCTATCCACACAGTCAATTCTAGCTCCTCTTGTCTTGCTTTGAAGATACAACATAAACTCATTCATAAGTTCAGTTGGATTCGGTGTGAAGTTTTTGAATGGATCAGACCCATTAGAGGTAGAGGCAGAAGCATGATTTGCACGGTGTGCAGTACGATTCACTTTCTGTAAACCCTTATCCTTTATAAAATTAGGTTTTAATTCTGGATGTAGAATCCAACATGTGTCCTTAATATGGCACGTATAGTTGCAGTGTTGACACTTCAAGTTTGGATGCTTCCCTTTGTACTTTCTCTCGTTGGTTAGATAGGCTCTTGCCTCAGGTGCACTAGCCATTGTATCCTTGTTCATGACTTTCCTCCTTACTTCTTCACGTTGAATTGTCGCACATACATTGATGAATGAAGGAAGTTCAGTATTCATGAGTATGTGGCATCGTATATCTTCATATGTTGAATCGAGACTGGACCAAAGTTGAAATATCTTATCTTCTTCTACTATCTTTCGTAGCAAAGTTACATCGGTTGTATGAGGACAATATATTTCCAGCTCATTCCACATGCTTTTCATGCTTCCTAAGAGTTGTACAAAAGGCTTACCATCTTGTTGTGGATTTGAGATGTCCTTCTTTAATTGAAAAACTCGTGCAACATTGTTTTGACTGCCATGCATTTCCTTGACCGTCTCTCATAGTTGGTATGCAGATTCAGAGTAATTGAATATTTCAGCTAATTTACGTTCCATGGAATTTAGGAGCCATGACATAACTAGCTGATCCTTACTAAGTCAAGATTCATAGATTGGTGAGGAAACATCAGGTACTTCGATGCTTCCATTTATGAACCCCAACTTGGACCTTCCACCTAGAGCCAGAGACACTGCTCTTGACCAAGGCAAGTAATTAAACTCATTCAACAAGACTGAGCTTAATCTTTGATTTGGGTTGACATTCACCTCATGCATATTCATGAAGGAAAGCACCGAATAACTTTCAGCTTCTGATCCTAGCGGCTTGTCTTCTGTCATTTCAAAGATTGAAGATGCTAAGATAATAATAAAGCAGAAACAAGTTAATTTTACTGCTCTGATACCATGTTGAAAAAACAAGTAATAACTCTACACAAAAGAGCTCTTATTATTTTCTTCATGTTTTCATTACAATTATATAGCTATTTATAAGGAAATTTTACTCCTTCAATTACTCTTTTGAATTAAGGATTCCTTGTTTTACTCCTTGAATTAAGGATTCCTTGTTTTACTCCTTGAATTAAGGATTACTTGTTTTACTCCTTGAATTAAGGATTACTTGTTTTACTCATTGAATTAAGAACTAATATCCAATAAATATTATATTAGATTTGAGTCTTATTCTGTTTCAAAACTTAGGTCATGAGATGAGGGATTACCAAAGTTATATATACCGTGGAAGTTTAGTACTTGATCGATTTATCGACGTGGGATTTAACAATTTGATTATGTGATTAATTTAAATATTAGTTGTTTTTCATTAGATGATAGAATAGTGCACTTTATTCATGAATAACAAAAGGTTGCATAAATTGAGGTGTGCCCTACTGGTTCATTGCGTATATGACAATAAGCTTCTTGGTCAAGTCCCGGTAAGTTGTATAGGGATTGATCAGTGGTTTAGCTAATATGATTTTTTATTTCTATTATTATAGATTTAAATTCAAATTACACAGTATATTATGTTAAAGATGACAACTCAGTAAACCAGTACAGATACAACAAGGGGTACCTAGTGAAGAAATGTCCAGAAGTCATCTACCACTTACTAGCTTTAAATAGAAATTGCTGTTTGACTTGGTGCGTGTTTGGATGTACCGTTCAAAAGTGCTTCTATACATACAAATGCTTTATTATACGTTTGGTGCTGCTATACATACCAATGCTTTTTTATACATTTGGTACCGTAATAAATTAAAAAGCAATTTTAACATCTATGAGACTCACGTTTATAACATAGAAGTGCTTTTTTAAGAAGTACTGTATAAAACTAGTTTTTAAACCTCTATTATAAGTGCGTTGCATCCGTTAAGGCTGCAGGCTCCAGTGAAGTTAGTAGTGCCAAGGAGGTAAAAAGAAATGCACATTTTGCAAGTTAAAGTGAGAAGTGTTGTGCAGGCAATCCTGGAGAGTAATATGCCAATCTGTGGAAATAAATGACTTGTCAAGATGCACGGCAAATATTGTATATAGGCTGGTGATATAGGTTTTTATCTAATTTTTAAATGAGTTTAGTTGAGTTTATATTTTTGTGAGTTGAGTTGTGTTGTTTACGGGTAGTTGATTTTTTTAAATTAAATTCATTTAAATTATTTTAAAATATTTAATTAATTATTAAAAAAGATAACAACATATATGAGATATTAATGAACCCACGTGTATATGCTAACAACCTAATGTATGAATTCATGGGATAATATCTATTATCAAAAATATTTTATGTTTTGAGATATCTTTAAAAATATTCTTAAAGTTTCAAAAAATTTAAAAATATACCCAACATAACAGAAGTTAAATTTAACCAAAATAAATAGTAACAATTTATAAATAAAAATAGAAGAAATAATAAAGAATCAAGGAATAATAGTATTTCAAATAGAAGATATCTAAGGATGTTTTTCACAAGAAATGTTAATATGTAAAAAATCAATTAAAAAAATTCAAAAAGAAAAATTAAATCTTAAAGAAAAAGATGTATTTAAAGACCCACCATTTACATCTTTAAGAAAATTATTTCCAAGGAAAAATATAATTTATTATGGAATAAGTAATAAAAAAATGAGCATTAATATTACCGATGCAAGAAGAAGGTATAATATACCATTACTTGACAAAGAAACTATATTGAATAAACTATGTAAAATTCTTCAAAAGAATAAAGAAAAAATAAGATATATTCATTTAGGAAAAATTTAAATATTAGTACAGGTTCATTTAAGGAAAGGAATAGACACATTCATAAAAATAGTATTACTAGATAATATAATAATAAATAGAAACGATGTTTTACTATGAATGATCCATGATAATTTAGAATAATAGAAACTAAATTTACAACATATCCTAGGTTTGTTATTACTATCCATGATAAAAACTTAAACCAAATATTAAGTCTACCTTATAAATTTGAAAGAGGAGATTTAATGAAAGAAGAAAATCATCAATTTTCAATATACTACCCAGTAGGGTATTTATTAACAAACAGTCATAATAATTCAATATGTGGACAAAATGAATTTATAGAAATAGATAAAACCTTCTAAGAACTCAGACAAATAATAAAATTAGAAATTCTAATGGACTTTAAAATATCAGAGAAATGATATTTAGATATCAAAGAAAAATCTCTGATATTGGGAAGAAAAAATAATGTGGTTAAAAACAATAATATACCAAGATTTAATTTTATAGACCATAATGGTGGATAATGAAATCGCAAGATCAACTTTGCAAATATCAATCTTACGAAAATTACCTTTTTGTGGTTTTATTATTTGTATAACTTTCGTAAGTGCACAAATTATTTTATAGAAAATGATAAGTATACTCTCAAGGTCGATCTAAAGAAAAACTTTATGTGATTTTTAATTTATTATTCAAAATCTTAAAAACAAAATTAAATCCTAAACAACTTATCACAATATTTTGGTTTGTTTGTTTTGTAATCTAATAACATAAAAATAAATATAGATTCAATAAACAATAATGCAAATTTTATCATTCATAATAGTTGAGTATTTAAGGATATAATAGTTAAGTTAATTATGCTTGCTCGTATTATTTAGGTTATTAAATATATAAATTAATATTTGTTGATTTTCTCTTTTTGGTATGAAGGTGTCTTTAAACAGGGCCTAAATTTTTTATTTAATATTAACTAACTAATATCTTTAGACGTGGCCTATTAATTAATTAAATATTAAATTTTAGTTTTATTTCTAAGAAAATAGTAAACCATCTAATCACAGTTTTAGACAGAGTCAAATAATTAGACTTTATTCAAGGTGTCTAAATTAAACCTAAAAATTTAATTTTTCAAGTATTAACTTTCAAGTTTTAAAACCAATATTGAAAATATATCGTCAATACATTTTCGAATAATAGTTCTTATAAAAAACTTTTGAAATAGAGTTTCACTCTATCTACCGGGCGATTGTACCAACAAATAAAAGAGCACTACTCTAAATTAGACAGAATAATTAAACCTTAAAATCTAATTTTTAGATTTAAGTTTGTAATGAAAAATAATGTATTTCTCACTAACATCCTTAATATAAAATCTCGAATAAAAAAAATCAAATTATTTTATGAAAGTGTTTTACTTATTTAATATTTCGCAAGCATAATAACGTTATAATTATATCATATTTACAAACAGCCAGCCATGTTAAATTTAATCGCAGACAAATTAAATATAACATATAAGAATAAAACATAAAATGATAACTATAAAGAATCCATTAAAATAATATCTTAAAAGAATCCTTACAATAGTTTGATGTTAATTTTGTTACTGGAAAACCTTTAAACGAATTTGCATATCCTCTTATTGAATCAAAAACTAAAAATTTATAAAAAGATAACTAGTTCCTCTCAAAATGAGAAGAACTTTAAAAATAAAAACTAAAAAAAGAAAACTTTCTAGAGAGAGAAAGAACTTAGAAATTTTTTGTGTTTTGGGATGGGGAAGATGGTCATTTTATAGATGAGGGAAAGGCCAAAAAAGGGGGGAAAATATTTCAAAATTTAAATTTGGATGCGTTTGGATAGGTTGACGCGCGTATGTGGTGCAAAAATCTCGCCAGATGGGCGGTTGGCGGGCATGCGGCACGGCATGGGATGCTGCGCGTAGAACTCAATGTGGAAGGACTGGTGCACATGGAACTCGGTGTGTTTCTCGGCACGGCTGGGTACGTTGCGTGCGTTTCTTGGGGCGATTGTGCGCACGATTTTGGCCTTTTTGACATTTTAGACCCATTTTGACCAATTTTTCCATCTTTTTGACTTTTTCTCATTTATTTTCTTAATATATTTGTGATGTATTGTCTCCAATATTTTTTGAGTGTTTAAGTTATTTTTGAACTAAAATACCTGAAAAACAATAAAAAAATACTCGTGATTTCGAAAAGATAAATTTATAAAAAAATATGATAAAATCATACAAATATAAATTTATTTAATCAATTAAATTACAATAAATCATGATAATTTTAGTGCTTTTTAAGCACTCATCAAACTCAGACAAATAATAAAATTAGAAATTTTAATGGACTCTAAAATATAAGAGGAATGATATTTAGATCTCAAAGAAAAACCTCTGATATTAGAAAGAAAAATAATGTGGTTAAAAATAATAATATACTAAGATTTATTTTTATAGACCATGAAGGATAAACCTCTAACCAAGAAGAAGTAAAAAAAACTAAAAAGATGAAGTTTAAGTAATGAAAGCATTAGTTTATGATATCATATTAGGAAAACAATACTTTTTAAAGATAAATTAAAAAAAATATACAGTTATAAATAAATGAAAGCTTAGTAGGTGTAGCAAAAAATCAATCAATATTAATGAAAGCTTTGAAGATTTTAACAGAGGAAATAAATTTAGTCTAGGAATTAAACACGAAATATTTACAAGGTATAACCGAAAGACAAAAAGAATTATTAAAAGAAATAAATGAATGTAGTTATTATAAGCTTTAACAAGATATTCATATGAAATTTACAAAATTAAGAAAAAAATGTATATAACATACATAGAAACAATGATATTGTAGGTCATAAATATGATCCCTTATAAGGACCAAAAGTAGAACCACTTAGGAGATCAGATATCCCGATTCCTATAAATGAGAGAAGAAAAAATGAAGAAACACCAAATGAAAAAGATATAATTTTAATTTAATGGAATATGGGAAAAAAATTAAAAGAATAATTCATGAATCCAAAAAATAAGGATATAGAAAAATTAGTTAGCTTGTTAACACTAACTAACGAAGAGTTAAAGGAATAATACAATGGAAAACTTTGTACAAATAAAGAAGATGATATGACAAAACTTAGTGAGACTGATACTGAACTAAAAATTATAACCCAAAAAGGTCATATGAAGCCAATCTCATTGCCAGTCCCTTACCAAGAAGGAACATCTGACCCATATAGGGAAGAAAAAAATAAGCAAAGGTTAGGGGAGCCAGAAACTATAGATAGAAGAAGTCAATCACCCAAAATGGAAGAAGAGTTGCATTGGGGGACTAGAGGTAGTATCCCACCATAATTCAAACTCCATGATAATTACAAGTTGATCTTTTAGATCTAGCTTGTATAAGAGATAAGAAAAAAGCCTTAGATGAACGGGCTACTAGTATGACTGTACTTATACAAACCTCCTAAATTACACAAACAAGCCGCTTAGGAAAGTCATTTCTATACACAAATTCCATCGTTTACATCACTTAAAGCGGGTTTAAAGTTTTTGACGCACCATTTTCATTTTACTTCCCTCCGGTTTTATTCAATATAGCTATAAAGGATATATTGGTGTCGACCTAGGTCTGCTTATTTATGTGTTCAATCAGTTTGTATTCTTCAAAAAATTTAAGAGAAGAGAAAATGAAAGGGGATGTTGTTCACATTTTCAAAAACAACAAAACATTTGACAAATTTGTGTTGCAACTTTGAACGGAGATAACTTTTGACTCGGGTATCGAAACAACTATTATAATATATCAAGTCGAAGCTCGTATAAAATAACACAATATGATTTGGTATCGCTTAGGAAAATCATTTCGGTACCCAAATTCCATCGTTTACATCACTTAAAGTGGGTTTAAAGTTTTTGACGCACCATTTTCATTTTACTTCCCTCCGGTTTTATTCAATATAGCTATAAAGGATATATTGGTGTCGACCTAGGTCTGCTTATTTATGTGTTCAATCAGTTTGTATTCTTCAAAAAATTTAAGAGAAGAGAAAATGAAAGGGGATGTTGTTCACATTTTCAAAAACAACAAAATATTTGACAAATTTGTGTTGCAACTTTGAACGGAGATAACTTTTGACTTGGGTATCGAAACGACTATTATAATATATCAAGTCGAAGCTCGTATAAAATTACACAATATGATTTGGTCTCTCTGGGAAAAATAATTTCGGTACCCAAATTCTATTGTTTACATCACTTAAATGAGGTTTAAAGTTTTTGACGCACCATTTTCATTTTACTTACTTCCGGTTTTATTCAATATAGCTATAAAGGATATATTTGTGTCGACCTAGGTCTGATTATTTATGTGTTCAATCATTTTGTATTCTTCAAAAAATTTAAGAGAGGAGAAAATGAAAGGGGATGTTGTTCACATTTTCAAAAACAACAAAACATTTGACAAATTTGTGTTGCAACTTTGAACGGAGATAACTTTTGACTCGGGTATCGAAACGACTATTATAATATATCAAGTCGAAGCTCGTATAAAATTACACAATATGATTTGGTATCACTTAGGAAAATCATTTCGGTACCCAAATTCCATCTTTTACATCACTTAAAGGGGGTTTAAAGTTTTTGACGGACCATTTTCATTTTACTTACTTCCGGTTCTTTTCAATATATCTATAAAGGATATATTGGTGTCGAACTAGGTTTGTTTATTTATGTGTTCAATCAGTTTGTATTCTTCAAAAAATGTAAGAGAAGAGAAAATGAAAGGGGATGTTGTTCACATTTTCAAAAACAACAAAACATTTGACAAATTTGTGTTGCAGCTTTGAACGGAGATAACTTTTGACTCGGGTATCGAAACGACAATTATAATATATCAAGTCGAAGCTCATATCAAATTACACAATATTATTTGGTATCACTAAATAAAATCATTTCGGTACCCAAATTCCATCGTTTACATCACTTAAAGAGGGTTTAAAGTTTTTGACGCACCATTTTCATTTTACTTACCTCCGGTTTTATTCAATATAGCTATAAAGGATATATTGGTGTCGACCTAGGTCTGCTTATTTATGTGTTCAATCAGTTTGTATTCTTCAAAAAATTTAAGAGAAGAGAAAATGAAAGGGGATGTTGTTCA
Organism: Hippophae rhamnoides; assembly: GCA_033030585.1. Lineage (NCBI taxonomy): Eukaryota > Viridiplantae > Streptophyta > Magnoliopsida > Rosales > Elaeagnaceae > Hippophae > Hippophae rhamnoides. The sequence continues at coordinate 44,482,343 of CM065436.1, read as the reverse complement.
CATTTTCAAAAACAACAAAACATTTGACAAATTTGTGTTGCAACTTTGAACGGAGATAACTTTTGACTCGGGTATCGAAACGACAATTATAATATATCAAGTCGAAGCTCATATCAAATTACACAATATTATTTGGTATCACTAAATAAAATCATTTCGGTACCCAAATTCCATCGTTTACATCACTTAAATGGGGTTTAAAGTTTTTGACGCACCATTTTCATTTTACTTACTTACGGTTTTATTCAATATAGCTATAAAGGATATATTGGTGTCGACCTAGGTCTGCTTATTTATGTGTTCAATCAGTTTGTATTCTTCAAAAAATTTAAGAGAAGAGAAAATGAAAGGGGATGTTGTTCACATTTTCAAAAACAACAAAACATTTGACAAATTTGTGTTGCAACTTTGAACGGAGATAACTTTTGACTTGGGTATCGAAACGACTATTATAATATATCAAGTCGAAACTCATATCAAATTACACAATATGATTTGGTCTCGCTATGGAAAATCATTTCGGTACCCAAATTCCATCTTTTACATCACTTAAAGGGGGTTTAAAGTTTTTGACGGACCATTTTCATTTTACTTACTTCCGGTTTTATTCAATATAGCTATAAATGATATATTTGTGTCGACCTAGGTCTGCTTATTTATGTCTTCAATCAGTTTGTATTCTTCAAAAAATTTAAGAGAAGAGAAAATGAAAGGGGATGTTGTTCACATTTTCAAAAACAACAAAACATTTGACAAATTTGTGTTGCAACTTTGAACGGAGATAACTTTTGACTCGGGTATCGAAACGACAATTATAATATATCAAGTCGAAGCTCATATCAAATTACACAATATTATTTGGTATCACTAAATAAAATCATTTCGGTACCCAAATTCCATCTTTTACATCACTTAAAGGGGGATTAAAGGTTTTGACGGACCATTTTCATTTTACTTACTTCCGGTTTTATTCAATATAGCTATAAAGGATATATTGGTGTCGACCTAGGTCTGCTTATTTATGTGTTCAATAATTTTGTATTCTTCAAAAAATTTAAGAGAAGAGAAAATGAAAGGGGATGTTTTTCACATTTTAAAAAACAACAAAACATTTGACAAATTTGTGTTGTAACTTTGAACGGAGATAACTTTTGACTCGGGTATCGAAACGACTATTATAATATATCAAGTCGAAGCTCGTATCAAATTACACAATACTGTTTGGTATCACTAATTAAAATCATTTCGGTACCCAAATTCCATCTTTTACATCACTTAAAGGATGTTTAATGTTTTTGACGCACCATTTTCATTTTACTTACTTCCGGTTTTATTCAATATAGCTATAAAGGATATATTGGTGTCGACCTAGGTCTGTTTATTTATGTGTTCAATCAGTTTGTATTCTTCAAAAATTTTAAGAGAAGAGAAAATGAAAGGGGTTGTTGTTCACATTTTCAAAAACAACAAAACATTTGACAAATTTGTGTTGCAACTTTGAACGGAGATAACTTTTGACTCGGGTATCGAAACGACAATTATAATATATCAAGTCGAAGCTCATATCAAATTACACAATATTATTTGGTATCACTAAATAAAATCATTTCGGTACCCAAATTCCATCTTTTACATCACTTAAAGGTTGATTAAAGGTTTTGACGGACCATTTTCATTTTACTTACTTCCGGTTTTATTCAATATAGCTATAAAGGATATATTGGTGTCGACCTAGGTCTGCTTATTTATGTGTTCAATCAGTTTGTATTCTTCAAAAAATTTAAGAGAAGAGAAAATGAAAGGGGATGTTGTTCACATTTTCAAAAACAACAAAACATTTGACAAATTTGTGTTGCAACTTTGAACGGAGATAACTTTTGACTCGGGTATCGAAACGACAATTATAATATATCAAGTCGAAGCTCATATCAAATTACACAATATTATTTGGTATCACTAAATAAAATCATTTCGATACCCAAATGACATCTTTTACATCACTTAAAGGGGGTTTAAAGGTTTTGACGGACCATTTTTATTTTACTTACTTACGGTTTTATTCAATATAGCTATAAAGGATATATTTGTGTCGACCTAGGTCTACTTATTTATGTGTTCAATCAGTTTGTATTCTTCAAAAAATTTAAGAGAAGAGAAAATGAAAGGGGATGTTGTTCACATTTTCAAAAACAACAAAACATTTGACAAATTTGTGTTGCAACTTTGAACGGAGATAACTTTTGACTCGGGTATCGAAACGACAATTATAATATATCAAGTCGAAGCTCATATCAAATTACACAATATTATTTGGTATCACTAAATAAAATCATTTCGGTACCCAAATTCCATCTTTTACATCACTTAAAAGGGGTTTAATGGTTTTGACGGACCATTTTCATTTTCATTTTACTTACTTCCGGTTTTATTCAATATAGCTATAAAGGATATATTGGTGTCGACCTAGGTCTGCTTATTTATGTGTTCAATCAGTTTGTATTCTTCAAAAAATTTAAGAGAAGAGAAAATGAAAGGGGATGTTGTTCACATTTTCAAAAACAACAAAACATTTGACAAATTTGTGTTGCAACTTTGAACGGAGATAACTTTTGACTCGGGTATCGAAACGACAATTATAATATATCAAGTCGAAGCTCATATCAAATTACACAATATTATTTGGTATCACTAAATAAAATCATTTCGGTACCCAAATTCCATCTTTTACATCACTTAAAGGGGGTTTAAAGTTTTTGACGGACCATTTTCATTTTACTTACTTCCGGTTTTATTCAATATAGCTATAAATGATATATTTGTGTCGACCTAGGTCTGCTTATTTATGTCTTCAATCAGTTTGTATTCTTCAAAAAATTTAAGAGAAGAGAAAATGAAAGGGGATGTTGTTCACATTTTCAAAAACAACAAAACATTTGACAAATTTGTGTTGCAACTTTGAACGGAGATAACTTTTGACTCGGGTATCGAAACGACAATTATAATATATCAATTCGAAGCTCATATCAAATTACACAATATTATTTGGTATCACTAAATAAAATCATTTCGGTACCCAAATTCCATCTTTTACATCACTTAAAGGTTGATTAAAGGTTTTGACGGACCATTTTCATTTTACTTACTTCCGGTTTTATTCAATATAGCTATAAAGGATATATTGGTGTCGACCTAGGTCTGCTTATTTATGTGTTCAATCAGTTTGTATTCTTCAAAAAATTTAAGAGAAGAGAAAATGAAAGGGGATGTTGTTCACATTTTCAAAAACAACAAAACATTTGACAAATTTGTGTTGCAACTTTGAACGGAGATAACTTTTGACTCGGGTATCGAAACGACAATTATAATATATCAAGTCGAAGCTCATATCAAATTACACAATATTATTTGGTATCACTAAATAAAATCATTTCGGTACCCAAATTCCATCTTTTACATCACTTAAAGGGGGTTTAAAGTTTTTGACGGACCATTTTCATTTTACTTACTTCCGGTTTTATTCAATATAGCTATAAATGATATATTTGTGTCGACCTAGGTCTGCTTATTTATGTCTTCAATCAGTTTGTATTCTTCAAAAAATTTAAGAGAAGAGAAAATGAAAGGGGATGTTGTTCACATTTTCAAAAACAACAAAACATTTGACAAATTTGTGTTGCAACTTTGAACGGAGATAACTTTTGACTCGGGTATCGAAACGACAATTATAATATATCAAGTCGAAGCTCATATCAAATTACACAATATTATTTGGTATCACTAAATAAAATCATTTCGGTACCCAAATTCCATCTTTTACATCACTTAAAGGGGCTTTAAAGGTTTTGACGGACCATTTTCATTTTACTTACTTTCGGTTTTATTCAATATAGCTATAAAGGATATATTGGTGTCGACCTAGGTCTGCTTATTTATGTGTTCAATCAGTTTGTATTCTTCAAAAAATTTAAGAGAAGAGAAAATGAAAGGGGATGTTGTTCACATTTTCAAAAACAACAAAACATTTGACAAATTTGTGTTGCAACTTTGAACGGAGATAACTTTTGACTCGGGTATCGAAACGACAATTATAATATATCAAGTCGAAGCTCATATCAAATTACACAATATTATTTGGTATCACTAAATAAAATCATTTCGGTACCCAAATTCCATCTTTTACATCACTTAAAGGTTGATTAAAGGTTTTGACGGACCATTTTCATTTTACTTACTTCCGGTTTTATTCAATATAGCTATAAAGGATATATTGGTGTCGACCTAGGTCTGCTTATTTAAGTGTTCAATCAGTTTGTATTCTTCAAAAAATTTAAGAGAAGAGAAAATGAAAGAGAATGTTGTTCACATAGTCAAAAACAACAAAACATTTGACAAATTTGTGTTGCAACTTTGAACGGAGATAACTTTTGACTCGGGTATCGAAACGACAATTATAATATATCAAGTCGAAGCTCATATCAAATTACACAATATTATTTGGTATCACTAAATAAAATCATTTCGGTACCCAAATTCCATCTTTTACATCACTTAAAGGGGGATTAAAGGTTTTGACGGACCATTTTCATTTTACTTACTTCCGGTTTTATTCAATATAGCTATAAAGGATATATTGGTGTCGACCTAGGTCTGCTTATTTATGTGTTCAATCAGTTTGTATTCTTCAAAAAATTTAAGAGAAGAGAAAATGAAAGGGGATGTTGTTCACATTTTCAAAAACAACAAAACATTTGACAAATTTGTGTTGCAACTTTGAACGGAGATAACTTTTGACTCGGGTATCGAAACGACAATTATAATATATCAAGTCGAAGCTCATATCAAATTACACAATATTATTTGGTACCACTAAATAAAATCATTTCGGTAGCCAAATTCCATCTTTTACATCACTTAAAGGTTGATTAAAGGTTTTGACGGACCATTTTCATTTTACTTACTTCCGGTTTTATTCAATATAGCTATAAAGGATATATTGGTGTCGACCTAGGTCTGCTTATTTATGTGTTCAATCAGTTTGTATTCTTCAAAAAATTTAAGAGAAGAGAAAATGAAAGAGAATGTTGTTCACATAGTCAAAAACAACAAAACATTTGACAAATTTGTGTTGCAACTTTGAACGGAGATAACTTTTGACTCGGGTATCGAAACGACAATTATAATATATCAAGTCGAAGCTCATATCAAATTACACAATATTATTTGGTATCACTAAATAAAATCATTTCGGTACCCAAATTCCATCTTTTACATCACTTAAAGGGGGTTTAAAGTTTTTGACGGACCATTTTCATTTTACTTACTTCCGGTTTTATTCAATATAGCTATAAAGGATATATTGGTGTCGACCTAGGTCTGCTTATTTATGTGTTCAATCAGTTTGTATTCTTCAAAAAATTTAAGAGAAGAGAAAATGAAAGGGGATGTTGTTCACATTTTCAAAAACAACAAAACATTTGACAAATTTGTGTTGCAACTTTGAACGGAGATAACTTTTGACTCGGGTATCGAAACGACAATTATAATATATCAAGTCGAAGCTCATATCAAATTACACAATATTATTTGGTATCACTAAATAAAATCATTTCGGTACCCAAATTCCATCTTTTACATCACTTAAAGGTTGATTAAAGGTTTTGACGGACCATTTTCATTTTACTTACTTCCGGTTTTATTCAATATAGCTATAAAGGATATATTGGTGTCGACCTAGGTCTGCTTATTTAAGTGTTCAATCAGTTTGTATTCTTCAAAAAATTTAAGAGAAGAGAAAATGAAAGAGAATGTTGTTCACATAGTCAAAAACAACAAAACATTTGACAAATTTGTGTTGCAACTTTGAACGGAGATAACTTTTGACTCGGGTATCGAAACGACAATTATAATATATCAAGTCGAAGCTCATATCAAATTACACAATATTATTTGGTATCACTAAATAAAATCATTTCGGTACCCAAATTCCATCTTTTACATCACTTAAAGGGGGTTTAAAGGTTTTGACGGACCATTTTTATTTTACTTACTTACGGTTTTATTCAATATAGCTATAAAGGATATATTTGTGTCGACCTAGGTCTACTTATTTATGTGTTCAATCAGTTTGTATTCTTCAAAAAATTTAAGAGAAGAGAAAATGAAAGGGGATGTTGTTCACATTTTCAAAAACAACAAAACATTTGACAAATTTGTGTTGCAACTTTGAACGGAGATAACTTTTGACTCGGGTATCGAAACGACAATTATAATATATCAAGTCGAAGCTCATATCAAATTACACAATATTATTTGGTATCACTAAATAAAATCATTTCGGTACCCAAATTCCATCTTTTACATCACTTAAAGGGGGATTAAAGGTTTTGACGGACCATTTTCATTTTACTTACTTCTGGTTTTATTCAATATAGCTATTAAGGATATATTGGTGTCGACCTAGGTCTGCTTATTTAAGTGCTCAATCAGTTTGAATTCTTCAAAAAATTTAAGAGAAGAGAAAATGAAAGGGGATGTTGTTCACATTTTCAAAAACAACAAAACATTTGACAAATTTGTGTTGCAACTTTGAACGGAGATAACTTTTGACTCGGGTATCGAAACGACAATTATAATATATCAAGTCGAAGCTCATATCAAATTACACAATATTATTTGGTATCACTAAATAAAATCATTTCGGTACCCAAATTCCATCTTTTACATCACTTAAAGGAGGTTTAAAGGTTTTGACGCACCATTTTCATTTTACTTACTTACGGTTTTATTCAATATAGCTATAAAGGATATATTGGTGTCGACCTAGGTCTGCTTATTTATGTGTTCAATAATTTTGTATTCTTCAAAAAATTTAAGAGAAGAGAAAATGAAAGGGGATGTTTTTCACATTTTAAAAAACAACAAAACATTTGACAAATTTGTGTTGTAACTTTGAACGGAGATAACTTTTGACTCGGGTATCGAAACGACTATTATAATATATCAAGTCGAAGCTCGTATCAAATTACACAATACTGTTTGGTATCACTAATTAAAATCATTTCGGTACCCAAATTCCATCTTTTACATCACTTAAAGGATGTTTAATGTTTTTGACGCACCATTTTCATTTTACTTACTTCCGGTTTTATTCAATATAGCTATAAAGGATATATTGGTGTCGACCTAGGTCTGCTTATTTATGTGTTCAATCAGTTTGTATTCTTCAAAAATTTTAAGAGAAGAGAAAATGAAAGGGGATGTTGTTCACATTTTCAAAAACAACAAAACATTTGACAAATTTGTGTTGCAACTTTGAACGGAGATAACTTTTGACTCGGGTATCGAAACGACAATTATAATATATCAAGTCGAAGCTCATATCAAATTACACAATATTATTTGGTATCACTAAATAAAATCATTTCGGTACCCAAATTCCATCTTTTACATCACTTAAAGGGGGTTTAAAGTTTTTGACGGACCATTTTCATTTTACTTACTTCCGGTTTTATTCAATATAGCTATAAATGATATATTTGTGTCGACCTAGGTCTGCTTATTTATGTCTTCAATCAGTTTGTATTCTTCAAAAAATTTAAGAGAAGAGAAAATGAAAGGGGATGTTGTTCACATTTTCAAAAACAACAAAACATTTGACAAATTTGTGTTGCAACTTTGAACGGAGATAACTTTTGACTCGGGTATCGAAACGACAATTATAATATATCAAGTCAAAGCTCATATCAAATTACACAATATTATTTGGTATCACTAAATAAAATCATTTCGGTACCCAAATGACATCTTTTACATCACTTAAAGGGGGTTTAAAGGTTTTGACGGACCATTTTTATTTTACTTACTTACGGTTTTATTCAATATAGCTATAAAGGATATATTTGTGTCGACCTAGGTCTACTTATTTATGTGTTCAATCAGTTTGTATTCTTCAAAAAATTTAAGAGAAGAGAAAATGAAAGGGGATGTTGTTCACATTTTCAAAAACAACAAAACATTTGACAAATTTGTGTTGCAACTTTGAACGGAGATAACTTTTGACTCGGGTATCGAAACGACAATTATAATATATCAAGTCGAAGCTCATATCAAATTACACAATATTATTTGGTATCACTAAATAAAATCATTTCGGTACCCAAATTCCATCTTTTACATCACTTAAAGGGGGTTTAAAGTTTTTGACGGACCATTTTCATTTTACTTACTTACGGTTTTATTCAATATAGCTATAAAGGATATATTTGTGTCGACCTAGGTCTGCTTATTTATGTGTTCAATCAGTTTGTATTCTTCAAAAAATTTAAGAGAAGAGAAAATGAAAGGGGATGTTGTTCACATTTTCAAAAACAACAAAACATTTGACAAATTTGTGTTGCAACTTTGAACGGAGATAACTTTTGACTCGGGTATCGAAACGACAATTATAATATATCAAGTCGAAGCTCATATCAAATTACACAATATTATTTGGTATCACTAAATAAAATCATTTCGATACCCAAATGACATCTTTTACATCACTTAAAGGGGGTTTAAAGGTTTTGACGGACCATTTTTATTTTACTTACTTACGGTTTTATTCAATATAGCTATAAAGGATATATTTGTGTCGACCTAGGTCTACTTATTTATGTGTTCAATCAGTTTGTATTCTTCAAAAAATTTAAGAGAAGAGAAAATGAAAGGGGATGTTGTTCACATTTTCAAAAACAACAAAACATTTGACAAATTTGTGTTGCAACTTTGAACGGAGATAACTTTTGACTCGGGTATCGAAACGACAATTATAATATATCAAGTCGAAGCTCATATCAAATTACACAATATTATTTGGTATCACTAAATAAAATCATTTCGGTACCCAAATTCCATCTTTTACATCACTTAAAGGGGGTTTAAAGGTTTTGACGGACCATTTTTATTTTACTTACTTACGGTTTTATTCAATATAGCTATAAAGGATATATTTGTGTCGACCTAGGTCTACTTATTTATGTGTTCAATCAGTTTGTATTCTTCAAAAAATTTAAGAGAAGAGAAAATGAAAGGGGATGTTGTTCACATTTTCAAAAACAACAAAACATTTGACAAATTTGTGTTGCAACTTTGAACGGAGATAACTTTTGACTCGGGTATCGAAACGACAATTATAATATATCAAGTCGAAGCTCATATCAAATTACACAATATTATTTGGTATCACTAAATAAAATCATTTCGGTACCCAAATTCCATCTTTTACATCACTTAAAGGGGGATTAAAGGTTTTGACGGACCATTTTCATTTTACTTACTTCCGGTTTTATTCAATATAGCTATAAAGGATATATTGGTGTCGACCTAGGTCTGCTTATTTAAGTGTTCAATCAGTTTGTATTCTTCAAAAAATTTAAGAGAAGAGAAAATGAAAGGGGATGTTGTTCACATTTTCAAAAACAACAAAACATTTGACAAATTTGTGTTGCAACTTTGAACGGAGATAACTTTTGACTCGGGTATCGAAACGACAATTATAATATATCAAGTCGAAGCTCATATCAAATTACACAATATTATTTTGTATGACTAAATAAAATCATTTCGGTACCCAAATTCCATCTTTTACATCACTTAAAGGGGGATTAATAGTTTTGACGGACCATTTTCATTTTACTTACTTTCGGTTTTATTCAATATAGCTATAAAGGATATATTGGTGTCGACCTAGGTCTGCTTATTTATGTGTTCAATCAGTTTGTATTCTTCAAAAAATTTAAGAGAAGAGAAAATGAAAGGGGATGTTGTTCACATTTTCAAAAACAACAAAACATTTGACAAATTTGTGTTGCAACTTTGAACGGAGATAACTTTTGACTCGGGTATCGAAACGACAATTATAATATATCAAGTCGAAGCTCATATCAAATTACACAATATTATTTGGTATCACTAAATAAAATCATTTCGGTACCCAAATTCCATCTTTTACATCACTTAAACGGGGATTAAAGGTTTTGACGGACCATTTTCATTTTACTTACTTCCGGTTTTATTCAATATAGCTATAAAGGATATATTGGTGTCGACCTAGGTCTGCTTATTTATGTGTTCAATCAGTTTGTATTCTTCAAAAAATTTAAGAGAAGAGAAAATGAAAGGGGATGTTGTTCACATTTTCAAAAACAACAAAACATTTGACAAATTTGTGTTGCAACTTTGAACGGAGATAACTTTTGACTCGGGTATCGAAACGACAATTATAATATATCAAGTCGAAGCTCATATCAAATTACACAATATTATTTGGTATCACTAAATAAAATCATTTCGGTACCCAAATTCCATCTTTTACATCACTTAAAGGGGGTTTAAAGTTTTTGACGGACCATTTTCATTTTACTTACTTACGGTTTTATTCAATATAGCTATAAAGGATATATTTGGGTCGAACTAGGTATACTTATTTATGTGTTCAATCAGTTTGTATTCTTCAAAAAATTTAAGAGAAGAGAAAATGAAAGGGGATGTTGTTCACATTTTCAAAAACAACAAAACATTTGACAAATTTGTGTTGCAACTTTGAACGGAGATAACTTTTGACTCGGGTATCGAAACGACAATTATAATATATCAAGTCGAAGCTCATATCAAATTACACAATATTATTTGGTATCACTAAATAAAATCATTTCGGTACCCAAATTCCATCTTTTACATCACTTAAAGGGGTTTAAAGGTTTTGACGGACCATTTTCATTTTACTTACTTACGGTTTTATTCAATATAGCTATAAAGGATATATTGGTGTCGACCTAGGTCTGCTTATTTATGTGTTCAATCAGTTTGTATTCTTCAAAAAATTTAAGAGAAGAGAAAATGAAAGGGGATGTTGTTCACATTTTCAAAAACAACAAAACATTTGACAAATTTGTGTTGCAACTTTGAACGGAGATAACTTTTGACTCGGGTATCGAAACGACAATTATAATATATCAAGTCGAAGCTCATATCAAATTACACAATATTATTTGGTACCACTAAATAAAATCATTTCGGTACCCAAATTCCATCTTTTACATCACTTAAAGGGGGTTTAATGGTTTTGACGGACCATTTTCATTTTACTTACTTTCGGTTTTATTCAATATAGCTATAAAGGATATATTGGTGTCGACCTAGGTATGCTTATTTATGTGTTCAATCAGTTTGTATTCTTCAAAAAATTTAAGAGAAGAGAAAATGAAAGGGGATGTTGTTCACATTTTCAAAAACAACAAAACATTTGACAAATTTGTGTTGCAACTTTGAACGGAGATAACTTTTGACTCGGGTATCGAAACGACAATTATAATATATCAAGTCGAAGCTCATATCAAATTACACAATATTATTTGGTATCACTAAATAAAATCATTTCGGTACCCAAATTCCATCTTTTACATCACTTAAAAGGGGTTTAAAGTTTTTGACGGACCATTTTCATTTTACTTACTTTCGGTTTTATTCAATATAGCTATAAAGGATATATTGGTGTCGACCTAGGTCTGCTTATTTATGTGTTCAATCAGTTTGTATTCTTCAAAAAATTTAAGAGAAGAGAAAATGAAAGGGGATGTTGTTCACATTTTCAAAAACAACAAAACATTTGACAAATTTGTGTTGCAACTTTGAACGGAGATAACTTTTGACTCGGGTATCGAAACGACAATTATAATATATCAATTCGAAGCTCATATCAAATTACACAATATTATTTGGTATCACTAAATAAAATCATTTCGGTACCCAAATGACATCTTTTACATCACTTAAAGGGGGTTTAAAGGTTTTGACGGACCATTTTTATTTTACTTACTTACGGTTTTATTCAATATAGCTATAAAGGATATATTTGTGTCGACCTAGGTCTGCTTATTTATGTCTTCAATCAGTTTGTATTCTTCAAAAAATTTAAGAGAAGAGAAAATGAAAGGGGATGTTGTTCACATTTTCAAAAACAACAAAACATTTGACAAATTTGTGTTGCAACTTTGAACGGAGATAACTTTTGACTCGGGTATCGAAACGACAATTATAATATATCAAGTCGAAGCTCATATCAAATTACACAATATTATTTGGTATCACTAAATAAAATCATTTCGGTACCCAAATTCCATCTTTTACATCACTTAAAGGGGGTTTAAAGGTTTTGACGGACCATTTTTATTTTACTTACTTCGGTTTTATTCAATATAGCTATAAAGGATATATTGGTGTCGACCTAGGTCTGCTTATTTATGTGTTCAATCAGTTTGTATTCTTCAAAAAATTTAAGAGAAGAGAAAATGAAAGGGGATGTTGTTCACATTTTCAAAAACAACAAAACATTTGACAAATTTGTGTTGCAACTTTGAACGGAGATAACTTTTGACTCGGGTATCGAAACGACAATTATAATATATCAAGTCGAAGCTCATATCAAATTACACAATATTATTTGGTATCACTAAATAAAATCATTTCGGTACCCAAATTCCATCTTTTACATCACTTAAAGAGGGTTTAAAGTTTTTGACGGACCATTTTCATTTTACTTACTTTCGGTTTTATTCAATATAGCTATAAAGGATATATTGGTGTCGACCTAGGTCTGCTTATTTATGTGTTCAATCAGTTTGTATTCTTCAAAAAATTTAAGAGAAGAGAAAATGAAAGGGGATGTTGTTCACATTTTCAAAAACAACAAAACATTTGACAAATTTGTGTTGCAACTTTGAACGGAGATAACTTTTGACTCGGGTATCGAAACGACAATTATAATATATCAAGTCGAAGCTCATATCAAATTACACAATATTATTTGGTACCACTAAATAAAATCATTTCGGTACCCAAATTCCATCTTTTACATCACTTAAAGGGGGTTTAATGGTTTTGACGGACCATTTTCATTTTACTTACTTTCGGTTTTATTCAATATAGCTATAAAGGATATATTGGTGTCGACCTAGGTATGCTTATTTATGTGTTCAATCAGTTTGTATTCTTCAAAAAATTTAAGAGAAGAGAAAATGAAAGGGGATGTTGTTCACATTTTCAAAAACAACAAAACATTTGACAAATTTGTGTTGCAACTTTGAACGGAGATAACTTTTGACTCGGGTATCGAAACGACAATTATAATATATCAAGTCGAAGCTCATATCAAATTACACAATATTATTTGGTATCACTAAATAAAATCATTTCGGTACCCAAATTCCATCTTTTACATCACTTAAAGGTTGATTAAAGGTTTTGACGGACCATTTTCATTTTACTTACTTCCGGTTTTATTCAATATAGCTATAAAGGATATATTGGTGTCGACCTAGGTCTGCTTATTTAAGTGTTCAATCAGTTTGTATTCTTCAAAAAATTTAAGAGAAGAGAAAATGAAAGAGAATGTTGTTCACATAGTCAAAAACAACAAAACATTTGACAAATTTGTGTTGCAACTTTGAACGGAGATAACTTTTGACTCGGGTATCGAAACGACAATTATAATATATCAAGTCGAAGCTCATATCAAATTACACAATATTATTTGGTACCACTAAATAAAATCATTTCGGTAGCCAAATTCCATCTTTTACATCACTTAAAGGTTGATTAAAGGTTTTGACGGACCATTTTCATTTTACTTACTTCCGGTTTTATTCAATATAGCTATAAAGGATATATTGGTGTCGACCTAGGTCTGCTTATTTATGTGTTCAATCAGTTTGTATTCTTCAAAAAATTTAAGAGAAGAGAAAATGAAAGGGGATGTTGTTCACATTTTCAAAAACAACAAAACATTTGACAAATTTGTGTTGCAACTTTGAACGGAGATAACTTTTGACTCGGGTATCGAAACGACAATTATAATATATCAAGTCGAAGCTCATATCAAATTACACAATATTATTTGGTACCACTAAATAAAATCATTTCGGTACCCAAATTCCATCTTTTACATCACTTAAAGGGGGTTTAAAGTTTTTGACGGACCATTTTCATTTTACTTACTTCCGGTTCTTTTCAATATATCTATAAAGGATATATTGGTGTCGAACTAGGTTTGTTTATTTATGTGTTCAATCAGTTTGTATTCTTCAAAAAATGTAAGAGAAGAGAAAATGAAAGGGGATGTTGTTCACATTTTCAAAAACAACAAAACATTTGACAAATTTGTGTTGCAACTTTGAACGGAGATAACTTTTGACTCGGGTATCGAAACGACAATTATAATATATCAAGTCGAAGCTCATATCAAATTACACAATATTATTTGGTATCACTAAATAAAATCATTTCGATACCCAAATGACATCTTTTACATCACTTAAAGGGGGTTTAAAGGTTTTGACGGACCATTTTTATTTTACTTACTTACGGTTTTATTCAATATAGCTATAAAGGATATATTTGTGTCGACCTAGGTCTACTTATTTATGTGTTCAATCAGTTTGTATTCTTCAAAAAATTTAAGAGAAGAGAAAATGAAAGGGGATGTTGTTCACATTTTCAAAAACAACAAAACATTTGACAAATTTGTGTTGCAACTTTGAACGGAGATAACTTTTGACTCGGGTATCGAAACGACAATTATAATATATCAAGTCGAAGCTCATATCAAATTACACAATATTATTTGGTATCACTAAATAAAATCATTTCGGTACCCAAATTCCATCTTTTACATCACTTAAAAGGGGTTTAAAGGTTTTGACGGACCATTTTCATTTTGATTTTACTTACTGTTTTATTCAATATAGCTATAAAGGATATATTTGTGTCGACCTAGGTCTGCTTATTTATGTGTTCAATCAGTTTGTATTCTTCAAAAAATTTAAGAGAAGAGAAAATGAAAGGGGATGTTGTTCACATTTTCAAAAACAACAAAACATTTGACAAATTTGTGTTGCAACTTTGAACGGAGATAACTTTTGACTCGGGTATCGAAACGACAATTATAATATATCAAGTCGAAGCTCATATCAAATTACACAATATTATTTGGTATCACTAAATAAAATCATTTCGATACCCAAATGACATCTTTTACATCACTTAAAGGGGGTTTAAAGGTTTTGACGGACCATTTTTATTTTACTTACTTACGGTTTTATTCAATATAGCTATAAAGGATATATTGGTGTCGACCTAGGTCTGCTTATTTATGTGTTCAATCAGTTTGTATTCTTCAAAAAATTTAAGAGAAGAGAAAATGAAAGGGGATGTTGTTCACATTTTCAAAAACAACAAAACATTTGACAAATTTGTGTTGCAACTTTGAACGGAGATAACTTTTGACTCGGGTATCGAAACGACTATTATAATATATCAAGTCGAAGCTCGTATCAAATTACACAATATTGTTTGGTATCACTAATTAAAATCATTTCGGTACCCAAATTCCATCTTTTACATCACTTAAAGGGGGTTTAAAGTTTTTGACGCACCATTTTCATTTTACTTACTTCCGGTTTTATTCAATATAGCTATAAAGGATATATTGGTGTCGACCTAGGTCTGTTTATTTATGTGTTCAATCAGTTTGTATTCTTCAAAAAATTTAAGAGAAGAGAAAATGAAAGGGGATGTTGTTCACATTTTCAAAAACAACAAAACATTTGACAAATTTGTGTTGCAACTTTGAACGGAGATAACTTTTGACTTGGGTATCGAAACGACTATTATAATATATCAAGTCGAAGCTCATATCAAATTACACAATATTATTTGGTATCACTAAATAAAATCATTTCGGTACCCAAATTCCATCTTTTACATCACTTAAAGGTTGATTAAAGGTTTTGACGGACCATTTTCATTTTACTTACTTCCGGTTTTATTCAATATAGCTATAAAGGATATATTGGTGTCGACCTAGGTCTGCTTATTTATGTGTTCAATCAGTTTGTATTCTTCAAAAAATTTAAGAGAAGAGAAAATGAAAGGGGATGTTGTTCACATTTTCAAAAACAACAAAACATTTGACAAATTTGTGTTGCAACTTTGAACGGAGATAACTTTTGACTCGAGTATCGAAACGACTATTATAATATATCAAGTCGAAGCTCGTATCAAATTACACAATATTGTTTGGTATCACTAATTAAAGTCATTTCGGAACCCAAATTCCATCTTTTAAATCACTTAAAGGATGTTTAAAATTTTTGACGCACCATTTTCATTTTACTTACTTCCGGTTTTATTCAATATAGCTATAAAGGATATATTGGTGTCGACCTAGGTCTGTTTATTTATGTGTTCAATCAGTTTGTATTCTTCAAAAAATTTAAGAGAAGAGAAAATGAAAGGGGATGTTGTTCACATTTTCAAAAACAACAAAACATTTGACAAATTTGTGTTGCAACTTTGAACGGAGATAACTTTTGACTCGGGTATCGAAACGACTATTATAATATATCAAGTCGAAGCTCATATCAAATTACACAATATGATTTGGTATCACTAAATAAAATCATTTCGGTACCCAAATTCCATCTTTTACATCACTTAAAGGGGGTTTAAAGTTTTGACGGACCATTTTAATTTTACTTACTTACGGTTTTATTCAATATAGCTATAAAGGTTATATTGGTGTCGACCTAGGTCTGCTTATTTAAGTGTTCAATCAGTTTGTATTCTTCAAAAAATTTAAGAGAAGAGAAAATGAAAGGGGATGTTGTTCACATTTTCAAAAACAACAAAACATTTGACAAATTTGTGTTGCAACTTTGAACGGAGATAACTTTTGACTCGGGTATCGAAACGACTATTATAATATATCAAGTCGAAGCTCATATCAAATTACACAATATGATTTGGTATCAAGAAAGAAAATCATTTCGGTACCCAAATTCCATCGTTTACATCACTTAAAGGGGGTTTAAAGTTTTTGACGGACCATTTTCATTTTACTTACTTACGGTTTTATTCAATATAGCTATAAAGGATATATTGGTGTCGACCTAGGTCTGCTTATTTATGTGTTCAATCAGTTTGTATTCTTCAAAAAATTTAAGAGAAGAGAAAATGAAAGGGGATGTTGTTCACATTTTCAAAAACAACAAAACATTTGACAAATTTGTGTTGCAACTTTGAACGGAGATAACTTTTGACTCGGGTATCGAAACGACTATTATAATATATCAAGTCGAAGCTCATATCAAATTACACAATATTATTTGGTATCACCAAAGAAAATCATTTCGGTACCCAAATTCCATCGTTTACATCACTTAAAAGGGGTTTAAAGTTTTTGACGCACCATTTTCATTTTACTTACTTCCGGTTTTATTCAATATAGCTATAAAGGATATATTGGTGTCGACCTAGGTCTGCTTATTTATGTGTTCAATCAGTTTGTATTCTTCAAAAAATTTAAGAGAAGAGAAAATGAAAGGGGATGTTGTTCACATTTTCAAAAACAACAAAACATTTGACAAATTTGTGTTGCAACTTTGAACGGAGATAACTTTTGACTTGGGTATCGAAACGACTATTATAATATATCAAGTCGAAACTCATATCAAATTACACAATATGATTTGGTATCACCATAGAAAATCATTTCGGTACCCAAATTCCATCTTTTACATCACTTAAATAGGGTTTAAAGTTTTTGACGGACCATTTTCATTTTACTTACTTACGGTTTTATTCAATATAGCTATAAAGGATATATTGGTGTCGACCTAGGTCTGCTTATTTATGTGTTCGATCATTTTGTATTCTTCAAAAAATTTAAGAGAAGAGAAAATGAAAGGGGATGTTGTTCACATTTTCAAAAACAACAAAACATTTGACAAATTTGTGTTGCAACTTTGAACGGAGATAACTTTTGACTTGGGTATCGAAACGACTATTATAATATATCAAGTCGAAACTCATATCAAATTACACAATATGATTTGGTTTCGCGAAGGAAAATCATTTCAATACACAAATTCCATTGTTTACATCACTTAAAGCGGGTTTAAAGTTTTTGACGCACCATTTTCATTTTACTTACTTACGGTTTTATTCAATATAGCTATAAAGGATATATTGGTGTCGACCTAGGTCTGCTTATTTATGTGTTCAATCAGTTTGTATTCTTCAAAAAATTTAAGAGAAGAGAAAATGAAAGGGGATGTTGTTCACATTTTCAAAAACAACAAAACATTTGACAAATTTGTGTTGCAACTTTGAACGGAGATAACTTTTGACTCGGGTATCGAAACGACTATTATAATATATCAAGTCGAAGCTCATATCAAATTACACAATATTATTTGGTATCACTAAATAAAATCATTTCGGTACCCAAATTCCATCGTTTACATCACTTAAAGGGGGTTTAAAGTTTTTGACGCACCATTTTCATTTTACTTACTTACGGTTTTATTCAATATAGCTATAAAGGATATATTGGTGTCGACCTAGGTCTGCTTATTTATGTGTTCAATCAGTTTGTATTCTTCAAAAAATTTAAGAGAAGAGAAAATGAAAGGGGATGTTGTTCACATTTTCAAAAACAACAAAACATTTGACAAATTTGTGTTGCAACTTTGAACGGAGATAACTTTTGACTTGGGTATCGAAACGACTATTATAATATATCAAGTCGAAACTCATATCAAATTACACTATATGATTTGGTATCAACAAAAAAAATCATTTCGGTACTCAAATTCCATCGTTTACATCATTTAAAGGGGGTTAAAGTTTTTGACGCACCATTTTCATTTTACTTACTTACGGTTTTATTCAATATAGCTATAAAGGATATCTTGGTGTCGACCTAGGTCTGCTTATTTATGTGTTCAATCAGTTTGTATTCTTCAAAAATTTTAAGAGAAGAGAAAATGAAAGGGGTTGTTGTTCACATTTTCAAAAACAACAAAACATTTGACAAATTTGTGTTGCAACTTTGAACGGAGATAACTTTTGACTTGGGTATCGAAATGACTATTATAATATATCAAGTCGAATCTCATATAAAATTACACAATATTATTTGGTATCACTAAATAAAATCATTTCGGTACCCAAATTCCCTCGTTTAAATCACTTAAAGGGGGTTTAAAGTTTTTGACGCACCATTTTCATTTTACTTAGCTACGGTTTTATTCAATATAGCTATAAAGGATATATTGGTGTCGACCTAGGTCTGCTTATTTATGTGTTCAATCAGTTTGTATTCTTCAAAAAATTTAAGAGAAGAGAAAATGAAAGGGGATGTTGTTCACATTTTCAAAAACAACAAAACATTTGACAAATTTGTGTTGCAACTTTGAACGGAGATAACTTTTGACTCGGGTATCGAAACGACTATTATAATATATCAAGTCGAAGCTCATATAAAATTACACAATATGATTTGGTATCACTAACGAAAATCATTTCGGTACCCAAATTCCATCGTTTACATCACTTAAAGGGGGTTTAAAGTTTTTGACGCACCATTTTCATTTTACTTACTTACGGTTTTATTCAATATAGCTATAAAGGATATCTTGGTGTCGACCTAGGTCTGCTTATTTATGTGTTCAATCAGTTTGTATTCTTCAAAAAATTTAAGAGAAGAGAAAATGAAAGGGGATGTTGTTCACATTTTCAAAAACAACAAAACATTTGACAAATTTGTGTTGCAACTTTGAACGGAGATAACTTTTGACTTGGGTATCGAAACGACTATTATAATATATCAAATCGAAGCTCATATAAAATTACACAATATGATTTTGTATAGATAATTAAAATCATTTCGGTACCCAAATTCCCTCGTTTAAATCACGGTAAGGGGGTTTAAAGTTTTTGACGCACCATTTTCATTTTACTTACTTCCGGTTTTATTCAATATAGCTATAAAGGATATATTTGTGTCGACCTAGGTCTGCTTATTTATGTGTTCAATCATTTTGTATTCTTCAAAAAATTTAAGAGAAGAGAAAATGAAAGGGGATGTTGTTCACATTTTCAAAAACAACAAAACATTTGACAAATTTGTGTTGCAACTTTGAACGGAGATAACTTTTGACTTGGGTATCGAAACGACTATTATAATATATCAAGTCGAAACTCATATCAAATTACACAATATGATTTGGTTTCGCAAAGGAAAATCATTTCTATACACAAATTCCATTGTTTACATCACTTAAAGCGGGTTTAAAGTTTTTGACGCACCATTTTCATTTTACTTCCCTCCGGTTTTATTCAATATAGCTATAAAGGATATATTGGTGTCGACCTAGGTCTGCTTATTTATGTGTTCAATCAGTTTGTATTCTTCAAAAAATTTAAGAGAAGAGAAAATGAAAGGGGATGTTGTTCACATTTTCAAAAACAACAAAATATTTGACAAATTTGTGTTGCAACTTTGAACGGAGATAACTTTTGACTCGGGTATCGAAACGACTATTATAATATATCAAGTCGAAGCTCATATCAAATTACACAATATTATTTGGTATCACTAAATAAAATCATTTCGGTACCCAAATTCCATCGTTTACATCACTTAAAGGGGGTTTAAAGTTTTTGACGCACCATTTTCATTTTACTTACTTACGGTTTTATTCAATATAGCTATAAAGGATATCTTGGTGTCGACCTAGGTCTGCTTATTTATGTGTTCAATCAGTTTGTATTCTTCAAAAATTTTAAGAGAAGAGAAAATGAAAGGGGTTGTTGTTCACATTTTCAAAAACAACAAAACATTTGACAAATTTGTGTTGCAACTTTGAACGGAGATAACTTTTGACTCGGGTATCGAAACGACTATTATAATATATCAAGTCTAAGCTCGTATAACATAACACAATATGATTTGGTCTTGCTAAGGAAAATCATTTCTATTCCCAAATTCCCTCGTTTACATCACTTAAAAGGGGGTTAAAGTTTTTGACGCACCATTTTCATTTTCATTTTACTTACTTATGGTTTTATTCAATATAGCTATAAAGGATATTTTTGTGTCGACCTAGGTCTGCTTATTTATGTGTTCAATCAGTTTGTATTCTTCAAAAAATTTAAGAGAAGAGAAAATGAAAGGGGATGTTGTTCACATTTTCAAAAACAACAAAACATTTGACAAATTTGTGTTGCAACTTTGAACGGAGATAACTTTTGACTCGGGTATCGAAACGACTATTATAATATATCAAGTCGAAGCTCATATAAAATAACACAATATGATTTGGTATCGCTAAGAAAATCATTTCGGTACTCAAATTCCATCGTTTACATCACTTAAAGGGGGTTTAAAGTTTTTGACGCACCATTTTCATTTTACTTACTTACGGTTTTATTCAATATAGCTATAAAGGATATCTTGGTGTCGACCTAGGTCTGCTTATTTATGTGTTCAATCAGTTTGTATTCTTCAAAAAATTTAAGAGAAGAGAAAATGAAAGGGGATGTTGTTCACATTTTCAAAAACAACAAAATATTTGACAAATTTGTGTTGCAATTTTAAACGGAGAAAACTTTTGACTTGGGTATCGAAACAACTATTATAATATATCAAGTCGAAGCTCTTATAAAATAACACAATATGATTAGGTATCGCTCTGGAAAATCATTTCGGTACCCAAATTCCATTGGTTACATCACTTAAAGGGGGTTTAAAGTTTTTGACGCACCATTTTCATTTTACTTACCTCCGGTTTTATTAAATATAGCTATAGAGGATATATTGGTGTCGACCTAGGTCTGCTTATTTATGTGTTCAATCAGTTTGTATTCTTCAAAAAATTTAAGAGAAGAGAAAATGAAAGGGGATGTTGTTCACATTTTCAAAAACAACAAAACATTTGACAAATTTGTGTTGCAACTTTGAACGGAGATAACTTTTGACTTGGGTATCGAAACGACTATTATAATATATCAAGTCGAAACTCATATCAAATTACACTATATGATTTGGTTTCGCGAAGGAAAATCATTTCTATACACAAATTCCATCATTTACATCACTTAAAGCGGGTTTAAAGTTTTTGACGCACCATTTTCATTTTACTTCCCTCCGGTTTTATTCAATATAGCTATAAAGGATATATTGGTGTCGACCTAGGTCTGCTTATTTATGTGTTCAATCAGTTTGTATTCTTCAAAAAATTTAAGAGAAGAGAAAATGAAAGGGGATGTTTTTCACATTTTCAAAAACAACAAAACATTTGACAAATTTGTGTTGCAACTTTGAACGGAGATAACTTTTGACTCGGGTATCGAAACGACTATTATAATATATCAAGTCGAATCTCGTATAAAATTACACAATATGATATCGTCTCTCTGGGGAAAATAATTTCGGTACCCAAATTCTATCGTTTACATCACTTAAATGGGGTTTAAAGTTTTTGACGCACCATTTTCATTTTACTTACTTACGGTTTTATTCAATATTGCTATAAAGGATATCTTGGTGTCGACCTAGGTTTGTTTATTTATGTGTTCAATAATTTTGTATTCTTCAAAAAATTTTAGAGAAGAGAAAATGAAAGGGGATGTTTTTCACATTTTCAAAAACAACAAAACATTTGATAAATTTGTGTTGCAACTTTGAACGGAGATAACTTTTGACTCGGGTATCGAAACAACTATTATAATATATCAAGTCGAAGCTCATATAAAATTACACAATATGATTTGGTATCACTTAGGAAAATCATTTCGGTACCCAAATTCCATCGTTTACATCACTTAAAGGGGGTTTAAAGTTTTTGACGCACCATTTTCATTTTACTTACTTACGGTTTTATTCAATATAGCTATAAAGGATATCTTGGTGTCGACCTAGGTCTGCTTATTTATGTGTTCAATCAGTTTGTATTCTTCAAAAAATTTAAGAGAAGAGAAAATGAAAGGGGATGTTGTTCACATTTTCAAAAACAACAAAACATTTGACAAATTTGTGTTTCAACTTTGAACGAAGATAACTCTTGACTTGGGTATCGAAACGAAAATTATAATATATCAAGTCGAAGCTTATATCAAATTACACAATATGATTTGGTTTCGAGATGGAAAATCATTTCTGTACCCAAATTCCATCGTTTACATCACTTAAAGCGGGTTTAAAGTTTTTGACGCACCATTTTCATTTTACTTCCCTCCGGTTTTATTCAATATAGCTATAAAGGATATATTGGTGTCGACCTAGGTCTGCTTATTTATGTGTTCAATCAGTTTGTATTCTTCAAAAAATTTAAGAGAAGAGAAAATGAAAGGGGATGTTGTTCACATTTTCAAAAACAACAAAACATTTGACAAATTTGTGTTGCAACTTTGAACGGAGATAACTTTTGACTTGGGTATCGAAACGACTATTATAATATATCAAGTCGAAGCTCGTATAAAATTACACAATATGATTTGGTTTCGCAAAGGAAAATCATTTCTATACACAAATTCCATCATTTACATCACTTAAAGTGGGTTTAAAGTTTTTGACGCACCATTTTCATTTTACTTCCCTCCGGTTTTATTCAATATAGCTATAAAGGATATATTGGTGTCGACCTAGGTCTGCTTATTTATGTGTTCAATCAGTTTGTATTCTTCAAAAAATTTAAGAGAAGAGAAAATGAAAGGGGATGTTGTTCACATTTTCAAAAACAACAAAACATTTGACAAATTTGTGTTGCAACTTTGAACGGAGATAACTTTTGACTTGGGTATCGAAACGACTATTATAATATATCAAGTCGAAGCTCGTATAAAATTACACAATATGATTTGGTATCACTTAGGAAAATCATTTCGGTACCCAAATTCCATCGTTTACATCACTTAAAGGGGGTTTAAAGTTTTTGACGCACCATTTTCATTTTACTTACTTACGGTTTTATTCAATATAGCTATAAAGGATATCTTGGTGTCGACCTAGGTCTGCTTATTTATGTGTTCAATCAGTTTGTATTCTTCAAAAAATTTAAGAGAAGAGAAAATGAAAGGGGATGTTGTTCACATTTTCAAAAACAACAAAACATTTGATAAATTTGTGTTGCAACTTTGAACGGAGATAACTTTTGACTTGGGTATCGAAACAACTATTATAATATATCAAGTCGAAGCTCATATAAAATAGCAAAATATGATTTGGTATCGCATAGGAAAATAATTTCGGTACCCAAATTCCCTCGTTTAAATCACTTAAAAGGGGTTTAAAGTTTTTGACGCACCATTTTCATTTTACTTACGTACGGTTTTATTCAATATAGCAACAAAGGATATATTGGTGTCGACCTAGGTCTGCTTATTTATGTGTTCAATCAGTTTGTATTCTTCAAAAAATTTAAGAGAAGAGAAAATGAAAGGGGATGTTGTTCACATTTTCAAAAACAACAAAACATTTGATAAATTTGTGTTGCAACTTTGAACGGAGATAACTTTTGACTTGGGTATCGAAACGACTATTATAATATATCAAGTCGAAACTCGTATCAAATTACAAAATATGATTTGGTTTCGCGAAAGAAAATCATTTCGGTACCCAAATTCCCTCGTTTAAATCACTTAAAAGGGGTTTAAAGTTTTTGACGCACCATTTTCATTTTACTTACTTCCGGTTTTATTCAATATAGCTATAAAGGATATATTGGTGTCGACCTAGGTCTGCTTATTTATGTGTTCAATCAGTTTGTATTCTTCAAAAAATTTAAGAGAAGAGAAAATGAAAGGGGATGTTGTTCACATTTTCAAAAACAACAAAACATTTGACAAATTTGTGTTGCAACTTTGAACGGAGATAACTTTTGACTTGGGTATCGAAACGACTATTATAATATATCAAGTCGAAGCTCGTATAAAATAACACAATATGATTTGGTTTCGCGATGGAAAATCATTTCGGTACCCAAATTCCATTGGTTACATCACTTAAAGGGGGTTTAAAGTTTTTGACGCACCATTTTCATTTTACTTACCTCCGGTTTTATTCAATATAGCTATAAAGGATATATTGGTGTCGACCTAGGTCTGCTTATTTATGTGTTCAATCAGTTTGTATTCTTCAAAAAATTTAAGAGAAGAGAAAATGAAAGGGGATGTTGTTCACATTTTCAAAAACAACAAAACATTTGACAAATTTGTGTTGCAACTTTGAACGGAGATAACTTTTGACTTGGGTATCGAAACGACTATTATAATATATCAAGTCCAAGCTCGTATCAAATTACACAATATGATTTGGTTTCGCAAAGGAGAATCATTTCTATACCCAAATTCCATCGTTTACATCACTGAAAGCGGGTTTAAAGTTTTTCACGCACCATTTTCATTTTACTTACCTCCGGTTTTATTCAATATAGCTATAAAGGATATATTGGTGTCGACCTAGGTCTGCTTATTTATGTGTTCAATCAGTTTGTATTCTTCAAAAAATTTAAGAGAAGAGAAAATGAAAGGGGATGTTGTTCACATTTTCAAAAACAACAAAACATTTGACAAATTTGTGTTGCAACTTTGAACGGAGATAACTTTTGACTTGGGTATCGAAACGGCTATTATAATATATCAAGTCGAAGCTCATATAAAATTACACAATATGATTTGGTATCACTTATGAAAATCATTTCGGTACCCAAATTCCATCGTTTACATCACTTAATTGAGGTTTAAAGTTTTTGACGCACCATTTTCATTTTACTTACCTCCGGTTTTATTCAATATAGCTATAAAGGATATATTGGTGTCGACCTAGGTCTGCTTATTTATGTGTTCAATCAGTTTGTATTCTTCAAAAAATTTAAGAGAAGAGAAAATGAAAGGGGATGTTGTTCACATTTTCAAAAACAACAAAACATTTGACAAATTTGTGTTGCAACTTTGAACGGAGATAACTTTTGACTTGGGTATCGAAACGACTATTATAATATATCAAGTCGAAGCTCGTATCAAATTACACAATATGATTTGGTTTCGCAAGGGAAAATAATTTCGGTACCCAAATTCTATCGTTTACATCACTTAAAAGGGGTTTAAAGTTTTTGACGCACCATTTTCATTTTACTTACGCACGGTTTGTTCAATATAGCAACAAAGGATATATTGGTGTCGACCTAGGTCTTCTTATTTATGTGTTCAATCAGTTTGTATTCTTCAAAAAATTTAAGAGAAGAGAAAATGAAAGGGGATGTTGTTCACATTTTCAAAAACAACAAAACATTTGATAAATTTGTGTTGCAACTTTGAACGGAGATAACTTTTGACTTGGGTATCGAAACGACTATTATAATATATCAAGTCGAAGCCCATATAAAATAACACAATATGATTTGGTATCGCTTAGGAAAATCATTTCGGTACCCAAATTCCATCGTTTACATCACTTAAAGCGGGTTTAAAGTTTTTGACGCACCATTTTCATTTTACTTCCCTCCGGTTTTATTCAATATAGCTATAAAGGATATATTGGTGTCGACCTAGGTCTGCTTATTTATGTGTTCAATCAGTTTGTATTCTTCAAAAAATTTAAGAGAAGAGAAAATGAAAGGGGATGTTGTTCACATTTTCAAAAACAACAAAACATTTGACAAATTTGTGTTGCAACTTTGAACGGAGATAACTTTTGACTTGGGTATCGAAACGACTATTATAATATATCAAGTCGAAGCTCGTATAAAATTACACAATATGATTTGGTATCGCTTAGGAAAATCACTTTGGTACCCAAATTCCCTCGTTTAAATCACTTAAAAGGGGTTTAAAGTTTTTGACGCACATTTTCATTTTACTTACTTACGGTTTTATTCAATATAGCTATAAAGGATATATTGGTGTCGACCTAGGTCTGCTTATTTATGTGTTCAATGAGTTTGTATTCTTCAAAAAATTTAAGAGAAGAGAAAATGAAAGGGGATGTTGTTCACATTTTCAAAAACAACAAAACATTTGACAAATTTGTGTTGCAAGTTTGAACGGAGATAACTTTTGACTTGGGTATCGAAACGACTATTATAATATATCAAGTCGAAGCTCGTATAAAATTACACAATATGATTTGGTATCACTTAGGAAAATCATATCGGTACTCAAATTCCATCGTTTACATCACTTAAAGAGGGTTTAAAGTTTTTGACGCACCATTTTCATTTTACTTACTTACGGTTTTATTCAATATAGCTATAAAGGATATATTGGTGTCGACCTAGGTCTGCTTATTTATGTGTTCAATCAGTTTGTATTCTTCAAAAAATTTAAGAGAAGAGAAAATGAAAGGGGATGTTGTTCACATTTTCAAAAACAACAAAACATTTGACAAATTTGTGTTGCAACTTTGAACGGAGATAACTTTTGACTTGGGTATCGAAACGACAATTATAATATATCAAGTCGAAGCTCGTATAAAATAACACAATATGATTTGGTATCGCTTGGGAAAATCATTTCGGTACCCAAATTCCATCGTTTATATCACTTAAAGCGGGTTTAAAGTTTTTGACGCACCATTTTCATTTTACTTACCTCCGGTTTTATTCAATATAGCTATAAAGGATATATTGGTGTCGACCTAGGTCTGCTTATTTATGTGTTCAATCAGTTTGTATTCTTCAAAAAATTTAAGAGAAGAGAAAATGAAAGGGGATGTTGTTCACATTTTCAAAAACAACAAAACATTTGACAAATTTGTGTTGCAACTTTGAACGGAGATAACTTTTGACTTGGGTATCGAAACGACTATTATAATATATCAAGTCGAAGCTCGTATAAAATTACACAATATGATTTGGTATCGCTTAGGAAAATCATTTCGGTACCCAAATTCCATCGTTTACATCACTTAAATGGGGTTTAAAGTTTTTGACGCACCATTTTCATTTTACTTACTTACGGTTTTATTCAATATAGCTATAAAGGATATATTGGTGTCGACCTAGGTCTGCTTATTTATGTGTTCAATCAGTTTGTATTCTTCAAAAATTTTAAGAGAAGAGAAAATGAAAGGGGATGTTGTTCACATTTTCAAAAACAACAAAACATTTGACAAATTTGTGTTGCAACTTTGAACGGAGATAACTTTTGACTTGGGTATCGAAACGACTATTATAATATATCAAGTCGAAGCTCGTATAAAATTACACAATATGATTTGGTATCTCTTGGGAAAATCATTTCGGTACTCAAATTCCATCGTTTACATCACTTAAAGGGGGTTTAAAGTTTTTGACGCACCATTTTCATTTTACTTACTTCCGGTTTTATTCAATATAGCTATAAAGGATATATTGGTGTCGACCTAGGTCTGCTTATTTATGTGTTCAATCAGTTTGTATTCTTCAAAAAATTTAAGAGAAGAGAAAATGAAAGGGGATGTTGTTCACATTTTCAAAAACAACAAAACATTTGACAAATTTGTGTTGCAACTTTGAACGGAGATAACTTTTGACTTGGGTATCGAAACGACTATTATAATATATCAAGTCGAAGCTCGTATAAAATTACACAATATGATTTGGTATCACTTAGGAAAATCATTTCGGTACCCAAATTCCATCGTTTACATCACTTAAAGGGGGTTTAAAGTTTTTGACGCACCATTTTCATTTTACTTACTTACGGTTTTATTCAATATAGCTATAAAGGATATCTTGGTGTCGACCTAGGTCTGCTTATTTATGTGTTCAATCAGTTTGTATTCTTCAAAAAATTTAAGAGAAGAGAAAATGAAAGGGGATGTTGTTCACATTTTCAAAAACAACAAAACATTTGACAAATTTGTGTTGCAACTTTGAACGGAGATAACTTTTGACTTGGGTATCGAAACGACTATTATAATATATCAAGTCGAAGCTCGTATAAAATTACACAATATGATTTGGTCTCGCCAAGGAAAATCATTTTTGTACCCAAATTCCATCGTTTACATCACTTAAAGCGGGTTTAAAGTTTTTGACGCACCATTTTCATTTTACTTCCCTAAGGTTTTATTCAATATAGCTATAAAGGATATATTGGTGTCGACCTAGGTCTGCTTATTTATGTGTTCAATCAGTTTGTATTCTTCAAAAAATTTAAGAGAAGAGAAAATGAAAGGGGATGTTGTTCACATTTTCAAAAACAACAAAACATTTGACAAATTTGTGTTGCAACTTTGAACGGAGATAACTTTTGACTTGGGTATCGAAACAACTATTATAATATATCAAGTCGAAGCTCATATAAAATAACACAATATGATTTGGTATCGCTTAGGAAAATCATTTCGGTACCCAAATTCCCTCGTTTAAATCACATAAAAGGGGTTTAAAGTTTTTGACGCACATTTTCATTTTACTTACTTACGGTTTTATTCAATATAGCTATAAAGGATATATTGGTGTCGACCTAGGTCTGCTTATTTATGTGTTCAATGAGTTTGTATTCTTCAAAAAATTTAAGAGAAGGGAAAATGAAAGGGGATGTTGTTCACATTTTCAAAAACAACAAAACATTTGACAAATTTGTGTTGCAAGTTTGAACGGAGATAACTTTTGACTTGGGTATCGAAACGACTATTATAATATATCAAGTCGAAGCTCGTATAAAATTACACAATATGATTTGGTCTATCTGGGAAAAATAATTTCGGTACCCAAATTCCATCGTTTACATCACTTAAAGTGGGTTTAAAGTTTTTGACGCACCATTTTCATTTTACTTCCCTCCGGTTTTATTCAATATAGCTATAAAGGATATATTGGTGTCGACCTAGGTCTGCTTATTTATGTGTTCAATCAGTTTGTATTCTTCAAAAAATTTAAGAGAAGAGAAAATGAAAGGGGATGTTGTTCACATTTTCAAAAACAACAAAATATTTGACAAATTTGTGTTGCAACTTTGAACGGAGATAACTTTTGACTTGGGTATCGAAACAACTATTATAATATATCAAGCCGAAGCTCATATAAAATAACACAATAAGATTTGGTATCGCTTAGGAAAATCATTTCGGTACCCAAATTCCCTCGTTTAAATCACATAAAAGGGGTTTAAAGTTTTTGACGCACATTTTCATTTTACTTACTTACGGTTTTATTCAATATAGCTATAAAGGATATATTGGTGTCGACCTAGGTCTGCTTATTTATGTGTTCAATGAGTTTGTATTCTTCAAAAAATTTAAGAGAAGGGAAAATGAAAGGGGATGTTGTTCACATTTTCAAAAACAACAAAACATTTGACAAATTTGTGTTGCAACTTTGAACGGAGATAACTTTTGACTCGGGTATCGAAACGACTATTATAATATATCAAGTCGAAGCTCGTATAAAATTACACAATATGATATCGTCTCTCTGGGGAAAATAATTTCGGTACCCAAATTCTATCGTTTACATCACTTAAATGGGGTTTAAAGTTTTTGACGCACCATTTTCATTTTACTTACTTCCGGTTTTATTCAATATAGCTATAAAGGATATATTTGTGTCGACCTAGGTCTGCTTATTTATGTGTTCAATCATTTTGTATTCTTCAAAAAATTTAAGAGAAGAGAAAATGAAAGGGGATGTTGTTCACATTTTCAAAAACAACAAAACATTTGACAAATTTGTGTTGCAACTTTGAACGGAGATAACTTTTGACTTGGGTATCGAAACGACTATTATAATATATCAAGTCGAAGCTCGTATAAAATTACACAATATGATTTGGTTTCGCAAAGGAAAATCATTTCGGTACCCAAATTCCATCGTTTACATCACTTAAAGCGGGTTTAAAGTTTTTGACGCACCATTTTCATTTTACTTACTTCAGGTTTTATTCAATATAGCTATAAAGGATATATTGGTGTCGACCTAGGTCTGCTTATTTATGTGTTCAATCAGTTTGTATTCTTCAAAAAATTTAAGAGAAGAGAAAATGAAAGGGGATGTTGTTCACATTTTCAAAAACAACAAAACATTTGACAAATTTGTGTTGCAACTTTGAACGGAGATAACTTTTGACTTGGGTATCGAAACGACTATTATAATATATCAAGTCGAAGCTCGTATAAAATTACACAATATGATTTGGTCTCGCATAGGAAAATCATTTCGGTACCCAAATTCCATCGTTTACATCACTTAAAGCGGGTTTAAAGTTTTTGACGCACCATTTTCATTTTACTTACTTCCGGTTTTATTCAATATAGCTATAAAGGATATATTGGTGTCGACCTAGGTCTGCTTATTTATGTGTTCAATCAGTTTGTATTCTTCAAAAAATTTAAGAGAAGAGAAAATGAAAGGGGATGTTGTTCACATTTTCAAAAACAACAAAACATTTGACAAATTTGTGTTGCAACTTTGAATGCAGATAACTTTTGACTTGGGTATCGAAACGACTATTATAATATATCAAGTCGAACCTCGTATAAAATTACACAATATGATTTGGTCTCTCTGGGAAAAATAATTTCGGTACCCAAATTCCATCGTTTACATCACTTAAAGCGGGTTTAAAGTTTTTGACGCACCATTTTCATTTTACTTCCCTCCGGTTTTATTCAATATAGCTATAAAGGATATATTGGTGTCGACCTAGGTCTGCTTATTTATGTGTTCAATCAGTTTGTATTCTTCAAAAAATTTAAGAGAAGAGAAAATGAAAGGGGATGTTGTTCACATTTTCAAAAACAACAAAACATTTGACAAATTTGTGTTGCAACTTTAAATGGAGATAACTTTTGACTTGGGTATCGAAACGACTATTATAATATATCAAGTCGAGCCTCGTATAAAATTACACAATATGATTTGGTATCGCTTAGGAAAATCATTTCGGTACCCAAATTCCCTCGTTTAAATCACATAAAAGGGGTTTAAAGTTTTTGACGCACATTTTCATTTTACTTACTTACGGTTTTATTCAATATAGCTATAAAGGATATATTGGTGTCGACCTAGGTCTGCTTATTTATGTGTTCAATGAGTTTGTATTCTTCAAAAAATTTAAGAGAAGAGAAAATGAAAGGGGATGTTGTTCACATTTTCAAAAACAACAAAACATTTGATAAATTTGTGTTGCAACTTTGAACGGAGATAACTTTTGACTCGGGTATCGAAACGACTATTATAATATATCAAGTCGAAGCTCGTATCAAATTACACAATATGATTCGGTCTGGGTATGGAAAATCATTTCTGTACCCAAATTCCATCGTTTACATCACTTAAAGAGGGTCCAAAGTTTTTGACGCACCATTTTCATTTTACTTCCCTCCGGTTTTATTCAATATAGCTATAAAGGATATATTGGTGTCGACCTAGGTCTGCTTATTTATGTGTTCAATCAGTTTGTATTCTTCAAAAAATTTAAGAGAAGAGAAAATGAAAGGGGATGTTGTTCACATTTTCAAAAACAACAAAACATTTGACAAATTTGTGTTGCAACTTTGAACGGAGATAACTTTTGACTTGGGTATCGAAACGACTATTATAATATATCAAGTCGAAGCTCGTATAAAATTACACAATATGATTTGGTCTCTCTGGGAAAAATAATTTCGGTACCCCAGTTCTATTGTTTACATCACTTAAATGAGGTTTAAAGTTTTTGACGCACCATTTTCATTTTACTTACTTCCGGTTTTATTCAATATAGCTATAAAGGATATATTGGTGTCGACCTAGGTCTGATTATTTATGTGTTCAATCATTTTGTATTCTTCAAAAAAATTAAGAGAAGAGAAAATGAAAGGGGATGTTGTTCACATTTTCAAAAACAACAAAACATTTGACAAATTTGTGTTGCAACTTTGAACGGAGATAACTTTTGACTTGGGTATCGAAACGACTATTATAATATATCAAGTCGAAGCTCGTATAAAATTACACAATATGATTTGGTATAGCTTAGGAAAATCATTTCGGTACCCAAATTCCATCGTTTACATCACTTAAAGTGGGTTTAAAGTTTTTGACGCACCATTTTCATTTTACTTACTTACGGTTTTATTCAATATAGCTATAAAGGATATATTGGTGTCGACCTAGGTCTGCTTATTTATGTGTTCAATGAGTTTGTATTCTTCAAAAAATTTAAGAGAAGGGAAAATGAAAGGGGATGTTGTTCACATTTTCAAAAACAACAAAACATTTGACAAATTTGTGTTGCAAGTTTGAACGGAGATAACTTTTGACTTGGGTATCGAAACGACTATTATAATATATCAAGTCGAAGCTCGTATAAAATTACACAATATGATTTGGTCTCGGTAAGGAAAATCATTTCGGTACCCAAATTCCATCGTTTACATCACTTAAAGCGGGTTTAAAGTTTTTGACGCACCATTTTCATTTTACTTACCTCCGGTTTTATTCAATATAGCTATAAAGGATATATTGGTGTCGACCTAGGTCTGCTTATTTATGTGTTCAATCAGTTTGTATTCTTCAAAAAATTTAAGAGAAGAGAAAATGAAAGGGGATGTTGTTCACATTTTCAAAAACAACAAAACATTTGATAAATTTGTGTTGCAACTTTGAACGGAGATAACTTTTGACTTGGGTATCGAAACAACTATTATAATATATCAAGTCGAAGCTCATATAAAATAACACAATATGATTTGGTATCGCTTAGGAAAATAATTTCGGTACCCAAATTCCCTCGTTTAAATCACTTAAAAGGGGTTTAAAGTTTTTGACGCACATTTTCATTTTACTTACTTACGGTTTTATTCAATATAGCTATAAAGGATATATTGGTGTCGACCTAGGTCTGCTTATTTATGTGTTCAATCAGTTTGTATTCTTCAAAAAATTTAAGAGAAGGGAAAATGAAAGGGGATGTTGTTCACATTTTCAAAAACAACAAAACATTTGACAAATTTGTGTTGCAAGTTTGAACGGAGATAACTTTTGACTTGGGTATCGAAACGACTATTATAATATATCAAGTCGAAGCTCGTATAAAATTACACAATATGATTTGGTCTATCTGGGAAAAATAATTTCGGTACCCAAATTCCATCGTTTACATCACTTAAAGTGGGTTTAAAGTTTTTGACGCACCATTTTCATTTTACTTCCCTCCGGTTTTATTCAATATAGAAATAAAGGATATATTGGTGTCGACCTAGGTCTGCTGATTTATGTGTTCAATCAGTTTGTATTCTTCAAAAAATTTAAGAGAAGAGAAAATGAAAGGGGATGTTGTTCAAATTTTCAAAAACAACAAAATATTTGACAAATTTGTGTTGCAACTTTGAACGGAGATAACTTTTGACTTGGGTATCGAAACAACTATTATAATATATCAAGCCGAAGCTCATATAAAATAACACAATAAGATTTGGTATCGCTTAGGAAAATCATTTCGGTACCCAAATTCCATCGTTTACATCACTTAAAGTGGGTTTAAAGTTTTTGACGCACATTTTCATTTTACTTACTTACGGTTTTATTCAATATAGCTATAAAGGATATATTGGTGTCGACCTAGGTCTGCTTATTTATGTGTTCAATCAGTTTGTATTCTTCAAAAAATTTAAGAGAAGAGAAAATGAAAGGGGATGTTGTTCACATTTTCAAAAACAACAAAATATTTGACAAATTTGTGTTGCAACTTTAAATGGAGATAACTTTTGACTTGGGTATCGAAACGACTATTATAATATATCAAGTCGAGCCTCGTATAAAATTACACAATATGATTTGGTCTCTTTGGGAAAAATAATTTCGGTACCCAAATTCCATTGTTTAAATCACTTAAAGCGGGTTTAAAGTTTTTGACGCACCATTTTCATTTTACTTCCCTCCGGTTTTATTCAATATAGCTATAAAGGATATATTGGTGTCGACCTAGGTCTGCTTATTTATGTGTTCAATCAGTTTGTATTCTTCAAAAAATTTAAGAGAAGAGAAAATGAAAGGGGATGTTGTTCACATTTTCAAAAACAACAAAACATTTGACAAATTTGTGTTGCAACTTTAAATGGAGATAACTTTTGACTTGGGTATCGAAACGACTATTATAATATATCAAGTCGAACCTCGTATAAAATTACACAATATGATTTGGTATCGCTTAGGAAAATCATTTCGGTACCCAAATTCCCTCGTTTAAATCACATAAAAGGGGTTTAAAGTTTTTGACGCACATTTTCATTTTACTTACTTACGGTTTTATTCAATATAGCTATAAAGGATATATTGGTGTCGACCTAGGTCTGCTTATTTATGTGTTCAATCAGTTTGTATTCTTCAAAAAATTTAAGAGAAGAGAAAATGAAAGGGGATGTTGTTCACATTTTCAAAAACAACAAAACATTTGACAAATTTGTGTTGCAACTTTAAATGGAGATAACTTTTGACTTGGGTATCGAAACGACTATTATAATATATCAAGTCGAACCTCGTATAAAATTACACAATATGATTTGGTCTCTCTGGGAAAAATAATTTCGGTACCCAAATTCCATCGTTTACATCACTTAAAGCGGGTTTAAAGTTTTTGACGCACCATTTTCATTTTACTTCCCTCCGGTTTTATTCAATATAGCTATAAAGGATATATTGGTGTCGACCTAGGTCTGCTTATTTATGTGTTCAATCAGTTTGTATTCTTCAAAAAATTTAAGAGAAGAGAAAATGAAAGGGGATGTTGTTCAAATTTTCAAAAACAACAAAATATTTGACAAATTTGTGTTGCAACTTTGAACGGAGATAACTTTTGACTTGGGTATCGAAACAACTATTATAATATATCAAGCCGAAGCTCATATAAAATAACACAATAAGATTTGGTATCGCTTAGGAAAATCATTTCGGTACCCAAATTCCCTCGTTTAAATCACATAAAAGGGGTTTAAAGTTTTTGACGCACATTTTCATTTTACTTACTTACGGTTTTATTCAATATAGCTATAAAGGATATATTGGTGTCGACCTAGGTCTGCTTATTTATGTGTTCAATGAGTTTGTATTCTTCAAAAAATTTAAGAGAAGGGAAAATGAAAGGGGATGTTGTTCACATTTTCAAAAACAACAAAACATTTGACAAATTTGTGTTGCAAGTTTGAACGGAGATAACTTTTGACTTGGGTATCGAAACGACTATTATAATATATCAAGTCGAAGCTCGTATAAAATTACACAATATGATTTGGTCTCTCTGGGAAAAATAATTTCGGTACCCAAATTCCATCGTTTACATCACTTAAAGCGGGTTTAAAGTTTTTGACGCACCATTTTCATTTTACTTACTTCCGGTTTTATTCAATATAGCTATAAAGGATATATTGGTGTCGACCTAGGTCTGCTTATTTATGTGTTCAATCAGTTTGTATTCTTCAAAAAATTTAAGAGAAGAGAAAATGAAAGGGGATGTTGTTCACATTTTCAAAAACAACAAAACATTTGACAAATTTGTGTTGCAGCTTTGAACGGAGATAACTTTTGACTCGGGTATCGAAACGACTATTATAATATATCAAGTTGATGCTCGTATCAAATAACACAATATGATTTGGTCTCATTGAGGAAAATCATTTCGGTACCAAAATTCCATCGTTTACATCACTTAAAGAGGGTTTAAAGTTTTTGACGTACCATTTTCATTTTACTTACTTCCGGTTTTATTCATTATAGCTATAAAGGATATATTGGTGTCGACCTAGGTCTGTTCATTTATGTGTTCAATCAGTTTGTATTCTTCAAAAAATTTAAGAGAAGAGAAAATGAAAGGGGATGTTGTTCACATTTTCAAAAACAACAAAACATTTGACAAATTTGTGTTGCAACTTTGAACGGAGATAACTTTTGACTCGGGTATCGAAACGACTATTATAATATATCAAGTCGAAGCTCGTATAAAATTACACAATATGATTTGGTCTCGCTCGGGAAAATAATTTCGGTACCCAAATTCTATCGTTTACATCACTTAAATGGGGTTTAAAGTTTTTGACGCACCATTTTCATTTTACTTACTTACGGTTTTATTCAATATAGCTATAAAGGATATATTGGTGTCGACCTAGGTCTGCTTATTTATGTGTTCAATCAGTTTGTATTCTTCAAAAAATTTAAGAGAAGAGAAAATGAAAGGGGATGTTGTTCACATTTTCAAAAACAACAAAACATTTGACAAATTTGTGTTGCAACTTTGAACGGAGATAACTTTTGACTTGGGTATCGAAACGACTATTATAATATATCAAGTCGAAGCTCGTATCAAATTACACAATATGATTTGGTTTCGCAAAGGAAAATCATTTCTATACACAAATTCCATCGTTTACATCACTTAAAGCGGGTTTAAAGTTTTTGACGCACCATTTTCATTTTACTTCCCTAAGGTTTTATTCAATATAGCTATAAAGGATATATTTGTGTCGACCTAGGTCTGCTTATTTATGTGTTCAATCAGTTTGTATTCTTCAAAAAATTTAAGAGAAGAGAAAATGAAAGGGGATGTTGTTCACATTTTCAAAAACAACAAAACATTTGACAAATTTGTGTTGCAACTTTGAACGGAGATAACTTTTGACTTGGGTATCGAAACGACTATTATAATATATCAAGTCGAAGCTCGTATAAAATTACACAATATGATTTGGTATCGCTTAGGAAAATCATTTCGGTACCCAAATTCCCTCGTTTAAATCACATAAAAGGGGTTTAAAGTTTTTGACGCACATTTTCATTTTACTTACTTACGGTTTTATTCAATATAGCTATAAAGGATATATTGGTGTCGACCTAGGTCTGCTTATTTATGTGTTCAATCAGTTTGTATTCTTCAAAAAATTTAAGAGAAGAGAAAATGAAAGGGGATGTTGTTCACATTTTCAAAAACAACAAAATATTTGACAAATTTGTGTTGCAACTTTGAACGGAGATAACTTTTGACTTGGGTATCGAAACGACTATTATAATATATCAAGTCGAAGCTCGTATAAAATTACACAATATGATTTGGTATCGCTTAGGAAAATCATTTCGGTACCCAAATTCCCTCGTTTAAATCACATAAAAGGGGTTTAAAGTTTTTGACGCACATTTTCATTTTACTTACTTACGGTTTTATTCAATATAGCTATAAAGGATATATTGGTGTCGACCTAGGTCTGCTTATTTATGTGTTCAATGAGTTTGTATTCTTCAAAAAATTTAAGAGAAGAGAAAATGAAAGGGGATGTTGTTCACATTTTCAAAAACAACAAAACATTTGACAAATTTGTGTTGCAACTTTGAATGCAGATAACTTTTGACTTGGGTATCGAAACGACTATTATAATATATCAAGTCGAACCTCGTATAAAATTACACAATATGATTTGGTCTCTCTGGGAAAAATAATTTCGGTACCCAAATTCCATCGTTTACATCACTTAAAGCGGGTTTAAAGTTTTTGACGCACCATTTTCATTTTACTTCCCTCCGGTTTTATTCAATATAGCTATAAAGGATATAT
Source organism: Hippophae rhamnoides (assembly GCA_033030585.1). Taxonomy (NCBI): domain Eukaryota; kingdom Viridiplantae; phylum Streptophyta; class Magnoliopsida; order Rosales; family Elaeagnaceae; genus Hippophae; species Hippophae rhamnoides. The sequence goes on along the minus strand of CM065436.1, from coordinate 44,443,961 downwards.
TGGTGTCGACCTAGGTCTGCTTATTTATGTGTTCAATCAGTTTGTATTCTTCAAAAAATTTAAGAGAAGAGAAAATGAAAGGGGATGTTGTTCACATTTTCAAAAACAACAAAACATTTGACAAATTTGTGTTGCAACTTTAAATGGAGATAACTTTTGACTTGGGTATCGAAACGACTATTATAATATATCAAGTCGAACCTCGTATAAAATTACACGATATTATTTGGTATCTCCTTGGAAAATCATTTCGGTACCCAAATTCCATCGTTTACATCACTTAAAGTGGGTTTAAAGTTTTTGACGCACAATTTTCATTTTACTTACTTCCGGTTTTATTCAATATAACTATAAAGGATATATTGGTGTCGACCTAGGTCTGCTTATTTATGTGTTCAATCAGTTTGTATTCTTCAAAAAATTTAAGAGAAGAGAAAATGAAAGGGGATGTTGTTCACATTTTCAAAAACAACAAAACATTTTACAAATTTGTGTTGCAACTTTGAACGGAGATAACTTTTGACTCGGGTATCGAAACGACTATTATAATATATCAAGTCAAAGCTCGTATCAAATTACACAATATGATTTGGGCTCTCTCGGGAAAATAATTTCGGTACCCAAATTCCATCGTTTACATCACTTAAAGTGGGTTTAAAGTTTTTGACGCACAATTTTCATTTTACTTACTTCCGGTTTTATTCAATATAACTATAAAGGATATATTGGTGTCGACCTAGGTCTGCTTATTTATGTGTTCAATCAGTTTGTATTCTTCAAAAAATTTAAGAGAAGAGAAAATGAAAGGGGATGTTGTTCACATTTTCAAAAACAACAAAACATTTGACAAATTTGTGTTGCAAGTTTGAACGGAGATAACTTTTGACTTGGGTATCGAAACAACTATTATAATATATCAAGCCGAAGCTCATATAAAATAACACAATAAGATTTGGTATCGCTTAGGAAAATCATTTCGGTACCCAAATTCCCTCGTTTAAATCACATAAAAGGGGTTTAAAGTTTTTGACGCACATTTTCATTTTACTTACTTACGGTTTTATTCAATATAGCTATAAAGGATATATTGGTGTCGACCTAGGTCTGCTTATTTATGTGTTCAATGAGTTTGTATTCTTCAAAAAATTTAAGAGAAGGGAAAATGAAAGGGGATGTTGTTCACATTTTCAAAAACAACAAAACATTTGACAAATTTGTGTTGCAAGTTTGAACGGAGATAACTTTTGACTTGGGTATCGAAACGACTATTATAATATATCAAGTCGAAGCTCGTATAAAATTACACAATATGATTTGGTCTATTTGGGAAAAATAATTTCGGTACCCAAATTCCATCGTTTACATCACTTAAAGTGGGTTTAAAGTTTTTGACGCACCATTTTCATTTTACTTACTTCCGGTTTTATTCAATATAACTATAAAGGATATATTGGTGTCGACCTAGGTCTGTTTATTTATGTGTTCAATCAGTTTGTATTCTTCAAAAAATTTAAGAGAAGAGAAAATGAAAGGGGATGTTGTTCACATTTTCAAAAACAACAAAATATTTGACAAATTTGTGTTGCAACTTTGAACGGAGATAACTTTTGACTTGGGTATCGAAACGACTATTATAATATATCAAGTCGAAGCTCGTATAAAATAACACAATAAGATTTGGTATCGCTTAGGAAAATCATTTCGGTACCCAAATTCCCTCGTTTAAATCACATAAAAGGGGTTTAAAGTTTTTGACGCACATTTTCATTTTACTTACTTACGGTTTTATTCAATATAGCTATAAAGGATATATTGGTGTCGACCTAGGTCTGCTTATTTATGTGTTCAATGAGTTTGTATTCTTCAAAAAATTTAAGAGAAGAGAAAATGAAAGGGGATGTTGTTCACATTTTCAAAAACAACAAAACATTTGACAAATTTGTGTTGCAACTTTGAACGGAGATAACTTTTGACTTGGGTATCGAAACGACTATTATAATATATCAAGTCGAAGCTCGTATAAAATTACACAATATGATTTGGTTTCGCGATGGAAAATAATTTCGGTACCCAAATTCCATCGTTTACATCACTTAAAGCGGGTTTAAAGTTTTTGACGCACCATTTTCATTTTACTTCCCTCCGGTTTTATTCAATATAGCTATAAAGGATATATTGGTGTCGACCTAGGTCTGCTTATTTATGTGTTCAATCAGTTTGTATTCTTCAAAAAATTTAAGAGAAGAGAAAATGAAAGGGGATGTTGTTCACATTTTCAAAAACAACAAAACATTTGACAAATTTGTGTTGCAACTTTAAATGGAGATAACTTTTGACTTGGGTATCGAAACGACTATTATAATATATCAAGTCGAACCTCGTATAAAATTACACAATATGATTTGGTCTCGCTTAGGAAAATCATTTCGGTACCCAAATTCCCTCGTTTAAATCACATAAAAGGGGTTTAAAGTTTTTGACGCACCATTTTCATTTTACTTACTTACGGTTTTATTCAATATAGCTATAAAGGATATATTGGTGTCGACCTAGGTCTGCTTATTTATGTGTTCAATCAGTTTGTATTCTTCAAAAAATTTAAGAGAAGAGAAAATGAAAGGGGATGTTGTTCACATTTTCAAAAACAACAAAACATTTGACAAATTTGTGTTGCAACTTTGAACGGAGATAACTTTTGACTTGGGTATCGAAACGACTATTATAATATATCAAGTCGAAGCTCGTATAAAATTACACAATATGATTTGGTATCGCTTAGGAAAATCATTTCGGTATCCAAATTCCCTCGTTTAAATCACTTAAAAGGGTTTAAAGTTTTTGACGCACCATTTTCATTTTACTTACTTACGGTTTTATTCAATATAGCTATAAAGGATATATTGGTGTCGACCTAGGTCTGCTTATTTATGTGTTCAATCAGTTTGTATTCTTCAAAAAATTTAAGAGAAGAGAAAATGAAAGGGGATGTTGTTCACATTTTCAAAAACAACAAAACATTTGACAAATTTGTGTTGCAACTTTGAACGGAGATAACTTTTGACTTGGGTATCGAAACGACTATTATAATATATCAAGTCGAAACTCGTATCAAATTACACAATATGATTTGGTTTCGCAAAGGAAAATCATTTCGGTACCCAAATTCCATCGTTTACATCACTTAAAGCGGGTTTAAAGTTTTTGACGCACCATTTTCATTTTACTTCCCTCCGGTTTTATTCAATATAGCTATAAAGGATATATTGGTGTCGACCTAGGTCTGCTTATTTATGTGTTCAATCAGTTTGTATTCTTCAAAAAATTTAAGAGAAGAGAAAATGAAAGGGGATGTTGTTCACATTTTCAAAAACAACAAAACATTTGACAAATTTGTGTTGCAACTTTGAACGGAGATAACTTTTGACTTGGGTATCGAAACGACTATTATAATATATCAAGTCGAAGCTCGTATAAAATTACACAATATGATTTGGTCTCTCTGGGAAAAATAATTTCGGTACCCAAATTCTATTGTTTACATCACTTAAATGAGGTTTAAAGTTTTTGACGCACCATTTTCATTTTACTTACTTCCGGTTTTATTCAATATAGCTATAAAGGATATATTTGTGTCGACCTAGGTCTGCTTATTTATGTGTTCAATCATTTTGTATTCTTCAAAAAATTTAAGAGAAGAGAAAATGAAAGGGGATGTTGTTCACATTTTCAAAAACAACAAAACATTTGACAAATTTGTGTTGCAACTTTGAACGGAGATAACTTTTGACTTGGGTATCGAAACAACTATTATAATATATCAAGTCGAAGCCCATATAAAATAACACAATATGATTTGGTATCGCTTAGGAAAATCATTTCGGTACCCAAATTCCCTCGTTTAAATTACTTAAAAGGGGTTTAAAGTTTTTGACGCACCATTTTCATTTTACTTCCCTCCGGTTTTATTCAATATAGCTATAAAGGATATATTGGTGTCGACCTAGGTCTGCTTATTTATGTGTTCAATCAGTTTGTATTCTTCAAAAAATTTAAGAGAAGAGAAAATGAAAGGGGATGTTGTTCACATTTTCAAAAACAACAAAACATTTGACAAATTTGTGTTGCAACTTTGAACGGAGATAACTTTTGACTCGGGTATCGAAACGACTATTATAATATATCAAGTCGAAGCTCGTATAAAATTACACAATATGATTTGGTCTCTCCATGGAAAATAATTTCGGTACCCAAATTCCATCGTTTACATCACTTAAAGTGGGTTTAAAGTTTTTGACGCACAATTTTCATTTTACTTACTTCCGGTTTTATTCAATATAACTATAAAGGATATATTGGTGTCGACCTAGGTCTGTTTATTTATGTGTTCAATCAGATTGTATTCTTCAAAAAATTTAAGAAAAGAGAAAATGAAAGGGGACGTTGTTCACATTTTCAAAAACAACAAAATATTTTAAAAATTTGTGTTGCAACTTTGAACGGAGATAACTTTTGACTCGGGTATCGAAACGACTATTATAATATATCAAGTCGAAGCTCATATAAAATAACACAATATGATTTGGTATCGCTTAGGAAAATAATTTCGGTACCCAAATTCCCTCGTTTAAATCACTTAAAAGGGGTTTAAAGTTTTTGACGCACATTTTCATTTTACTTACTTACGGTTTTATTCATTATAGCTATAAAGGATATATTGGTGTCGACCTAGGTCTGCTTATTTATGTGTTCAATGAGTTTGTATTCTTCAAAAAATTTAAGAGAAGAGAAAATGAAAGGGGATGTTGTTCACATTTTCAAAAACAACAAAATATTATAAAAATTTGTTTTGCAACTTTGAACGGAGATAACTTTTGACTCGGGTATCGAAACGACTACTATAATATATCAAGTCGAAGCTCGTATCAAAATAGACAATATGATTTGGTCTCTCTTTGAAACTCATTTCGGTACCCAAATTCCATCGTTTACATCACTAAAAGTGGGTTTAAAGTTTTTGACGCACAATTTTCATTTTACTTACTTCCGATTTTATTCAATATAGCTATAAAGGATGTATTGGTGTCGACCTAGGTCTGCTTATTTATGTGTTCAATCAGTTTGTATTCTTCAAAAAATTTAAGAGAAGAGAAAATGAAAGGGGATGTTGTTCACATTTTCAAAAACAACAAAACATTTGACAAATTTGTGTTGCAACTTTGAACGGAGATAACTTTTGACTCGGGTATCGAAACGAAAATTATAATATATCAAGTCGAAGCTCGTATAAAATAACACAATATGATTTGGTATCGCTTGGGAAAAGCATTTCGGTACCCAAATTCCATCGTTTATATCACTTAAAGCGGGTTTAAAGTTTTTGACGCACCATTTTCATTTTACTTACCTCCGGTTTTATTAAATATAACTATAAAGGATATATTGGTGTCGACCTAGGTCTGCTTATTTATGTGTTCAATCAGTTTTTATACTTCAAAAAATTTATGAAAAGAGAAAATGAAAGGGGATTTTGTTCACATTTTCAAAAACAACAAAACATTTAACAAATTTGTGTTGCAACTTTGAACGGAGATAACTTTTGACTTGGGTATCGAAACGACTATTATAATATATCAAGTCCAAGCTCGTATCAAATTAAACAATATGATTTGGTCTCGCTCGGGAAAATCATTTCGGTACCCAAATTCCATCGTTTACATCACTTAAAGGAGGTTTAAAGTTTTTGACGCACCATTTTCATTTTACTTACTTCCGGTTTTATTCAATATAGCTATAAAGGATATATTGGTGTCGACCTAGGTCTGTTTATTTATGTGTTCAATCATTTTGTATTCTTCAAACAATTTAAGAGAAGAGAAAATGAAAGGGGATGTTTTTCACATTTTCAAAAACAACAAAACATTTGACAAATTTGTGTTGCAACTTTGAACGGAGATAACTTTTGACTCGGGTATCGAAACGACTATTATAATATATCAAGTCGAATCTCGTATAAAATTACACAATATGATATCGTCTCTATGGGGAAAATAATTTCGGTACCCAAATTCTATCGTTTACATAACTTAAATAGGGTTTAAAGTTTTTGACGCACTATTTTCATTTTACTTACTTACGGTTTTATTCAATATAGCTATATAGGACATATTGGTGTTGACCTAGGTCTCTCTATTTATGTGTTCAATCAGTTTGTATTCTTCAAAAAATTTAAAAGAAGAGAAAATGAAAGGGGATGTTTTTCACAATTTCAAAAACAACAAAACATTTAACAAATTTGTGTTGCAACTTTGAACGGAGATAACTTTTGACTTGGGTATCGAAACAACTATTATAATATATCAAGTCGAAGCTCGTATAAAATAACACAATAAGATTTGGTATCGCTTAGGAAAATCATTTCGGTACCCAAATTCCCTCGTTTAAATCACATAAAAGGGGTTTAAAGTTTTTGACGCACATTTTCATTTTACTTACAGTTTTATTCAATATAGCTATAAAGGATATATTGGTGTCGACCTAGGTCTGCTTATTTATGTGTTCAATGAGTTTGTATTCTTCAAAAAATTTAAGAGAAGGGAAAATGAAAGGGGATGTTGTTCACATTTTCAAAAACAACAAAACATTTGACAAATTTGTGTTGCAAGTTTGAACGGAGATAACTTTTGACTTGGGTATCGAAACGACTATTATAATATATCAAGTCGAAGCTCGTATAAAATTACACAATATGATTTGGTATCGCTTAGGAAAATCATTTCGGTACCCAAATTCCCTCGTTTAAATCACATAAAAGGGGTTTAAAGTTTTTGACGCACATTTTCATTTTACTTACGGTTTTATTCAATATAGCTATAAAGGATATATTGGTGTCGACCTAGGTCTGCTTATTTATGTGTTCAATCAGTTTGTATTCTTCAAAAAATTTAAGAGAAGAGAAAATGAAAGGGGATGTTGTTCACATTTTCAAAAACAACAAAATATTTGACAAATTTGTGTTGCAACTTTGAACGGAGATAACTTTTGACTTGGGTATCGAAACGACTATTATAATATATCAAGTCGAAGCTCGTTTAAAATTACACAATATGATTTGGTCTCACATAGGAAAATCATTTCGGTACCCAAATTCCATCGTTTACATCACTTAAAGGATGTTTAAAGTTTTTGACCCACCATTTTCATTTTACTTACTTACGGTTTTATTCAATATAGCTATAAAAGATATATTGGTGTCGACCTAGGTCTGTTTATTTATGTGTTCAATCAGTGTGTATTCTTCAAAAAATTTAAGAGAAGAGAAAATGAAAGGGGATGTTGTTCACATTTTCAAAAACAACAAAACATTTGACAAATTTGTGTTGCAACTTTGAACGGAGATAACTTTTGACTCGGGTATCGAAACGACTATTATAATATATCAAGTCGAAGCTCGTATAAAATAACACAGTATGATTTGGTATCGCTTAGGAAAATCATTTCGGTACCCAAATTCCCTCGTTTAAATCACATAAAAGGGGTTTAAAGTTTTTGACGCACATTTTCATTTTACTTACGGTTTTATTCAATATAGCTATAAAGGATATATTGGTGTCGACCTAGGTCTGCTTATTTATGTGTTCAATCAGTTTGTATTCTTCAAAAAATTTAAGAGAAGAGAAAATGAAAGGGGATGTTGTTCACATTTTCAAAAACAACAAAACATTTGACAAATTTGTGTTGCAACTTTGAACGGAGATAACTTTTGACTTGGGTATCGAAACGACTATTATAATATATCAAGTCGAAGCTCGTATAAAATTACACAATATGATTTGGTCTCTCTAGGAAAAATAATTTCGGTACCCAAATTCCATCGTTTAAATCACATAAAAGGGGTTTAAAGTTTTTGACGCACCATTTTCTTTTTACTTCCCTCCGGTTTTATTCAATATAGCTATAAAGGATATATTGGTGTCGACCTAGGTCTGCTTATTTATGTGTTCAATCAGTTTGTATTCTTCAAAAAATTTAAGAGAAGAGAAAATGAAAGGGGATGTTGTTCACATTTTCAAAAACAACAAAACATTTGACAAATTTGTGTTGCAACTTTGAACGGAGATAACTTTTGACTCGGGTATCGAAACAACAATTATAATATATCAAGTCGAAGCTCGTATAAAATTACACAATATGATTTGGTCTCACATAGGAAAATCATTTCGGTACCCAAATTCCATCGTTTACATCACTTAAAGAGGGTTTAAAGTTTTTGACGCACCATTTTCATTTTACTTACTTTCGGTTTTATTCAATATAGCTATAAAGGATATATTGGTGTCGACCTAGGTCTGCTTATTTATGTGTTCAATCAGTTTGTATTCTTCAAAAAATTTAAGAGAAGAGAAAATGAAAGGGGATGTTGTTCACATTTTCAAAAACAACAAAACATTTCATAAATTTGTGTATCAACTTTGAACGGAGATAACTTTTGACTCGGGTATCGAAACAACTATTATAATATATCAAGTAAAAGCTCGTATAAAATAACACAATATGATTTGGTATCGCTTAGGAAAATCATTTCGGTACCCAACTCCCATCGTTTAAATCACTTAAAGAGGGTTTAAAGTTTTTGACGCACCATTTTCATTTTACTTACTTACGGTTTTTTTCAATATAGCTATAAAGGATATATTGGTGTCGACCTAGGTCTGCTTATTTATGTGTTCAATGAGTTTGTATTCTTCAAAAAATTTAAGAGAAGAGAAAATGAAAGGGGATGTTGTTCACATTTTCAAAAACAACAAAACATTTGACAAATTTGTGTTGCAACTTTGAACGGAGATAACTTTTGACTTGGGTATCGAAACGACTATTATAATATATCAAGTCGAAGCTCGTATAAAATTACACAATATGATTTGGTCTCTCTAGGAAAAATAATTTCGGTACCCAAATTCCATCGTTTACATCACTTAAAGTGGGTTTAAAGTTTTTGACGCAGCATTTTCATTATACTTACTTCAGTTTTATTCAATATAGCTATAAAGGATATATTGGTGTCAACCTAGGTCTGTTTATTTATGTGTTCAATCAGTTTGTATTCTTCAAAAAATTTAAGAGAAGAGAAAATGAAAGGGGATGTTGTTCACATTTTCAAAAACAACAAAACATTTGACAAATTTGTGTTGCAACTTTGAACGGAGATAACTTTTGACTCGGGTATCGAAACGAAAATTATAATATATCAAGTCGAAGTTCGTATCAAGTAACACAATATGATTTGGTATCGCTTGGGAAAATCATTTCGGTACCCAAATTCCATCGTTTATATCACTTAAAAGGGGTTTTAAGTTTTGGACGCACCATTTTCATTTTACTTACTTACGGTTTTATTCAATATAGCTATAAAGGATATATTGGTGTCGACCTAGGTCTGCTTATTTATGTGTTCAATCAGTTTTTATTCTTCAAAAAATTTAAGAGAAGAGAAAATGAAAGGGGATGTTGTTCACATTTTCAAAAACAACAAAACATTTGACAAATTTGTGTTGCAACTTTGAACGGAGATAACTTTTGACTTGGGTATCGAAACGACTATTATAATATATCAAGTCGAAGCTCGTATAAAATTACACAATATGATTTGGTCTCGCTTTGGAAAATCATTTCGGTACCCAAATTCCATCGTTTACATCACTTAAAGAGGGTTTAAAGTTTTTGACGCACCATTTTCATTTTACTTACTTCCGGTTTTATTCAATATAGCTATAAAGGATATATTGGTGTCGACCTAGGTCTGTTTATTTATGTGTTCAATCAGTTTGTATTCTTCAAAAATTTTAAGAGAAGAGAAAATGAAAGGGGATGTTGTTCACATTTTCAAAAACAACAAAACATTTGACAAATTTGTGTTGCAACTTTGAACGGAGATAACTTTTGACTCGGGTATCGAAACAACTATTATAATATATCAAGTCGAAGCTCGTATAAAATAACACAATATGATTTGGTATCGCTTAGGAAAATCATTTCGGTACCCAACTCCCATCGTTTAAATCACTTAAAAGGGGTTTAAAGTTTTTGACGCACCATTTTCATTTTACTTACTTACGGTTTTATTCAATATAGCTATAAAGGATATATTGGTGTCGACCTAGGTCTGCTTATTTATGTGTTCAATCAGTTTGTATTCTTCAAAAAATTTAAGAGAAGAGAAAATGAAAGGGGATGTTGTTCACATTTTCAAAAACAACAAAACATTTGACAAATTTGTGTTGCAACTTTGAACGGAGATAACTTTTGACTCGGGTATCGAAACGACTATTATAATATATCAAGTCGAAGCTCGTATGAAATTACACAATATGATTTGGTCTCTCAATATAAAATAATTTCGGTACCCAAATTCCATCGTTTACATCACTTAAAGTGGGTTTAAAGTTTTTGACGCACAATTTTCATTTTACTTACTTTGGGTTTTATTCAATATAACTATAAAGGATATATTGGTGTCAACCTAGGTCTGCTTATTTATGTGTTCAATCAGTTTCTATTCTTCAAAAAATTTAAGAGAAGAGAAAATGAAAGGGGATGTTGTTCACATTTTCAAAAACAACAAAACATTTGACAAATTTGTGTTGCAACTTTGAACGGAGATAACTTTTGACTCGGGTATCGAAACGACTATTATAATATATCAAGTCGAAGCTCGTATAAAATAACACAATATGATTTGGTATCGCTTTGGAAAATCATTTCGGTACCCAAATTCCATCGTTTACATCACTTAAATGGGGTTTAAAGTTTTTGACGCACCATTTTCATTTTACTTACTTCCGGTTTTATTCAATATAGCTATAAAGGATATATTGGTGTCGACCTAGGTCTGCTTATTTATGTGTTCAATCAGTTTGTATTCTTCAAAAAATTTAAGAGAAGAGAAAATGAAAGGGGATGTTGTTCACATTTTCAAAAACAACAAAACATTTGACAAATTTGTGTTGCAAGTTTGAACGGAGATAACTTTTGACTTGGGTATCGAAACGACTATTATAATATATCAAGTCGAAGCTCGTATAAAATTACACAATATGATTTGGTCTATCTGGGAAAAATAATTTCGGTACCCAAATTCCATCGTTTACATCACTTAAAGTGGGTTTAAAGTTTTTGACGCACCATTTTCATTTTACTTACTTCCGGTTTTATTCAATATAGCTATAAAGGATATATTGGTGTCGACCTAGGTCTGCTTATTTATGTGTTCAATCAGTTTGTATTCTTCAAAAAATTTAAGAGAAGAGAAAATGAAAGGGGATGTTGTTCACATTTTCAAAAACAACAAAACATTTGACAAATTTGTGTTGCAACTTTGAACGGAGATAACTTTTGACTCGGGTATCGAAACGACTATTATAATATATCAAGTCGAAGCTCGTATAAAATAACACAATATGATTTGGTATCGCTTAGGAAAATCATTTCGGTACCCAAATTCCATCGTTTACATCACTTAAAGAGGGTTTAAAGTTTTTGACGCACCATTTTCATTTTACTTACTTACGGTTTTATTCAATATAGCTATAAAGGATATATTGGTGTCGACCTAGGTCTGCTTATTTATGTGTTCAATCAGTTTGTATTCTTCAAAAAATTTAAGAGAAGAGAAAATGAAAGGGGATGTTGTTCACATTTTCAAAAACAACAAAATATTTGATAAATTTTTGTAGCAACTTTGAACGGAAATAACTTTTGACTTGGGTATCGAACGACTATTATAATATATCAAGTCGAAGCACGTATAAAATTAAACAATATGATTTGGCCTCTCTGGGAAAAATAATTTCGGTACCCAAATTCCCTCGTTTAAATCACTTAAAAGGGGTTTAAAGTTTTTGACGCACCATTTTCATTTTACTTACGTACGGTTTTATTCAATATAGCAACAAAGGATATATTGGTGTCGACCTAGGTCTTCTTATTTATGTGTTCAATCAGTTTGTATTCTTCAAAAAATTTAAGAGAAGAGAAAATGAAAGGGGATGTTGTTCACATTTTCAAAAACAACAAAACATTTGACAAATTTGTGTTGCAACTTTGAACGGAGATAACTTTTGACTCGGGTATCGAAACGACTATTATAATATATCAAGTCGAAGGTCGTATAAAATAACACAATATGATTTGGTCTCATTGAGGAAAATCATTTCGGTACCAAAATTCCATCGTTTACATCACTTAAAGCGAGTTTAAAGTTTTTGACGCACCATTTTCATTTTACTTACGTACGGTTTTATTCAATATAGCAACAAAGGATATATTGGTGTCGACCTAGGTCTGCTTATTTATGTGTTCAATCAGTTTGTATTCTTCAAAAAATTTAAGAGAAGAGAAAATGAAAGGGGATGTTGTTCACATTTTCAAAAACAACAAAACATTTGACAAATTTGTGTTGCAACTTTGAACGGAGATAACTTTTGACTCGGGTATCGAAATGACTATTATAATATATCAAGTCGAAGCTCATATCAAATAACACAATATGATTTGGTCTCATTGAGGAAAATCATTTCGGTACCAAAATTCCATCGTTTACATCACTTAAAGAGGGTTTAAAGTTTTTGACGTACCATTTTCATTTTACTTACTTCCGGTTTTATTCATTATAGCTATAAAGGATATATTGGTGTCGACCTAGGTCTGTTCATTTATGTGTTCAATCAGTTTGTATTCTTCAAAAAATTTAAGAGAAGAGAAAATGAAAGGGGATGTTGTTCACATTTTCAAAAACAACAAAACATTTGACAAATTTGTGTTGCAACTTTGAACGGAGATAACTTTTGACTTGGGTATCGAAACGACTATTATAATATATCAAGTCGAAGCTCGTATAAAATTACACAATATGATTTGTACTTGCCGAGAAAAATCATTTCGGTACCCAAATTCCATCGTTTACATCACTTAAAGAGGGATTAAAGTTTTTGACGTACCAATTTCATTTTACTTACTTCCGGTTTTATTCAATATAGCTATAAAGGATATATTGGTGTCGACCTAGGTCTGTTTATTTATGTGTTCAATCAGTTTGTATTCTTCAAAAAATTTAAGAGAAGAGAAAATGAAAGGGGATGTTGTTCACATTTTCAAAAACAACAAAACATTTGACAAATTTGTGTTGCAACTTTGAACGGAGATAACTTTTGACTCGGGTATCGAAACGACTATTATAATATATCAAGTCGAAGCTCGTATAAAATAACACAATATGATTTGGTATCGCTTCGGAAAATCATTTCGGTACCCAAATTCCATCGTTTACATCACTTAAAGGGGGTTTAAAGTTTTTGACGCACCATTTTCATTTTACTTACGGTTTTATTCAATATAGCTATAAAGGATATATTGGTGTCGACCTAGGTCTGCTTATTTATGTGTTCAATCAGTTTGTATTCTTCAAAAAATTTAAGAGAAGAGAAAATGAAAGGGGATGTTGTTCACATTTTCAAAAACAACAAAACATTTGACAAATTTGTGTTGCAACTTTGAACGGAGATAACTTTTGACTCGGGTATCGAAACGACTATTATAATATATCAAGTCGAAGCTCGTATCAAAATAGACAATATGATTTGGTCTCTCTTTGAAACTCATTTCGGTACCCAAATTCCATCGTTTACATCACTAAAAGTGGGTTTAAAGTTTTTGACGCACAATTTTCATTTTACTTACTTCTGGTTTTATTCAATATAACTATGAAGGATATATTGGTGTCGACCTAGGTCTGTTTATTTATGTGTTCAATCAGTTTGTATTCTTCAAAAATTTTAAGAGAAGAGAAAATGAAAGGGGTTGTTGTTCACATTTTCAAAAACAACAAAACATTTGACAAATTTGTGTTGCAACTTTGAACGGAGATAACTTTTGACTCGGGTATCGAAACGACTATTATAATATATCAAGTCGAAGGTCGTATAAAATAACACAATATGATTTGGTCTCGCTCGGGAAAATCATTTCGGTACCCAAATTCCCTCGTTTAAATCACTTAAAGGGGGTTTAAAGTTTTTGACGCACCATTTTCATTTTACTTACTTACGGTTTTATTCAATATAGCTATAAAGGATATCTTGGTGTCGACCTAGGTCTGCTTATTTATGTGTTCAATCAGTTTGTATTCTTCAAAAAATTTAAGAGAAGAGAAAATGAAAGGGGATGTTGTTCACATTTTCAAAAACAACAAAACATTTTACAAATTTGTGTTGCAACTTTGAACGGAGATAACTTTTGACTCGGGTATCGAAACGACTATTATAATATATCAAGTCGAATCTCGTATCAAATTACACAATATGATTTGGTCTCTTTATAGAAAATAATTTCGGTACCCAAATTCCATCATTTACATCACTTAAAGTGGGTTTAAAGTTTTTGACGCACAATTTTCATTTTACTTACTTCCCGTTTTATTCAATATAACTATGAAGGATATATTGGTGTCGACCTAGGTCTGTTTATTTATGTGTTCAATCAGTTTTTATTCTTCAAAAAATTAAAAAAAAAAGAAAATGAAAGGGGACGTTGTTCACATTTTCAAAAACAACAAAACATTTGACAAATTTGTGTTGCAACTTTGAACGGAGATAACTTTTGACTCGGGTATCGAAACGACTATTATAATATATCAAGTCGAAGGTCGTATAAAATAACACAATATGATTTGGTCTCGCTTTGGAAAATCATTTCGGTACCCAAATTCCCTCGTTTAAATCACTTAAAGGGGGGTTTAAAGTTTTTGACGCACCATTTTCATTTTACTTCCGGTTTTATTCAATATAGCTATAAAGGATATATTGGTGTCGACCTAGGTCTGCTTATTTATGTGTTCAATCAGTTTGTATTCTTCAAAAAATTTAAGAGAAGAGAAAATGAAAGGGGATGTTGTTCACATTTTCAAAAACAACAAAACATTTGACAAATTTGTGTTGCAACTTTGAACGGAGATAACTTTTGACTTGGGTATCGAAACGACTATTATAATATATCAAGTCGAAGCTCGTATAAAATTACACAATATGATTTGGTCTCATTGAGGAAAATCATTTCCGTACCTAAATTCCATCGTTTACATCACTTAAAGAGGGTTTAAAGTTTTTGACGCACCATTTTCATTTTACTTACTTCCGGTTTTATTCAATATAGCTATAAAGGATATATTGGTGTCGACCTAGGTCTGTTTATTTATGTGTTCAATCAGTTTGTATTCTTCAAAAATTTTAAGAGAAGAGAAAATGAAAGGGGATGTTGTTCACATTTTCAAAAACAACAAAACATTTGACAAATTTGTGTATCAACTTTGAACGGAGATAACTTTTGACTCGGGTATCGAAACAACTATTATACTATATTAAGTCAAAGCTCGTATAAATAACACAATATGATTTGGTATCGCTTAGGAAAATCATTTCGGTACCCAACTCCCATCGTTTAAATCACTTAAAAGGGGTTTAAAGTTTTTGACGCACCATTTTCATTTTACTTACTTACGGTTTTATTCAATATAGCTATAAAGGATATATTGGTGTCGACCTAGGTCTGCTTATTTATGTGTACAATCAGTTTGTATTCTTCAAAAAATTTAAGAGAAGAGAAAATGAAAGGGGATGTTGTTCACATTTTCAAAAACAACAAAACATTTGACAAATTTGTGTTGCAACTTTGAACGGAGATAACTTTTGACTTGGGTATCGAAACGACTATTATAATATATCAAGTCCAAGCTCGTATCAAATTACACAATATGATTTTGTATCTCTTGGGAAAATAAATTTGGTACCCAAATTCTATCGTTTACATCACTTAAATGGGGTTTAAAGTTTTTGACGCAGCATTTTCATTATACTTACTTCAGTTTTATTCAATATAGCTATAAAGGATATATTGGTGTCAACCTAGGTCTGTTTCTTTATGTGTTCAATCAGTTTGTATTCTTCAAAAAATTTAAGAGAAGAGAAAATGAAAGGGGATGTTGTTCACATTTTCAAAAACAACAAAACATTTGACAAATTTGTGTTGCAACTTTGAACGGAGATAACTTTTGACTCGGGTATCGAAACGACTATTATAATATATCAAGTCGAAGCTCGTATAAAATAACACAATATGATTTGGTCTCATTGAGGAAAATCATTTCGGTACCAAAATTCCATCGTTTACATCACTTAAAGAGGGTCTAAAGTTTTTGACGCACCATTTTCATTTTACTTACTTACGGTTTTATTCAATATAGCTATAAAGGATATATTGGTGTCGACCTAGGTCTGTTTATTTATGTGTTCAATCAGTTTGTATTCTTCAAAAAATTTAAGAGAAGAGAAAATGAAAGGGGATGTTGTTCACATTTTCAAAAACAACAAAACATTTGACAAATTTGTGTTGCAACTTTGAACGGAGATAACTTTTGACTCGGGTATCGAAACGAAAATTATAATATATCAAGTCGAAGCTCGTATAAAATAACACAATATGATTTGGGAAAAGCATTTCGGTACCCAAATTCCATCGTTTATATCACTTAAAGCGGGTTTAAAGTTTTTGACGCACCATTTTCATTTTACTTACTTCTGGTTTTATTCAATATAGCTATAAAGGATATATTGGTGTCGACCTAGGTCTGTTTATTTATGTGTTCAATCAGTTTGTATTCTTCAAAAAATTTAAGAGAAGAGAAAATGAAAGGGGATGTTGTTCACATTTTCAAAAACAACAAAACATTTGACAAATTTGTGTTGCAAGTTTGAACGGAGATAACTTTTGATATGGGTATCGAAACGACTATTATAATATATCAAGTCGAAACTCGTATCAAATTACACAATATGATTTGGGTTCGCAAAGGAAAATCATTTCGGTACCCAAATTCCCTCGTTTATATCACTTAAAGAGGGTCTAAAGTTTTTGACGCACCATTTTCATTTTCCTTCCCTCCGGTTTTATTCAATATAGCTATAAAGGACATATTGGTGTCGACCTAGGTCTGATTATTTATGTGTTCAATCATTTTGTATTCTTCAAAAAATTTAAGAGAAGAGAAAATGAAAGGGGATGTTGTTCACATTTTCAAAAACAACAAAACATTTGACAAATTTGTGTTGCAACTTTGAACGGAGATAACTTTTGACTCGGGTATCGAAACGACTATTATAATATATCAAGTCGATGCTCGTATCAAATAACACAATATGATTTGGTCTCATTGAGGAAAATCATTTCGGTACCAAAATTCCATCGTTTACATCACTTACCGAGAATTTAATGGTTTTGATGCACCATTTTCATTTTACTTACTTCCGTTTTATTCAATATAGCTATAAAGGATATATTGGTGTCGACCTAGGTCTGTTTATTTATGTGTTCAATCAGTTTGTATTCTTCAAAAAATTTAAGAGAAGAGAAAATGAAAGGGGATGTTGTTCACATTTTCAAAAACAACAAAACATTTGACAAATTTGTGTTGCAACTTTGAACGGAGATAACTTTTGACTCGGGTATCGAAACGACTATTATAATATACCAAGTCGAAGGTCGTATAAAATAACAAAATATGATTTGGTCTCACCCGGGAAAATCATATCGGTACTCAAATTCCATCGTTTACATCACTTAAATGGGGTTTAAAGTTTTTGACGCACCATTTTCATTTTACTTACGGTTTTATTCAATATAGCTATAAAGGATATCTTGGTGTCGACCTAGGTCTGCTTATTTATGTGTTCAATCAGTTTGTATTCTTCAAAAATTTTAAGAGAAGAGAAAATGAAAGGGGATGTTGTTCACATTTTCAAAAACAACAAAACATTTGACAAATTTGTGTTGCAACTTTGAACGGAGATAACTTTTGACTCGGGTATCGAAACGACTATTATAATATATCAAGTCGAAGCTCGTATCAAAATAGACAATATGATTTGGTCTCACTATGTAACTCATTTCGGTACCCAAATTCCATCGTTTACATCACTAAAAGTGGGTTTAAAGTTTTTGACGCACAATTTTCATTTTACTTACTTCTGGTTTTATTCAATATAACTATGAAGGATATATTGGTGTCGACCTAGGTCTGTTTATTTATGTGTTCAATCAGTTTGTATTCTTCAAAAAATTTAAGAGAAGAGAAAATGAAAGGGGATGTTGTTCACATTTTCAAAAACAACAAAACATTTGATAAATTTGTGTTGCAACTTTGAACGGAGATAACTTTTGACTTGGGTATCGAAACAACTATTATAATATATCAAGTCGAAGCCCATATAAAATAACACAATATGATTTGGTCTCTCTGGGAAAAATAATTTCGGTACCCAAATTCCCTCGTTTAAATCACTTAAAAGGGGTTTAAAGTTTTTGACGCACCATTTTCATTTTACTTACTTACGGTTTTATTCAATATAGCTATAAAGGATATATTGGTGTCGACCTAGGTCTGCTTATTTATGTGTTCAATCAGTTTGTATTCTTCAAAAAATTTAAGAGAAGAGAAAATGAAAGGGGATGTTGTTCACATTTTCAAAAACAACAAAACATTTGACAAATTTGTGTTGCAACTTTGAACGGAGATAACTTTTGACTCGGGTATCGAAACGACTATTATAATATATCAAGTCGAAGCTCGTATCAAATTACACAATAATATTTGGTCTCAGAGAGGAAAATCATTTCGGTACCCAAATTCCATCGTTTACATCACTTAAACCGGGTCTAAAGTTTTTGACGCAGCATTTTTCATTTTGGTTACTTCCGGTTTTATTCAATATAGCTATAAAGGACATATTGGTGACGACCTAGGTATGTTTATTTATGTGTTCAATCAGTTTGTATTCTTCAAAAAATTTAAGAGAAGAGAAAATGAAAGGGGATGTTGTTCACATTTTCAAAAACAACAAAACATTTGACAAATTTGTGTTGCAACTTTGAACGGAGATAACTTTTGACTCGGGTATCGAAACGACTATTATAATATATCAAGTTGATGCTCGTATCAAATAACACAATATGATTTGGTCTCATTGAGGAAAATCATTTCGGTACCAAAATTCCATCGTTTACATCACTTAAAGAGGGTCTAAAGTCTTTGACGCAACATTTTCATTTTAGTTACTTCCGGTTTTATTCAATATAGCTATAAAGGAGATATTGGTGTCGACCTAGGTCTGTTTATTTATGTGTTCAATCAGTTTGTATTCTTCAAAAAATTTAAGAGAAGAGAAAATGAAAGGGGATGTTGTTCACATTTTCAAAAACAACAAAACATTTGACAAATTTGTGTTGCAACTTTGAACGGAGATAACTTTTGACTCGGGTATCGAAACGACTATTATAATATATCAAGTCGAAGCTCATATCAAATAACACAATATGATTTGGTCTCATTGAGGAAAATCATTTCGGTACCCAAATTCCATCGTTTACATCACTTAAAGAGGGTTTAAAGTTTTTGACGCACCATTTTCATTTTACTTACTTCCGGTTTTATTCAATATAGCTATAAAGGATATATTGGTGTCGACCTAGGTCTGTTTATTTATGTGTTCAATCAGTTTGTATTCTTCAAAAAATTTAAGAGAAGAGAAAATGAAAGGGGATGTTGTTCACATTTTCAAAAACAACAAAACATTTGATAAATTTGTGTTGCAACTTTGAACGGAGATAACTTTGGACTCGGGTATCGAAATGACGATTATAATATATGAAGTCGAAGCTCTTATCAAATTACACAATATGATTTGGTCTCTCTTCGGAAAATCATTTCGGTTCCCAAATTCCATCGTTTACATCACTTAAAAGGTTTTAAAGTTTTTGATGAACCATTTTCTTTTTACTTACTTCCGGTTTTATTCATTATAGCTATAAAGGACATATTGGTGTCGACCTAGGTCTGTTTATTTATGTGTTCAATCAGTTTGTATTCTTCAAAAAATTTAAGGGAAGACAAAATGAAAGGGGATGTTGTTCACATTTTCAAAAACAACAAAACATATGATAAATTTGTGTTGCAACTTTGAACGGATATAACTTTGGACTCGGGTATCGAAACGACTATTATAATATATCAAGTCGAAGCTCGTATCAAATTACACAATATGATTAGGTCTCATTGAGGAAAATCATTTCGGTACCCAAATTCCATCGTTTACATCACTTAAAGAGGGTTTAAAGTTTTTGACGCACCATTTTCATTTTACTTACTTACGGTTTTATTCAATATAGCTATAAAGGATATATTGGTGTCGACCTAGGTCTGTTTATTTATGTGTTCAATCAGTTTGTATTCTTCAAAAAATTTAAGAGAAGAGAAAATGAAAGGGGATGTTGTTCACATTTTCAAAAACAACAAAACATTTGACAAATTTGTGTTGCAACTTTGAACGGAGATAACTTTTGACTCGGGTATCGAAACGACTATTATAATATATCAAGTCGAAGCTCGTATCAAATTACACAATATGATTTGGTCTCATTGAGGAAAATCATTTCGGTACCCAAATTCCATCGTTTACATCACTTAAAGAGGGTTTAAAGTTTTTGACGCACCATTTTCATTTTACTTACTTCCGGTTTTATTCAATATAGCTATAAAGGATATATTGGTGTCGACCTAGGTCTGTTTATTTATGTGTTCAATCAGTTTGTATTCTTCAAAAAATTTAAGAGAAGAGAAAATGAAAGGGGATGTTGTTCACATTTTCAAAAACAACAAAACATTTGACAAATTTGTGTTGCAACTTTGAACGGAGATAACTTTTGACTCGGGTATCGAAATGACTATTATAATATATCAAGTCGAAGCTCATATCAAATTACACAATATGATTTGGTGACATAAAGGAAAATCATTTCGGTACCCAAATTCCATCGTTTACATCACTTAAATAGGGTTTAAAGTTTTTAACGCACCATTTTCATTTTACTTACTTCGGTTTTATTCATTATAGCTATAAAGGATATATTGGTGTCGACCTAGGTCTGTTCATTTATGTGTTCAATCAGTTTGTATTCTTCAAAAAATTTAAGAGAAGAGAAAATGAAAGGGGATGTTGTTCACATTTTCAAAAACAAGAAAACATTTGACAAATTTGTGTTGCAACTTTAAACGGATATAACTTTTGACTCGTGTATCGAAACGAGTATTATAATATATCAAGTCGAAACTTGTATCAAATTACACAATATGATTTGGTCTCATTGAGGAAAATCATTTCGGTACCAAAATTCCATCGTTTACATCACTTAAATAGGGTCCAAAGTTTTTGACGAAGCATTTTCATTTTAGTTACTTCCGGTTTTATTCAATATAGCTATAAAGGACATATAGGTGTCGACCTAAGTCTGTTTATTTATGTGTTCAATCAGTTTGTATTCTTCAAAAAATTTAAGAGAAGAGAAAATGAAAGGGGATGTTGTTCACATTTTCAAAAACAACAAAACATTTGACAAATTTGTGTTGCAACTTTGAACGGAGATAACTTTTGACTCGGGTATCGAAATGACTATTATAATATATCAAGTCGAAGCTCATATCAAATAACACAATATGATTTGGTCTCATTGAGGAAAATCATTTCGGTACCAAAATTCCATCGTTTACATCACTTAAAGAGGGTCTAAAGTCTTTGACGCAACATTTTCATTTTAGTTACTTCCGGTTTTATTCAATAGAGCTATAAAGAAGATATTGGTGTCGACCTAGGGTTGTTTATTTATGTGTTCAATCAGTTTGTATTCTTCAAAAAATTTAAGAGAAGAGAAAATGAAAGGGGATGTTGTTCACATTTTCAAAAACAACAAAACATTTGACAAATTTGTGTTGCAACTTTGAACGGAGATAACTTTTGACTCGGGTATCGAAATGACTATTATAATATATCAAGTCGAAGCTCATATCAAATAACACAATATGATTTGGTCTCATTGAGGAAAATCATTTCGGTACCAAAATTCCATCGTTTACATCACTTAAAGAGGGTTTAAAGTTTTTGACGTACCATTTTCATTTTACTTACTTCCGGTTTTATTCATTATAGCTATAAAGGATATATTGGTGTCGACCTAGGTCTGTTTATTTATGTGTTCAATCAGTTTGTATTCTTCAAAAAATTTAAGAGAAGAGAAAATGAAAGGGGATGTTGTTCACATTTTCAAAAACAACAAAACATTTGACAAATTTGTGTTGCAACTTTGAACGGAGATAACTTTTGACTCGGGTATCGAAACGACTTTTATAATATATCAAGTCGAAGCTTGTATCAAATTACACAATATTATTTGGTCTTGCCATGGAAACTCATTTCGGAACCCAAATTCCATCGTTTACATCACTTAAAGAGGGTTTAAAGTTTTTGACGTACCATTTTCATTTTACTTACTTCCGGTTTTATTCATTATAGCTATAAAGGATATATTGGTGTCGACCTAGGTCTGTTCATTTATGTGTTCAATCAGTTTGTATTCTTCAAAAAATTTAAGAGAAGAGAAAATGAAAGGGGATGTTGTTCACATTTTCAAAAACAACAAAACATTTGACAAATTTGTGTTGCAACTTTGAACGGAGATAACTTTTGACTCGGGTATCGAAATGACTATTATAATATATCAAGTCGAAGCTCATATCAAATAACACAATATGATTTGGTCTCATTGAGGAAAATCATTTCGGTACCAAAATTCCATCGTTTACATCACTTAAAGAGGGTCTAAAGTCTTTGACGCAACATTTTCATTTTAGTTACTTCCGGTTTTATTCAATAGAGCTATAAAGAAGATATTGGTGTCGACCTAGGGTTGTTTATTTATGTGTTCAATCAGTTTGTATTCCCCAAAAAATTTAAGAGAAGAGAAAATGAAAGGGGATGTTGTTCACATTTTCAAAAACAACAAAACATTTGATAAATTTGTGTTGCAGCTTTGAACGGAGATAACTTTTGACTCGGGTATCGAAACGACTATTATAATATATCAAGTTGATGCTCGTATCAAATAACACAATATGATTTGGTCTCATTGAGGAAAATCATTTCGGTACCCAAATTCCATCGTTTACATCACTTAAAAAGGGTTTAAAGTTTTTGACGCACCATTTTCATTTTACTTACTTCCGGTTTTATTCATTATAGCTATAAAGGATATATTGGTGTCGACCTAGGTCTGTTCATTTATGTGTTCAATCAGTTTGTATTCTTCAAAAAATTTAAGAGAAGAGAAAATGAAAGGGGATGTTGTTCACATTTTCAAAAACAAGAAAACATTTGACAAATTTGTGTTGCAACTTTAAACGGATATAACTTTTGACTCGTGTATCGAAACGAGTATTATAATATATCAAGTCGAAACTTGTATCAAATTACACAATATGATTTGGTCTCATTGAGGAAAATCATTTCGGTACCAAAATTCCATCGTTTACATCACTTAAAGAGGGTTTAAAGTTTTTGACGCACCATTTTCATTTTACTTACTTCCGGTTTTATTCAATATAGCTATAAAGGATATATTGGTGTCGACCTAGGTCTGTTTATTTATGTGTTCAATCAGTTTGTATTCTTCAAAAAATTTAAGAGAAGAGAAAATGAAAGGGGATGTTGTTCACATTTTCAAAAACAACAAAACATTTGACAAATTTGTGTTGCAACTTTGAACGGAGATAACTTTTGACTCGGGTATCGAAACGACTATTATAATATATCAAGTCGAAGCTCGTATAAAATAACACAATATGATTTGGTCTCACTCAGGAAAATCATTTCGGTACCCAAATTCCATCGTTTACATCACTTAAAAGGGGTTTAAAGTTTTTGACGCACCATTTTCATTTTACTTACTTCTGGTTTTATTCAATATAGCTATAAAGGATATATTGGTGTCGACCTAGGTCTGTTTATTTATGTGTTCAATCAGTTTGTATTCTTCAAAAAATTTAAGAGAAGAGAAAATGAAAGGGGATGTTGTTCACATTTTCAAAAACAACAAAACATTTGACAAATTTGTGTTGCAACTTTGAACGGAGATAACTTTTGACTCGGGTATCGAAACGACTATTATAATATATCAAGTCGAAGCTCGTATCAAATTACACAATGTGATTTGGTCTCATTGAGGAAAAGCATTTCCGTACCTAAATTCCATCGTTTACATCACTTAAAGAGGGTTTAAAGTTTTTGATGCACCATTTTCATTTTACTTACTTCCGGTTTTATTCAATATAGCTATAAAGGATATATTGGTGTCGACCTAGGTCTGTTTATTTATGTGTTCAATCAGTTTGTATTCTTCAAAAAATTTAAGAGAAGAGAAAATGAAAGGGGATGTTGTTCACATTTTCAAAAACAACAAAACATTTGACAAATTTGTGTTGCAACTTTGAACGGAGATAACTTTTGACTCGGGTATCGAAACGACTATTATAATATATCAAGTTGATGCTCGTATCAAATAACACAATATGATTTGGTCTCATTGAGGAAAATCATTTCGGTACCAAAATTCCATCGTTTACATCACTTAAAGAGGGTTTAAAGTTTTTGACGCACCATTTTCATTTTAGTTACTTCCGGTTTTATTCATTATAGCTATAAAGGATATATTGGTGTCGACCTAGGTCTGTTCATTTATGTGTTCAATCAGTTTGTATTCTTCAAAAAATTTAAGAGAAGAGAAAATGAAAGGGGATGTTGTTCACATTTTCAAAAACAAGAAAACATTTGACAAATTTGTGTTGCAACTTTAAACGGATATAACTTTTGACTCGTGTATCGAAACGAGTATTATAATATATCAAGTCGAAACTTGTATCAAATTACACAATATGATTTGGTCTCATTGAGGAAAATCATTTCGGTACCAAAATTCCATCGTTTACATCACTTAAAGAGGGTTTAAAGTTTTTGACGCACCATTTTCATTTTACTTACTTCCGGTTTTATTCAATATAGCTATAAAGGATATATTGGTGTCGACCTAGGTCTGTTTATTTATGTGTTCAATCAGTTTGTATTCTTCAAAAAATTTAAGAGAAGAGAAAATGAAAGGGGATGTTGTTCACATTTTCAAAAACAACAAAACATTTGATAAATTTGTGTTGCAACTTTGAACGGAGATAACTTTTGACTCGGGTATCGAAACGACTATTATAATATATCAAGTTGATGCTCGTATCAAATAACACAATATGATTTGGTCTCATTGAGGAAAATCATTTCGGTACCAAAATTCCATCGTTTACATCACTTAAAGAGGGTCTAAAGTCTTTGACGCAACATTTTCATTTTAGTTACTTCCGGTTTTATTCAATAGAGCTATAAAGAAGATATTGGTGTCGACCTAGGGTTGTTTATTTATGTGTTCAATCAGTTTGTATTCCCCAAAAAATTTAAGAGAAGAGAAAATGAAAGGGGATGTTGTTCACATTTTCAAAAACAACAAAACATTTGATAAATTTGTGTTGCAGCTTTGAACGGAGATAACTTTTGACTCGGGTATCGAAACGACTATTATAATATATCAAGTTGATGCTCGTATCAAATAACACAATATGATTTGGTCTCATTGAGGAAAATCATTTCGGTACCAAAATTCCATCGTTTACATCACTTAAAGAGGGTTTAAAGTTTTTGACGTACCATTTTCATTTTACTTACTTCCGGTTTTATTCATTATAGCTATAAAGGATATATTGGTGTCGACCTAGGTCTGTTCATTTATGTGTTCAATCAGTTTGTATTCTTCAAAAAATTTAAGAGAAGAGAAAATGAAAGGGGATGTTGTTCACATTTTCAAAAACAAGAAAACATTTGACAAATTTGTGTTGCAACTTTAAACGGATATAACTTTTGACTCGTGTATCGAAACGAGTATTATAATATATCAAGTCGAAACTTGTATCAAATTACACAATATGATTTGGTCTCATTGAGGAAAATCATTTCGGTACCAAAATTCCATCGTTTACATCACTTAAAGAGGGTCTAAAGTCTTTGACGCAACATTTTCATTTTAGTTACTTCCGGTTTTATTCAATATAGCTATAAAGGACATATAGGTGTCGACCTAAGTCTGTTTATTTATGTGTTCAATCAGTTTGTATTCTTCAAAAAATTTAAGAGAAGAGAAAATGAAAGGGGATGTTGTTCACATTTTCAAAAACAACAAAACATTTGACAAATTTGTGTTGCAACTTTGAACGGAGATAACTTTTGACTCGGGTATCGAAATGACTATTATAATATATCAAGTCGAAGCTCATATCAAATAACACAATATGATTTGGTCTCATTGAGGAAAATCATTTCGGTACCAAAATTCCATCGTTTACATCACTTAAAGAGGGTCTAAAGTCTTTGACGCAACATTTTCATTTTAGTTACTTCCGGTTTTATTCAATAGAGCTATAAAGAAGATATTGGTGTCGACCTAGGGTTGTTTATTTATGTGTTCAATCAGTTTGTATTCCCCAAAAAATTTAAGAGAAGAGAAAATGAAAGGGGATGTTGTTCACATTTTCAAAAACAACAAAACATTTGATAAATTTGTGTTGCAGCTTTGAACGGAGATAACTTTTGACTCGGGTATCGAAACGACTATTATAATATATCAAGTTGATGCTCGTATCAAATAACACAATATGATTTGGTCTCATTGAGGAAAATCATTTCGGTACCCAAATTCCATCGTTTACATCACTTAAAGAGGGTTTAAAGTTTTTGACGTACCATTTTCATTTTACTTACTTCCGGTTTTATTCATTATAGCTATAAAGGATATATTGGTGTCGACCTAGGTCTGTTCATTTATGTGTTCAATCAGTTTGTATTCTTCAAAAAATTTAAGAGAAGAGAAAATGAAAGGGGATGTTGTTCACATTTTCAAAAACAAGAAAACATTTGACAAATTTGTGTTGCAACTTTAAACGGATATAACTTTTGACTCGTGTATCGAAACGAGTATTATAATATATCAAGTCGAAACTTGTATCAAATTACACAATATGATTTGGTCTCAAAATGGAAACTCATTTCTGTACCCAAATTCCATCGTTTACATCACTTAAATAGGGTCCAAAGTTTTTGACGAAGCATTTTCATTTTAGTTACTTCCGGTTTTATTCAATATAGCTATAAAGGACATATAGGTGTCGACCTAAGTCTGTTTATTTATGTGTTCAATCAGTTTGTATTCTTCAAAAAATTTAAGAGAAGAGAAAATGAAAGGGGATGTTGTTCACATTTTCAAAAACAACAAAACATTTGATAAATTTGTGTTGCAGCTTTGAACGGAGATAACTTTTGACTCGGGTATCGAAACGACTATTATAATATATCAAGTTGATGCTCGTATCAAATAACACAATATGATTTGGTCTCATTGAGGAAAATCATTTCGGTACCAAAATTCCATCGTTTACATCACTTAAAGAGGGTTTAAAGTTTTTGACGTACCATTTTCATTTTACTTACTTCGGTTTTATTCATTATAGCTATAAAGGATATATTGGTGTCGACCTAGGTCTGTTCATTTATGTGTTCAATCAGTTTGTATTCTTCAAAAAATTTAAGAGAAGAGAAAATGAAAGGGGATGTTGTTCACATTTTCAAAAACAAGAAAACATTTGACAAATTTGTGTTGCAACTTTAAACGGATATAACTTTTGACTCGTGTATCGAAACGAGTATTATAATATATCAAGTCGAAACTTGTATCAAATTACACAATATGATTTGGTATCATTGAGGAAAATCATTTCGGTACCAAAATTCCATCGTTTACATCACTTAAAGAGGGTCTAAAGTTTTTGACGCACCATTTTCATTTTACTTACTTGAGGTTTTATTCAATATAGCTATAAAGGATATATTGGTGTCGACCTAGGTCTGTTTATTTATGTGTTCAATCAGTTTGTATTCTTCAAAAAATTTAAGAGAAGAGAAAATGAAAGGGGATGTTGTTCACATTTTCAAAAACAACAAAACATTTGATAAATTTGTGTTGCAGCTTTGAACGGAGATAACTTTTGACTCGGGTATCGAAACGACTATTATAATATATCAAGTTGATGCTCGTATCAAATAACACAATATGATTTGGTCTCATTGAGGAAAATCATTTCGGTACCAAAATTCCATCGTTTACATCACTTAAAGAGGGTCTAAAGTCTTTGACGCAACATTTTCATTTTAGTTACTTCCGGTTTTATTCAATAGAGCTATAAAGAAGATATTGGTGTCGACCTAGGGTTGTTTATTTATGTGTTCAATCAGTTTGTATTCCCCAAAAAATTTAAGAGAAGAGAAAATGAAAGGGGATGTTGTTCACATTTTCAAAAACAACAAAACATTTGATAAATTTGTGTTGCAGCTTTGAACGGAGATAACTTTTGACTCGGGTATCGAAACGACTATTATAATATATCAAGTTGATGCTCGTATCAAATAACACAATATGATTTGGTCTCATTGAGGAAAATCATTTCGGTACCAAAATTCCATCGTTTACATCACTTAAAGAGGGTTTAAAGTTTTTGACGTAACATTTTCATTTTACTTACTTCCGGTTTTATTCATTATAGCTATAAAGGATATATTGGTGTCGACCTAGGTCTGTTCATTTATGTGTTCAATCAGTTTGTATTCTTCAAAAAATTTAAGAGAAGAGAAAATGAAAGGGGATGTTGTTCACATTTTCAAAAACAAGAAAACATTTGACAAATTTGTGTTGCAACTTTAAACGGAGATAACTTTTGACTCGGGTATCGAAACGACTATTATAATATATCAAGTCGAAGCTCGTATCAAATTACACAATATGATTTGTTCTCATTGAGGAAAATAATTTCGGTACCAAAATTTCATCGTTTACATCACTTAAAGAGGGTTTAAAGTTTTTGATGCACCATTTTCATTTTACTTACTTCCGGTTTTATTCAATATAGCTATAAAGGACATATTGGTGTCGACCTAGGTCTGTTTATTTATGTGTTCAATCAGTTTGTATTCTTCAAAAAATTTAAGAGAAGAGAAAATGAAAGGGGATGTTGTTCACATTTTCAAAAACAACAAAACATTTGATAAATTTGTTTTGCAACTTTGAACAGATATAACTTTTGACTCGGGTGTCCAAACGACTATTATAATATATCAAGTCGAAGCTCGTATCAGATTACACAATATGATTTGGTCTCGTAAGGAAAAGAATTTCGGTACAAAAATTCCATCGTTTACATCACTTAAGGAGGGTTTAAAGTTTTTGATGCACCATTTTCATTTTACTTACTTCCGGTTTTATTCAATATAGCTATAAAGGACATATTGGTGTCGACCTAGGTCTGTTTATTTATGTGTTCAATCAGTTTGTATTCCCCAAAAAATTTAAGAGAAGAGAAAATGAAAGGGGATGTTGTTCACATTTTCAAAAACAACAAAACATTTGATAAATTTGTGTTGCAGCTTTGAACGGAGATAACTTTTGACTCGGGTATCGAAACGACTATTATAATATATCAAGTTGATGCTCGTATCAAATAACACAATATGATTTGGTCTCATTGAGGAAAATCATTTCGGTACCAAAATTCCATCGTTTACATCACTTAAAAAGGGTTTAAAGTTTTTGACGTACCATTTTCATTTTACTTACTTCCGGTTTTATTCATTATAGCTATAAAGGATATATTGGTGTCGACCTAGGTCTGTTCATTTATGTGTTCAATCAGTTTGTATTCTTCAAAAAATTTAAGAGAAGAGAAAATGAAAGGGGATGTTGTTCACATTTTCAAAAACAAGAAAACATTTGACAAATTTGTGTTGCAACTTTAAACGGATATAACTTTTGACTCGTGTATCGAAACGAGTATTATAATATATCAAGTCGAAACTTGTATCAAATTACACAATATGATTTGGTCTCATTGAGGAAAATCATTTCGGTACCAAAATTCCATCGTTTACATCACTTAAAGAGGGTTTAAAGTTTTTGACCTACCATTTTCATTTTACTTACTTCCGGTTTTATTCAATATAGCTATAAAGGACATATAGGTGTCGACCTAAGTCTGTTTATTTATGTGTTCAATCAGTTTGTATTCCCCAAAAAATTTAAGAGAAGAGAAAATGAAAGGGGATGTTGTTCACATTTTCAAAAACAACAAAACATTTGATAAATTTGTGTTGCAGCTTTGAACGGAGATAACTTTTGACTCGGGTATCGAAACGACTATTATAATATATCAAGTTGATGCTCGTATCAAATAACACAATATGATTTGGTCTCATTGAGGAAAATCATTTCGGTACCAAAATTCCATCGTTTACATCACTTAAAGAGGGTTTAAAGTTTTTGACGTACCATTTTCATTTTACTTACTTCCGGTTTTATTCATTATAGCTATAAAGGATATATTGGTGTCGACCTAGGTCTGTTCATTTATGTGTTCAATCAGTTTGTATTCTTCAAAAAATTTAAGAGAAGAGAAAATGAAAGGGGATGTTGTTCACATTTTCAAAAACAACAAAACATTTGATAAATTTGTGTTGCAGCTTTGAACGGAGATAACTTTTGACTCGGGTATCGAAACGACTATTATAATATATCAAGTTGATGCTCGTATCAAATAACACAATATGATTTGGTCTCATTGAGGAAAATCATTTCGGTACCCAAATTCCATCGTTTACATCACTTAAAGAGGGTTTAAAGTTTTTGACGCACCATTTTCATTTTACTTACTTCCGGTTTTATTCATTATAGCTATAAAGGATATATTGGTGTCGACCTAGGTCTGTTCATTTATGTGTTCAATCAGTTTGTATTCTTCAAAAAATTTAAGAGAAGAGAAAATGAAAGGGGATGTTGTTCACATTTTCAAAAACAAGAAAACATTTGACAAATTTGTGTTGCAACTTTAAACGGATATAACTTTTGACTCGTGTATCGAAACGAGTATTATAATATATCAAGTCGAAACTTGTATCAAATTACACAATATGATTTGGTCTCATTGAGGAAAATCATTTCGGTACCAAAATTCCATCGTTTACATCACTTAAAGAGGGTTTAAAGTTTTTGACGTACCATTTTCATTTTACTTACTTCCGGTTTTATTCAATATAGCTATAAAGGATATATTGGTGTCGACCTAGGTCTGTTTATTTATGTGTTCAATCAGTTTGTATTCTTCAAAAAATTTAAGAGAAGAGAAAATGAAAGGGGATGTTGTTCACATTTTCAAAAACAACAAAACATTTGACAAATTTGTTTTGCAACTTTGAACAGATATAACTTTTGACTCGGGTGTCCAAACGACTATTATAATATATCAAGTCGAAGCTCGTATCAGATTACACAATATGATTTGGTCTCGTAAGGAAAAGAATTTCGGTACAAAAATTCCATCGTTTACATCACTTAAGGAGGGTTTAAAGTTTTTGATGCACCATTTTCATTTTACTTACTTCCGGTTTTATTCAATATAGCTATAAAGGACATATTGGTGTCGACCTAGGTCTGTTTATTTATGTGTTCAATCAGTTTGTATTCTTCAAAAAATTTAAGAGAAGAGAAAATGAAAGGGGATGTTGTTCACATTTTCAAAAACAACAAAACATTTGATAAATTTGTTTTGCAACTTTGAACGGAGATAACTTTTGACTCGGGTATCGAAACGACTATTATAATATATCAAGTCGAAGCTCGTATAAAATAACACAATATTATTTGGTCTCAATATGTCAAATCATTTCGGTACCCAACTCCCATCGTTTAAATCACTTAAAAGGGGTTTAAAGTTTTTGACGCACCATTTTCATTTTACTTACTTACGGTTTTATTCAATATAGCTATAAAGGATATATTGGTGTCGACCTAGGTCTGTTTATTTATGTGTTCAATCAGTTTGTATTCTTCAAAAAATTTAAGAGAAGAGAAAATGAAAGGGGATGTTGTTCACATTTTCAAAAACAACAAAACATTTGACAAATTTGTGTTGCAACTTTGAACGGAGATAACTTTTGACTCGGGTATCGAAACGACTATTATAATATATCAAGTCGAAGCTCGTATCAAATTACACAATATGATTTGGTCTCGCAAAGGAAAATCATTTCGGTACCCAAATTCCATCGTTTACATCACTTAAAGAGGGTTTAAAGTTTTTGACCCACCATTTTCATTTTACTTACTTCCGGTTTTATTCAATATAGCTATAAAGGATATATTGGTGTCGACCTAGGTCTGTTTATTTATGTGTTCAATCAGTTTGTATTCTTCAAAAAATTTAAGAGAAGAGAAAATGAAAGGGGATGTTGTTCACATTTTCAAAAACAACAAAACATTTGACAAATTTGTGTTGCAACTTTGAACGGAGATAACTTTTGACTCGGGTATCGAAACGACTATTATAATATATCAAATCGAAGCTCGTATCAAATTACACAATATGATTTGGTCTCATTGAGGAAAATCATTTCGGTACCAAAATTCCATCGTTTACATCACTTAAATGGGGTTTAAAGTTTTTGACGCACCATTTTCATTTTACTTACTTACGGTTTTATTCAATATAGCTATAAAGGATATATTGGTGTCGACCTAGGTCTGTTTATTTAAATGTTCAATCAGTTTTTATTCTTCAAAAAATTTAAGAGAAGGAAAAATGAAAGGGGATGTTGTTCACATTTTCAAAAACAACAAAACATTTGATAAATTTGTGTTGCAACTTTGAACGGAGATAACTTTTGACTCGGGTGTCCAAACGACTATTATAATATATCAAGTCGAAGTTCGTATCAAATTACACAATGTGATTTGGTCTCATTGAGGAAAAGCATTTCCGTACCTAAATTCCATCGTTTACATCACTTAAAGAGGGTTTAAAGTTTTTGATGCACCATTTTCATTTTACTTACTTCCGGTTTTATTCAATATAGCTATAAAGGATATATTGGCGTCGACCTAGGTCTGTTTATTTATATGTTCAATCAGTTTTTATTCTTCAAAAAATTTAAGAGAAGACAAAATGAAAGGGGATGTTGTTCACATTTTCAAAAACAACAAAACATTTGATAAATTTGTGTTGCAACTTTGAACGGAGATAACTTTTGACTCGGGTATCGAAACGACTATTATAATATATCAAGTTGATGCTCGTATCAAATAACACAATATGATTTGGTCTCATTGAGGAAAATCATTTCGGTACCAAAATTCCATCGTTTACATCACTTAAAGAGGGTCTAAAGTCTTTGACGCAACATTTTCATTTTAGTTACTTCCGGTTTTATTCAATAGAGCTATAAAGGATATATTGGTGTCGACCTAGGTCTGTTCATTTATGTGTTCAATCAGTTTGTATTCTTCAAAAAATTTAAGAGAAGAGAAAATGAAAGGGGATGTTGTTCACATTTTCAAAAACAACAAAACATTTGATAAATTTGTGTTGCAGCTTTGAACGGAGATAACTTTTGACTCGGGTATCGAAATGACTATTATAATATATCAAGTTGATGCTCGTATCAAATTACACAATATGATTTGGTCTCGCTCGGGAAAATCAATTTGGTACCCAAATTCCCTCGTTTAAATCACTTAAAAGGGGTTTAAAGTTTTTGACGCACCATTTTCATTTTACTTACTTACGGTTTTATTCAATATAGCTATAAAGGATATATTGGTGTCGACCTAGGTCTGTTTATTTATGTGTTCAATCAGTTTGTATTCTTCAAAAAATTTAAGAGAAGAGAAAATGAAAGGGGATGTTGTTCACATTTTCAAAAACAACAAAACATTTGACAAATTTGTGTTGCAGCTTTGAACGGAGATAAATTTTGACTCGGGTATCGAAACGAATATTATAATATATCAAGTCGAAACTTGTATCAAATTACACAATATGATTTGGTCTCAAAATGGAAACTCATTTCTGTACGCAAATTCCATCGTTTACATCACTTAAAGAGGGTCTAAAGTTTTTGACGCAACATTTTCATTTTACTTACTTCCGGTTTTATTCAATATAGCTATAAAGGATATATTGGTGTCGACCTAGGTCTGTTTATTTATGTGTTCAATCAGTTTGTATTCTTCAAAAAATTTAAGAGAAGAGAAAATGAAAGGGGATGTTGTTCACATTTTCAAAAACAACAAAACATTTGATAAATTTGTGTTGCAACTTTGAACGGAGATAACTTTTGACTCGGGTATCGAAACGACTATTATAATATATCAAGTCGAAGCTCATATCAAATAACACAATATGATTTGGTCTCATTGAGGAAAATCATTTCGGTACCAAAATTCCATCGTTTACATCACTTAAAGAGGGTTTAAAGTTTTTGACGCACCATTTTCATTTTACTTACTTCCGGTTTTATTCAATATAGCTATAAAGGATATATTGGTGTCGACCTAGGTCTGTTTATTTATGTGTTCAATCAGTTTGTATTCTTCAAAAAATTTAAGAGAAGAGAAAATGAAAGGGGATGTTGTTCACATTTTCAAAAACAACAAAACATTTGATAAATTTGTGTTGCAACTTTGAACGGAGATAACTTTTGACTCGGGTATCGAAACGACTATTATAAAATATCTAGTCGAAGCTCTTATCAAATAACACAATATGATTTCATCTCGCTATGGAAAATCATTTCGCTTCCCAAATTCCCTCGTTTACATCACTTAAAGGGGGTTTAAAGTTTTTGACGCACCATTTTCATTTTACTTACTTGAGGTTTTATTCAATATAGCTATAAAGGATATATTGGTGTCGACCTAGGTCTGTTTATTTATGTGTTCAATCAGTTTGTATTCTTCAAAAAATTTAAGAGAAGAGAAAATGAAAGGGGATGTTGTTCACATTTTCAAAAACAACAAAACATTTGACAAATTTGTGTTGCAACTTTGAACGGAGATAACTTTTGACTCGGGTATCGAAATGACTATTATAATATATCAAGTCGAAGCTCGTATCAAATTACACAATATGATTTGGTCTCATTGAGGAAAAGCATTTCCGTACCTAAATTCCATCGTTTACATCACTTAAAGAGGGTTTAAAGTTTTTGACGCACCATTTTCATTTTACTTACTTCCGGTTTTATTCAATATAGCTATAAAGGATATATTGGTGTCGACCTAGGTCTGTTTATTTATGTGTTCAATCAGTTTGTATTCTTCAAAAAATTTAAGAGAAGAGAAAATGAAAGGGGATGTTGTTCACATTTTCAAAAACAACAAAACATTTGATAAATTTGTGTTGCAACTTTGAACGGAGATAACTTTTGACTCGGGTATCGAAACGACTATTATAATATATCAAGTCGAAGCTCGTATAAAATAACACAATATGATTTGGTCTCGCTTTGGAAAATCATTTTGGTACCCAAATTCTATCGTTTACATCACTTAAATGGGGTTTAAAGTTTTTGACGCACCATTTTCATTTTACTTACTTCCGGTTTTATTCAATATAGCTATAAAGGATATATTGGTGTCGACCTAGGTCTGTTTATTTATGTGTTCAATCAGTTTGTATTCTTCAAAAAATTTAAGAGAAGACAAAATGAAAGGGGATGTTGTTCACATTTTCAAAAACAACAAAACATTTGATAAATTTGTGTTGCAACTTTGAAAGGAGATAACTTTGGACTCGGGTATCGAAACGACTATTATAATATATCAAGTCGAAGCTCGTATCAAATTACACAATATGATTTGGTCTCGCAAAGGAAAATCATTTCGGTACCCAAATTCCATCGTTTACATCACTTAAAGAGGGTTTAAAGTTTTGACCCACCATTTTCATTTTACTTACTTCCGGTTTTATTCAATATAGCTATAAAGAACATATTGCTGTCGACCTAGGTCTGTTTATTTCTCTGTTCAATCAATTTGTATTCTTCAAAAAATTTAAGAGAAGGCAAAATGAAAGGGGATGTTGTTCACATATTCAAAAACAACAAAACATTTGATAAATTTGTGTTGCAACTTTGAACGGAGATAACTTTGGACTCGGGTATCGAAACGACTATTATAATATATCAAGTCGAAGCTCATATCAAATAACACAATATGATTTGGTCTCATTGAGGAAAATCATTTCGGTACCAAAATTCCATCGTTTACATCACTTAAAGAGGGTCTAAAGTCTTTGACGCAACATTTTCATTTTAGTTACTTCCGGTTTTATTCAATAGAGCTATAAAGAAGATATTGGTGTCGACCTAGGGTTGTTTATTTATGTGTTCAATCAGTTTGTATTCCCCAAAAAATTTAAGAGAAGAGAAAATGAAAGGGGATGTTGTTCACATTTTCAAAAACAACAAAACATTTGACAAATTTGTGTTGCAACTTTGAACGGAGATAACTTTTGACTCGGGTATCGAAATGACTATTATAATATATCAAGTCGAAGCTCATATCAAATAACACAATATGATTTGGTATCGCTTAGGAAAATCATTTCGGTACCCAACTCCCATCGTTTAAATCACTTAAAGAGGGTTTAAAGTTTTTGACGCACCATTTTCATTTTACTTACTTCCAGTTTTATTCAATATAGCTATAATGGATATATTGGTGTCGACCAAGGTCTGCTTATTTATGTGTTCAATCATTTTGTATTCTTCAAAAAATTTAAGAGAAGAGAAAATGAAAGGGGATGTTGTTCCCATTTTCAAAAACAACAAAACATTTGACAAATTTGTGTTGCAACTTTGAACGGAGATAACTTTTGACTTGGGTATCGAAACGACTATTATAATATATCAAGTCGAAGCTCGTATCAAATTACACAATATGTTTTGGTTTCGCAAAGGAAAATCATTTCTATACCAAAATTCCATCGTTTACATCACTTAAAGCGGGTTTAAAGTTTTTGACGCACCATTTCCATTTTACTTACCTCCGGTTTTATGCAATATAGCTATAAAGGATATATTGGTGTCGACCTAGGTCTGCTTATTTATGTGTTCAATCAGTTTGTATTCTTCAAAAAATTTAAGAGAAGAGAAAATGAAAGGGGATGTTGTTCACATTTTCAAAAACAACAAAACATTTGATAAATTTGTGTATCAACTTTGAACGGAGATAACTTTTGACTCGGGTATCAAAACGACTATTATAATATATCAAGTCAAAGATCGTATAAAATAACACAATATGATTTGGTTTCGCAAAGGAAAATGATTTCTATAGCAAAATTTCCTTCGTTTACATCACTTAAAGCGGGTTTAAAGTTTTTGACGCACCATTTTCATTTTACTTCCCTCCGGTTTTATGCAATATAGCTATAAAATATATATTGGTGTCGACCTAGGCTACTTATTTATGTGTTCAATCACTTTGTATTCTTCAAAAAATTTAAGAGAAGAGAAAATGAAAGGGGATGTTGTTAACATTTTCAAAAACAACAAAACATTTGATAAATTTGTGTATCAACTTTGAACGGAGATAACTTTTGACTCGGGTATTGAAACAACTATTATAATATATCAAGTAAAAGCTCGTATGAAATAACACAATATGATTTGGTATCGCTTAGGAAAATCATTTCGGTACCCAACTCCCATCGTTTAAATCACTTAAAGAGGGTTTAAAGTTTTTGACGCACCATTTTCATTTTACTTACTTGAGGTTTTATTCAATATAGCTATAAAGGATATATTGGTGTCGACCTAGGTCTGTTTATTTATGTGTTCAATCAGTTTGTATTCTTCAAAAAATTTAAGAGAAGAGAAAATGAAAGGGGATGTTGTTCACATTTTCAAAAACAACAAAACATTTGACAAATTTGTGTTGCAACTTTGAACGGAGATAACTTTTGACTCGGGTATCGAAACGACTATTATAATATATCAAGTCGAAGCTCGTATCAAATTACACAATATGATTTGGTCTCGCTGCAGAAAATCATTTCGGTACCCAAATTCCATCGTTTACATCACTTAAAGAGGGTTTAAAGTTTTTCATGCACCATTTTCATTTTACTTACTTCCGGTTTTATTCAATATAGCTATAAAGGACATATTGGTGTCGACCTAGGGTTGTTTATTTATGTGTTCAATCAGTTTGTATTCTTCAAAAAATTTAAGAGAAGAGAAAATGAAAGGGGATGTTGTTCACATTTTCAAAAACAACAAAACATTTGACAAATTTGTGTTTCAACTTTGAACGGAGATAACTTTTCACTCGGGTACCGAAACGACTATTATAATATATCAAGTCGAAGCTCGTATCAAAATAGACAATATCATTTGGTCACGCTATGAAAATCATTTCGGTACCCAAATTCCATCGTTTACATAACTGAAAGTGGGTTTAAAGTTTTTGACGCACAATTTTCATTTTACTTACTTACGGTTTTATTCAATATAGCTATAAAGGATATATTGGTGTCGACCTAGGTCTGCTTATTTATGTGTACAATCAGTTTGTATTCTTCAAAAAATTTAAGAGAAGAGAAAATGAAAGGGGATGTTGTTCACATTTTCAAAAACAACAAAACATTTGACAAATTTGTGTTGCAACTTTGAACGGAGATAACTTTTGACTTGGGTATCGAAACGACTATTATAATATATCAAGTCCAAGCTCGTATCAAATTACACAATATGATTTTGTTTTGCAAAGGAGAATCATTTCTATACCCAAATTCCATCGTTTACATCACTGAAAGCGGGTTCAAAGTTTTTGACGCACCATTTTCATTTTACTTACCTCCGGTTTTATGCAATATAGCTATAAAGGATATATTGGTGTCGACCTAGGCTGCTTATTTATGTGTTCAATCACTTTGTATTCTTCAAAAAATTTAAGAGAAGAGAAAATGAAAGGGGATGTTGTTAACATTTTCAAAAACAACAAAACATTTGATAAATTTGTGTATCAACTTTGAACGGAGATAACTTTTGACTCGGGTATCGAAACAACTATTATAATATATCAAGTCAAAGCTCGTATAAAATAACACAATATGATTTGGTTTCGCAAAGGAAAATGATTTCTATAGCAAAATTTCCTTCGTTTACATCACTTAAAGCGGGTTTAAAGTTTTTGACGCACCATTTTCATTTTAGTTACTTCCGGTTTTATTCAAAAGAGCTATAAAGGAGATATTGGTGCGACCTTAGGTTGTTTATTTATGTGTTCAATCACTTAGTATTCTTCAAAAAATTTAAGAGAAGAGAAAATTAAAGGGGATGTTGTTAACATTTTCAAAAACAACAAAACATTTTATAAATTTGTGTTGCAACTTTGAACGGAGATAACTTTTGACTCGGGTATCGAAACGACTATTATAATATATCAAGTCGAAGCTCGTATCAAATTACACAATATGATTTGGTCTCGCTTAGGAAAATCATTTCGGTACCCAAATTCCATCGTTTACATCACTTAAAGAGGGTTTAAAGTTTTTGATGCACCATTTTCATTTTAGTTACTTCCGGTTTTATTCAATATAGCTATAAAGGAGATATTGGTGTCGACCTAGGGTTGTTTATTTATGCGTTCAATCAGTTTGTATTCTTCAAAAAATTTAAGAGAAGAGAAAATGAAAGGGGATGTTGTTCACATTTTCAAAAACAACAAAACATTTTATAAATTTGTGTTGCAACTTTGAACGGAGATAACTTTTGACTCGGGTATCGAAACGACTATTATAATATATCAAGTCGAAGCTCGTATCAAATTACACAATATGATTTGGTCTCGCTGTGGAAAATCATTTCGGTACCCAAATTCCATCGTTTACATCACTTAAAGAGGGTTTAAAGTTTTTGATGCACCATTTTCATTTTACTTACTTCCGGTTTTATTCAATATAGCTATAAAGGAGATATTGGTGTCGACCTAGGGTTGTTTATTTATGCATTCAATCAGTTTGTATTCCTCAAAACATTTAAGGGAAGAGAAAATGAAAGGGGATGTTGTTAACATTTTCAAAAACAACAAAACATTTTATAAATTTGTGTTGCAACTTTGAACGGAGATAACTTTTGACTCGGGTATCGAACCAACTATTATAAAATATCAAGTCGAAGCTCGTATCAAATTAAACAATTTGATTTGGTCTCGCTGCAGAAAATCATTTCGGTACCCAAATTCCATCGTTTACATCACTTAAAGAGGGTTTAAAGTTTTTCATGCACCATTTTCATTTTACTTACTTCCGGTTTTATTCAATATAGCTATAAAGGAGATATTGGTGTCGACCTAGGGTTGTTTATTTATGCATTCAATCAGTTTTTATTCCTCAAAACATTTAAGGGAAGAGAAAATGAAAGGGGATGTTGTTCACATTTTCAAAAACAACAAAACATTTGATAAATTTGTGTTGCAACTTTGAACGGAGATAACTTTTGACTCGGGTGTCCAAACGACTATTATAATATATCAAGTCGAAGCTCGTATCAAATTACACATTATGATTTGGTCTCGCAATGGAAAATGATTTCCGTACCCAAATTCCATCGTTTACATCACTTAAAGAGGGTTTAAAGTTTTTGATGCACCATTTTCATTTTAGTTACTTCCGGTTTTAATCAATAGAGCTATATAGGAGATATTGGTGTCGACCTTGGGTTGTTTATTTATGCGTTCAATCAGTTTGTATTCCTCAAAAAATTTAAGAGATGAGAAAATGAAAGGGGATGTTGTTAACATTTTCAAAAACAACAAAACATTTGATAAATTTGTTTTGCAACTTTGAACAGAGATAACTTTTGACTCGGGTGTCCAAACAACTATTATAATATATCAAGTCGAAGCTCGTATCAAATTACACAATATGATTTGGTCTCGCTGCATAAAATCATTTCGGTACCAAAATTCCATTGT
Source organism: Hippophae rhamnoides (assembly GCA_033030585.1). NCBI lineage: Eukaryota > Viridiplantae > Streptophyta > Magnoliopsida > Rosales > Elaeagnaceae > Hippophae > Hippophae rhamnoides. The sequence continues at coordinate 44,403,089 of CM065436.1, read as the reverse complement.
TTACATCACTTAAAGAGGGTTTAAAGTTTTTCATGCACCATTTTCATTTTACTTACTTCCGGTTTTATTCAATATAGCTATAAAGGACATATTGGTGTCGACCTAGGTCTGTTTATTTATGTGTTCAATCAGTTTGTATTCCTCAAAACATTTAAGAGAAGAGAAAATGAAAGGGGATGTTGTTCACATTTTCAAAAACAACAAAACATTTTATAAATTTGTGTTGCAACTTTGAATGGAGATAACTTTTGACTCGGGTATCGAAACGACTATTATAATATATCAAGTCGAAGCTCGTATCAAATTACACAATATGATTTGGTCTCGCTTAGGAAAATCATTTCGGTACCCAAATTCCATCGTTTACATCACTTAAAGAGGGTTTAAAGTTTTTGATGCACCATTTTCATTTTAGTTACTTCCGGTTTTATTCAATAGAGCTATAAAGGAGATATTGGTGTCGACCTAGGGTTGTTTATTTATGCATTCAATCAGTTTTTATTCCTCAAAACATTTAAGAGATGAGAAAATGAAAGGGGATGTTGTTCACATTTTCAAAAAGAACAAAACATTTGATAAATTTGTGTTGCAACTTTGAACGCAGATAACTTTTGACTCGGGTATCGAAACGACTATTATAATATATCAGGTCGAAGCTCGTATCAAATTACACAGTATGATTTGGTCTCGCTTTGGAATATCATTTCAGTACCCAAATTCCATCGTTTACATCACTTAAAGAGGGTTTAAAGTTTTTGATGCACCATTTTCATTTTAGTTACTTCCGGTTTTATTCAATAGAGCTATAAAGGAGATATTGGTGTCGACCTAGGGTTGTTTATTTATGCATTCAATCAGTTTGTATTCCTCAAAACATTTAAGGGAAGAGAAAATGAAAGGGGATGTTGTTAACATTTTCAAAAACAACAAAACATTTTATAAATTTGTGTTGCAACTTTGAACGGAGATAACTTTTGACTCGGGTATCGAAACGACTATTATAATATATCAAGTCGAAGCTCGTATCAAATTACACAATATCATTTGGTCTCGCTGTGGAAAATCATTTCGGTACCCAAATTCCATCGTTTACATCACTTAAAGAGGGTTTAAAGTTTTTGACGCACCATTTTCATTTTAGTTACTTCCGGTTTTATTCAATATAGCTATAAAGGAGATATTGGTGTCGACCTAGGGTTGTTTATTTATGTGTTCAATCATTTTGTATTCCTCAAAACATTTAAGAGAAGAGAAAATGAAAGGGGATATTGTTCACATTTTCAAAAACAACAAAACATTTTATAAATTTGTGTTACAACTTGGAATGTAGATAACTTTTGACTCGGGTATCGAAATGACTATTATAAAATATCAGGTCGAAGCTCGTATCAAATTACACAATATGATTTGTTCTCGCTATGGAATATCATTTCGGTACCCAAATTCCATCGTTTACATCACTTAAAGAGGGTTTAAAGTTTTTGATGCACCATTTTCATTTTAGTTACTTCCGGTTTTATTCAATAGAGCTATAAAGGAGACATTGGTGTCGACCTAGGGTTGTTTATTTATGCGTTCAATCAGTTTGTATTCCTCAAAACATTTAAGAGAAGAGAAAATGAAAGGGGATGTTGTTCACATTTTCAAAAACAACAAAACATTTTATAAATTTGTGTTGCAACTTTGAACGTAGATAACTTTTGACTCGGGTATCGAAACGACTATTATAATATATCAAGTCGAAGCTCGTATCAAATTACACAATATGATTTGGTCTCGCTTTGGAAAATCATTTCGGTACGCAAATTCCATCGTTTACATCACTTAAAGAGGGTTTAAAGTTTTTGATGCACCATTTTCATTTTAGTTACTTCCGGTTTTATTCAATAGAGCTATAAAGGAGATATTGGTGTCGACCTAGGGTTGTTTATTTATGCATTCAATCAGTTTGTATTCCTCAAAACATTTAAGGGAAGAGAAAATGAAAGGGGATGTTGTTAACATTTTCAAAAACAACAAAACATTTTATAAATTTGTGTTGCAACTTTGAACGGAGATAACTTTTGACTCGGGTATCGAAACGACTATTATAATATATCAAGTCGAAGCTCGTATCAAATTACACAATATGATTTAATGTCGCTGTGGAATATCATTTCGGTACCCAAATTCCATCGTTTACATCACTTAAAGAGGGTTTAAAGTTTTTGATGCACCATTTTCATTTTAGTTACTTCCGGTTTTATTCAATAGAGCTATAAAGGAGATATTGGTGTCGACCTAGGGTTGTTTATTTATGCATTCAATCAGTTTGTATTCCTCAAAACATTTAAGAGAAGAGAAAATGAAAGGGGATGTTGTTCACATTTTCAAAAACAACAAAACATTTTATAAATTTGTGTTGCAACTTTGAATGGAGATAACTTTTGACTCGGGTATCGAAACGACTATTATAATATATCAAGTCGAAGCTCGTATCAAATTACACAATATGATTTGGTCTCGCTATGGAATTACATTTCGGTACCCAAATTCCATCGTTTACATCACTTAAAGAGGGTTTAAAGTTTTTGATGCACCATTTTCATTTTAGTTACTTCGGTTTTATTCAATAGAGCTATAAAGGAGATATTGGTGTCGACCTAGGGTTGTTTATTTATGCATTCAATCAGTTTTTATTCCTCAAAACATTTAAGGGAAGAGAAAATGAAAGGGGAGGTTGTTAACATTTTCAAAAACAACAAAACATTTTATAAATTTGTGTTGCAACTTTGAATGGAGATAACTTTTGACTCGGGTATCGAAACGACTATTATAATATATCAAGTCGAAGCTCGAATCAAATTACACAATATGATTTAGTCTCGCTGTGGAATTACATTTCGGAACCCAAATTCCATCGTTTACATCACTTAAAGAGGGTTTAAAGTTTTTGATGCACCATTTTTATTTTAGTTACTTCCGGTTTTATTCAATAGAGCTATAAAGGAGATATTGGTGTCGACCTAGGGTTGTTTATTTATGCATTCAATCAGTTTGTATTCCTCAAAACATTTAAGGGAAGAGAAAATGAAAGGGGATGTGGTTCACATTTCAAAAACAACAAAACATTTTATAAATTTGTGTTGCAACTTTGAATGGAGATAACTTTTGACTCGGATATCGAAACTACTATAATAATATATCAAGTCGAAGCTCGAATGAAATTACACAATATGATTTGTTCTCGCTTACGAATATCATTTCGGTACCCAAATTCCAACGTTTACATCACTTAAAGAGGGTTTAAAGTTTTTGATGCACCATTTTTATTTTAGTTACTTCCGGTTTTATTCAATAGAGCTATAAAGGAGATATTGGTGTCGACCTAATGTTGTTTATTTATGCATTCAATCAGTTTGTATTCCTCAAAACATTTAAGGGAAGAGAAAATGAAAGGGGATGTTGTTAACATTTTCAAAAACAACAAAACATTTTCTAAATTTGTGTTGCAACTTTGAACGGAGATAACTTTTGACTCGGGTATCGAAACGACTATTATAATATATCAAGTCGAAGCTCGTATCAAATTACACAATATGATTTAATGTCGCTGTGGAATATCATTTCGGTACCCAAATTCCATCGTTTACATCACTTAAAGAGGGTTTAAAGTTTTTGATGCACCATTTTCATTTTAGTTACTTCCGGTTTTATTCAATAGAGCTATAAAGGAGATATTGGTGTCGACCTAGGGTTGTTTATTTATGCATTCAATCAGTTTGTATTCCTCAAAACATTTAAGGGAAGAGAAAATGAAAGGGGAGGTTGTTAACATTTTCAAAAACAACAAAACATTTTATAAATTTGTGTTGCAACTTTGAACGGAGATAACTTTTGACTCGGGTATCGAAACGACTATTATAATATATCAAGTCGAAGCTCGAATCAAATTACACAATATGATTTAGTCTCGCTGTGGAATTACATTTCGGAACCCAAATTCCATCGTTTACATCACTTAAAGAGGGTTTAAAGTTTTTGATGCACCATTTTTATTTTAGTTACTCTCGGTTTTATTCAATAGAGCTATAAAGGAGATATTGGTGTCGACCTAGGGTTGTTTATTTATGCATTCAATCAGTTTGTATTCCTCAAAACATTTAAGGGAAGAGAAAATAAAAAGGGATGTTGTTCACATTTCAAAAACAACAAAACATTTTATAAATTTGTGTTGCAACTTTGAACGGAGATAACTTTTGACTCGGGTATCCAAACGACTATTATAATATATCAAGTCGAAGCTCGTATCAAATTACACAATATGATTTTGTCTCGCTATGGAATTACATTTCGGTACCCAAATTCCAACGTTTACATCACTTAAAGAGGGTTTAAAGTTTTTGATGCACCATTTTCATTTTAGTTACTTCCGGTTTTATTCAATAGAGCTATAAAGGAGATATTGGTGTCGACCTAGGGTTGTTTATTTATGCATTCAATCAGTTTGTATTCCTCAAAACATTTAAGGGAAGAGAAAATGAAAGGGGAGGTTGTTAACATTTTCAAAAACAACAAAACATTTTATAAATTTGTGTTGCAACTTTGAATGGAGATAACTTTTGACTCGGGTATCGAAACGACTATTATAATATATCAAGTCGAAGCTCGAATCAAATTACACAATATGATTTAGTCTCGCTGTGGAATATCATTTCGGTACCCAAATTCCATCGTTTACATCACTTAAAGAGGGTTTAAAGTTTTTGATGCACCATTTTCATTTTAGTTACTTCCGGTTTTATTCAATAGAGCTATAAAGGAGATATTGGTGTCGACCTAGGGTTGTTTATTTATGCATTCAATCAGTTTGTATTCCTCAAAACATTTAAGGGAAGAGAAAATGAAAGGGGAGGTTGTTAACATTTTCAAAAACAACAAAACATTTTATAAATTTGTGTTGCAACTTTGAACGGAGATAACTTTTGACTCGGGTATCGAAACGACTATTATAATATATCAAGTCGAAGCTCGAATCAAATTACACAATATGATTTAGTCTCGCTGTGGAATTACATTTCGGAACCCAAATTCCATCGTTTACATCACTTAAAGAGGGTTTAAAGTTTTTGATGCACCATTTTTATTTTAGTTACTTCCGGTTTTATTCAATAGAGCTATAAAGGAGATATTGGTGTCGACCTAGGGTTGTTTATTTATGCATTCAATCAGTTTGTATTCCTCAAAACATTTAAGGGAAGAGAAAATGAAAGGGGATGTTGTTCACATTTCAAAAACAACAAAACATTTTATAAATTTGTGTTGCAACTTTGAACGGAGATAACTTTTGACTCGGGTATCGAAACGACTATTATAATATATCAAGTCGAAGCTCGTATCAAATTACACAATATGATTTGTTCTCGCTATGGAATATCATTTCGGTACCCAAATTCCATCGTTTACATCACTTAAAGAGGGTTTAAAGTTTTTGATGCACCATTTTCATTTTAGTTACTTCCGGTTTTATTCAATAGAGCTATAAAGGAGATATTGGTGTCGACCTAGCGTTGTTTATTTATGCATTCAATCAGTTTGTATTCCTCAAAACATTTAAGGGAAGAGAAAATGAAAGGGGAGGTTGTTAACATTTTCAAAAACAACAAAACATTTTATAAATTTGTGTTGCAACTTTGAATGGAGATAACTTTTGACTCGGGTATCGAAACGACTATTATAATATATCAAGTCGAAGCTCGAATCAAATTACACAATATGATTTAGTCTCGCTGTGGAATTACATTTCGGAACCCAAATTCCATCGTTTACATCACTTAAAGAGGGTTTAAAGTTTTTGATGCACCATTTTTATTTTAGTTACTTCCGGTTTTATTCAATAGAGCTATAAAGGAGATATTGGTGTCGACCTAGGGTTGTTTATTTATGCATTCAATCAGTTTGTATTCCTCAAAACATTTAAGGGAAGAGAAAATGAAAGGGGAGGTTGTTAACATTTTCAAAAACAACAAAACATTTTATAAATTTGTGTTGCAACTTTGAACGGAGATAACTTTTGACTCGGGTATCGAAACGACTATTATAATATATCAAGTCGAAGCTCGTATCAAATTACACAATATGATTTGGTCTCGCTGTGGAATTACATTTCGGTACCCAAATTCCATCGTTTACATCACTTAAAGAGGGTTTAAAGTTTTTGATACACCATTTTCATTTTAATTACTTCCGGTTTTATTCAATAGAGCTATAAAGTAGATATTGGTGTCGACCTAGGGTTGTTTATTTATGCATTCAATCAGTTTGTATTCCTCAAAACATTTAAGGGAAGAGAAAATGAAAGGGGATGTGGTTCACATTTCAAAAACAACAAAACATTTTATAAATTTGTGTTGCAACTTTGAATGGAGATAACTTTTGACTCGGATATCGAAACGACTATTATAATATATCAAGTCGAAGCTCGAATGAAATTACACAATATGATTTGTTCTCACTTATGAATATCATTTCGGTACCCAAATTCCATCGTTTACATCACTTAAAGAGGGTTTAAATTTTTTGATGCACCATTTTCATTTTAGTTACTTCCGGTTTTATTCAATAGAGCTATAAAGGAGATATTGGTGTCGACCTAGGGTTGTTTATTTATGCATTCAATCAGTTTTTATTCCTCAAAACATTTAAGGGAAGAGAAAATGAAAGGGGAGGTTGTTAACATTTTCAAAAACAACAAAACATTTTATAAATTTGTGTTGCAACTTTGAATGGAGATAACTTTTGACTCGGGTATCGAAACGACTATTATAATATATCAAGTCGAAGCTCGTATCAAATTACACAATATGATTTAATGTCGCTGTGGAATATCATTTCGGTACCCAAATTCCATCGTTTACATCACTTAAAGAGGGTTTAAAGTTTTTGATGCACCATTTTCATTTTAGTTACTTCCGGTTTTATTCAATAGAGCTATAAAGGAGATATTGGTGTCGACCTAGGGTTGTTTATTTATGCATTCAATCAGTTTGTATTCCTCAAAACATTTAAGGGAAGAGAAAATGAAAGGGGAGGTTGTTAACATTTTCAAAAACAACAAAACATTTTATAAATTTGTGTTGCAACTTTGAACGGAGATAACTTTTGACTCGGGTATCCAAACGACTATTATAATATATCAAGTCGAAGCTCGTATCAAATTACACAATATGATTTGGTCTCGCTGTGGAATTACATTTCGGTACACAAATTCCATCGTTTACATCACTTAAAGAGGGTTTAAAGTTTTTGATACACCATTTTCATTTTAGTTACTTCCGGTTTTATTCAATAGAGCTATAAAGGAGATATTGGTGTCGACCTAGGGTTGTTTATTTATGCATTCAATCAGTTTGTATTTCTAAAAACATTTAAGGGAAGAGAAAATGAAAGGGGATGTGGTTCACATTTCAAAAACAACAAAACATTTTATAAATTTGTGTTGCAACTTTGAATGGAGATAACTTTTGACTCGGATATCGAAACGACTATTATAATATATCAAGTCGAAGCTCGAATGAAATTACACAATATGATTTGTTCTCACTAATGAATATCATTTCGGTACCCAAATTCCATCGTTTACATCACTTAAAGAGGGTTTAAAGTTTTTGATGCACCATTTTCATTTTAGTTACTTCCGGTTTTATTCAATAGAGCTATAAAGGAGATATTGGTGTCGACCTAGGGTTGTTTATTTATGCATTCAATCAGTTTTTATTCCTCAAAACATTTAAGGGAAGAGAAAATGAAAGGGGAGGTTGTTAACATTTTCAAAAACAACAAAACATTTTATAAATTTGTGTTGCAACTTTGAATGGAGATAACTTTTGACTCGGGTATCGAAACGACTATTATAATATATCAAGTCGAAGCTCGAATCAAATTACACAATATGATTTAGTCTCGCTGTGGAATTACATTTCGGAACCCAAATTCCATCGTTTACATCACTTAAAGAGGGTTTAAAGTTTTTGATGCACCATTTTTATTTTAGTTACTCTCGGTTTTATTCAATAGAGCTATAAAGGAGATATTGGTGTCGACCTAGGGTTGTTTATTTATGCATTCAATCAGTTTGTATTCCTCAAAACATTTAAGGGAAGAGAAAATGAAAGGGGAGGTTGTTAACATTTTCAAAAACAACAAAACATTTTATAAATTTGTGTTGCAACTTTGAACGGAGATAACTTTTGACTCGGGTATCGAAACGACTATTATAATATATCAAGTCGAAGCTCGAATCAAATTACACAATATGATTTAGTCTCGCTGTGGAATTACATTTCGGAACCCAAATTCCATCGTTTACATCACTTAAAGAGGGTTTAAAGTTTTTGATGCACCATTTTTATTTTAGTTACTTCCGGTTTTATTCAATAGAGCTATAAAGGAGATATTGGTGTCGACCTAGGGTTGTTTATTTATGCATTCAATCAGTTTGTATTCCTCAAAACATTTAAGGGAAGAGAAAATAAAAAGGGATGTTGTTCACATTTCAAAAACAACAAAACATTTTATAAATTTGTGTTGCAACTTTGAACGGAGATAACTTTTGACTCGGGTATCCAAACGACTATTATAATATATCAAGTCGAAGCTCGTATCAAATTACACAATATATTTTGGTCTCGCTATGGAATTACATTTCGGTACCCAAATTCCATCGTTTACATCACTTAAAGAGGGTTTAAAGTTTTTGATACACCATTTTCATTTTAATTACTTCCGGTTTTATTCAATGGAGCTATAAAGTAGATATTGGTGTCGACCTAGGGTTGTTTATTTATGCATTCAATCAGTTTGTATTCCTCAAAAATTTTAAGGGAAGAGAAAATGAAAGGGGATGTGGTTCACATTTCAAAAACAACAAAACATTTTATAAATTTGTGTTGCAACTTTGAATGGAGATAACTTTTGACTCGGATATCGAAACGACTATTATAATATATCAAGTCGAAGCTCGAATGAAATTACACAATATGATTTGTTCTCGCTATGGAATATCATTTCGGTACCCAAATTCCATCGTTTACATCACTTAAAGAGGGTTTAAAGTTTTTGATGCACCATTTTCATTTTAGTTACTTCCGGTTTTATTCAATAGAGCTATAAAGGAGATATTGGTGTCGACCTAGGGTTGTTTATTTATGCATTCAATCAGTTTGTATTCCTCAAAACATTTAAGGGAAGAGAAAATGAAAGGGGATGTTGTTCACATTTTCAAAAACAACAAAACATTTTATAAATTTGTGTTGCAACTTTGAATGGAGATAACTTTTGACTCGGGTATCGAAACGACTATTATAATATATCAAGTCGAAGCTCGAATCAAATTACACAATATGATTTAGTCTCGCTGTGGAATTACATTTCGGAACCCAAATTCCATCGTTTACATCACTTAAAGAGGGTTTAAAGTTTTTGATGCACCATTTTTATTTTAGTTACTTCCGGTTTTATTCAATAGAGCTATAAAGGAGATATTGGTGTCGACCTAGGGTTGTTTATTTATGCATTCAATCAGTTTGTATTCCTCAAAACATTTAAGGGAAGAGAAAATGAAAGGGGATGTGGTTCACATTTCAAAAACAACAAAACATTTTATAAATTTGTGTTGCAACTTTGAATGGAGATAACTTTTGACTCGGATATCGAAACGACTATTATAATATATCAAGTCGAAGCTCGAATCAAATTTCACAATATGATTTAATGTCGCTATGGAATTAAATTTCGGTACCCAAATTCCATCATTTACATCACTTAAAGAGGGTTTAAATTTTTTGATGCACCATTTTCATTTTAGTTACTTCCGGTTTTATTCAATAGAGCTATAAAGGAGATATTGGTGTCGACCTAGGGTTGTTTATTTATGCATTCAATCAGTTTTTATTCCTCAAAACATTTAAGGGAAGAGAAAATGAAAGGGGAGGTTGTTAACATTTTCAAAAACAACAAAACATTTTATAAATTTGTGTTGCAACTTTGAATGGAGATAACTTTTGACTCGGGTATCGAAACGACTATTATAATATATCAAGTCGAAGCTCGAATCAAATTACACAATATGATTTAGTCTCGCTGTGGAATTACATTTCGGAACCCAAATTCCATCGTTTACATCACTTAAAGAGGGTTTAAAGTTTTTGATGCACCATTTTTATTTTAGTTACTTCCGGTTTTATTCAATAGAGCTATAAAGGAGATATTGGTGTCGACCTAGGGTTGTTTATTTATGCATTCAATCAGTTTGTATTCCTCAAAACATTTAAGGGAAGAGAAAATAAAAGGGGATGTTGTTCACATTTCAAAAACAACAAAACATTTTATAAATTTGTGTTGCAACTTTGAACGGAGATAACTTTTGACTCGGGTATCCAAACGACTATTATAATATATCAAGTCGAAGCTCGTATCAAATTACACAATATGATTTGGTCTCGCAATGGAATTACATTTCGGTACCCAAATTCCATCGTTTACATCACTTAAAGAGGGTTTAAAGTTTTTGATACACCATTTTCATTTTAATTACTTCCGGTTTTATTCAATAGAGCTATAAAGAAGATATTGGTGTCGACCTAGGGTTGTTTATTTATGCATTCAATCAGTTTGTATTCCTCAAAACATTTAAGGGAAGAGAAAATGAAAGGGGATGTGGTTCACATTTCAAAAACAACAAAACATTTTATAAATTTGTGTTGCAACTTTGAATGGAGATAACTTTTGACTCGGATATCGAAACGACTATAATAATATATCAAGTCGAAGCTCGAATGAAATTACACAATATGATTTGTTCTCAGTTATGAATATCATTTCGGTACCCAAATTCCATCGTTTACATCACTTAAAGAGGGTTTAAAGTTTTTGATGCACCATTTTCATTTTAGTTACTTCCGGTTTTATTCAATAGAGCTATAAAGGAGATATTGGTGTCGACCTAGGGTTGTTTATTTATGCATTCAATCAGTTTGTATTCCTCAAAACATTTAAGGGAAGAGAAAATGAAAGGGGAGGTTGTTAACATTTTCAAAAACAACAAAACATTTTATAAATTTGTGTTGCAACTTTGAATGGAGATAACTTTTGACTCGGGTATCGAAACGACTATTATAATATATCAAGTCGAAGCTCGAATCAAATTACACAATATGATTTAGTCTCGCTGTGGAATTACATTTCGGAACCCAAATTCCATCGTTTACATCACTTAAAGAGGGTTTAAAGTTTTTGATGCACCATTTTTATTTTAGTTACTTCCGGTTTTATTCAATAGAGCTATAAAGGAGATATTGGTGTCGACCTAGGGTTGTTTATTTATGCATTCAATCAGTTTGTATTCCTCAAAACATTTAAGGGAAGAGAAAATAAAAGGGGATGTTGTTCACATTTCAAAAACAACAAAACATTTTATAAATTTGTGTTGCAACTTTGAACGGAGATAACTTTTGACTCGGGTATCGAAACGACTATTATAATATATCAAGTCGAAGCTCGTATCAAATTACACAATATGATTTAATGTCGCTGTGGAATTACATTTCGGTACCCAAATTCCATCGTTTACATCACTTAAAGAGGGTTTAAAGTTTTTGATGCACCATTTTTATTTTAGTTACTTCCGGTTTTATTCAATAGAGCTATAAAGGAGATATTGGTGTCGACCTAGGGTTGTTTATTTATGCATTCAATCAGTTTGTATTCCTCAAAACATTTAAGGGAAGAGAAAATGAAAGGGGATGTTGTTCACATTTTCAAAAACAACAAAACATTTTATAAATTTGTGTTGCAACTTTGAACGTAGATAACTTTTGACTCGGGTATCGAAACGACTATTATAATATATCAGGTCGAAGCTCGTATCAAATTACACAATATGATTTGTTCTCGCTTTGGAATATCATTTCGGTACCCAAATTCCATCGTTTACATCACTTAAAGAGGGTTTAAAGTTTTTGATGCACCATTTTCATTTTAGTTACTTCCGGTTTTATTCAATAGAGCTATAAAGGAGACATTGGTGTCGACCTAGGGTTGTTTATTTATGCATTCAATCAGTTTTTATTCCTCAAAACATTTAAGGGAAGAGAAAATGAAAGGGGTGGTTGTTAACATTTTCAAAAACAACAAAACATTTTATAAATTTGTGTTGCAACTTTGAACGGAGATAACTTTTGACTCGGGTATCGAAACGACTATTATAATATATCAAGTCGCAGCTCGAATCAAATTACACAATATGATATAGTCTCACTGTGGAATTACATTTCGGAACCCAAATTCCATCGTTTACATCACTTAAAGAGGGTTTAAAGTTTTTGATGCACCATTTTTATTTTAGTTACTTCCGGTTTTATTCAATAGTGCTATAAAGGAGATATTGGTGTCGACCTAGGGTTGTTTATTTATGCATTCAATCAGTTTTTATTCCTCAAAACATTTAAGAGAAGAGAAAATGAAAGGGGATGTTGTTCACATTTTCAAAAACAACAAAACATTTTATAAATTTGTGTTGCAACTTTGAACGGAGATAACTTTTGACTCGGGTATCGAAACGACTATTATAATATATCAAGTCGAAGCTCGTATCAAATTACACAATATGATTTGTTCTCGCTATGGAATATCATTTCGGTACCCAAATTCCATCGTTTACATCACTTAAAGAGGGTTTAAAGTTTTTGATGCACCATTTTCATTTTAGTTACTTACGGTTATATTCAATAGAGCTATAAAGGAGATATTGGTGTCGTCCTAGGGTTGTTTATTTATGCGTTCAATCAGTTTGTATTCCTCAAAAAATTTAAGAGATGAGAAAATGAAAGGGGATGTTGTTCACATTTTCAAAAACAACAAAACATTTTATAAATTTGTGTTGCAACTTTGAACGGAGATAACTTTTGACTCGGGTATCGAAACGACTATTATAATATATCAAGTCGAAGCTCGTATCAAATTACACAATATGATTTGGTCTCGCTATGGAAAACCATTTCGGTACCCAAATTCCATCGTTTACATCACTTAAAGAGGGTTTAAAGTTTTTGATGCACCATTTTCATTTTACTTACTTAGGTTTTATTCAATATAGCTATAAAGGAGATATTGGTGTCGACCTAGGTTGTTTATTTATGCATTCAATCAGTGTGTATTCTTCAAAAAATTTAAGGGAAGAGAAAATGAAAGGGGATGTTGTTCACATTTTCAAAAACAACAAAACATTTTATAAATTTGTGTTGCAACTTTGAACGGAGATAACTTTTGACTCGGGTATCGAAACGACTATTATAATATATCAAGTCGAAGCTCGAATCAAATTACACAATATGATTTGGTCTCGCTATGGAAAATCATTTCGGTACCCAAATTCCATCGTTTACATCACTTAAAGAGGGTTTAAAGTTTTTGACGCACCATTTTCATTTTACTTCCGGTTTTATTCAATATAGCTATAAAGGAGATATTGGTGCGACCTACGGTTGTTTATTTATGTGTTCAATCAGTTAGTATTCTTCAAAACATTTAAGAGAAGAGAAAATGAAAGGGGATGTTGTTCACATTTTCAAAAACAACAAAACATTTTATAAATTTGTGTTGCAACTTTGAACGGAGATAACTTTTGACTCGAGTATCGAAACGACTATTATAATATATCAAGTCGAAGCTCGTATCAAATTACACAATATGATTTGGTCTGGGTATGGAAAATCATTTCGGTACCCAAATTCCATCGTTTACATCACTTAAAGAGGGTTTAAAGTTTTTGATGCACCATTTTCATTTTAGTTACTTCCGGTTTTATTCAATAGAGCTATAAAGGAGATATTGGTGTCGACCTAGGTCTGTTTATTTATGTGTTCAATCAGTTTGTATTCTTCAAAAAATTTAAGAGAAGAGAAAATGAAAGGGGATGTTGTTCACATTTTCAAAAACAACAAAACATTTGATAAATTTGTGTTGCAACTTTGAACGGAGATAACTTTTGACTCGGGTATCGAAACGACTATTATAATATATCAAGTCGAAGCTCGTATCAAATTACACAATATGATTTGGTCTCGGTATGGAAAATCATTTCGGTACCCAAATTCCATCGTTTACATCACTTAAAGAGGGTTTAAAGTTTTTGATGCACCATTTTCATTTTAGTTAATCAGGTTTTATTCAACATAGCTATAAAGGACATATTGGTGTCGACCTAGGTCTGTTTATTTATGTGTTCAATCAGTTTGTATTCTTCAAAAAATTTAAGAGAAGAGAAAATGAAAGGGGATGTTGTTCACATTTTCAAAAACAACAAAACATTTGATAAATTTGTGTTGCAACTTTGAACGGAGATAACTTTTGACTCGGGTATCGAAACGACTATTATAATATATCAAGTCGAAGCTCGTATCAAATTACACAATATGATTTGGTCTCTCCTTGAAACTCATTTCGGTACCCAAATTCCATCGTTTACATCACTTAAAGAGGGTTTAAAGTTTTTGACGAAGCATTTTCATTTTAGTTACTTTCGGTTTTATTCAATAGAGCTATAAAGGAGATATTGGTGTCGACCTAGGGTTGTTTATTTATGCGTTCAATCAGTTTGTATTCCTCAAAAAATTTAAGAGATGAGAAAATGAAAGGGGATGTTGTTCACATTTTCAAAAACAACAATACATTTGATAAATTTGTGTTGCAACTTTGAACGGAGATAACTTTTGGCTCGGGTATCGAAACGACTATTATAATATATCAGGTCGAAGCTCGTATCAAATTACATAGTATGATATGGTCTCGACATGGAATATCATTTCGGTACCCAAATTCCATCGTTTACATCACTTAAAGAGGGTTTAAAGTTTTTGACGAAGCATTTTCATTTTAGTTACTTCCGGTTTTATTCAATATAGCTATAAAGGACATATTGGTGTCGACCTAGGTCTATTTATTTATGTGTTCAATCAGTTTGTATTCTTCATAAAATTTAAGAGAAGAGAAAATGAAAGGGGATGTTGTTCACATTTTCAAAAACAACAAAACATTTGATAAATTTGTGTTGCAACTTTGAACGGATATAACTTTTGACTCGGGTATCGAAACGCGTATTATAATATATCAAGTCGAAACTTGTATCAAATTACACAATATGATTTGGTCTCGGTAAGGAAACTCATTTCTGTACCCAAATTCCATCGTTTACATCACTTAAAGAGGGTCAAAAGTTTTTGACGAAGCATTTTCATTTTACTTACTTCCGGTTTTATTCAATATAGCTATAAAGGACATATTGGTGTGGACCTAGGTCTGTTTATTTATGTGTTCAATCAGTCTGTATTCTTCAAAAAATTTAAGAGAAGTGAAAATGAAAGGGGATGTTGTTCTCATTTTCAAAAACAACAAAACATTTGATAAATTTGTGTTGCAACTTTGAACGGATATAACTTTTAACTCGGGTATCGAAACGAATATTATAATATATCAAGTCGAAGCTCGTATCAAATTACATAATATGATTTGGTCTCGGTATGGAAAATCATTTCTGTACCCAAATTCCATCGTTTACATCACTTAAAGAGGGTCTAAAGTTTTTGACGCAGCATTTTTCATTTTAGTTACTTCTAGTTTTATTCAATATAGCTATAAAGGACATATTGGTGTCGACCTAGGTCTGTTTATTTATGTGTTCAATCAGTTTGTATTCTTCAAAAAATTTAAGAGAAGAGAAAATGAAAGGGGATGTTGTTCACATTTTCAAAAACAACAAAACATTTGATAAATTTTCTGTTTCAACTTTAAACGGAGATAACTTTTGACTCGTGTATCGAAACGAGTATTATAATATATCAAGTCGAAACTTGTATCAAATTACACAATATGATTTGGTCTCAAAATGGAAACTCATTTCTGTACCCAAATTCCATCGTTTACATCACTTAAATAGGGTCCAAAGTTTTTGACGAAGCATTTTCATTTTAGTTACTTCCGGTTTTATTCAATATAGCTATAAAGGACATATAGGTGTCGACCTAAGTCTGTTTATTTATGTGTTCAATCAGTTTGTATTCTTCAAAAAATTTAAGAGAAGAGAAAATGAAAGGGGATGTTGTTCACATTTTCAAAAACAACAAAACATTTGACAAATTTGTGTTGCAACTTTGAACGGAGATAACTTTTGACTCGGGTATCGAAATGACTATTATAATATATCTAGTCGAAGCTCATAGAAAATTACATAATATGATTTGCTCTCGGTATGGATAATCATTTCTGTACCAAAATTCCATTGTTTACATCACTTAAAAAGGGTCTAAAGTTTTTGACGCAGCATTTTCATTTTAGGTACTTCTGGTTTTATTCAATATAGCTATAAAGGACATATTGGTGTCGACCTAGGTCTGTTTATTTATGTGTTCAATCAGTTTGTATTCTTCAAAAAATTTAAGAGAAGAGAAAATGAAAGGGGATGTTGTTCACATTTTCAAAAACAACAAAACATTTGATAAATTTGTGTTGCAACTTTGAACGGAGATAACTTTTGACTCGGGTATCGAAAGGACTATTATAATATATCAAATTGAAGCTCATATCAAATTACATAATACGATTTGGTATAACAAGAGAAGATCATTTCGGTACCCAAATTCCACCGTTTACATAACTTAAAGAGGGTCCAAAGTTTTTGACGAAGCATTTTTCATTTTAGTTAATTCCGGTTTTATTCAATATACCTATAAAGGACATATTGGTGTCGACCTAGGTCTGTTTATTTATGTGTTCAATCAGTTTGTATTCTTCAAAAAATTTAAGAGAAGAGAAAATGAAAGGGGATGTTGTTCACATTTTCAAAAACAAGAAAACATTTGACAAATTTGTGTTGCAACTTTAAACGGATATAACTTTTGACTCGTGTATCGAAACGAGTATTATAATATATCAAGTCGAAACTTGTATCAAATTACACAATATGATTTGGTCTCAAAATGGAAACTCATTTCTGTACCCAAATTCCATCGTTTACATCACTTAAATAGGGTCCAAAGTTTTTGACGAAGCATTTTCATTTTAGTTACTTCCGGTTTTATTCAATATAGCTATAAAGGACATATAGGTGTCGACCTAAGTCTGTTTATTTATGTGTTCAATCAGTTTGTATTCTTCAAAAAATTTAAGAGAAGAGAAAATGAAAGGGGATGTTGTTCACATTTTCAAAAACAACAAAACATTTGACAAATTTGTGTTGCAACTTTGAACGGAGATAACTTTTGACTCGGGTATCGAAACGACAATTATAATATATCAAGTCGAAGCTTGTATCAAATTACACAATATGATTTGGTCTAGGTATGGAAAATCATTTCTGTACCCAAATTCCATCGTTTACATCACTTAAAGAGGGTCTAAAGTTTTTGACACAGCACTTTTCATTTTAGTTAATTCCGGTTTTATTCAATATAGCTATAAAGGACATATTGGTGTCGACCTAGGTCTGTTTATTTATGTGTTCAATCAGTTTGTATTCTTCAAAAAATTTAAGAGAAGAGAAAATGAAAGGGGATGTTGTTCACATTTTCAAAAACAACAAAACATTTGATAAATTTGTGTTGCAACTTTGAACGGAGATAACTTTTGACTCGGGTATCGAAACGACTATTATAATATATCAAGTCGAAGCTCGTATCAAATTACACAATATGATTTGGTCTCGGTATGGAAAATCATTTCTGTACCCAAATTCCATCGTTTACATCACTTAAAGAGGGTCTAAAGTTTTTGAAGCAGCATTTTCATTTTAGGTACTTCTGGTTTTATTCAATATAGCTATAAAGGACATATTGGTGTCGACCTAGGTCTGTTTATTTATGTGTTCAATCAGTTTGTATTCTTCCAAAAATTTAAGAGAAGAGAAAATGAAAGGGGATGTTGTTCACATTTTCAAAAACAACAAAACATTTGATAAATTTGTGTTGCAACTTTGAACGGAGATAACTTTTGACTCGGGTATCGAAACGACTATTATAATATATCAAGTCGAAGCTCGTATCAAATTACATAATATGATTTGGTCTCGGTATAGAAAATCATTTCTGTACCCAAATTCCATCGTTTACATCACTTAAAGAGGGTCCAAAGTTTTTGACGAAGCATTTTCATTTTAGTTACTTCCGGTTTTATTCAATATAGCTATAAAGGACATATTGGTGTCGACCTAGGTCTGTTTATTTATGTGTTCAATCAGTTTGTATTATTCTAAAAATTTAAGAGAAGAGAAAATAAAAGGGGATGTTGTTCACATTTTTAAAAACAACAAAACATTTGATAAATTTGTGTTGCAACTTTGAACGGAGATAACTTTTGACTCGGGTATCGAAACGACAATTATAATATATCAAGTCGAAGCTTGTATCAAATTACACAATATGATTTGGTCTGGGTATGGAAAATCATTTCTGTACCCAAATTCCATCGTTTACATCAATTAAAGAGGGTCTAAAGTTTTTGACACAGCACTTTTCATTTTAGTTAATTCCGGTTTTATTCAACATACCTATAAACGACATATTGGTGTCGACCTAGGTCTGTTTATTTATGTGTTCAATCAGTTTGTATTATTCTAAAAATTTAAGAGAAGAGAAAATAAAAGGGGATGTTGTTCACATTTTCAAAAACAACAAAACATTTGATAAATTTGTGTTGCAACTTTGAACGGAGATAACTTTTGACTCGGGTATCGAAACGACTATTATAATATATCAAGTCGAAGCTCGTATCAAATTACACAATATGATTTGGTCTCGGTATTGAAAATCATTTCTGTACCCAAATTCCATCGTTTACATCACTTAAAGAGGGTCTAAAGTTTTTGACGAAGCATTTTCATTTTAGTTACTTCCGGTTTTATTCAATATAGCTATAAAGGACATATTGGTGTCGACCTAGGTCTGTTTATTTATGTGTTCAATCAGTTTGTATTCTTCTAAAAATTTAAGAGAAGAGAAAATGAAAGGGGATGTTGTTCACATTTTCAAAAACAACAAAACATTTGATAAATTTGTGTTGCAACTTTGAACGGAGATAACTTTTGACTCGGGTATCGAAACGACTATTATAATATATCAAGTCGAAGCTCGTATCAAATTACATAATATGATTTGGTCTCGGTATAGAAAATCATTTCTGTACCCAAATTCCATCGTTTACATCACTTAAAGAGGGTCTAAAGTTTTTGACGAAGCATTTTCATTTTAGTTACTTCCGGTTTTATTCAATATAGCTATAAAGGACATATTGGTGTCGACCTAGGTCTGTTTATTTATGTGTTCAATCAGTTTGTATTCTTCAAAAAATTTAAGAGAAGAGAAAATGAAAGGGGATGTTGTTCACATTTTCAAAAACAACAAAACATTTGATAAATTTGTGTTGCAACTTTGAACGGAGATAACTTTTGACTCGGGTATCGAAACGACTATTATAATATATCAAGTCGAAGCTCGTATCAAATTACATAATATGATTTGGTCTCGGTATGGAAAATCATTTCTGTACCCAAATTCCATCGTTTACATCACTTAAAGAGGGTCTAAAGTTTTTGACGAAGCATTTTCATTTTAGTTACTTCCGGTTTTATTCAATATAGCTATAAAGGACATATTGGTGTCGACCTAGGTCTGTTTATTTATGTGTTCAATCAGTTTGTATTCTTCCAAAAATTTAAGAGAAGAGAAAATGAAAGGGGATGTTGTTCACATTTTCAAAAACAACAAAACATTTGATAAATTTGTGTTGCAACTTTGAACGGAGATAACTTTTGACTCGGGTATCGAAACGACTATTATAATATATCAAGTCGAAGCTCGTATCAAATTACATAATATGATTTGGTCTCGGTATAGAAAATCATTTCTGTACCCAAATTCCATCGTTTACATCACTTAAAGACGGTCCAAAGTCTTTGACGAAGCATTTTCATTTTAGTTACTTCCGCTTTTATTCAATATAGCTATAAAGGACATATTGTTGTCGACCTAGGTCTGTTTATTTATGTGTTCAATCAGTTTGTATTATTCAAAAATTTAAGAGAAGAGAAAATGAAAGGGGATGTTGTTCACATTTTCAAAAACAACAAAACATTTGATAAATTTGTGTTGCAACTTTGAACGGAGATAACTTTTGACTCGGGTATCGAAACGACTATTATAATATATCAAGTCGAAGCTCGTATCAAATTACATAATATGATTTGGTCTCGGTATAGAAAATCATTTCTGTACCCAAATTCCATCGTTTACATCACTTAAAGAGGGTCCAAAGTTTTTGACGAAGCATTTTCATTTTAGTTACTTCCGCTTTTATTCAATATAGCTATAAAGGACATATTGGTGTCGACCTAGGTCTGTTTATTTATGTGTTCAATCAGTTTGTATTCTTCAAAAAATTTAAGAGAAGAGAAAATGAAAGGGGATGTTGTTCACATTTTCAAAAACAACAAAACATTTGATAAATTTGTGTTGCAACTTTGAACGGAGATAACTTTTGACTCGGGTATCGAAACGACTATTATAATATATCAAGTCGAAGCTCGTATCAAATTACATAATATGATTTGGTCTCGGTATGGAAAATCATTTCTGTACCCAAATTCCATCGTTTACATCACTTAAAGAGGGTCCAAAGTTTTTGACGAAGCATTTTCATTTTAGTTACTTCCGGTTTTATTCAATATAGCTATAAAGGACATATTGGTGTCGACCTAGGTCTGTTTATTTATGTGTTCAATCAGTTTGTATTCTTCCAAAAATTTAAGAGAAGAGAAAATGAAAGGGGATGTTGTTCACATTTTCAAAAACAACAAAACATTTGATAAATTTGTGTTGCAACTTTGAACGGAGATAACTTTTGACTCGGGTATCGAAACGACTATTATAATATATCAAGTCGAAGCTCGTATTAAATTACACAATATGATTTGGTTTCGCTTTGTAATATCCTTTTGGTACCCAAATCCCATCGTTTACATCACTTAAAGAGGGTCTAAAGTTTTGACGCAGCAATTTCGTTATAGTTACTTCCAGTTTAATTCAATATATCTATAAAGGATATATTGGTGTTGACCTAGGTCTGTTTATTTATGTGGTCAATCAGTTTGTATTCTTCAAAAAATTTAAGAGAAGAGAAAATGAAAGGGGATGTTGTTCACATTTTCAAAAACAACAAAACATTTGATAAATTTGTGTTGCAACTTTGAACGGAGATAACTTTTGACTCGGGTATCGAAACGACTATTATAATATATCAAGTCGAAGCTCGTATCAAATTACATAATATTATTTGGTCTCGGTATAGAAAATCATTTCTGTACCCAAATTCCATCGTTTACATCACTTAAAGACGGTCCAAAGTTTTTGACGAAGCATTTTCATTTTAGTTACTTCCGCTTTTATTCAATATAGCTATAAAGGACATATTGGTGTCGACCTAGGTCTGTTTATTTATGTGTTCAATCAGTTTGTATTCTTCCAAAAATTTAAGAGAAGAGAAAATGAAAGGGGATGTTGTTCACATTTTCAAAAACAACAAAACATTTGATAAATTTGTGTTGCAACTTTGAACGGAGATAACTTTTGACTCGGGTATCGAAACGACTATTATAATATATCAAGTCGAAGCTCGTATCAAATTACAAAATATGATTTGGTATCACCTAAGAAAATCATTTCTGTACCCAAATTCCATCGTTTACATCACTTAAAGAGGGTCTAAAGTTTTTGACGAAGCATTTTCATTTTAGTTACTTCCGGTTTTATTCAATATAGCTATAAAGGACATATTGGTGTCGACCTAGGTCTGTTTATTTATGTGTTCAATCAGTTTGTATTCTTCAAAAAATTTAAGAGAAGAGAAAATGAAAGGGGATGTTGTTCACATTTTCAAAAACAACAAAACATTTGATAAATTTGTGTTGCAACTTTGAACGGAGATAACTTTTGACTCGGGTATCGAAACGACTATTATAATATATCAAGTCGAAGCTCGTATCAAATTACATAATATGATTTGGTCTCGGTATAGAAAATCATTTCTGTACCCAAATTCCATCGTTTACATCACTTAAAGAGGGTCCAAAGTTTTTGACGAAGCATTTTCATTTTAGTTACTTCCGGTTTTATTCAATATAGCTATAAAGGACATATTGGTGTCGACCTAGGTCTGTTTATTTATGTGTTCAATCAGTTTGTATTCTTCAAAAAATTTAAGAGAAGAGAAAATGAAAGGGGATGTTGTTCACATTTTCAAAAACAACAAAACATTTGATAAATTTGTGTTGCAACTTTGAACGGAGATAACTTTTGACTCGGGTATCGAAACGACTATTATAATATATCAAGTCGAAGCTCGTATCAAATTACATAATATGATTTGGTCTCGGTATGGAAAATCATTTCTGTACCCAAATTCCATCGTTTACATCACTTAAAGAGGGTCCAAAGTTTTTGACGAAGCATTTTCATTTTAGTTACTTCCAGTTTTATTCAATATAGCTATAAAGGACATATTGGTGTCGACCTAGGTCTGTTTATTTATGTGTTCAATCAGTTTGTATTCTTCCAAAAATTTAAGAGAAGAGAAAATGAAAGGGGATGTTGTTCACATTTTCAAAAACAACAAAACATTTGATAAATTTGTGTTGCAACTTTGAACGGAGATAACTTTTGACTCGGGTATCGAAACGACTATTATAATATATCAAGTCGAAGCTCGTATCAAATTACATAATATGATTTGGTCTCGGTATAGAAAATCATTTCTGTACCCAAATTCCATCGTTTACATCACTTAAAGAGGGTCTAAAGTTTTTGACGAAGCATTTTCATTTTAGTTAATTCCAGTTTTATTCAATATAGCTATAAAGGACATATTGGTGTCGACCTAGGTCTGTTTATTTATGTGTTCAATCAGTTTGTATTCTTCTAAAAATTTAAGAGAAGAGAAAATGAAAGGGGATGTTGTTCACATTTTCAAAAACAACAAAACATTTGAGATATTTGTGTTGCAACTTTGAACGGAGATAACTTTTGACTCGGGTATCGAAACGACTATTATAATATATCAAGTCGAAGCTCGTATCAAATTACATAATATGATTTGGTCTCGGTATAGAAAATCATTTCTGTACCCAAATTCCATCGTTTACATCACTTAAAGACGGTCCAAAGTCTTTGACGAAGCATTTTCATTTTAGTTACTTCCGGTTTTATTAAATATAGCTATAAAGGACATATTAGTGTCAACCTAGGTCTGTTGATTTATGTGTTCAATCAGTTTGTATTTTTCCAAAAATTTAAGAGAAGAGAAAATGAAAGGGGATGTTGTTCAAATTTTCAAAAACAACAAAACATTTGATAAATTTGTGTTGCAACTTTGAACGGAGATAACTTTTGACTCGGGTATCGAAACGACTATTATAATATATCAAGTCGAAGCTCGTATCGAATTAAAAAATATTATTTGGTATCACCAAAGAAAATAATTTCGGTACCCAAATTCCATCCTTTACATCACTTAAAGAGGGTCTAAAGTTTTTGACGAAGCATTTTCATTTTAGTTACTTACGGTTTTATTCAATATAGCTATAAAGGACATATTGGTGTCGACCTAGGTCTGTTTATTTATGTGTTCAATCAGTTTGTATTCTTCAAAAAATTTAAGAGAAGAGAAAATGAAAGGGGATGTTGTTCACATTTTCAAAAACAACAAAACATTTGATAAATTTGTGTTGCAACTTTGAACGGAGATAACTTTTGACTCGGGTATCGAAACGACTATTATAATATATCAAGTCGAAGCTCGTATCAAATTACATAATACAATTTGGTCTCGATATAGAAAATAATTTCTGTACCCAAATTCCATCGTTTACATCACTTAAAGAGGGTCCAAAGTTTTTGATGAAGCATTTTCATTTTAGTTACTTCCGGTTTTATTCAATATAGCTATAAAGGACATATTGGTGTCGACCTAGGTCTGTTTATTTATGTGTTCAATCAGTTTGTATTCTTCCAAAAATTTAAGAGAAGAGAAAATGAAAGGGGATGTTGTTCACATTTTCAAAAACAACAAAACATTTGATAAATTTGTGTTGCAACTTTGAACGGAGATAACTTTTGACTCGGGTATCGAAACGACTATTATAATATATCAAGTCGAAGCTCGTATCAAATTACAAAATATGATTTGGTCTAGGTATGGAAAATCATTTCTGTACCCAAATTCCATCGTTTACATCACTTAAAGAGGGTCTAAAGTTTTTGACGCAGCATTTTTCATTTTAGTTACTTCCGGTTTTATTCAATATAGCTATAAAGGACATATTGGTGTCGACCTAGGTCTATTTATTTATGTGTTCAATCAGTTTGTATTCTTCAAAAAATTTAAGAGAAGAGAAAATGAAAGGGATGTTGTTCACATTTTCAAAAACAACAAAACATTTGACAAATTTGTGTTGCATCTTTGAACGAGATAACTTTTGACTCGGTTATCGAAACGACTATAATAATATATCAAGTCGAAGCTCGTATCAAATTACATAATATGATTTGGTCTCGGTATGGAAAATCATTTCTGTACCCAAATTCCCTCGTTTACATCACTTAAAGAGAGTCCAAAGTTTTTGACGAAGCATTTTCATTTTAGTTACTTCCGGTTTTATTCAATATAGCTATAAAGGACATATTGGTGTTGACCTAGGTCTATTTATTTATGTGTTCAGTCAGTTTGTATTATTCAAAAATTTAAGAGAAGAGAAAATGAAAGGGGATGTTGTTCACATTTTCAAAAACAACAAAACATTTGATAAATTTGTGTTGCAACTTTGAACGGAGATAACTTTTGACTCGGGTATCGAAACGACTATTATAATATATCAAGTCGAAGCTCGTATCAAATTACAAAATATGATTTGGTACCACCAAAGAAAATCATTTCTGTACCCAAATTCCATCGTTTACATCACTTAAAGAGGGTCTAAAGTTTTTGACGCAGCATTTTTCATTTTAGTTACTTCCAGTTTTATTCAATATAGCTATAAAGTACATATTGGTGTCGACATAGGTCTGTTTATTTATGTGTTCAATCAGTTTGTATACTTCAAAAAATTTAAGAGAATAGAAAATGAAAGGGATGTTGTTCACATTTTCAAAAACAACAAAACATTTGACAAATTTGTGTTGCAACTTTGAACGGAGATAACTTTTGACTCGGGTATCGAAACGACTATTATAATATATCAAGTCGAAGCTCGTATCAAATTACATAATATGATTTGGTCTCGGTATGGAAAATCATTTCTGTACCCAAATTCCATCGTTTACATCACTTAAAGAGGGTCCAAAGTTTTTGACGAAGCATTTTCATTTTAGTTACTTCCGGTTTTATTCAATATAGCTATAAAGGACATATTGGTGTCGACCTAGGTCTGTTTATTTATGTGTTCAATCAGTTTGTATTCTTCCAAAAATTTAAGAGAAGAGAAAATGAAAGGGGATGTTGTTCACATTTTCAAAAACAACAAAACATTTGATAAATTTGTGTTGCAACTTTGAACGGAGATAACTTTTGACTCGGGTATCGAAACGACTATTATAATATATCAAGTCGAAGCTCGTATCAAATTACATAATATGATTTGGTCTCGGTATGGAAAATCATTTCTGTACACAAATTCCGTCGTTTACATCACTTAAAGAGGGTCGAAAGTTTTTTACGAAGCATTTTCATTTTAGTTACTTCCGTTTTTATTCAATAGAGCTATAAAGGACATATTGTTGTCGAAATAGGTCTGTTTATTTATGTGTTCAATCAGTTTGTATTCTTCCAAAACTTTAAGAGAAGAGAAAATGAAAGGGGATGTTGTTCACATTTTCAAAAACAACAAAACATTTGATAAATTTGTGTTGTAACTTTGAAGAGAGATAACTTTTGACTCGGGTATCGAAACGACTATTATAATATATCAAGTCGAAGCTCATATCAAATTACATAATATGATTTGGTCTCGGTATAGAAAATCATTTCTGTACCCAAATTCCATCGTTTACATCACTTAAAGACGGTTAAAATTCTTTGACGAAGCATTTTCATTTTAGTTACTTCCGCTTTTATTCAATATAGCTATAAAGGACATATTGTTGTCGACCTAGGTCTGTTTATTTATGTGTTCAATCAGTTTGTATTATTCAAAAATTTAAGAGAAGAGAAAATGAAAGGGGATGTTGTTCACATTTTCAAAAACAACAAAACATTTGATAAATTTGTGTTGCAACTTTGAACGGAGATAACTTTTGACTCGGGTATCGAAACGACTATTATAATATATCAAGTCGAAGCTCGTATCAAATTACATAATATGATTTGGTCTCGGTATAGAAAATCATTTCTGTACCCAAATTCCATCGTTTACATCACTTAAAGAGGGTCCAAAGTTTTTGACGAAGCATTTTCATTTTAGTTACTTCCGGTTTTATTCAATATAGCTATAAAGGACATATTGGTGTCGACCTAGGTCTGTTTATTTATGTGTTCAATCAGATTGTATTCTTCCAAAAATTAAAGAGAAGAGAAAATGAAAGGGGATGTTGTTCACATTTTCAAAAACAACAAAACATTTGATAAATTTGTGTTGCAACTTTGAACGGATATAACTTTTGACTATGGTATCGAAACGAATATTATAATATATCAGGTCGAAGCTCGTATCAAATTACAAAATATGATTTGGTATCACCTAAGAAAATAATTTCTGTACCCAAATTCCATCGTTTACCTCACTTAAAGAGGGTCTAAAGTTTTTGATGCAGCATTTTTCATTTTAGGTAATTCCAGTTTTATTATATATAACTATAAAGGACATATTGGTGTCGACCTAAGTCTGTTTATTTATGTGTTCAATCAGTTTGTATTCTTCTAAAAATTTAAGAAAAGAGAAAATGAAAGGGGATGTTGTTCACATTTTCAAAAACAACAAAACATTTGATAAATTTGTGTTGCAACTTTGAACGGAGATAACTTTTGACTCGGGTATCGAAACGACTATTATAATATATCAAGTCGAAGCTCGTATCAAATTACATAATATGATTTGGTCTCGGTATGGAAAATCATTTCTGTACCCAAATTCCATCGTTTACATCACTTAAAGAGGGTCCAAAGTTTTTGACGAAGCATTTTCATTTTAGTTACTTCTTTTATTCAACATAGCTATAAAGGACATATTGGTGTCGACCTAGGTCTGTTTATTTATGTGTTCAATCAGTTTGTATTCTTCCAAAAATTTAAGAGAAGAGAAAATGAAAGGGGATGTTGTTCACATTTTCAAAAACAACAAAACATTTGATAAATTTGTGTTGCAACTTTGAACGGAGATAACTTTTGACTCGGGTATCGAAACAACTATTATAATATATCAAGTTGAAGCTCGTATCAAATTACATTATATGATTTGGTCTCGGTATGGAATATTATTTCTATACCCAAATTCAATCGTTTACATCACTTAAAGAGGGTCCAAAGTTTTTGACGAAGCATTTTCATTTTAGTTACTTATTGTTTTATTCAATATAGCTATAAAGGACATATTGGTGTCGACCTAGGTCTATTTATTTATGTGTTCAATCAGTTTATAGTATTCCAAAAATTTAAGAGAAGAGAAAATGAAAGGGGATGTTGTTCACATTTTCAAAAACAACAAAACATTTGGTAAATTTGTGTTGCAACTTTGAACGGAGATAACTTTTAACTCGGTTATCGAAACGACTATTATAATATATCAAGTCGAAGCTCGTATCAAATTACATAATTTGATTTGGTCTCGGTATGGAAAATCATTTCTGTACCCAAATTCCATCGTTTACATCACTTAAATAGGGTCCAAAGTTTTTGACGAAGCATTTTCATTTTAGTTACTTCCGGTTTTATTAAATATAGCTATAAAGGACATATTAGTGTCAACCTAGGTCTGTTGATTTATGTGTTCAATCAGTTTGTATTTTTCCAAAAATTTAAGAGAAGAGAAAATGAAAGGGGATGTTGTTCACATTTTCAAAAACAACAAAACATTTGATAAATTTGTGTTGCAACTTTGAACGGAGATAACTTTTGACTCGGGTATCGAAACGACTATTATAATATATCAAGTCGAAGCTCGTATCAAATTACAAAATATGATTTGGAAACCCCTAAGAAAATCATTTCTGTACCCAAATTCCATCGTTTACATCACTTAAAGAGGGTCTAAAGTTTTTGACGCAGCATTTTTCATTTTAGTTACTTCGGGTTTATTCAATATAATTATAAAGGACATATTGGTGTCGACCTAGGTCTGTTTATTTATGTGTTCAATCAGTTTGTATTCTTCAAAAAATTTAAGAGAAGAGAAAATGAAAGGGGATGTTGTTCACATTTTCAAAAACAACAAAACATTTGATAAATTTGTGTTGCAACTTTGAACGGAGATAACTTTTGACTCGGGTATCGAAACGACTATTATAATATATCAAGTCGAAGCTCGTATCAAATTACATAATATGATTTGGTCTCGGTATGGAAAATCATTTCTGTACCCAAATTCCATCGTTTACATCACTTAAAGAGGGTCCAAAGTTTTTGACGAAGCATTTTCATTTTAGTTACTTCTGGTTTTATTCAATATAGCTATAAAGGACATATTGGTGTCGACCTAGGTCTGTTTATTTATGTGTTCAATCAGTTTGTATTCTTCCAAAAATTTAAGAGAAGAGAAAATGAAAGGGGATGTTGTTCACATTTTCAAAAACAACAAAACATTTGATAAATTTGTGTTGCAACTTTGAACGGAGATAACTTTTGACTCGGGTATCGAAACGACTATTATAATATATCAAGTCGAAGCTCGTATCAAATTACATAATATGATTTGGTCTCAGTAAGGAAAATCATTTCTGTACCCAAATTCCATCGTTTACATCACTTAAAGAGGGTCTAAAGTTTTTGACGAAGCATTTTCATTTTAGTTACTTCTGCTTTTATTCAATATAGCTCTAAAGGACATATTGTTGTCGAGCTAGGTCTGTTTATTTATGTGTTCAATCAGTTTGTATTCTTCCAAAAATTAAAGAGAAGAGAAAATGAAAGGGGATGTTGTTCACATTTTCAAAAACAACAAAACATTTGATAAATTTGTGTTGCAACTTTGAACGGAGATAACTTTTGACTCGGGTATCGAAACGACTATTATAATATATCAAGTCGAAGCTTGTATCAAATTACATAATATGATTTGGTCTCGGTATAGGAAATCATTTCTGTACCCAAATTCCATCGTTTACATCACTTAAAGACGGTCCAAAGTCTTTGACGAAGCATTTTCATTTTAGTTACTTCCGGTTTTATTCAATATAGCTCTAAAGGACATATTGGTGTCGAGCTAGGTCTGTTTATTTATGTGTTCAATCAGTTTGTATTCTTCCAAAAATTAAAGAGAAGAGAAAATGAAAGGGGATGTTGTTCACATTTTCAAAAACAACAAAACATTTGATAAATTTGTGTTGCAACTTTGAACGGAGATAACTTTTGACTCGGGTATCGAAACGACTATTATAATATATCAAGTAGAAACTCGTATCAATTTACAAAATATGATTTGGTATCACCAAAGAAAATCATTTCTGTACCCAAATTCCATCGTTTACATCACTTAAAGAGGGTCTAAAGTTTTTGACGAAGCATTTTGATTTTAGTTACTTCGGGTTTATTCAATATAGCTATAAAGGACATATTGGTGTCGACCTAGGTCTGTTTATTTATGTGTTCAATCAGTTTGTATTCTTCAAAAAATTTAAGAGAAGAGAAAATGAAAGGGGATGTTGTTCACATTTTCAAAAACAACAAAACATTTGATAAATTTGTGTTGCAACTTTGAACGGAGATAACTTTTGACTCGGGTATCGAAACGACTATTATAATATATCAAGTCGAAGCTCGTATCAAATTACATAATATGATTTGGTCTCGGTATAGAAAATCATTTCTGTACCCAAATTCCATCGTTTACATCACTTAAAGAGGGTCCAACATTTTTGACGAAGCATTTTCATTTTAGTTACTCCGGTTTTATTCAATATAGCTATAAAGGACATATTGGTGTCGACCTAGGTCTGTTTATTTATGTGTTCAATCAGTTTGTATTCTTCAAAAAATTTAAGAGAAGAGAAAATGAAAGGGGATGTTGTTCACATTTTCAAAAACAACAAAACATTTGATAAATTTGTGTTGCAACTTTGAACGGAGATAACTTTTGACTCGGGTATCGAAACGACTATTATAATATATCAAGTCGAAGCTCGTATCAAATTACATAATATGATTTGGTCTCGGTATGGAAAATCATTTCTGTACCCAAATTCCATCGTTTACATCACTTAAAGAGGGTCTAAAGTTTTTGACGAAGCATTTTCATTTTAGTTACTTCCGGTTTTATTCAATATAGCTATAAAGGACATATTGGTGTCGACCTAGGTCTGTTTATTTATGTGTTCAATCAGTTTGTATTCTTCCAAAAATTTAAGAGAAGAGAAAATGAAAGGGGATGTTGTTCACATTTTCAAAAACAACAAAACATTTGATAAATTTGTGTTGCAACTTTGAACGGAGATAACTTTTGACTCGGGTATCGAAACGACTATTATAATATATCAAGTCGAAGCTCGTATCAAATTACATAATATGATTTGGTCTCGGTATAGAAAATCATTTCTGTACCCAAATTCCATCGTTTACATCACTTAAAGAGGGTCCAAAGTTTTTGACGAAGCATTTTCATTTTAGTTACTTCCGCTTTTATTCAATATAGCTATAAAGGACATATTGGTGTCGACCTAGGTCTGTTTATTTATGTGTTCAATCAGTTTGTATTCTTCCAAAAATTTAAGAGAAGAGAAAATGAAAGGGGATGTTGTTCACATTTTCAAAAACAACAAAACATTTGATAAATTTGTGTTGCAACTTTGAACGGAGATAACTTTTGACTCGGGTATCGAAACGACTATTATAATATATCAAGTCGAAGCTCGTATCAAATTACAAAATATGATTTGGTATCAGCAAAGAAAATCATTTCGGTACCCAAATTCCATCATTTACATCACTTAAAGTGGGTCTAAAGTTTTAGACGAATCATTTTCATTTTAGTTATTTTTGATTTTATTCAATATAGCTATAAAGGACATATTGGTGTCGACCTAGGTCTATTTATTTATGTGTTCAATCAGTTTGTATTCTTCATAAAATTTAAGAGAAGAGAAAATGAAAGGGGATGTTGTTCACATTTTCAAAAACAACAAAACATTTGATAAATTTGTGTTGCAACTTTGAACGGATATAACTTTTGACTCGGGTATCGAAACGCGTATTATAATATATCAAGTCGAAACTTGTATCAAATTACACAATATGATTTGGTCTCAAAATGGAAACTCATTTCTGTACCCAAATTCCATCGTTTACATCACTTAAAGAGGGTCCAAAGTTTTTGACGAAGCATTTTCATTTTAGTTACTTCCGGTTTTATTCAATATAGCTATAAAGGACATATTGGTGTCGACCTAGGTCTATTTATTTATGTGTTCAATCAGTTTGTATTCTTCCAAAAATTTAAGAGAAGAGAAAATGAAAGGGGATGTTGTTCACATTTTCAAAAACAACAAAACATTTGATAAATTTGTGTTGCAACTTTGAACGGAGATAACTTTTGACTCGGGTATCGAAACGACTATTATAATATATCAAGTCGAAGCTCGTATCAAATTACATAATATGATTTGGTCTCGGTATAGAAAATCATTTCTGTACCCAAATTCCATCGTTTACATCACTTAAAGAGGGTCCAAAGTTTTTGACGAAGCATTTTCATTTTAGTTACTTCCGGTTTTATTCAATATAGCTATAAAGGACATATTGGTGTCGACCTAGGTCTGTTTATTTATGTGTTCAATCAGTTTGTATTCTTCCAAAAATTAAAGAGAAGAGAAAATGAAAGGGGATGTTGTTCACATTTTCAAAAACAACAAAACATTTGATAAATTTGTGTTGCAACTTTGAACGGAGATAACTTTTGACTCGGGTATCGAAACGACTATTATAATATATCAAGTAGAAGCTCGTATCAATTTACAAAATATGATTTGGTATCACCAAAGAAAATCATTTCTGTACCCAAATTCCATCGTTTACATCACTTAAAGAGGGTCTAAAGTTTTTGACGAAGCATTTTCATTTTAGTTACTTCCGGTTTTATTCAATATAGCTATAAAGGACATATTGGTGTCGACCTAGGTCTGTTTATTTATGTGTTCAATCAGATTGTATTCTTCTAAAAATTTAAGAGAAGAGAAAATGAAAGGGGATGTTGTTCACATTTTCAAAAACAACAAAACATTTGATAAATTTGTGTTGCAACTTTGAACGGAGATAACTTTTGACTCGGGTATCGAAACGACTATTATAATATATCAAGTCGAAGCTCGTATCAAATTACATAATATCATTTGGTCTCGGTATAGAAAATCATTTCTGTACCCAAATTCCATCGTTTACATCACTTAAAGAGGGTCCAAAGTTTTAACGAAGGATTTTCATTTTAGTTACTTATTGTTTTATTCAATATAGCTATAAAGGACATATTGGTGTCGACCTAGGTCTGTTTATTTATGTGTTCAATCAGTTTGTATTCTTCAAAAAATTTAAGAGAAGAGAAAATGAAAGGGGATGTTGTTCACATTTTCAAAAACAACAAAACATTTGATAAATTTGTGTTGCAACTTTGAACGGAGATAACTTTTGACTCGGGTATCGAAACGACTATTATAATATATCAAGTCGAAGCTCGTATCAAATTACATAATATGATTTGGTCTCGGTATGGAAAATCATTTCTGTACCCAAATTCCATCGTTTACATCACTTAAAGAGGGTCCAAAGTTTTTGACGAAGCATTTTCATTTTAGTTACTTCTGGTTTTATTCAATATAGCTATAAAGGACATATTGGTGTCGACCTAGGTCTGTTTATTTATGTGTTCAATCAGTTTGTATTCTTCCAAAAATTTAAGAGAAGAGAAAATGAAAGGGGATGTTGTTCACATTTTCAAAAACAACAAAACATTTGATAAATTTGTGTTGCAACTTTGAACGGAGATAACTTTTGACTCGGGTATCGAAACGACTATTATAATATATCAAGTCGAAGCTCGTATCAAATTACATAATATGATTTGGTCTCGGTATAGAAAATCATTTCTGTACCCAAATTCCATCGTTTACATCACTTAAAGAGGGTCTAAAGTTTTTGACGAAGCATTTTCATTTTAGTTACTTCCGGTTTTATTCAATATAGCTATAAAGGACATATTGGTGTCGACCTAGGTCTGTTTATTTATGTGTTCAATCAGTTTGTATTCTTCAAAAATTTAAGAGAAGAGAAAATGAAAGGGGATGTTGTTCACATTTTCAAAAACAACAAAACATTTGATAAATTTGTGTTGCAACTTTGAACGGAGATAACTTTTGACTCGGGTATCGAAACGACTATTATAATATATCAAGTCGAAGCTCGTATCAAATTACAAAATATGATTTGGTATCACCAAAGAAAATCATTTCTGTACCCAAATTCCATCGTTTACATCACTTAAAGAGGGTCTAAAGTTTTTGACGAAGCATTTTCATTTTAGTTACTTCTGGTTTTATTCAATATAGCTATAAAGGACATATTGGTGTCGACCTAGGTCTGTTTATTTATGTGTTCAATCAGTTTGTATTCTTCCAAAAATTTAAGAGAAGAGAAAATGAAAGGGGATGTTGTTCACATTTTCAAAAACAACAAAACATTTGATAAATTTGTGTTGCAACTTTGAACGGAGATAACTTTTGACTCGGGTATCGAAACGACTATTATAATATATCAAGTCGAAGCTCGTATCAAATTACATAATATGATTTGGTCTCGGTATGGAAAATCATTTCTGTACCCAAATTCCATCGTTTACATCACTTAAAGAGGGTCCAAAGTTTTTGACGAAGCATTTTCATTTTAGTTACTTCCGGTTTTATTCAATATAGCTATAAAGGACATATTGGTGTCGACCTAGGTCTGTTTATTTATGTGTTCAATCAGTTTGTATTCTTCCAAAAATTTAAGAGAAGAGAAAATGAAAGGGGATGTTGTTCACATTTTCAAAAACAACAAAACATTTGATAAATTTGTGTTGCAACTTTGAACGGAGATAACTTTTGACTCGGGTATCGAAACGACTATTATAATATATCAAGTCGAAGCTCGTATCAAATTACATAATATGATTTGGTCTCGGTATAGAAAATCATTTCTGTACCCAAATTCCATCGTTTACATCACTTAAAGAGGGTCCAAAGTTTTTGACGAAGCATTTTCATTTTAGTTACTTCCGCTTTTATTCAATATAGCTATAAAGGACATATTGGTGTCGACCTAGGTCTGTTTATTTATGTGTTCAATCAGTTTGTATTCTTCCAAAAATTTAAGAGAAGAGAAAATGAAAGGGGATGTTGTTCACATTTTCAAAAACAACAAAACATTTGATAAATTTGTGTTGCAACTTTGAACGGAGATAACTTTTGACTCGGGTATCGAAACGACTATTATAATATATCAAGTCGAAGCTCGTATCAAATTACAAAATATGATTTGGTATCACCAAAGAAAATCATTTCTGTACCCAAATTCCATCGTTTACATCACTTAAAGAGGGTCCAAAGATTTTGACGAAGCATTTTCATTTTAGTTACTTCCGGTTTTATTCAATATAGCTATAAAGGACATATTGGTGTCGACCTAGGTCTGTTTATTTATGTGTTCAATCAGTTTGTATTCTTCCAAAAATTTAAGAGAAGAGAAAATGAAAGGGGATGTTGTTCACATTTTCAAAAACAACAAAACATTTGATAAATTTGTGTTGCAACTTTGAACGGAGATAACTTTTGACTCGGGTATCGAAACGACTATTATAATATATCAAGTCGAAGCTCGTATCAAATTACATAATATGATTTGGTCTCGGTATGGAAAATCATTTCTGTACCCAAATTCCATCGTTTACATCACTTAAAGAGGGTCCAAAGTTTTTGACGAAGCATTTTCATTTTAGTTACTTCCGGTTTTATTCAATATAGCTATAAAGGACATATTGGTGTCGACCTAGGTCTGTTTATTTATGTGTTCAATCAGTTTGTATTCTTCCAAAAATTTAAGAGAAGAGAAAATGAAAGGGATGTTGTTCACATTTTCAAAAACAACAAAACATTTGACAAATTTGTGTTGCAACTTTGAACGGAGATAACTTTTGACTCGGGTATCGAAACGACTATTATAATATATCAAGTCGAAGCTAGTATCAAATTACACAATATGATTTGGTCCGGGTATGGAAAATCATTTCTATACCCAAATTCCATCGTTTACATCACTTAAAGAGGGTCCAAAGTTTTTGACGAAGCATTTTCATTTTAGTTACTTACGGTTTTATTCAAATTAGCTATAAAGGACATATAGGTGTCGAACTAGATCTGTTTATTTATGTGTTCAATCAGTTTGTATTCTTCCAAAAATTTAAGAGAAGAGAAAATGAAAGGGGATGTTGTTCACATTTTCAAAAACAACAAAACATTTGATAAATTTGTGTTGCAACTTTGAACGGAGATAACTTTTGACTCGGGTATCGAAACGACTATTATAATATATCAAGTCGAAGCTCGTATCAAATTACACAATATGATTTGGTCTCGGTATGGAAAATCATTTCTGTACCCAAATTCCATCGTTTACATCACTTAAAGAGGGTCCAAAGTTTTTGACGAAGCATTTTCATTTTAGTTACTTCCGGTTTTATTCAATATAGCTATAAAGGACATATTGGTGTCGACCTAGGTCTGTTTATTTATGTGTTCAATCAGTTTGTATTCTTCCAAAAATTTAAGAGAAGAGAAAATGAAAGGGGATGTTGTTCACATTTTCAAAAACAACAAAACATTTGATAAATTTGTGTTGCAACTTTGAACGGAGATAACTTTTGACTCGGGTATCGAAACGACTATTATAATATATCAAGTCGAAGCTCGTATCAAATTACAAAATATTATTTGGTATCACCAAAGAAAATCATTTCTGTACCCAAATTGCATCGTTTACATCAATTAAAGAGGGTCTAACTTTTTTGACGCAGCATTTTTCATTTTAGTTACTTCCAGTTTTATTCAATATAGCTATAAAGTACATATTGGTGTCGACGTAGGTCTATTTATTTATGTGTTCAATCAGTTTGTATTCTTCCAAAAATTTAAGAGAAGAGAAAATGAAAGGGGATGTTGTTCACATTTTCAAAAACAACAAAACATTTGATAAATTTGTGTTGCAACTTTGAACGGAGATAACTTTTGACTCGGGTATCGAAACGACTATTATAATATATCAAGTCGAAGCTCGTATCAAATTACATAATATGATTTGGTCTCGGTATGGAAAATCATTTCTGTACCCAAATTCCATCGTTTACATCACTTAAAGAGGGTCCAAAGTTTTTGACGAAGCATTTTCATTTTAGTTACTTCCGGTTTTATTCAATATAGCTATAAAGGACATATTGGTGTCGACATAGGTCTGTTTATTTATGTGTTCAATCAGTTTGTATTCTTCAAAAAATTTAAGAGAAGAGAAAATGAAAGGGATGTTGTTCACATTTTCAAAAACAACAAAACATTTGACAAATTTGTGTTGCAACTTTGAACGGAGATAACTTTTGACTCGGGTATCGAAACGACTATTATAATATATCAAGTCGAAGCTTGTATCAAATTACATAATATGATTTGGTCTCGGTATAGAAAATCATTTCTGTACCCAAATTCCATCGTTTACATCACTTAAAGACGGTCCAAAGTCTTTGACGAAGCATTTTCATTTTAGTTACTTCCGCTTTTATTCAATATAGCTATAAAGGACATATTGTTGTCGACCTAGGTCTGTTTATTTATGTGTTCAATCAGTTTGTATTCTTCCAAAAATTAAAGAGAAGAGAAAATGAAAGGGGATGTTGTTCACATTTTCAAAAACAACAAAACATTTGATAAATTTGTGTTGCAACTTTGAACGGAGATAACTTTTGACTCGGGTATCGAAACGACTATTATAATATATCAAGTCGAAGCTCGTATCAAATTACAAAATATGATTTGGTATCACCAAAGAAAATCATTTCTGTACCCAAATTCCATCGTTTACATCACTTAAAGAGGGTCCAAAGATTTTGACGAAGCATTTTCATTTTAGTTACTTCCGGTTTTATTCAATATAGCTATAAAGGACATATTGGTGTCGACCTAGGTCTGTTTATTTATGTGTTCAATCAGTTTGTATTCTTCCAAAAATTTAAGAGAAGAGAAAATGAAAGGGGATGTTGTTCACATTTTCAAAAACAACAAAACATTTGATAAATTTGTGTTGCAACTTTGAACGGAGATAACTTTTGACTCGGGTATCGAAACGACTATTATAATATATCAAGTCGAAGCTTGTATCAAATTACATAATATGATTTGGTCTCGGTATAGAAAATCATTTCTGTACCCAAATTCCATCGTTTACATCACTTAAAGAGGGTCCAAAGTTTTTGACGAAGCATTTTCATTTTAGTTGCTTCGGTTTTATTCAATATAGCTATAAAGGACATATTGGTGTCGACCTAGGTCTGTTTATTTATGTGTTCAATCAGTTTGTATTCTTCCAAAAATTTAAGAGAAGAGAAAATGAAAGGGGATGTTGTTCACATTTTCAAAAACAACAAAACATTTGATAAATTTGTGTTGCAACTTTGAACGGAGATAACTTTTGACTCGGGTATCGAAACGACTATTATAATATATCAAGTCGAAGCTCGTATCAAATTACATAATATGATTTGGTCTCGGTATGGAAAATCATTTCTGTACCCAAATTCCATCGTTTACATCACTTAAAGAGGGTCTAAAGTTTTTGACGAAGCATTTTCATTTTAGTTACTTCCGGTTTTATTCAATATAGCTATAAAGGACATATTGGTGTCGACCTAGGTCTGTTTATTTATGTGTTCAATCAGTTTGTATTCTTCCAAAAATTTAAGAGAAGAGAAAATGAAAGGGGATGTTGTTCACATTTTCAAAAACAACAAAACATTTGATAAATTTGTGTTGCAACTTTGAACGGAGATAACTTTTGACTCGGGTATCGAAACGACTATTATAATATATCAAGTCGAAGCTCGTATCAAATTACATAATATGATTTGGTCTCGGTATAGAAAATCATTTCTGTACCCAAATTCCATCGTTTACATCACTTAAAGAGGGTCCAAAGTTTTTGACGAAGCATTTTCATTTTAGTTACTTCCGGTTTTATTCAATATAGCTATAAAGGACATATTGGTGTCGACCTAGGTCTGTTTATTTATGTGTTCAATCAGTTTGTATTCTTCCAAAAATTTAAGAGAAGAGAAAATGAAAGGGGATGTTGTTCACATTTTCAAAAACAACAAAACATTTGATAAATTTGTGTTGCAACTTTGAACGGAGATAACTTTTGACTCGGGTATCGAAACGACTATTATAATATATCAAGTCGAAGCTCGTATCAAATTACAAAATATGATTTGGTATCACCAAAGAAAATCATTTCGGTACCCAAATTCCATCGTTTACATCACTTAAAGAGGGTCTAAAGTTTTTGACGAAGCATTTTCATTTTAGTTACTTTCGATTTTATTCAATATAGCTATAAAGGACATATTGGTGTCGACCTAGGTCTGTTTATTTATGTGTTCAATCAGTTTGTATTCTTCCAAAAATTTAAGAGAAGAGAAAATGAAAGGGGATGTTGTTCACATTTTCAAAAACAACAAAACATTTGATAAATTTGTGTTGCAACTTTGAACGGAGATAACTTTTGACTCGGGTATCGAAACGACTATTATAATATATCAAGTCGAAGCTTGTATCAAATTACATAATATGATTTGGTCTCGGTATAGGAAATCATTTCTGTACCCAAATTCCATCGTTTACATCACTTAAAGAGGGTCCAAAGTTTTTGACGAAGCATTTTCATTTTAGTTACTTTCGGTTTTATTCAATATAGCTATAAAGGACATATTGGTGTCGACCTAGGTCTGTTTATTTATGTGTTCAATCAGTTTGTATTCTTCCAAAAATTTAAGAGAAGAGAAAATGAAAGGGGATGTTGTTCACATTTTCAAAAACAACAAAACATTTGATAAATTTGTGTTGCAACTTTGAACGGAGATAACTTTTGACTCGGGTATCGAAACGACTATTATAATATATCAAGTCGAAGCTCGTATCAAATTACATAATATGATTTGGTCTCGGTATGGAAAATCATTTCTGTACCCAAATTCCATCGTTTACATCACTTAAAGAGGGTCCAAAGTTTTTGACGAAGCATTTTCATTTTAGTTACTTCTGGTTTTATTCAATATAGCTATAAAGGACATATTGGTGTCGACCTAGGTCTGTTTATTTATGTGTTCAATCAGTTTGTATTCTTCCAAAAATTTAAGAGAAGAGAAAATGAAAGGGGATGTTGTTCACATTTTCAAAAACAACAAAACATTTGATAAATTTGTGTTGCAACATTGAACGGAGATAACTTTTGACTCGGGTATCGAAACGACTATTATAATATATCAAGTCGAAGCTCGTATCAAATTACACAATATTATTTGGTCTCAATATTGAAAATCATTGTGGTACCCAAATTCCATCGTTTACATCACTTAAAGATGGTCTAAAGTTTTTGACGAATCATTTTCATTTTAGTTACTTCCGGTTTTATTCAATATAGCTATAAAGGACATATTGGTGTCGACATAGGTCTGTTTATTTATGTGTTCAATCAGTTTGTATTCTTCCAAAAATTTAAGAGAAGAGAAAATGAAAGGGGATGTTGTTCACATTTTCAAAAACAACAAAACATTTGATAAATTTGTGTTGCAACTTTGAACGGAGATAACTTTTGACTCGGGTATCGAAACGACTATTATAATATATCAAGTCGAAGCTCGTATCAAATTACAAAATATGATTTGGTATCACCAAAGAAAATCATTTCTGTACCCAAATTCCATCGTTTACATCACTTAAAGAGGGTCTAAAGTTTTTGACGAAGCATTTTCATTTTAGTTACTTACAGTTTTATTTAATATAGCTATAAAGGACATATTGGTGTCGACCTAGGTCTGTTTATTTATGTGTTCAATAAGTTTGTATTCTTCAAAAAATTTAAGAGAAGAGAAAATGAAAGGGGATGTTGTTCACATTTTCAAAAACAACAAAACATTTGATAAATTTGTGTTGCAACTTTGAACGGAGATAACTTTTGACTCGGGTATCGAAACGACTATTATAATATATCAAGTCGAAGCTCGTATCAAATTACATAATATGATTTGGTCTCGGTATGGAAAATCATTTCTGTACCCAAATTCCATCGTTTACATCACTTAAAGAGGGTCCAAAGTTTTTGACGAAGCATTTTCATTTTAGTTACTTCCGGTTTTATTCAATATAGCTATAAAGGACATATTGGTGTCGACATAGGTCTGTTTATTTATGTGTTCAATCAGTTTGTATTCTTCAAAAAATTTAAGAGAAGAGAAAATGAAAGGGATGTTGTTCACATTTTCAAAAACAACAAAACATTTGACAAATTTGTGTTGCAACTTTGAACGGAGATAACTTTTGACTCGGGTATCGAAACGACTATTATAATATATCAAGTCGAAGCTCGTATCAAATTACATAATATGATTTGGTCTCGGTATGGAAAATCATTTCTGTACCCAAATTCCATCGTTTACATCACTTAAAGAGGGTCCAAAGTTTTTGACGAAGCATTTTCATTTTAGTTACTTCCGGTTTTATTCAATATAGCTATAAAGGACATATTGGTGTCGACCTAGGTCTGTTTATTTATGTGTTCAATCAGTTTGTATTCTTCCAAAAATTTAAGAGAAGAGAAAATGAAAGGGGATGTTGTTCACATTTTCAAAAACAACAAAACATTTGATAAATTTGTGTTGCAACTTTGAACGGAGATAACTTTTGACTCGGGTATCGAAACGACTATTATAATATATCAAGTAGAAGCTCGTATCAATTTACAAAATATGATTTGGTATCACCAAAGAAAATCATTTCTGTACCCAAATTCCATCGTTTACATCACTTAAAGAGGGTCTAAAGTTTTTGACGAAGCATTTTCATTTTAGTTACTTCCGGTTTTATTCAATATAGCTATAAAGGACATATTGGTGTCGACCTAGGTCTGTTTATTTATGTGTTCAATCAGTTTGTATTCTTCTAAAAATTTAAGAGAAGAGAAAATGAAAGGGGATGTTGTTCACATTTTCAAAAACAACAAAACATTTGATAAATTTGTGTTGCAACTTTGAACGGAGATAACTTTTGACTCGGGTATCGAAACGACTATTATAATATATCAAGTCGAAGCTTGTATCAAATTACATAATATGATTTGGTCTCGGTATAGAAAATCATTTCTGTACCCAAATTCCATCGTTTACATCACTTAAAGAGGGTCCAAAGTTTTTGACGAAGCATTTTCATTTTAGTTACTTCCGGTTTTATTCAATATAGCTATAAAGGACATATTGGTGTCGACCTAGGTCTGTTTATTTATGTGTTCAATCAGTTTGTATTCTTCCAAAAATTTAAGAGAAGAGAAAATGAAAGGGGATGTTGTTCACATTTTCAAAAACAACAAAACATTTGATAAATTTGTGTTGCAACTTTGAACGGAGATAACTTTTGACTCGGGTATCGAAACGACTATTATAATATATCAAGTCGAAGCTCGTATCAAATTACACAATATGATTTGGTCTCAGCAAAGAAAATCATTTCTGTACCCAAATTCCATCGTTTACATCACTTAAAGAGGGTCCAAAGTTTTTGACGAAACATTTTCATTTTAGTTACTTCCGGTTTTATTCAATATAGCTATAAAGGACATATTGGTGTCGACCTAGGTCTGTTTATTTATGTGTTCAATCAGTTTGTATTCTTCTAAAAATTTAAGAGAAGAGAAAATGAAAGGGGATGTTGTTCACATTTTCAAAAACAACAAAACATTTGATAAATTTGTGTTGCAACTTTGAACGGAGATAACTTTTGACTCGGGTATCGAAACGACTATTATAATATATCAAGTCGAAGCTTGTATCAAATTACATAATATGATTTGGTCTCGGTATAGAAAATAATTTCTGTACCCAAATTCCATCGTTTACATCACTTAAAGACGGTCCAAAGTCTTTGACGAAGCATTTTCATTTTAGTTACTTCTGCTTTTATTCAATATAGCTCTAAGGACATATTGGTGTCGACCTAGGTCTGTTTATTTATGTGTTCAATCAGATTGTATTCTTCCAAAAATTAAAGAGAAGAGAAAATGAAAGGGGATGTTGTTCACATTTTCAAAAACAACAAAACATTTGATAAATTTGTGTTGCAACTTTGAACGGAGATAACTTTTGACTCGGGTATCGAAACGACTATTATAATATATCAAGTCGAAGCTCGTATCAAATTACAAAATATGATTTGGTATCACCAAAGAAAATCATTTCTGTACCCAAATTCCATCGTTTACATCACTTAAAGAGGGTCTAAAGTTTTTGACGAAGCATTTTCATTTTAGTTACTTCAGGTTTTATTCAATATAGCTATAAAGGACATATTGGTGTCGACCTAGGTCTGTTTATTTATGTGTTCAATCAGTTTGTATTCTTCTA
The DNA here is from genome assembly GCA_033030585.1 of Hippophae rhamnoides. Lineage (NCBI taxonomy): Eukaryota > Viridiplantae > Streptophyta > Magnoliopsida > Rosales > Elaeagnaceae > Hippophae > Hippophae rhamnoides. The sequence goes on along the minus strand of CM065436.1, from coordinate 44,360,140 downwards.
AAAATTTAAGAGAAGAGAAAATGAAAGGGGATGTTGTTCACATTTTCAAAAACAACAAAACATTTGATAAATTTGTGTTGCAACTTTGAACGGAGATAACTTTTGACTCGGGTATCGAAACGACTATTATAATATATCAAGTCGAAGCTCGTATCAAATTACATAATATGATTTGGTCTTGGTACAGAAAATCATTTCTGTACCCAAATTCCATCGTTTACATCACTTAAAGAGGGTCCAAAGTTTTTGACGAAGCATTTTCATTTTAGTTACTTCAGGTTTTATTCAATATAGCTATAAAGGACATATTGGTGTCGACCTAGGTCTGTTTATTTATGTGTTCAATCAGTTTGTATTCTTCCAAAAATTTTAGAGAAGAGAAAATGAAAGGGGATGTTGTTCACATTTTCAAAAACAACAAAACATTTGATAAATTTGTGTTGCAACTTTGAACGGAGATAACTTTTGACTCGGGTATCGAAACGACTATTATAATATATCAAGTCGAAGCTCGTATCAAATTACATAATATGATTTGGTCTGGGTATAGAAAATCATTTCTGTACCCAAATTCCATCGTTTACATCACTTAAAGAGGGTCCAAAGTTTTTGACGAAGCATTTTCATTTTAGTTACTTCTTGTTTTATTCAATATAGCTATAAAGGACATATTGGTGTCGACCTAGGTCTGTTTATTTATGTGTTCAATCAGTTTGTATTCTTCTAAAAATTTAAGAGAAGAGAAAATGAAAGGGGATGTTGTTCACATTTTCAAAAACAACAAAACATTTGATAAATTTGTGTTACAACTTTGAACGGAGATAACTTTTGACTCGGGTATCGAAACGACTATTATAATATATCAAGTCGAAGCTCGTATCAAATTACACGATATGATTTTGTATGGCTATGGAAAATCATTTCCGTACCCAAATTCTATCGTTTACATCACTTAAAGAGGGTCCAAAGTTTTTGAAGAAGCATTTTCATTTTAGTTACTTCCGGTTTTATTCAATATAGCTATAAAGGACATATTGGTGTCGACCTAGGACTGTTTATTTATGTGTTCAATCAGATTGTATTCTTCCAAAAAATTAAAGAGAAGAGAAAATGAAAGGGGATGTTGTTCACATTTTCAAAAACAACAAAACATTTGATAAATTTGTGTTGCAACTTTGAACGGAGATAACTTTTGACTCGGGTATCGAAACGACTATTATAATATATCAAGTAGAAACTCGTATCAATTTACAAAATATGATTTGGTATCACCAAAGAAAATCATTTCTGTACCCAAATTCCATCGTTTATATCACTTAAAGAGGGTCTAAAGTTTTTGACGAAGCATTTTCATTTTAGTTACTTCCTGTTTTATTCAATATAGCTATAAAGGACATATTGGTGTCGACCTAGGTCTGTTTATTTATGTGTTCAATCAGTTTGTATTCTTCAAAAAATTTAAGAGAAGAGAAAATGAAAGGGGATGTTGTTCACATTTTCAAAAACAACAAAACATTTGATAAATTTGTGTTGCAACTTTGAACGGAGATAACTTTTGACTCGGGTATCGAAACGACTATTATAATATATCAAGTCGAAGCTCGTATCAAATTACATAATATGATTTGGTCTCGGTATGGAAAATCATTTCTGTACCCAAATTCCATCGTTTACATCACTTAAAGAGGGTCCAAAGTTTTTGACGAAGCATTTTCATTTTAGTTACTCCGGTTTTATTCAATATAGCTATAAAGGACATATTGGTGTCGACCTAGGTCTGTTTATTTATGTGTTCAATCAGTTTGTATTCTTCCAAAAATTTAAGAGAAGAGAAAATGAAAGGGGATGTTGTTCACATTTTCAAAAACAACAAAACATTTGATAAATTTGTGTTGCAACTTTGAACGGAGATAACTTTTGACTCGGGTATCGAAACGACTATTATAATATATCAAGTCGAAGCTTGTATCAAATTACATAATATGATTTGGTCTCGGTATAGAAAATCATTTCTGTACCCAAATTCCATCGTTTACATCACTTAAAGAGGGTCCAAAGTTTTTGACGAAGCATTTTCATTTTAGTTAATTCCGTTTTATTCAATATAGCTATAAAGGACATATTGGTGTCGACCTAGGTCTGTTTATTTATGTGTTCAATCAGTTTGTATTCTTCTAAAAATTTAAGAGAAGAGAAAATGAAAGGGGATGTTGTTCACATTTTCAAAAACAACAAAACATTTGATAAATTTGTGTTGCAACTTTGAACGGAGATAACTTTTGACTCGGGTATCGAAACGACTATTATAATATATCAAGTCGAAGCTTGTATCAAATTACATAATATGATTTGGTCTCGGTATAGAAAATCATTTCTGTACCCAAATTCCATCGTTTACATCACTTAAAGAGGGTCCAAAGTTTTTGACGAAGCATTTTCATTTTAGTTACTTCCGTTTTATTCAATATAGCTATAAAGGACATATTGGTGTCGACCTAGGTCTGTTTATTTATGTGTTCAATCAGTTTGTATTCTTCCAAAAATTTAAGAGAAGAGAAAATGAAAGGGGATGTTGTTCACATTTTCAAAAACAACAAAACATTTGATAAATTTGTGTTGCAACTTTGAACGGAGATAACTTTTGACTCGGGTATCGAAACGACTATTATAATATATCAAGTCGAAGCTCGTATCAAATTACATAATATGATTTGGTCTCGGTATAGAAAATCATTTCTGTACCCAAATTCCATCGTTTACATCACTTAAAGAGGGTCCAAAGTTTTTTACGAAGCATTTTCATTTTAGTTACTTCCGTTTTATTCAATATAGCTATAAAGGACATATTGGTGTCGACCTAGGTCTGTTTATTTATGTGTTCAATCAGTTTGTATTCTTCCAAAAATTTAAGAGAAGAGAAAATGAAAGGGGATGTTGTTCACATTTTCAAAAACAACAAAACATTTGATAAATTTGTGTTGCAACTTTGAACGGAGATAACTTTTGACTCGGGTATCGAAACGACTATTATAATATATCAAGTCGAAGCTCGTATCAAATTACATAATATGATTTGGTCTCGGTATAGAAAATCATTTCTGTACCCAAATTCCATCGTTTACATCACTTAAAGAGGGTCCAAAGTTTTTGACGAAGCATTTTCATTTTAGTTACTTCCGGTTTTATTCAATATAGCTATAAAGGACATATTGGTGTCGACCTAGGTCTGTTTATTTATGTGTTCAATCAGTTTGTATTCTTCAAAATATTTAAGAGAAGAGAAAATGAAAGGGGATGTTGTTCACATTTTCAAAAACAACAAAACATTTGACAAATTTGTGTTGCAACTTTGAACGGAGATTACTTTTGACTCGGGTGTCGAAAGGACTATTATAATATATCAAGTCAAAGCTCGTATGAAATTACAAAATGTGATTTGCTCTCGGAAAGCAAAATAATTTCAGTACCCAAATTCCATCGTTTACATCACTTAAAGAGGGTGTAAAGTTTTTGACGCAGCATTTGCATTTTAGTTACTTCAGGTTTTATTCAATATAGCTATAAAGGATATATTGTTGTCGACCTAGGTATGTTTATTTATGTGTTCAATCAGTTTGTATTCTTCAAAATATTTAAGAGAAGAGAAAATGAAAGGGGATGTTGTTTACATTTTCAGAAACAACAAAACATTTGACAAATTTGTGTTGCAACTTTGAACGGAGATAACTTTTGACTCGGGTATCGAAACGACTATTATAATATATCAAGTCGAAGCTCATATCAAATTACATAATATGATTTTTTCTTGGTATGGAAAATCATTTCTGTACACAAATTCCGTCGTTTACATCACTTAAAGAGGGTCCAAAGTTTTTTACGAAGCATTTTCATTTTAGTTACTTCCGGTTTTATTCAATATAGCTATAAAGGACATATTGGTGTCGAAATAGGTCTGTTTATTTATGTGTTCAATCAGTTTGTATTCTTCCAAAAATTTAAGAGAAGAGAAAATGAAAGGGGATGTTGTTCACATTTTCAAAAACAACAAAACATTTGATAAATTTGTGTTGCAACTTTGAACGGAGATAACTTTTGACTCGGGTATCGAAACGACTATTATAATATATCAAGTCGAAGCTCGTATCAAATTACATAATATGATTTGGTCTCGGTATAGAAAATCATTTCTGTACCCAAATTCCATCGTTTACATCACTTAAAGAGGGTCCAAAGTTTTTGACGAAGCATTTTCATTTTAGTTATTTTTGATTTTATTCAATATAGCTATAAAGGACATATTGGTGTCGACATAGGTCTGTTTATTTATGTGTTCAATCAGTTTGTATTCTTCAAAAAATTTAAGAGAAGAGAAAATGAAAGGGATGTTGTTCACATTTTCAAAAACAACAAAACATTTGACAAATTTGTGTTGCAACTTTGAACGGAGATAACTTTTGACTCGGGTATCGAAACGACTATTATAATATATCAAGTCGAAGCTCGTATCAAATTACATAATATGATTTGGTCTCGGTATGGAAAATCATTTCTGTACCCAAATTCCATCGTTTACATCACTTAAAGAGGGTCCAAAGTTTTTGACGAAGCATTTTCATTTTAGTTACTTCCGCTTTTATTCAATATAGCTATAAAGGACATATTGGTGTCGACCTAGGTCTGTTTATTTATGTGTTCAATCAGTTTGTATTCTTCCAAAAATTTAAGAGAAGAGAAAATGAAAGGGGATGTTGTTCACATTTTCAAAAACAACAAAACATTTGATAAATTTGTGTTGCAACTTTGAACGGAGATAACTTTTGACTCGGGTATCGAAACGACTATTATAATATATCAAGTCGAAGCTCGTATCAAATTACAAAATATGATTTGGTATCACCAAAGAAAATCATTTCTGTACCCAAATTCCATCGTTTACATCACTTAAAGAGGGTCTAAAGTTTTTGACGAAGCATTTTCATTTTAGTTACTTCTGGTTTTATTCAATATAGCTATAAAGGACATATTGGTGTCGACCTAGGTCTGTTTATTTATGTGTTCAATCAGTTTGTATTCTTCTAAAAATTTAAGAGAAGAGAAAATGAAAGGGGATGTTGTTCACATTTTCAAAAACAACAAAACATTTGATAAATTTGTGTTGCAACTTTGAACGGAGATAACTTTTGACTCGGGTATCGAAACGACTATTATAATATATCAAGTCGAAGCTCGTATCAAATTACATAATATGATTTGGTCTCGGTATAGAAAATCATTTCTGTACCCAAATTCCATCGTTTACATCACTTAAAGAGGGTCCAAAGTTTTTGACGAAGCATTTTCATTTTAGTTACTTCCGGTTTTATTCAATATAGCTATAAAGGACATATTGGTGTCGACCTAGGTCTGTTTATTTATGTGTTCAATCAGTTTGTATTCTTCTAAAAATTTAAGAGAAGAGAAAATGAAAGGGGATGTTGTTCACATTTTCAAAAACAACAAAACTTTTGATAAATTTGTGTTGCAACTTTGAACGGAGATAACTTTTGACTCGGGTATGGAAACGACTATTATAATATATCAAGTCGAAGCTCGTATCAAATTACACAATATGATTTGGTTTGGGTAAGGAAAATCATTTCTGTACCCAAATTCCATCGTTTACATCACTTAAAGTGGGTCCAAAGTTTTTGACGAATCATTTTCATTTTAGTTACTTCCGGTTTTATTCAATATAGCTATAAAGGACATATTGGTGTCGACCTAGGTCTGTTTATTTATGTGTTCAATCAGATTGTATTCTTCCAAAAATTAAAGAGAAGAGAAAATGAAAGGTGATGTTGTTCACATTTTCAACAACAACAAAACATTTGAGATATTTGTGTTGCAACTTTGAACGGAGATAACTTTTGACTCGGGTATCGAAACGACTATTATAATATATCAAGTCGAAGCTTGTATCAAATTACATAATATGATTTGGTCTCGGTATAGAAAATAATTTCTGTACCCAAATTCCATCGTTTACATCACTTAAAGACGGTCCAAAGTCTTTGACGAAGCATTTTCATTTTAGTTACTTCTGCTTTTATTCAATATAGCTCTAAAGGACATATTGGTGTCGACCTAGGTCTGTTTATTTATGTATTCAATCAGATTGTATTCTTCCAAAAATTAAAGAGAAGAGAAAATGAAAGGGGATGTTGTTCACATTTTCAAAAACAACAAAACATTTGATAAATTTGTGTTGCAACTTTGAACGGAGATAACTTTTGACTCGGGTATCGAAACGACTATTATAATATATCAAGTAGAAGCTCGTATCAATTTACAAAATATGATTTGGTATCACCAAAGAAAATCATTTCTGTACCCAAATTCCATCGTTTACATCACTTAAAGAGGGTCTAAAGTTTTTGACGAAGCATTTTCATTTTAGTTACTTCCGGTTTTATTCAATATAGCTATAAAGGACATATTGGTGTCGACCTAGGTCTGTTTATTTATGTGTTCAATCAGTTTGTATTCTTCAAAAAATTTAAGAGAAGAGAAAATGAAAGGGGATGTTGTTCACATTTTCAAAAACAACAAAACATTTGATAAATTTGTGTTGCAACTTTGAACGGAGATAACTTTTGACTCGGGTATCGAAACGACTATTATAATATATCAAGTCGAAGCTCGTATCAAATTACATAATATGATTTGGTCTCGGTATGGAAAATCATTTCTGTACCCAAATTCCATCGTTTACATCACTTAAAGAGGGTCCAAAGTTTTTGACGAAGCATTTTCATTTTAGTTACTTCTGGTTTTATTCAATATAGCTATAAAGGACATATTGGTGTCGACCTAGGTCTGTTTATTTATGTGTTCAATCAGTTTGTATTCTTCCAAAAATTTAAGAGAAGAGAAAATGAAAGGGGATGTTGTTCACATTTTCAAAAACAACAAAACATTTGATAAATTTGTGTTGCAACTTTGAACGGAGATAACTTTTGACTCGGGTATCGAAACGACTATTATAATATATCAAGTCGAAGCTTGTATCAAATTACATAATATGATTTGGTCTCGGTATGGAAAATCATTTCTGTACCCAAATTCCATCGTTTACATCACTTAAAGAGGGTCCAAAGTTTTTGACGCACCATTTTCATTTTACTTCCCTCCGATTTTTATTCAATATAGCTATAAAGGATATATTGGTGTCGACCTAGGTCTGTTTATTTATGTGTTCAATCAGTTTGTATTCTTCCAAAAATTTAAGAGAAGAGAAAATGAAAGGGGATGTTGTTCACATTTTCAAAAACAACAAAACATTTGATAAATTTGTGTTGCAACTTTGAACGGAGATAACTTTTGACTCGGGTATCGAAACGACTATTATAATATATCAAGTCGAAGCTCGTATCAAATTACAAAATATGATTTGGTATCACCAAAGAAAATCATTTCTGTACCCAAATTCCATCGTTTACATCACTTAAAGAGGGTCTAAAGTTTTTGACGAAGCATTTTCATTTTAGTTACTTCCGGTTTTATTCAATATAGCTATAAAGGACATATTGGTGTCGACCTAGGTCTGTTTATTTATGTGTTCAATCAGTTTGTATTCTTCTAAAAATTTAAGAGAAGAGAAAATGAAAGGGGATGTTGTTCACATTTTCAAAAACAACAAAACATTTGATAAATTTGTGTTGCAACTTTGAACGGAGATAACTTTTGACTCGGGTATCGAAACGACTATTATAATATATCAAGTAGAAGCTCGTATCAATTTACAAAATATGATTTGGTATCACCAAAGAAAATCATTTCTGTACCCAAATTCCATCGTTTACATCACTTAAAGAGGGTCTAAAGTTTTTGACGAAGCATTTTCATTTTAGTTACTTCCGGTTTTATTCAATATAGCTATAAAGGACATATTGGTGTCGACCTAGGTCTGTTTATTTATGTGTTCAATCAGATTGTATTCTTCCAAAAATTAAAGAGAAGAGAAAATGAAAGGGGATGTTGTTCACATTTTCAAAAACAACAAAACATTTGATAAATTTGTGTTGCAACTTTGAACGGAGATAACTTTTGACTCGGGTATCGAAACGACTATTATAATATATCAAGTCGAAGCTCGTATCAAATTACATAATATGATTTGGTCTCGGTATAGAAAATCATTTCTGTACCCAAATTCCATCGTTTACATCACTTAAAGAGGGTCCCAATATTTTTGTGAAGCATTTTCCTTTTAGTTACTTCCGGTTTTATTCAATATAGCTATAAAGGACATATTGGTGTCGACCTAGGTCTGTTTATTTATGTGTTCAATCAGTTTGTATTCTTCTAAAAATTTAAGAGAAGAGAAAATGAAAGGGGATGTTGTTCACATTTTCAAAAACAACAAAACATTTGATAAATTTGTGTTGCAACTTTGAACGAAGATAACTTTTGACTCGGGTATCGAAACGACTATTATAATATATCAAGTCGAAGCTTGTATCAAATTACATAATATGATTTGGTCTCGGTATAGAAAATCATTTCTGTACCCAAATTCCATCGTTTACATCACTTAAAGAGGGTCCAAAGTTTTTGACGAAGCATTTTCATTTTAGTTACTTCCGGTTTTATTCAATATAGCTATAAAGGACATATTGGTGTCGACCTAGGTCTGTTTATTTATGTGTTCAATCAGTTTGTATTCTTCCAAAAATTTAAGAGAAGAGAAAATGAAAGGGGATGTTGTTCACATTTTCAAAAACAACAAAACATTTGATAAATTTGTGTTGCAACTTTGAACGGAGATAACTTTTGACTCGGGTATCGAAACGACTATTATAATATATCAAGTCGAAGCTCGTATCAAATTACAAAATATGATTTGGTACCACCAAAGAAAATCATTTCTGTACCCAAATTCCATCGTTTACATCACTTAAAGAGGGTCTAAAGTTTTTGACGAAGCATTTTCATTTTAGTTACTTCCGTTTTGTTCAATATAGCTATAAAGGACATATTGGTGTCGACCTAGGTCTGTTTATTTATGTGTTCAATCAGTTTGTATTCTTCCAAAAATTTAAGAGAAGAGAAAATGAAAGGGGATGTTGTTCACATTTTCAAAAACAACAAAACATTTGATAAATTTGTGTTGCAACTTTGAACGGAGATAACTTTTGACTCGGGTATCGAAACGACTATTATAATATATCAAGTCGAAGCTCGTATCAAATTACATAATATGATTTGGTCTCGGTATAGAAAATCATTTCTGTACCCAAATTCCATCGTTTACATCACTTAAAGAGGGTCCAAAGTTTTTGACGAAGCATTTTCATTTTAGTTACTTCCGCTTTTATTCAATATAGCTATAAAGGACATATTGGTGTCGACCTAGGTCTGTTTATTTATGTGTTCAATCAGTTTGTATTCTTCCAAAAATTTAAGAGAAGAGAAAATGAAAGGGGATGTTGTTCACATTTTCAAAAACAACAAAACATTTGATAAATTTGTGTTGCAACTTTGAACGGAGATAACTTTTGACTCGGGTATCGAAACGACTATTATAATATATCAAGTCGAAGCTCGTATCAAATTACAAAATATGATTTGGTATCACCAAAGAAAATCATTTCTGTACCCAAATTCCATCGTTTACATCACTTAAAGAGGGTCTAAAGTTTTTGACGAAGCATTTTCATTTTAGTTACTTCCTGTTTTATTCAATATAGCTATAAAGGACATATTGGTGTCGACCTAAGTCTGTTTATTTATGTGTTCAATCAGTTTGTATTCTTCTAAAAATTTAAGAAAAGAGAAAATGAAAGGTGATGTTGTTCACATTTTCAACAACAACAAAACATTTGAGATATTTGTGTTGCAACTTTGAACGGAGATAACTTTTGACTCGGGTATCGAAACGACTATTATAATATATCAAGTCGAAGCTTGTATCAAATTACATAATATGATTTGGTCTCGGTATAGAAAATCATTTCTGTACCCAAATTCCATCGTTTACATCACTTAAAGAGGGTCCAAAGTTTTTGACGAAGCATTTTCATTTTAGTTACTTCCGGTTTTATTCAATATAGCTATAAAGGACATATTGGTGTCGACCTAGGTCTGTTTATTTATGTGTTCAATCAGTTTGTATTCTTCCAAAAATTTAAGAGAAGAGAAAATGAAAGGGGATGTTGTTCACATTTTCAAAAACAACAAAACATTTGATAAATTTGTGTTGCAACTTTGAACGGAGATAACTTTTGACTCGGGTATCGAAACGACTATTATAATATATCAAGTCGAAGCTCGTATCAAATTACATAATATGATTTGGTCTCGCTAAAGAAAATCATTTCGGTACCCAAATTCCATCGTTTACATCACTTAAAGAGGGTCTAAAGTTTTTGACGAAGCATTTTCATTTTAGTTACTTCCGCTTTTATTCAATATAGCTATAAAGGACATATTGGTGTCGACCTAGGTCTGTTTATTTATGTGTTCAATCAGTTTGTATTCTTCCAAAAATTTAAGAGAAGAGAAAATGAAAGGGGATGTTGTTCACATTTTCAAAAACAACAAAACATTTGATAAATTTGTGTTGCAACTTTGAACGGAGATAACTTTTGACTCGGGTATCGAAACGACTATTATAATATATCAAGTCGAAGCTCATATCAAATTACATAATATGATTTGGTCTCGGTATGGAAAATCATTTCTGAACCCAAATTCCATCGTTTACATCACTTAAAGAGGGTCCAAAGTTTTTGACGAAGCATTTTCATTTTAGGTACTTGCGGTTTTATTCAATATAGCTATAAAGGACATATTGGTGTCGACCTAGGTCTGTTTATTTATGTGTTCAATCAGTTTGTATTCTTCCAAAAATTAAAGAGAAGAGAAAATGAAAGGGGATGTTGTTCACATTTTCAAAAACAACAAAACATTTGATAAATTTGTGTTGCAACTTTGAACGGAGATAACTTTTGACTCGGGTATCGAAACGACTATTATAATATATCAAGTAGAAGCTCGTATCAATTTACAAAATATGATTTGGTATCACCAAAGAAAATCATTTCTGTACCCAAATTCCATCGTTTACATCACTTAAAGAGGGTCTAAAGTTTTTGACGAAGCATTTTCATTTTAGTTACTTCCGGTTTTATTCAATATAGCTATAAAGGACATATTGGTGTCGACCTAGGTCTGTTTATTTATGTGTTCAATCAGATTGTATTCTTCTAAAAATTTAAGAGAAGAGAAAATGAAAGGGGATGTTGTTCACATTTTCAAAAACAACAAAACATTTGATAAATTTGTGTTGCAACTTTGAACGGAGATAACTTTTGACTCGGGTATCGAAACGACTATTATAATATATCAAGTCGAAGCTCGTATCAAATTACATAATATGATTTGGTCTCGGTATGGAAAATCATTTCTGTACCCAAATTCCATCGTTTACATCACTTAAAGAGGGTCCAAAGTTTTTGACGAAGCATTTTCATTTTAGTTACTTCTGGTTTTATTCAATATAGCTATAAAGGACATATTGGTGTCGACCTAGGTCTGTTTATTTATGTGTTCAATCAGTTTGTATTCTTCCAAAAATTTAAGAGAAGAGAAAATGAAAGGGGATGTTGTTCACATTTTCAAAAACAACAAAACATTTGATAAATTTGTGTTGCAACTTTGAACGGAGATAACTTTTGACTCGGGTATCGAAACGACTATTATAATATATCAAGTCGAAGCTTGTATCAAATTACATAATATGATTTGGTCTCGGTATAGAAAATCATTTCTGTACCCAAATTCCATCGTTTACATCACTTAAAGAGGGTCCAAAGTTTTTGACGAAGCATTTTCATTTTAGTTACTTCCGGTTTTATTCAATATAGCTATAAAGGACATATTGGTGTCGACCTAGGTCTGTTTATTTATGTGTTCAATCAGTTTGTATTCTTCAAAAAATTTAAGAGAAGAGAAAATGAAAGGGGATGTTGTTCACATTTTCAAAAACAACAAAACATTTGATAAATTTGTGTTGCAACTTTGAACGGAGATAACTTTTGACTCGGGTATCGAAACGACTATTATAATATATAAAGTCGAAGCTCGTATCAAATTACACAGTATTATTTGGTCTCAGCAAAGAAAATCATTTCTGAACCCAAATTCCATCGTTTACATTACTTAAAGAGGGTCCTAAGTTTTTGACGAAACATTTTCATTTTAGTTACTTCCGGTTTTATTCAATATAGCTATAAAGGACATATTGGTGTCGACCTAGGTCTGTTTATTTATGTGTTCAATCAGTTTGTATTCTTCCAAAAATTCAAGAGAAGAGAAAATGAAAGGGGATGTTGTTCACATTTTCAAAAACAACAAAACATTTGATAAATTTGTGTTGCAACTTTGAACGGAGATAACTTTTGACTCGGGTATCGAAACGACTATTATAATATATCAAGTCGAAGCTCGTATCAAATTACATAATATGATTTGGTCTCAGTATGGAAAATCATTTCTGTACCCAAATTCCATCGTTTACATCACTTAAAGAGGGTCTAAAGTTTTTGACGAAGCATTTTCATTTTAGTTACTTATTGTTTTATTCAATATAGCTATAAAGGACATATTGGTGTCGACCTAGGTCTATTTATTTATGTGTTCAATCAGTTTGTAGTATTCCAAAAATTTAAGAGAAGAGAAAATGAAAGGGGATGTTGTTCACATTTTCAAAAACAACAAAACATTTGATAAATTTGTGTTGCAACTTTGAACGGAGATAACTTTTGACTCGGGTATCGAAACGACTATTATAATATATCAAGTCGAAGCTTGTATCAAATTACATAATATGATTTGGTCTCGGTATAGAAAATAATTTCTGTACCCAAATTCCATCGTTTACATCACTTAAAGACGGTCCAAAGTCTTTGACGAAGCATTTTCATTTTAGTTACTTCTGCTTTTATTCAATATAGCTCTAAAGGACATATTGTTGTCGAGCTAGGTCTGTTTATTTATGTGTTCAATCAGTTTGTATTCTTCCAAAAATTAAAGAGAAGAGAAAATGAAAGGGGATGTTGTTCACATTTTCAAAAACAACAAAACATTTGATAAATTTGTGTTGCAACTTTGAACGGAGATAACTTTTGACTCGGGTATCGAAACGACTATTATAATATATCAAGTCGAAGCTCGTATCAAATTACAAAATATGATTTGGTATCACCAAAGAAAATCATTTCTGTACCCAAATTCCATCGTTTACATCACTTAAAGAGGGTCTAAAGTTTTTGACGCAGCATTTTTCATTTTAGTTACTTCCAGTTTTATTCAATATAGCTATAAAGGACATATTGGTGTCGACCTAGGTCTGTTTATTTATGTGTTCAATCAGTTTGTATTCTTCCAAAAATTTAAGAGAAGAGAAAATGAAAGGTGATGTTGTTCACATTTTCAAAAACAACAAAACATTTGATAAATTTGTGTTGCAACTTTGAACGGAGATAACTTTTGACTCGGGTATCGAAACGACTATTATAATATATCAAGTCGAAGCTCGTATCAAATTACATAATATGATTTGGTCTCGGTATGGAAAATCATTTCTGTACCCAAATTCCATCGTTTACATCACTTAAAGAGGGTCCAAAGTTTTTGACGAAGCATTTTCATTTTAGTTACTTCCGGTTTTATTCAATATAGCTATAAAGGACATATTGGTGTCGACCTAGGTCTGTTTATTTATGTGTTCAATCAGTTTGTATTCTTCCAAAAATTTAAGAGAAGAGAAAATGAAAGGGGATGTTGTTCACATTTTCAAAAACAACAAAACATTTGATAAATTTGTGTTGCAACTTTGAACGGAGATAACTTTTGACTCGGGTATCGAAACGACTATTATAATATATCAAGTCGAAGCTCGTATCAAATTACATAATATGATTTGGTATCACCAAAGAAAATCATTTCTGTACCCAAATTCCATCGTTTACATCACTTAAAGAGGGTCTAAAGTTTTTGACGAAGCATTTTCATTTTAGTTACTTCCGGTTTTATTCAATATAGCTATAAAGGACATATTGGTGTCGACCTAGGTCTGTTTATTTATGTGTTCAATCAGTTTGTATTCTTCCAAAAATTTAAGAGAAGAGAAAATGAAAGGGGATGTTGTTCACATTTTCAAAAACAACAAAACATTTGATAAATTTGTGTTGCAACTTTGAACGGAGATAACTTTTGACTCGGGTATCGAAACGACTATTATAATATATCAAGTCGAAGCTTGTATCAAATTACATAATATGATTTGGTCTCGGTATAGAAAATAATTTCTGTACCCAAATTCCATCGTTTACATCACTTAAAGACGGTCCAAAGTTTTTGACGAAGCATTTTCATTTTAGTTACTTCCGGTTTTATTCAATATAGCTATAAAGGACATATTGGTGTCGACCTAGGTCTGTTTATTTATGTGTTCAATCAGTTTGTATTCTTCCAAAAATTTAAGAGAAGAGAAAATGAAAGGGGATGTTGTTCACATTTTCAAAAACAACAAAACATTTGATAAATTTGTGTTGCAACTTTGAACGGAGATAACTTTTGACTCGGGTATCGAAACGACTATTATAATATATCAAGTCGAAGCTCGTATCAAATTACAAAATATGATTTGGTATCACCAAAGAAAATCATTTCTGTACCCAAATTCCATCGTTTACATCACTTAAAGAGGGTCTAAAGTTTTAGACGAATCATTTTCATTTTAGTTACTTTCGATTTTATTCAATATAGCTATAAAGGACATATTGGTGTCGACATAGGTCTGTTTATTTATGTGTTCAATCAGTTTGTATTCTTCAAAAAATTTAAGAGAAGAGAAAATGAAAGGGATGTTGTTCACATTTTCAAAAACAACAAAACATTTGACAAATTTGTGTTGCAACTTTGAACGGAGATAACTTTTGACTCGGGTATCGAAATGACTATTATAATATATCAAGTCGAAGCTCGTATCAAATTACAAAATATGATTTGGTATCACCAAAGAAAATCATTTCTGTACCCAAATTCCATCGTTTACATCACTTAAAGAGGGTCTAAAGTTTTTGACGAAGCATTTTCATTTTAGTTACTTCCGGTTTTATTCAATATAGCTATAAAGGACATATTGGTGTCGACCTAGGTCTGTTTATTTATGTGTTCAATCAGATTGTATTCTTCCAAAAATTAAAGAGAAGAGAAAATGAAAGGTGATGTTGTTCACATTTTCAAAAACAACAAAACATTTGATAAATTTGTGTTGCAACTTTGAACGGAGATAACTTTTGACTCGGGTATCGAAACGACTATTATAATATATCAAGTCGAAGCTCGTATCAAATTACATAATATGATTTGGTCTCGGTATAGAAAATCATTTCTGTACCCAAATTCCATCGTTTACATCACTTAAAGAGGGTCTAAAGTTTTTGACGAAGCATTTTCATTTTAGTTACTTGCGGTTTTATTCAATATAGCTATAAAGGACATATTGGTGTCGACCTAGGTCTGTTTATTTATGTGTTCAATCAGTTTGTATTCTTCCAAAAATTTAAGAGAAGAGAAAATGAAAGGGGATGTTGTTCACATTTTCAAAAACAACAAAACATTTGATAAATTTGTGTTGCAACTTTGAACGGAGATAACTTTTGACTCGGGTATCGAAACGACTATTATAATATATCAAGTCGAAGCTTGTATCAAATTACATAATATGATTTGGTCTCGGTATAGAAAATCATTTCTGTACCCAAATTCCATCGTTTACATCACTTAAAGAGGGTCCAAAGTTTTTGACGAAGCATTTTCATTTTAGTTACTTCCGGTTTTATTCAATATAGCTATAAAGGACATATTGGTGTCGACCTAGGTCTGTTTATTTATGTGTTCAATCAGATTGTATTCTTCCAAAAATTAAAGAGAAGAGAAAATGAAAGGGGATGTTGTTCACATTTTCAAAAACAACAAAACATTTGATAAATTTGTGTTGCAACTTTGAACGGAGATAACTTTTGACTCGGGTATCGAAACGACTATTATAATATATCAAGTCGAAGCTCGTATCAAATTACAAAATATGATTTGGTATCACCTAACAAAATCATTTTGGTACCCAAATTCCATCGTTTACATCACTTAAAGAGGGTCCAAAGTTTTTGACGAAGCATTTTCATTTTAGTTACTTCCGGTTTTATTCAATATAGCTATAAAGGACATATTGGTGTCGACCTAGGTCTGTTTATTTATGTGTTCAATCAGTTTGTATTCTTCTAAAAATTTAAGAGAAGAGAAAATGAAAGGGGATGTTGTTCACATTTTCAAAAACAACAAAACATTTGATAAATTTGTGTTGCAACTTTGAACGGAGATAACTTTTGACTCGGGTATCGAAACGACTATTATAATATATCAAGTCGAAGCTCGTATCAAATTACATAATATGATTTGGTCTCGGTATGGAAAATCATTTCTGTACCCAAATTCCATCGTTTACATCACTTAAAGAGGGTCTAAAGTTTTTGACGAAGCATTTTCATTTTAGTTACTTCCTGTTTTATTCAATATAGCTATAAAGGACATATTGGTGTCGACCTAGGTCTGTTTATTTATGTGTTCAATCAGATTGTATTCTTCCAAAAATTAAAGAGAAGAGAAAATGAAAGGTGATGTTGTTCACATTTTCAACAACAACAAAACATTTGAGATATTTGTGTTGCAACTTTGAACGGAGATAACTTTTGACTCGGGTATCGAAACGACTATTATAATATATCAAGTCGAAGCTTGTATCAAATTACATAATATGATTTGGTCTCGGTATAGAAAATCATTTCTGTACCCAAATTCCATCGTTTACATCACTTAAAGAGGGTCCAAAGTTTTTGACGAAGCATTTTCATTTTAGTTACTTCCGGTTTTATTCAATATAGCTATAAAGGACATATTGGTGTCGACCTAGGTCTGTTTATTTATGTGTTCAATCAGTTTGTATTCTTCTAAAAATTTAAGAGAAGAGAAAATGAAAGGGGATGTTGTTCACATTTTCAAAAACAACAAAACATTTGATAAATTTGTGTTGCAACTTTGAACGGAGATAACTTTTGACTCGGGTATCGAAACGACTATTATAATATATCAAGTCGAAGCTCGTATCAAATTACAAAATATTATTTGGTATCACCATAGAAAATCATTTTCGTACCCAAATTCCATCGTTTACATAACCTAAAGTGGGTTTAAAGTTTTTGACGCACCATTTTCATTTTAGTTACTTCCGGTTTTATTCAATATAGCTATAAAGGACATATTGGTGTCGACCTAGGTCTGTTTATTTATGTGTTCAATCAGTTTGTATTCTTCCAAAAATTTAAGAGAAGAGAAAATGAAAGGGGATGTTGTTCACATTTTCAAAAACAACAAAACATTTGATAAATTTGTGTTGCAACTTTGAACGGAGATAACTTTTGACTCGGGTATCGAAACGACTATTATAATATATCAAGTCGAAGCTCGTATCAAATTACATAATATGTTTTGGTATCACCATAGAAAATCATTTTGGTACCCAAATTCCATCGTTTACATCACTTAAAGAGGGTCTAAAGTTTTTGACGAAGCATTTTCATTTTAGTTACTTCCGCTTTTATTCAATATAGCTATAAAGGACATATTGGTGTCGACCTAGGTCTGTTTATTTATGTGTTCAATCAGTTTGTATTCTTCTAAAAATTTAAGAGAAGAGAAAATGAAAGGGGATGTTGTTCACATTTTCAAAAACAACAAAACATTTGATAAATTTGTGTTGCAACTTTGAACGGAGATAACTTTTGACTCGGGTATCGAAACGACTATTATAATATATCAAGTCGAAGCTCGTATCAAATTACATAATATGATTTGGTCTCGGTATGGAAAATCATTTCTGTACCCAAATTCCATCGTTTACATCACTTAAAGAGGGTCCAAAGTTTTTGACGAAGCATTTTCATTTTAGTTACTTCCGGTTTTATTCAATATAGCTATAAAGGACATATTGGTGTCGACCTAGGTCTGTTTATTTATGTGTTCAATCAGATTGTATTCTTCCAAAAATTAAAGAGAAGAGAAAATGAAAGGTGATGTTGTTCACATTTTCAACAACAACAAAACATTTGAGATATTTGTGTTGCAACTTTGAACGGAGATAACTTTTGACTCGGGTATCGAAACGACTATTATAATATATCAAGTAGAAGCTCGTATCAATTTACAAAATATGATTTGGTATCACCAAAGAAAATCATTTCTGTACCCAAATTCCATCGTTTACATCACTTAAAGAGGGTCTAAAGTTTTTGACGAAGCATTTTCATTTTAGGTGCTTCCTGATGAGCGAAAACCGGCATCGCCAATTCTCGCAAATACTTTGGTTTTAATATTTGTAAAACTCTCGCAAGTGCACGAATCATTTCGTAGAAAATGATAAGTATACTCCCAAGGTCGATCTAAGGAAGGAATGTATGTGGTTTTTAATTTATTATTCAAACTTTTAAAAACGAAATTAAATCCTAAACATCCTGTCACGATAGTTTGGTTTTTGTGTTCCTAATCTAATAACATAAAATAAACATATATACAGATTAATTAAATATAATCTAAAAAGAATAAACATAGATACAAATTGAATAAATAAATATAAATACAGATTCAATAAATATTCATGCAAATTTTATCATTTATATTAGTGGAGTATTTATGGATATAATAACTAAGTTAATTATGCTTGCTCATATTATCTAGGTTATTAAAGATATAAATTGATATTTTATTGATTCTCTCTTTTTTGTATGAATACCACCTTTGGTGGGGTTAGATACTCTTTGTTAACTAAACAAATCAATTAACACCTATGGGTGGGGTTGATAACTAATTTGGTTAATTAAATTAATTCCTTTTTCTAAGAGATTGAAAATGAACCATTTAAATGCCACCTTTGGTGGGGTTAGCAAATTTTAACTTTATTCAAGGTGTCCAAATTAAACTTAAGAATTTAGTTATCCGAGTACTAACTTTCAAGTTTTAAAATCACTATTGAAAACATGTTGTCAATACATTTCCACATAATAATTCTTATAAAAACTTTTGAAATAGAGCTTCACTCTAACTACCGGGCGATTGTACCAACAAATAAAAGAGCACTACTCTAAATTAGACCAGATAACTAAACCTTAAAGTCTAACTTTCTGATTTAAGTTTGTAATGAAAAATAATATATTTCTCTCTAACATCCTTAATATAAAATCTTGAATAAAAATAAAATCAATTCATTTTAGAAATTTTCACCTATTTAATATTTCGCAAGCATAACAACGTTATTATTATATCATGATTATAAACAGCTAGCACAGTTAAATTTAATCACAGACAAATTAAATATAACATGTAAGAATAAAGCATAAAAATAACTCTAAAGAAAATAAAATCCTTACAGAACTTCGACGCTATTCCCGTTGCTAGAAAACCTCCAAGCGGAATTTGCACTTCCATTTATTGAATCAAAAATCTAAATTATTACAAAAACATTACAAGTTCCTCTCAAAAAGAGAAGAACTCTAAACCTAAGACAATTGAACTAAAAACTAAGAGA
The DNA here is from genome assembly GCA_033030585.1 of Hippophae rhamnoides. Lineage (NCBI taxonomy): Eukaryota > Viridiplantae > Streptophyta > Magnoliopsida > Rosales > Elaeagnaceae > Hippophae > Hippophae rhamnoides. The sequence goes on along the minus strand of CM065436.1, from coordinate 44,340,456 downwards.
AAAACTAAGAAAAGCTTAGAAACTAAGAAAGAAACTAAAGAAAACTCAAAAACTAAGAAATGAGAGAAAGAAAGAAGAGAGAAGTGAGGTTTTGAGGTGTATTTTGAAGTGAATGGAAGGGGGGTATTTATAGGTGAGGATGGAGAGAAAAAATGATTAAAAAAATGTTAAAAAAATATTAAAAAAAATAAAAAACGTGTTTTGGACCTGCTGAGGTCATCAATGACGTCCATGACGTCATGGGCGGCTGCACGTGAAAAATGGGTCAAAACGCAGCGCGCTGGTCATTGGCCGCGCAATGCGCCGGCGCGTGAATGCTCGCGCGTGAACATGGCGGCCGCGGCGTGCGCGCTGGCGCGCGCGGCGGGCGCTCTGGCGCGCGGCTCGGCGCCGGGCGCTTGGGCTGGCCGGGCCGCGGCGCGCGATTTTCCATCTTTTGACATTTTTGACCTTTTCGACCCATTTTGTCCAATTTTTCCATGTTTGTTGACCTTTTTCCACTTATTTATTAATTTATTTGTGATGTATTGCTTCAAGTATTCTTCTTTGAGTCTTTACATTGCGTTTTAAGGCCAAAATTCTGAAAAACAATAAAAATACCCGTGATTCGAAAAAGACAAATTTATATAAATATATGATAAAACATATAAATATATATATTTTTAATCAATTAATGTGCATAAAATCATGGTTATTTTAGTGCTTTTTGAGCACTCATCACAACCCCTAACCAGTATTTGCTAGTCCCTTAGCAAGAGAAGCGATAAAAACTAAAAATTAAACTATCCTAAATCACTTCCGTGGATTGACACGGTTGCATTTAGCCTATGCAACAAGCCTTTAAACCCCTAGGTTGCCCTAGTGGACGAGTTTGAGTCTCGTGAGGGGTTTCAGTAATGATACCCACAAACATTGCACTAAATGTAAAAACAAAAGAAACAATAAAAACAAACAACTTAAAAATTAAATTTACAACAAAATCACAAATTATCAACATTTCACAAAAATGTCTCATACTTTTTAATCTCCTTTAAGATCATAATTAAAATCTCAAGCATAAGTTATCTTAATCTCTTTAAACAATCATGATTTATTATAATAATTAGTCGAAAATCATTTTCATATTTCATATCAAAAATGTATCCATTTAATTTCACCCAATTTCTGTGTCATGAATCGAAATTCGCCGACTCTATTCCTCACAAGTCAATACTCTCAAAACACTGAATCCTATGGGTTCAAACACTCATACTAATTTATATGCGAAAGAGTTGATGTATAGAAATGAACTAATATGTTCGCATATGTATAAAGAATAAAGGCTCAAAGTGTTATTTTAACATTGATCTCATGAAAGGAATCAAATGTATAAATTATAAAGATATCATATATAAAAATTATTTTCATGCATAAATCAAACTCATTAAGAAAGAATTTCAAGATATATGCCTTTTACAAATGAAGAAATTGCAATGACTTTTTGGGGAATTACTTCTTATATCTTTCTTTTGTAATTAGCCTTTACTCACAACTTTGTAGGCAATGCGGGTTATAGTATGTAGATGATACTATTTTTTTTATCTCTCTATTTTTTTTTCTGAAGATATTTCTCAATATATGTATTTTAGAGAGTCAACCCATGTACAGATTGTACATTTTTTGGATTTTGGTGAGTGGTTAATTTTGTGGCTTTTCTGTTTGATCTTGGTTTAGGTAACCCCATATATGTCTTTTTGTTTTTGTAGTAGTCATGCATAAATGAGATATAAGCATATACTATCAATTTCTACTCAAATCATTTAATCTAAGCAAAAATAATAATCAAAAATATATGATACTCTATTAAGATGAAAAAAAAAATTCATACATTCAATGCTAATACCTATAGAGATCATCTAAAAATTTGAAGAAATAAGAAATGTGTTTGGAGTAGAAAAAATATATATTTCACTCTGAATAAAGGAAATTAGGCTCAAATTATATCTCACAAAGGTAGTCTCCACTAAAAAAACTCATAAACACCGATTTTGGGTTTAATATAATTTCAACATCTTATCAAGAAATACTAATTATGACAAAAACTAACTAATTATCAAAAATAATTACAAAATATTTCATGATATGTTTTCAAAAATTAATCTAACAGTACAAAAGACTTAACTATTTACTTAAATTTGATTTAAAGAAATGATAAACTTTTGTAAAACTTTTTTTTTTATTTATTTTTTTATATATATATATATATATTTTTTATATTCCAAAAATTACTAAATCACACAGAATAGAAATAAAACCAAACACACAAAAAGTATATTTTTTTTTTATTTTATTTTTTTTAATTAAGCATGGTAACTTTTCACCACCCCCAACCTAGAACTTACATTGTCCTCAATGTAACAACTGTAAATTAAAGATAAAGAGAGAAGAGAAGAAAGATTACCTATTTCCTGAGAATGTGCAAGTAGTAATGGAAAATGCAGGTGCATCCATCATATTCATCATTAAAGTGTATACAGACAGATCGCTGTAAACTTCTAACATCTCAACAAATATTTTTAGTTTTAACAATTTAATAATTATTCACATGTAATTAAAATGAAATAAACAATAAAATTAAGTAAATAAAACAAATAACAAACAAAAAATTTTTTATTTTTTTTATTTTTTTTTATTTTTTTTTATTTTTTACTTTTTTTTTATTATTTTTTTATTGTTTGTTTTTGTTTTTTTATCTAAAATGATGGGTTGCCTCCCATCCAGCGCTTAGTTTAACGTCTTAGCAAGACGTATCTTTTTGGTGCTAAGGGTTACTCAGCCAAATGCAATCCATTTCAGCAATGTTGTTTGGTTCTTCTAAATAAGGCTTGACACGATGGCCATTGACTTTGAACGTTTTTTGTGTCTTGGAGTCCAATAGTTCCACTACTCCATGTTCAAATACTTGAACTATTTTGAATGGTCCATCCCATCTTGATCTCAGCTTTCCTGGAAACAATCTCAAACGAGAGTTAAATAAAAGAACTTTCATTCCAGGGTGAAGAGTCTTAGGAACTAGCCTCTTGTCATGATAGCGCTTAGTACGCTCCTTGTATAATTTGGCATTCTCATAGGCTTCATTCCTAATTTCTTCCAACTCATGAAAATTTGGAGTAATCGTTTTTCACCGCTTTATCTAAATCCATGTTTAACTCTTTAATTGCCCAATAAGCTTTGTGTTCAAGTTCAACCGGAAGGTGGCACGCTTTCCCAAAGATTAACCGGTAAGCGGCTCATCCCAATAGGTGTTTTGTAAGCGGTGCGGTATACCCATAAGGCATCGTTTAGCTCAAGTGCCCAATCCTTCCTTGACGGACGCACGGTGCGTGCCGGTATTCCCTTAGTTTGCCTATTGCTCACTTCCACTAAACCGGAAGTTTGAGGATGATATGGAGTAGCTACTTTATGTGTGATGTTGTACTTGTTTAGTACTCCATCAAAGAGTTTGTTACAAAAATGGCTACCTCCATCACTTATTATAGCTCTAGGCGTTCCGAACCCTCTTGAATATGAAATCTTTCAAGAATTTCACAACAACTTTAGCATCATTGGTTTTGGTGGGGATAGCTTCTACCCACTTGGACACATAATCCACAGAAACCAAAATGTATTGAAAACCATTAGATGGGGGAAAAGGACCCATGAAGTCAATCCCCATACATCAAAGAGTTCAACAACTAAATTAGATGTCAAAGGCATTTCATCTCTTTTGCTTATGTTTCTGTTCTTTGACATCTATCACATTGTGCACAAAACATATGAGCATCTTTAAAAAGAGTGGGCCAAAAGAATCCAGACGTAATATCTTACGGGCTGTCTTTTCACCTCCAAAATGACCCCACAATGAAGTTCATGACAAAAGTCGAATGCTCTTATGTTCTTCTTACGGTACACATCTCAGGATGACTTGATCTTGACCAATCTTGTATAAATAAGGGTCATCCAGAAATAGTCCTTAATAGTTTTAAAAACCTTTTCTTGTCCCGATATGAAGTGTTAGGTCGCAAAACACCAGTGGCAAGATAGTTTACAATATCAAAGATACCATGGGTTCGGACCTATGAAAAATAACTGTTCATCGTGAAAGGTTTCAACTATATCATCATTACTCTCATCTTTAAGAGAATTGAAGTCGAGAAATCAACCTAGACAAATGGTCGGCTACTAAGTTTTCTTGCCTTTCTTATCCTTGATTTCTAGGTCAAATTCTTGTAAGAGTAAGACCCTTTGATTAATCTTGGCTTGGCATTTGGTTTACTTAATAGGTATCTTAAAGCAGCATGATCAGAATGTACAATCACTTTAGATCCTACTAAATAAGACCGAAATTTGTCTAAAGAGAATACTATAGCCAAGAATTCCTTTTCGGTGGTGGTGTAATTCATTTGGGCATCATTGAGTGCTTTGCTAGCATAGTAGATGACATGTAAACGCTTATCCACTCTTTGTCCCAGGACTGCTCCTATTGCATAATCAGAAGCATCACACATTATCTCAAAAGGTAAAGACCGGTTTGGTGCCATTATAACGAGGGTAGATGTTAGTTTCTCTTTCAAGGTATTAAAGGAAATAAGGCGATCATTGTTGAAGTCAAATTCGCATCTTTGGATAGTAAGTTACATAAAGGACGACTTATTTTAGAGAAATCTTTAATAAATCGTCTGTAAAATCCTGCATGTCCCAAGAAGCTTCTTATCCCCTTCACGGATGTAGGGAGGTAGTTTGGATATCAATTCAACTTTTGCCTTATCAACTTCAATACCCTTGTTTGAAATTATATGTCCCAAAACTATCCCTTGTTGAACCATAAAATGACTTTTCTCCCAACTAAGGGTTAGATTGCATTCAATGCATCTTTCTAAAACCAAAGTCAATTTATGTAAGCAATCATCAAATGAGTTCCCAAAGACAGAGAAATCGTCCATGAAAATTTCAATGAATTTCTCCACCATGTCCGAGAAAATAGATATCATGCATCTTTGGAAAGTGGCGGGGGCATTGCATAACCCAAATGGCATTCTACGAAAAGCAAATGACCCAAAAGGACATGTAAATGTGGTCTTTTCACGATCTTACGGTGCTATGGGTACTTGATAATATCCAGACAGTCCATCCAAAAAACAGTAAAATTAGGTACTTGACTAATCTTTCCAACATTTGATCAATGAATGGAAGAGGAAAGTGATCCTTTTTCGTATATAAATTTAGTTTCCTAAAATCTATACACATTCTCCATCCAGGTGATTATTCTAGTGGGCACTAATTCACTCTTGTCATTTTTAACAATTGTTATCTCATATATCTTAGGTACCATATGCATTGGACTAACCCACTTACTATCAGTAATATGGTATATAATTCCTTCTGCTAACAGTTTAAGAATTTCTTTCTTAACTACCTCTTGCATGTTTGAGTTTACTCTTCTTTGGGCCTTTCATATGGGTCTAGCACGATCCTCTAAGTTGATCTTATGCATACACATCGTAGGAATAATGCCTCATATATCATGATACTCCAACCTATAGATTTCTTAAACTGTTTAAGCACTTTGATGAGTTCCTTTTCTTGTGGTTTGGTCAAGGTTGAAGAAATTATCACCGGATATGTTTCTCCTTCTCCCAAAAACACATATTTTAAGTGCTCGGGTAAGTCTTTGAGTTCAAGTTCGAGGTGGATTGGCCTCTTTAACGGATGAAGAACTGGGTAGATTTAAAAGTGCACTAGATTTTGTCATCACTTCATTATTGTCTAGTTGTTCAAGGTACCCCTTAATTTCTTCATCTAAATCTTCTTCAACCTTTTCAAGTGTAAGAACGGTTTCAAGCTTGTCTTCTATTCTGGTTTGGAAAAAGGTGTTTTGGATAAGATTATCCAAAGGATCAACTTCGAATATTTCATCGATGGCAGAAATAGAAGGGAAAGGTGAAGAATCAAAAACTTTGAAATGAACAGTCTCTCCTAAGACCGTCATTGTCAAATTTCCATCTTGGACATCAATAATAGTTTTAGTAGTTGCCATAAATGGTCTACCAAGCAATATTGTATGTTCTCTCGTCCAATGCCGGATTTTCTTGCATATCCAGAACCACAAAGTCAACAGGTATTATCGGTTTGTCTACTTGTACCAAAACATCCTCAACTATTCCCTCCGGATATTTAAGAGATCTATCTGCAAGTTGCGGGGACATAGTTGTGGGTTTTAAATCCCCTAGATTGAAATGTGAGAATATAGAGTAGGGCATCAAATTTATACTAGCACCTAAATCAAGCATTGCTTTAGCAACCTTCCTATCCCCCATAGTAATGTTTATAATAAAACTTCCAGGATCTTTCAACTTAGGGGGAGTTTGAGCTACAGTACAGCGCTAGAAATTTCTGACACTACTACTCGTTCATTCAATTCATACCTCCTTTTCTTAGTGTTCAACTCTTTGAAAAACTTGGCATATGAGGGCACATTCATGATCACTTCTAATAATGGTAAATTGATATTTACTTTAGAGAGCATATTAAAAAGATCATTGAATTGCTTATCTTGTTTGGACTCTTTCAACCGGTGGGGAAAAGGTACTTGCATCCGGTGTGGTTACATTTGTCTTTTGAATTTTGGGAGTGTCGGATGACCCCAATGAGTTTTTCGAGAAAGCTTGTGAAGTTTAACACTTGTTTCTCCTTTTTGCGATATTAGAATGTCGCCTTCTTTGTTACATGAACTACAAGGTAGTTTAGAGATTTCGTGTACACCGGTATTGACTACCTTACCACTTGAAGGGTTCTAACATCTTTTGCTTGTTTACGGTTGACCGGGCAACTTTCCTGGTTCTTTCTTTTGCATTTGTTCACGGTTGCCCAACTTTAGATTCAATTCTTTTAACCGAAGCCTCCATGGTGTTCAACCTTTGATTAGTCATCAGTTGGTTGTCACGACTAACTTGAATAAAAGCATTCAAGCTATCTTCTAAGGTTGGTTTAAAAGATTGGCTTGGTGGGTAAGGGTGGTTGTAGGTTGGGTGATTATAGGTGTTTGGATGATACTTTTGAAAATATTGGACTTCCTCTATGGCATCGACACTAGAATCACAAGTATTTGAATAATTATGAGTACCATGCCCAATTGAACAACACACTCCACATACCTCTTGATTTGAAATTTGGTGAGACGTGAGGAATTTCACTTGTTTAGTCAATTCGGCAATTTGCAAGGTTATCTCATCATCAAAGCCGATCTTCATTGACCTTTGCTTTCCTTCTACCACCTCTTTGTTGGGAATTAGAACCCAATAGCTCATAGAGATTATAGGCTTCCTCTGCTGTCTTTTCTCCTACAAAGACCTCCAAAGAAGATTATCAACCATGTATTGACTCGTAGTGTCAATCCATCGTAAAAGAATTGGTTTTGTAGTTGTAGTGGAAAGCTATGATTTTGACATTGAATGAAAAGGAGTTTGAATCGTTCCCAAGCTTCATGAAAGGGCTCTTCATTCATTTGAGAAAATGTTGCTATCTTTGTTCTTAGATCAACTGTCTTCTGATGGGAATAGGACCTACCCATAAAAATTTCATAATCGCCTCCCAAGTTTTAAGAGAACTCCGACTGTAGTAGTAATGAACCATGACCAAGCTTTATCTTTGAGAGTGTAAGGAAAACACCTCATCCTAAGTTGATCTTCACTAATTGCATGTAGTGGAAAGGTTTGGACAATAGCATAGAATTCTCGAATGAAATGCAAAGGATCTTCATTAGGGATACCGTAAAAGGAAGGCAACAAAGAATAATGAATCTTTTTCAATTCATAATTCCTTGCAGCCTCTTGCAATTGGATGCCGGAAGTTACATTGCCAATGATTGGCATTGTATAGTCTTTCATCTTTTTCCGCCTATCTTCAGCATCTCCCATGTTTATTTGTAGTTGAAAATGATCCTCCTCCTATTGTGAATCAACATTTTGCTCTTAAAAACAATAGTAGATATCTCTAAAAAATGCAAGGAACCTAAAATTTTTATTTTTTTTATTTTTTTTTATTTTAATTTAAACGAAGGGACACAATTTTTGAAACAAACGAATTTATTTTATTTGAAATATTTTTTTTTTTTTTTTTTTTTTTTTTATTACACGCAAACTAAAACAAAGGAAAATACAATAATGGGTGACCTCCCATGTAGGACTAAAATTTATCGTCTTCTAGTAAGACGTTGCTTGGAGATTGCAGAATGAAAAACTCAATGTCTCCTCTTCATTGAATTCATTTAAGTTTCAAATTAGTCTTTGCCTTTTTGCAAATGTTCAACTAACTGTTCAACTTGAACTTCCACCTTTTTGATAGAAGCTTCCACAGAGTCCAACCGTTGATTGGTTTTAGATTGATTGTCCCTACAAACTTGAATAAAAGAATTCAAGTTGTCCTCCAGGGTTGGTTTATTTGGAATGCTTCGTGGAATAGGTGGGTGGAATTGCTGGCCTGCCTGGTTTGAGCTTTGAGGGAAAGGAGGGTTATTTTGCCTCCAAGAGAAATTTGGATGACTTCTCCACCCAGGATTATAGGTATTTGAATTGGGATCAAACCTTGGTCTTTGTTGATATGCTCCCAACACATTAACCTGCTCAGTCCAGTTGTATCTCCTTGATGTGGACAAAGCTTCGCATACCTTGTCCCACGTTGTCGTACAAACCATATTGTTCATTATTTGTGTTGGTTTGTGTAGCGAGAAGGCAACTTGCTTAGTCGGTTGAACAAGTTGTTGTTGAATTTCATTACCGGAGTCAATCTCACGAACACCGACTTTTCTCACTCTGGAGCTTTTCTGCTGGGAATTAGCACCCAACATCTCAAAGAGATTATACGTTTCTGATGCAGTCTTTTCTCCTATTGCTCCTCCTGCAGCGTTGTCGACAATGAACTGACATTGTTGTGTAAGTCCATCGTAAAAGAATTGGTTCTGCAACTGTAGGGAAAGCTATGATGGGGACATTGAGTGAGAAACATTTTGAACCTATCCCAAGCTTCATGGAATGGTTCTCCTTCCATCTGAGAGAAAGTAGCAATCTTTCCTCTCAGCTCTGATGTTTTTTGATGGGAATAGAATTTTCCCATGAATTTATTGTAAATTTGACCCCATGTCATCAGAGAACCAGGGGTAAGTGACATCAACCAAGCTTTAGCCTTATCCTTTAAGGTGTACGGAAAACATCTCATTCTAAGTTGATCCTCGTTTAGAATACCGAGGGGGAATGTTTGGACCGTAGCATAGAAATCTCTCATAAAGGAAAGAGAATCTTCATTAGGTAGCCCATAGAAGGAAGGAAGCATAGAAAAATGAATATTTTTAAGGTCATAATTCCTAAAGCTTTCTCCCAATCGGATAGCGGCGATTCTTGCCGTGCCAATCACCTGGTCTTGCAACCTCTTTCATCGTGGTTTCCCTAACATGTTGGTTTTCCTCCATTTCTTTTGGTTCTAGTAAAGGATTAAGACGTTCTATGTTTGGCTCAAAATCAGGTTGATGGGTAGGATCCAGTGTTGTTGACACTTGTTTAAATTTATGAATATTATTTACATATGGTGTTAGGGGGTTTCCTAAGGATCTCCTACCACGCATAGACTATTTTTAAACGTAAATTTAAAACTCCTGTCAACAAAAATAAAGAAATTAGAAAATTTCCATGGCATTTAATACAAAACACTAGACAATTTTTTTTTTTTTTTTTTTTTTTTTTTTAAATAACATAATTAGTATTAACCAAGAGTGTTCCCAGGAAAGAATGGTGGTTCAATGGCTCCTTAAAAACCATTCTCCTAGCCGTAACAACGTTAAGTGAAAGACTAATGGCCTGAAAGCTTCAAAGAACTCCTGTATAACTCCTTAGATTTTTGCTTTTCATGCCTTTTAGTTTTTTTTTTTTACGAACGGTAATTTTATTTTACTATTCACACTATCTTATTTCTTATTAACTTAAAATTTTAAAAATTTTAAATTTTTTTTTTTTCTTTTTTTTTTTTTTTTTTTTTACGAACGGTAATTTTATTTTACTATTCACCCTATCTTATTTTTTTATTAACTTAAAATTTTTTTAAAAAAATTTAAATATTTTTTTTTTTTTTTTTTTTTTTACGAACGGTAATTTTATTTTACTATTCACACTATCTTATTTCTTATTAACTTAAAATTTTAAAAATTTTAAATTTTTTTTTTTTTTTTTTTTTTAACGGTAAAAACTTTTTTACTTCAAATTTCAAATTTCTAAATTATTTACTTTTTATGCTATAATAAAAAAAATTTATATTTTTTTTTTATTTTTTTTATTTTTTTTATTTATTTATTTTTATTTATTTTTTTATGAAATTTGAAATTTGATTAAATTTTATTTTATTTTATTTTATTTTATTTATTTAGTATTATTTATTTATTTTTATTTTTATTTTTTTTATTTTTTATTTTTAAAAAAAATATCACAATTATTTACAACACAAAAATATTTTTAAAATTTTGATAAATAAATTAAAAACGCTATTCCTTCCCAAGAATCCGCTACTAAAAACTTGATGAAAAAAACCTAAGATCGCCAATTCTCGCAAATACTTTGGTTTTAATATTTGTAAAACTCTCAAGAGTCATCGAATCATTTCGTAGAAAATGATAAGTATACTCCCGAGTCGATCTAAGGAAGGAATGTATGTGGTTTTTAATTTATTATTCAAACTTTTAAAAGCGAAATTAAATCCTAAACATCCTGTCACGATAGTTTGGTTTTTGTGTTCCTAATCTAATAACATAAAATAAACATATATACTGATTAATTAAATATAATCTAAAAAGAATAAACATAGATACAAATTGAATAAATAAATATAAATACTGATTCAATAAATATTCATGCAAATTTTATCATTTATATTAGTGGAGTATTTATGGATATAATAACTAAGTTAATTATCTTTGCTTTCATATTATCTAGGTTATTAAAGATATAAATTGATATTTTATTGATTCTCTTTTTTGTATGAATACCACCTTTGGTGAGGTTAGATCTTCTTTGTTAACTAAACAAATCAATTAACACCTATGGGTGGGGTTGATAACTAATTTGGTTAATTAAATTAATTCCTTTTTCTAAGAGATTGAAAATGAACCATTTAAATGCCACCTTTGGTGAGGTTAGACGATTTAAACTTTATTCAAGGTGTCCAAATTAAACTTAAGAATTTAGTTATCCGGTACTAACTTTCAAGTTTTAAAATCACTATTGAAAACATGTTGTCAATACATTTCCACATAATAATTCTTATAAAAACTTTTGAAATAGAGCTTATTTCTAACTAGAGGCGATTATACCAACAAATAAAAGAGACTACTCTAAATTAGACCAGGATAACTAAACCTTAAAGTCTAACTTTCAGATTTAAGTTTGTAATGAAAAATAATATATCTCTCTCTAACATCCTTAATATAAAATCTTGAAAAAAAATAAAATCAATTCATTTTAGAAATTTTCACCTATTTAATATTTCGCAAGCATAACAACGTTATTATTATATCATGATTATAAACAATTAGTACGCTTAAATTTAATCACGAGACAAATTAAATATAACATGTAAGAATAAAGCATAAAAATAGCGTAAAGAAAATAAAATCCTTACAGAACTTCGACGCTATTCCCGTTGCTAGAAAACCTCCAAGCGGAATTTGCACTTCCATTTATTGAATCAAAAATCTAAATTATTACAAAACATTACAAATTCCTCTCAAAAAGAGAAGAACTTTAAAACTAAGACAATTAAACTAAAAACTAAGAGAAAAACTAAGAAAAGCTTAGAAACTAAGAAAGAAACTAAAGAAAACTTAAAAACTAAGAAATGAGAGAAAGAAAGAAGAGAGAAGTGAGGTTTTGAGGTGTGTTTTGAAGAGCATGGAAGGGAGGAATTCATAGGTGAGGATGGAGAGAAAAAATGATTAAAAAAATGTTAAAAAAATATTAAAAAAATAAAAACGTGTTTTGGACTCTGAGGTCATCAATGACGCCGCATGACGTCATCGGCCTGCACGTGAAAAATGGGTCAAAAACGCGTTGGCGCTATTGGCATTCTGAGCCATGTATGACTGGCAGTCTTCGCCGGCAGCGTGAAACGATTCTGCAGCGTGAAGCAAGGAGCGCGGAAGGCGCGTATGACTCAGGCGTTGCTGTGACTCTGGCGTATTGTATGGCGTGGGCTGACGCGATTTTCCGTCTTTTGACATTTTTGACCTTTTCGACCCATTTTGTCCAATTTTTCCATGTTTGTTGACCTTTTTCCACTTATTTATTAATTTATTTGTGATGTATTGCTTCAAGTATTCTTCTTTGAGTCTTTACATTGCGTTTTTAGGCCAAAATTCCTGAAAAACAATAAAAATACCCGTGATTCCGAAAAAAGACAAATTTATATAAATATATGATAAAACATATAAATATATATATTTTTAATCAATTAAAGTGCATAAAATCATGGTTATTTTAGTGCTTTTTGAGCACTCATCAGTCTCGGTATGGAAAATCATTTCTGTACCCAAATTCCATTGTTTACATCACTTAAAGATGGTCCAAAGTTTTTGACGAAGCATTTTCCTTTTTGTTACTTCCGGTTTTATTCAATATAGCTATAAAGGACATATTGGTGTCGACCTAGGTATGTTTATTTATGTGTTCAATCAGTTTGTATTCTTCCCAAAATTTAAGAGAAGAGAAAATGAAACGGGATGTTGTTCACATTTTCAAAAACAACAAAACATTTGACAAATTTGTGTTGCAACTTTGAACGGAGATAACTTTTGACTCGGGTATCGAAACGACTATTATAATATATCAAGTCGAAGCTCGTATCAAATTACATAATATGATTTGGTCTCGGTATAGAAAATCATTTCTGTACCCAAATTCCATCGTTTACATCACTTAAAGACGGTTAAAATTCTTTGACGAAGCATTTTCATTTTAGTTACTTCCGCTTTTATTCAATATAGCTATAAAGGACATATTGTTGTCGACCTAGGTCTGTTTATTTATGTGTTCAATCAGTTTGTATTCTTCCAAAAATTAAAGAGAAGAGATAATGAAAGGGGATGTCGTTCACATTTTCAAAAACAACAAAACATTTGATAAATTTGTGTTGCAACTTTGTGTGGAGATAACTTTTGACTCGGGTATCGAAACGACTATTATAATATATCAAGTCGAAGCTCGTAACAAATTACAAAATATGATTTGGTATCACCTAATAAAATCATTTTGGTACCCAAATTCCATCGTTTACATCACTTAAAGAGGGTCTAAAGTTTTTGACTCAGTATTTTTCATTTTAGTTAATTCCGGTTTTATTATATATAACTATCAAGGACATATTGGTGTCGACCTAAGTCTGTTTATTTATGTGTTCAATCAGTTTGTATTCTTCTAAAAATTTAAGAAAAGAGAAAATGAAAGGAGATGTTGTTCAAATTTTCAACAACAACAAAACATTTGATATATTTGTGTTGCAACTTTGAACGATATAACTTTTGACTCGGGTATCGAAATGACTATTATAATATATCAAGTCGAATCTCGTATCAAATTACATAATACGATTAGGTCTCGGTATGGAAAATCATTTCTGTACCCAAATTCCATCGTTTACATCACTTAAAGAGGGTCCAAAGTTTTTGACGAAGCATTTTCATTTTAGTTACTTCCGGTTTTATTCAATATAGCTATAAAGGACATATTGGTGTCGACCTAGGTCTGTTTATTTATGTGTTCAATCAGATTGTATTCTTCCAAAAATTAACGAGAAGAGAAAATGAAAGGGGATGTTGTTCACATTTTCAAAAACAACAAAACATTTGATAAATTTGTGTTGCAACTTTGAACGGAGATAACTTTTGACTCGGGTATCGAAACGACTATTATAATATATCAAGTCGAAGCTCGTATAAAATTACATAATACGATTTGGTCTCGGTATGGAAAATCATTTCTGTACCCAAATTCCATCGTTTACATCACTTAAAGAGGGTCCAAAGTTTTTGACGAAGCATTTTCATTTTAGTTACTTCCGGTTTTATTCAATATAGCTATAAAGGACATATTGGTGTCGACCTAGGTATTTTTATTTATGTGTTCAATCAGTTTGTATTCTTCTAAAAATTTAAGAGAAGAGAAAATGAAAGGGGATGTTGTTCACATTTTCAAAAACAACAAAACATTTGATAAATTTGTGTTGCAACTTTGAACGGAGATAACTTTTGACTCGGGTATCGAAACGACTATTATAATATATCAAGTCGAAGCTCGTATCAAATTACATAATATGATTTGGTCTCGGTACAGAAAATCATTTCTGTACCCAAATTCCATCGTTTACATCACTTAAAGACGGTTAAAATTCTTTGAGGAAGCATTTTCATTTTAGTTACTTCCGCTTTTATTCAATATAGCTATAAAGGACATATTGTTGTCGACCTAGGTCTGTTTATTTATGTGTTCAATCAGTTTGTATTCTTCCAAAAATTAAAGAGAAGAGAAAATGAAAGGGGATGTCGTTCACATTTTCAAAAACAACAAAACATTTGATAAATTTGTGTTGCAACTTTGAACGGAGATAACTTTTGACTCGGGTATCGAAATGACTATTATAATATATCAAGTCGAAGCTCGTATCAAATTACAAAATATGATTTGGTATCACCTAACAAAATCATTTTGGTACCCAAATTCCATCGTTTACATCACTTAAAGAGGGTCTAAAGTTTTTGACGCAGCATTTTTCATTTTAGTTACTTCCGGTTTTATTCAATATAGCTATAAAGGACATATTGGTGTCGACCTAGGTCTGTTTATTTATGTGTTCAATCAGTTTGTATTCTTCTAAAAATTTAAGAGAAGAGAAAATGAAAGGAGATGTTGTTCACATTTTCAAAAACAACAAAACATTTGATAAATTTGTGTTGCAACTTTGAACGGAGATAACTTTTGACTCGGGTATCGAAATGACTATTATAATATATCAAGTCGAATCTCGTATCAAATTACATAATACGATTAGGTCTCGGTATGGAAAATCATTTATGTACCCAAATTCCATCGTTTACATCACTTAAAGAGGGTCCAAATATTTTGACGAAGCATTTTCATTTTAGTTACTTCCGGTTTTATTCAATATAGCTATAAAGGACATATTGGTGTCGACCTAGGTGTGTTTATTTATGTGTTCAATCAGTTTGTATTCTTCCACAAATTTAAGAGAAGAGAAAATGAAAGGGGATGTTGTTCACATTTTCAAAAACAACAAAACATTTGATAAATTTGTGTTGCAACTTTGAACGGAGATAACTTTTGACTCGGGTATCGAAATGACTATTATAATATATCAAGTCGAAGCTCGTATCAAATTACATAATATGATTTGGTCTCGGTATGGAAAATCATTTCTGTACCCAAATTCCATCGTTTACATCACTTAAAGAGGGTCCAAAGTTTTTGACGAAGCATTTTCATTTTAGTTACTTCCGGTTTTATTCAATATAGCTATAAAGGACATATTGGTGTCGACCTAGGTCTGTTTATTTATGTGTTCAATCAGTTTGTATTCTTCCAAAAATTTAAGAGAAGAGAAAATGAAAGGGGATGTTGTTCACATTTTCAAAAACAACAAAACATTTGATAAATTTTTGTTGCAACTTTGAACAGAGATAACTTTTGACTCGGGTATCGAAATGACTATTATAATATATCAAGTCGAAGCTCGTATCAAATTACATAATATGATTTGGTCTCAGTATAGAAAATCATTTCTGTACCCAAATTCCATCGTTTACATCACTTAAAGACGGTCCAAAGTCTTTGACGAAGCATTTTCATTTTAGTTACTTCCGCTTTTATTCAATATAGCTATAAAGGACATATTGTTGTCGACCTAGGTCTGTTTATTTATGTGTTCAATCAGTTTGTATTCTTCCAAAAATTAAAGAGAAGAGAAAATGAAAGGGGATGTCGTTCACATTTTCAAAAACAACAAAACATTTGATAAATTTGTGTTGCAACTTTGAACGGAGATAACTTTTGACTCGGGTATCGAAACGACTATTATAATATATCAAGTCGAAGCTCGTATCAAATTACAAAATATGATTTGGTATCACCTAAAAAAATCATTTTGGTACCCAAATTCCATCGTTTACATCACTTAAAGAGGGTCTAAAGTTTTTGACGCAGCATTTTCATTTTACTTAATTCCGGTTTTATTATATATAACTATAAAGGACATATTGGTGTCGACCTAAGTCTGTTTATTTATGTGTTCAATCAGTTTGTATTCTTCTAAAAATTTAAGAAAAGAGAAAATGAAAGGGGATGTTGTTCAAATTTTCAACAACAACAAAACATTTGATATATTTGTGTTGCAACTTTGAACGATATAACTTTTGACTCGGGTATCGAAATGACTATTATAATATATCAAGTCGAATCTCGTATCAAATTACATAATACGATTAGGTCTCGGTATGGAAAATCATTTCTGTACCCAAATTCCATCGTTTACATCACTTAAAGAGGGTCCAAAGTTTTTGACGAAGCATTTTCATTTTAGTTACTTCCGGTTTTATTCAATATAGCTATAAAGGACATATTGGTGTCGACCTAGGTCTGTTTATTTATGTGTTCAATCAGTTTGTATTCTTCCCAAAATTTAAGAGAAGAGAAAATGAAACGGGATGTTGTTCACATTTTCAAAAACAACAAAACATTTGACAAATTTGTGTTGCAACTTTGAACGGAGATAACTTTTGACTCGGGTATCGAAACGACTATTATAATATATCAAGTCGAAGCTTGTATCAAATTACATAATATGATTTGGTCTCGGTATAGAAAATAATTTCTGTACCCAAATTCCATCGTTTACATCACTTAAAGAGGGTTTAAAGTTTTTGACGCACCATTTTCATTTTACTTACTTCCAGTTTTATTCAATATAGCTATAAAGGAGATATTGGTGTCGACCTAGGTCTGTTTATTTATGTGTTCAATCAATTTGTATTCTTCAAAAAATTTAAGAGAAGACAAAATGAAAGGGGATGTTGTTCACATTTTCAAAAACAACAAAACATTTGATAAATTTGTGTTGCAACTTTGAACGGAGATAACTTTTGACTCGGGTATCGAATTGACTATTATAATATATCAAGTCGAAGCTCGTATCAAATTACATAATATGATTTGGTCTCAGTATGGAAAATCATTTCTGTACCCAAATTCCATCGTTTACATCACTTAAAGAGGGTCTAAAGTTTTTGACGAAGCATTTTCATTTTAGTTACTTATTGTTTTATTCAATATAGCTATAAAGGACATATTGGTGTCGACCTAGGTCTGTTTATTTATGTGTTCAATCAGTTTGTATTCTTCCAAAAATTTAAGAGAAGAGAAAATGAAAGGGGATGTTGTTCACATTTTCAAAAACAACAAAACATTTGATAAATTTGTGTTGCAACTTTGAACGGAGATAACTTTTGACTCGGGTATCGAAATGACTATTATAATATATCAAGTCGAAGCTCGTATCAAATTACATAATATGATTTGGTCTCGGTATGGAAAATCATTTCTGTACCCAAATTCCATCGTTTACATCACTTAAAGAGGGTCCAAAGTTTTTGACGAAGCATTTTCATTTTAGTTACTTCCGGTTTTATTCAATATAGCTATAAAGGACATATTGGTGTCGACCTAGGTCTGTTTATTTATGTGTTCAATCAGTTTGTATTCTTCCAAAAATTTAAGAGAAGAGAAAATGAAAGGGGATGTTGTTCACATTTTCAAAAACAACAAAACATTTGATAAATTTGTGTTGCAACTTTGAACGGAGATAACTTTTGACTCGGGTATCGAAACGACTATTATAATATATCAAGTCGAAGCTCATATCAAATTACATAATATGATTTGGTCTCGGTATAGAAAATCATTTCTGTACCCAAATTCCATCGTTTACATCACTTAAAGACGGTTAAAATTCTTTGACGAAGCATTTTCATTTTAGTTACTTCCGCTTTTATTCAATATAGCTATAAAGGACATATTGGTGTCGACCTAGGTCTGTTTATTTATGTGTTCAATCAGTTTGTATTCTTCTAAAAATTTAAGAGAAGAGAAAATGAAAGGGGATGTTGTTCACATTTTCAAAAACAACAAAACATTTGATACATTTGTGTTGCAACTTTGAACGGATATAACTTTTGACTCGTGTATCGAAACGACTATTATAATATATCAAATCGAAGCTCATATTATATTACACCATATTATTTGGTATCACCCTAGAAAATCCTTTTGGAACACAAATTCCATCGTTTACATCACTTAAAGAGGGTCTAAAGTTTTTGACAAAGCATTTTTCATTTTAGTTACTTACTGTTTTATTCAATATAGCTATAAAGGACATATTGGTGTCGACCTAGGTCTGTTTATTTATGTGTTCAATCCGTTTGTATTCTTCTAAAAATTTAAGAGAAGAGAAAATGAAAGGGAATGTTGTTCACATTTTCAAAAACAACAAAACATTTGATAAATTTGTGTTGCAACTTTGAACGGAGATAACTTTTGACTCGGGTGTCGAAATGACTATTATAATATATCAAGTCGAAGCTCGTATCAAATTACATAATTTGATTTGGTCTCGGTATGGAAAATCATTTCTGTACCCAAATTCCATCGTTTACATCACTTAAAGAGGGTCCAAAGTTTTTGACGAAGCATTTTCATTTTAGTTACTTCCGGTTTTATTCAATATAGCTATAAAGGACATATTGGTGTCGACCTAGGTCTGTTTATTTATGTGTTCAATCAGTTTGTATTATTCTAAAAATTTAAGAGAAGAGAAAATAAAAGGGGATGTTGTTCACATTTTCAAAAACAACAAAACATTTGATGATTTTGTGTGGCAACTTTGAACGGACATAAGTTTTGACTCGGGTATCGAAATGACTATTATAATATATCAAGTCGAAGCTTGTATCAAATGACACAATATGATTTGGTCTGGGTATGGAAAATCATTTCTGTACCCAAATTCCATCCTTTACATCAATTAAAGAGGGTCTAAAGTTTTTGACACAGCCCTTTTCATTTATGTTAATTCCGGTTTTATTCAATATAGCTATAAAGGACATATTGGTGTCGACCTAGGTCTGTTTATTTATGTGTTCAATCAGTTTGTATTCTTCAAAAAATTTAAGAGAAGAGAAAATGAAAGGGGATGTTGTTCACATTTTCAAAAACAACAAAACATTTGATAAATTTGTGTTGCAACTTTGAACGGAGATAACTTTTGACTCGGGTATCGAAACGACTATTATAATATATCAAGTCGAAGCTCGTATCAAATTACATAATATGATTTGGTCTCGGTATGGAAAATCATTTCTGTACCCAAATTCCATCGTTTACATCACTTAAAGAGGGTCCAAAGTTTTTGACGATGT
The DNA here is from genome assembly GCA_033030585.1 of Hippophae rhamnoides. Classification (NCBI taxonomy): domain Eukaryota; kingdom Viridiplantae; phylum Streptophyta; class Magnoliopsida; order Rosales; family Elaeagnaceae; genus Hippophae; species Hippophae rhamnoides. The sequence goes on along the minus strand of CM065436.1, from coordinate 44,320,922 downwards.
ATTTTCATTTTAGTTACTTCTTGTTTTATTCAATATACCTATAAAGGACATATTGGTGTCGACCTAGGTCTGTTTATTTATGTGTTCAATCAGTTTGTATTCTTCTAAAAATTTAAGAGAAGAGAAAATGAAAGGGGATGTTGTTCACATTTTCAACAACAACAAAACATTTGATAAATTTGTGTTGCAACTTTGAACGGAGATAACTTTTGACTCGGGTATCGAAACGACTATTATAATATATCAAGTCGAAGCTCGTATCAAATTACATAATATGATTTGGTCTCGGTATGGAAAATCATTTATGTACCCAAATTCCATCGTTTACATCACTTAAAGAGGGTCCAAATATTTTGACGAAGCATTTTCATTTTAGTTACTTCCGGTTTTATTCAATATAGCTATAAAGGACATATTGGTGTCGACCTAGGTGTGTTTATTTATGTGTTCAATCAGTTTGTATTCTTCCACAAATTTAAGAGAAGAGAAAATGAAAGGGGATGTTGTTCACATTTTCAAAAACAACAAAACATTTGATAAATTTGTGTTGCAACATTGAACGGAGATAACTTTTGACTCGGGTATCGAAACGACTATTATAATATATCAAGTCGAAGCTCATATCAAATTACATAATATGATTTGGTCTCGGTATAGAAAATCATTTCTGTACCCAAATTCCATCGTTTACATCACTTAAAGACGGTTAAAATTCTTTGACGAAGCATTTTCATTTTAGTTACTTCCGCTTTTATTCAATATAGCTATAAAGGACATATTGTTGTCGACCTAGGTCTGTTTATTTATGTGTTCAATCAGTTTGTATTCTTGCAAAAATTAAAGAGAAGAGATAATGAAAGGGGATGTCGTTCACATTTTCAAAAACAACAAAACATTTGATAAATTTGTGTTGCAACTTTGTGTGGAGATAACTTTTGACTCGGGTATCGAAACGACTATTATAATATATCAAGTCGAAGCTCGTATCAAATTACAAAATATGATTTGGTATCACCTAACAAAATCATTTTGGTACCAAAATTCCATCGTTTACATCACTTAAAGAGGGTCTAAAGTCTTTGACGAAGCATTTTCATTTTAGTTACTTCCGCTTTTATTCAATATAGCTATAAAGGACATATTGGTGTCGACCTAGGTCTGTTTATTTATGTGTTCAATCAGTTTGTATTCTTCTAAAAATTTAAGAGAAGAGAAAATGAAAGGGGATGTTGTTCACATTTTCAAAAACAACAAAACATTTGATAAATTTGTGTTGCAACTTTGAACGGAGATAACTTTTGACTCGGGTATCGAAATGACTATTATAATATATCAAGTCGAAGCTCGTATCAAATTACATAATATGATTTGGTCTCGGTATGGAAAATCATTTCTGTACCCAAATTCCATCGTTTACATCACTTAAAGAGGGTCCAAAGTTTTTGACGAAGCATTTTCATTTTAGTTACTTCCGGTTTTATTCAATATAGCTATAAAGGACATATTGGTGTCGACCTAGGTCTGTTTATTTATGTGTTCAATCAGTTTGTATTCTTCCAAAAATTTAAGAGAAGAGAAAATGAAAGGGGATGTTGTTCACATTTTCAAAAACAACAAAACATTTGATAAATTTGTGTTGCAACTTTGAACGGAGATAACTTTTGACTCGGGTATCGAAATGACTATTATAATATATCAAGTCGAAGCTCGTATCAAATTACACAATATGATTTGGTCTGGGTATGGAAAATCATTTCTGTACCCAAATTCCATTGTTTACATCACTTAAAGAGGGTCCAAAGTTTTTGACGAAGCATTTTCATTTTAGTTACTTCCGGTTTTATTCAATATAGCTATAAAGGACATATTGGTGTCGACCTAGGTCTGTTTATTTATGTGTTCAATCAGTTTGTATTCTTCTAAAAATTTAAGAGAAGAGAAAATGAAAGGGGATGTTGTTCACATTTTCAAAAACAACAAAACATTTGATAAATTTGTGTTGCAACTTTGAACGGAGATAACTTTTGACTCGGGTATCGAAATGACTATTATAATATATCAAGTCGAAGCTCGTATCAAATTACATAATATGATTTGGTCTCGGTATGGAAAATCATTTCTGTACCCAAATTCCATCGTTTACATCACTTAAAGAGGGTCCAAAGTTTTTGACGAAGCATTTTCATTTTAGTTACTTAGGATTTTATTCAATATAGCTATAAAGGACATATTGGTGTCGACCTAGGTCTGTTTATTTATGTGTTCAATCAGTATGTATTCTTCAAAAAATCAAGAGAAGACAAAATGAAAGGGGATGTTGTTCACATTTTCAAAAACAACAAAACATTTGATAAATTTGTGTTGCAACTTTGAACGGAGATAACTTTTGACTCGGGTATCGAAATGACTATTATAATATATCAAGTCGAAGCTCGTATCAAATTACATAATATGATTTGGTCTCGGTATGGAAAATCATTTATGTACCCAAATTCCATCATTTACATCACTTAAAGAGGGTCTAAAGTTTTTGACGAATCATTTTCATTTTAGTTACTTCCGGTTTTATTCAATATAGCTATAAAGGAGATATTGGTGTCGACCTAGGTCTGTTTATTTATGTGTTCAATCAATTTGTATTCTTCAAAAAATTTAAGAGAAGAGAAAATGAAAGGGGATGTTGTTCACATTTTCAAAAACAACAAAACATTTGATAAATTTGTGTTGCAACTTTGAACGGAGATAACTTTTGACTCGGGTATCGAAACGACTATTATAATATATCAAGTCGAAGCTCGTATCAAATTACATAATATGATTTGGTCTCGGTACAGAAAATCATTTCTGTACCCAAATTCCATCGTTTACATCACTTAAAGACGGTTAAAATTCTTTGACGAAGCATTTTCATTTTAGTTACTTCCGGTTTTATTCAATACAACTATAAAGGACATATTGGTGTCGACCTAGGTCTGTTTATTTATGTGTTCAATCAGTTTGTATTCTTCCAAAAATTTAAGAGAAGAGAAAATGAAAGGGGATGTTGTTCACATTTTCAAAAACAACAAAACATTTGATAAATTTGTGTTGCAACTTTGAACGGAGATAACTTTTGACTCGGGTATCGAAACGACTATTATAATATATCAAGTCGAAGCTCGTATCAAATTACAAAATATGATTTGGTATCACCTAAGAAAATCATTTTGGTACCCAAATTCCATCGTTTACATCACTTAAAGAGGGTCTAAAGTTTTTGACGCAGCATTTTTCATTTTAGTTACTTCCGGTTTTATTCAATATAGCTATAAAGGACATATTGGTGTCGACCTAGGTCTGTTTATTTATGTGTTCAATCAGTTTGTATTCTTCTAAAAATTTAAGAGAAGAGAAAATGAAAGGGGATGTTGTTCACATTTTCAAAAACAACAAAACATTTGATAAATTTGTGTTGCAACTTTGAACGGAGATAACTTTTGACTCGGGTATCGAAATGACTATTATAATATATCAAGTCGAAGCTCGTATCAAATTACATAATATGATTTGGTCTCGGTATGGAAAATCATTTCTGTACCCAAATTCCATCGTTTACATCACTTAAAGAGGGTCCAAAGTTTTTGACGAAGCATTTTCATTTTAGTTACTTCCAGTTTTATTCAATATAGCTATAAAGGACATATTGGTGTCGACCTAGGTCTGTTTATTTATGTGTTCAATCAGTTTGTATTCTTCCAAAAATTTAAGAGAAGAGAAAATGAAAGGGGATGTTGTTCACATTTTCAAAAACAACAAAACATTTGACAAATTTGTGTTGCAACTTTGAACGGAGATAACTTTTGACTCGGGTATCGAAATGACTATTATAATATATCAAGTCGAAGCTCGTATCAAATTACACAATATGATTTGGTCTCGGTATGGAAAATCATTTCTGTACCCAAATTCCATCGTTTACATCACTTAAAGAGGGTCTAAAGTTTTTGACGCAGCATTTTTCATTTTAGTTACTTCCGGTTTTATTCAATATAGCTATAAAGGACATATTGGTGTCGACCTAGGTCTGTTTATTTATGTGTTCAATCAGTTTGTATTCTTCTAAAAATTTAAGAGAAGAGAAAATGAAAGGGGATGTTGTTCACATTTTCAAAAACAACAAAACATTTGATAAATTTGTGTTGCAACTTTGAACGGAGATAACTTTTGACTCGGGTATCGAAATGACTATTATAATATATCAAGTCGAAGTTCGTATCAAATTACATAATATGATTTGGTCTCACTTAGGAAAATCATTTCGGTACCCAAATTCCATCGTTTACATCACTTAAATAGGGTCCAAAGTTTTTGACGAAGCATTTTCATTTTAGTTACTCTCGGTTTTATTCAATATAGCTATAAAGGACATATAGGTGTCGACCTAAGTCTGTTTATTTATGTGTTCAATCAGTTTGTATTCTTCAAAAAATTTAAGAGAAGAGAAAATGAAAGGGGATGTTGTTCACATATTCAACAACAACAAAACATTTGATAAATTTGTGTTGCAACTTTGAACGGAGATGACTTTCGACTCGGGTATCGAAACGACTATTATAATATATCAAGTCGAAGCTCATATCAAATTACATAATATGATTTGGTCTCGGTATGGGAAATCATTTATGTACCCAAATTCCATTGTTTACATCACTTAAAGAGGGTCCAAAGATTTTGACGAAGCATTTTAATTTTATTTACTTCCGGTTTTATTCAATATAGCTAAAAAGGACATATTGGTGTTGACCTAGGTCTGTTTATTTATGTGTTCAATCAGTTTGTATTCTTCAAAAAATTTAAGAGAAGAGAAAATGAAAGGGGATGTTGTTCACATTTTCAAAAACAACAAAACATTTGATAAATTTGTGTTGCAACTTTGAACGGAGATAACTTTTGACTCGGGTATCGAAACGACTATTATAATATATCAAGTCGAATCTCGTATCAAATTACATAATATGATTTGGTCTCGGTAGGGAAAATCATTTATGTACCCAAATTCCATCGTTTACATCACTTAAAGACGGTCCAAAGATTTTGACGAAGCATTTTCATTTTAGTTACTTCCGGTTTTATTCAATATAGCTATAAAGGACATATTGGTGTCGACCTAGGTCTGTTTATTTATGTGTTCAATCAGTTTGTATTCTTCAAAAAATTTAAGAGAAGAGAAAATGAAAGGGGATGTTGTTCACATTTTCAAAAACAACAAAACATTTGATAAATTTGTGTTGCAACTTTGAACGGAGATAACTTTTGACTCGGGTATCGAAATGACTATTATAATATATCAAGTCGAAGCTCGTATCAAATTACATAATATGATTTGGTCTCGGTATGGAAAATCATTTCTGTACCCAAATTCCATCGTTTACATCACTTAAAGAGGGTCCAAAGTTTTTGACGAAGCATTTTCATTTTAGTTACTTCCGGTTTTATTCAATATAGCTATAAAGGACATATTGGTGTCGACCTAGGTCTGTTTATTTATGTGTTCAATCAGTTTGTATTCTTCCAAAAATTTAAGAGAAGAGAAAATGAAAGGGGATGTTGTTCACATTTTCAAAAACAACAAAACATTTGATAAATTTGTGTTGCAACTTTGAACGGAGATAACTTTTGACTCGGGTATCGAAACAAATATTATAATATATCAAGTTGAAGCTCGTATCAAATTACATTATATGATTTGGTCTCGGTAAGGAATATTATTTCTATACCCAAATTCAATCGTTTACATCACTTAAAGAGGGTCCAAAGTTTTAACGAAGGATTTTCATTTTAGTTACTTATTGTTTTATTCAATATAGCTATAAAGGACATATTGGTGTCGACCTAGGTCTATTTATTTATGTGTTCAATCAGTTTGTATTCTTCCAAAAATTTAAGAGAAGAGAAAATGAAAGGGGATGTTGTTCACATTTTCAAAAACAACAAAACATTTGATAAATTTGTGTTGCAACTTTGAACGGAGATAACTTTTGACTCGGGTATCGAAACGACTATTATAATATATCAAGTCGAATCTCGTATCAAATTACATAATACGATTAGGTCTCGGTATGGAAAATCATTTCTGTACCCAAATTCCATCGTTTACATCACTTAAAGAGGGTCTAAAGTTTTTGACGCAGCATTTTTCATTTTAGTTACTTCCAGTTTTATTCAATATAGCTATAAAGGACATATTGGTGTCGACCTAGGTCTGTTTATTTATGTGTTCAATCAGTTTGTATTCTTCCAAAAATTTAAGAGAAGAGAAAATGAAAGGGGATGTTGTTCACATTTTCAAAAACAACAAAACATTTGATAAATTTGTGTTGCAACTTTGAACGGATATAACTTTTGACTCGGGTATCGAAACGACTATTATAATATATCAAGTCGAAGCTCGTATCAAATTACACAATATGATTTGGTCTCACTTAGGAAAACCATTATGGTACCCAAATACCATCGTTTACATCACTTAAAGAGGGTCTAAAGTTTTTGACGCAGCATTCTCATTTTAGTTACTTCCGGTTTTATTCAATATAGCTATAAAGGATATATTGGTGTCGACCTAGGTCTGTTTATTTATGTGTTCAATCAGTTTGTATTCTTCTAAAAATTTAAGAGAAGAGAAAATGAAAGGGGATGTTGTTCACATTTTCAAAAACAACAAAACATTTGATAAATTTGTGTTGCAACTTTGAACGGAGATAACTTTTGACTCGGGTATCGAAACGACTATTATAATATATCAAGTCGAAGCTCGTATCAAATTACATAATATGATTTGGTCTCGGTATGGAAAATCATTTCTGTACCCAAATTCCATCGTTTACATCACTTAAAGAGGGTCCAAAGTTTTTGACGAAGCATTTTCATTTTAGTTACTTCCGGTTTTATTCAATATAGCTATAAAGGACATATTGGTGTCGACCTAGGTCTGTTTATTTATGTGTTCAATCAGTTTGTATTCTTCAAAAAATTTAAGAGAAGAGAAAATGAAAGGGGATGTTGTTCACATTTTCAAAAACAACAAAACATTTGACAAATTTGTGTTGCAACTTTGAACGGAGATAACTTTTGACTCGGGTATCGAAATGACTATTATAATATATCAAGTCGAAGCTCGTATCAAATTACATAATATGATTTGGTCTCGGTATGGAAAATCATTTCTGTACCCAAATTCCATCGTTTACATCACTTAAAGAGGGTCCAAAGTTTTTGACGAAGCATTTTCATTTTAGTTACTTCCGGTTTTATTCAATATAGCTATAAAGGACATATTGGTGTCGACCTAGGTCTGTTTATTTATGTGTTCAATCAGTTTGTATTCTTCCAAAAATTTAAGAGAAGAGAAAATGAAAGGGGATGTTGTTCACATTTTCAAAAACAACAAAACATTTGATAAATTTGTGTTGCAACTTTGAACGGAGATAACTTTTGACTCGGGTATCGAAATGACTATTATAATATATCAAGTCGAAGCTCGTATCAAATTACATAATATGATTTGGTCTCGGTATGGAAAATCATTTCTGTACCCAAATTCCATCGTTTACATCACTTAAAGAGGGTCCAAAGTTTTTGACGAAGCATTTTCATTTTAGTTACTTACGGTTTTATTCAAATTAGCTATAAAGGACATATTGGTGTCGACCTAGGTCTGTTTATTTATGTGTTCAATCAGTTTGTATTCTTCCAAAAATTTAAGAGAAGAGAAAATGAAAGGGGATGTTGTTCACATTTTCAAAAACAACAAAACATTTGATAAATTTGTGTTGCAACTTTGAACGGAGATAACTTTTGACTCGGGTATCGAAATGACTATTATAATATATCAAGTCGAAGCTCGTATCAAATTACATAATATGATTTGGTCTCGGTATGGAAAATCATTTATGTACCCAAATTCCATCGTTTACATCACTTAAAGAGGGTCCAAAGATTTTGACGAAGCATTTTCATTTTAGTTAGTTCCAGTTTTATTCAATATAGCTATAAAGGACATATTGGTGTCGACCTAGGTCTATTTATTTATGTGTTCAATCAGTTTGTATTCTTCCAAAAAATTAAGAGAAGAGAAAATGAAAGGGGATGTTGTTCACATTTTCAAAAACAACAAAACATTTGATAAATTTGTGTTGCAACTTTGAACGGAGATAACTTTTGACTCGGGTATCGAAACGACTATTATAATATATCAAGTCGAAGCTCATATCAAATTACAAAATATGATTTGGTCTAGGTATGGAAATTCAATTCTGTACCCAAATTCCATCGTTTACATCACTTAAAGAGGGTCCGAAATTTTTAACGAAACATTTTCATTTTAGTTACTTACGGTTTTATTCAAATTAGCTATAAAGGACATATAGGTGTCGAACTAGATCTGTTTATTTATGTGTTCAATCAGTTTGTATTCTTCAAAAAATCAAGAGAAGACAAAATGAAAGGGGATGTTGTTCACATTTTCAAAAACAACAAAACATTTGATAAATTTGTGTTGCAACTTTGAACGGAGATAACTTTGGACTCGGGTATCGAAACGACTATTATAATATATCAAGTCGAAGCTCGTATCAAATTACACAATATTATTTGGTCTCAGTATGTCAAATCATTTCGGTACCCAAATTCCATCGTTTACATCACTTAAAGAGGGTCCAAAGTTTTTGACGCACATTTTCGTTTTAGTTACTTCCGATTTTATTCAATATAGCTATAAAGGACATATTGGTGTCGACCTAGGTCTGTTTATTTATGTGTTCAATCAGTTTGTATTCTTCAAAAAATTTAAGAGAAGACAAAATGAAAGGGGATGTTGTTCACATTTTCAAAAACAACAAAACATTTGATAAATTTGTGTTGCAACTTTGAACGGAGATAACTTTGGACTCGGGTATCGAAATGACTATTATAATATATCAAGTCGAAGCTCGTATCAAATTACACAATATTATTTGGTCTCAGTATGTCAAATCATTTCGGTACCCAAATTCCATCGTTTACATCACTTAAAGAGGGTCCAAAGTTTTTGACGCACATTTTCGTTTTAGTTACTTCCGATTTTATTCAATAGAGCTATAAAGGAGATATTGGTGTCGACCTAGGGTTGTTTATTTATGTGTTCAATCAGTTTGTATTCTTCAAAAAATTTAAGAGAAGAGAAAATGAAAGGGGATGTTGTTCACATTTTCAAAAACAACAAAACATTTGATAAATTTGTGTTGCAACTTTGAACGGAGATAACTTTTGACTCGGGTATCGAAACGACTATTATAATATATCAAGTCGAAGCTCGTATCAAATTACACAATATTATTTGGTCTCAATATTGAAAATCATTTCGGTACCCAAATTCCATCGTTTACATCACTTAAAGATGGTCTAAAGTTTTAGACGAATCATTTTCATTTTAGTTACTTCCGGTTTTATTCAATATAGCTATAAAGGACATATTGGTGTCGACCTAGGTGTGTTTATTTATGTGTTCAATCAGTTTGTATTCTTCCACAAATTTAAGAGAAGAGAAAATGAAAGGGGATGTTGTTCACATTTTCAAAAACAACAAAACATTTGATAAATTTGTGTTGCAACTTTGAACGGAGATAACTTTTGACTCGGGTATAGCATTGACTATTATAATATATCAAGTCGAAGCTCGTATCAAATTACACAATATGATTTGGTCTCACATCGGAAAATCATTTCGGTACCCAAATTCCATCGTTTACATCACTTAAAGAGGGTTTAAAGTTTTTGATGCACCATTTTCATTTTACTTACTTCCGGTTTTATTCAATATAGCTATAAAGGACATATTGGTGTCGACGTAGGTCTGTTTATTTATGTGTTCAATCAATTTGTATTCTTCAAAAAGTTTAAGAGAAGACAAAATGAAAGGGGATGTTGTTCACATTTTCAAAAACAACAAAACATTTGATAAATTTGTGTTGCAACTTTGAACGGAGATAACTTTTGACTCGGGTATCGAAAGGACTATTATAATATATCAAGTCGAAGCTCGTATCAAATTACACAATATGATTTGCTCTCGGAAAGCAAAATAATTTCAGTACCCAAATTCCATCGTTTACATCACTTAAAGAGGGTGTAAAGTTTTTGACGCAGCATTTGCATTTTAGTTACTTCAGGTTTTATTCAATATAGCTATAAAGGATATATTGTTGTCGACCTAGGTCTGTTTATTTATGTGTTCAATCAGTTTGTATTCTTCAAAAAATTTAAGAGAAGAGAAAATGAAAGAGGATGTTGTTCACATTTTCAAAAACAACAAAACATTTGACAAATTTATGTTGCAACATTGAACGGAGATAACTTTTGACTCGGGTATCGAAACGACTATTATAATATATCAAGTCGAAGCTCGTATCAAATTACACAATATTATTTGGTCTCAGTATTGAAAATCATTTCGGTACCCAAATTCCATCGTTTACATCACTTAAAGATGGTCTAAAGTTTTTGACGAATCATTTTCATTTTAGTTACTTCCGGTTTTATTCAATATAGCTATAAAGGACATATTGGTGTCGACCTAGGTGTGTTTATTTATGTGTTCAATCAGTTTGTATTCTTCCACAAATTTAAGAGAAGAGAAAATGAAAGGGGATGTTGTTCACATTTTCAAAAACAACAAAACATTTGATAAATTTGTGTTGCAACTTTGAACGGAGATAACTTTTGACTCGGGTATCGAAACGACTATTATAATATATCAAGTCGAAGCTCGTATCAAATTACACAATATGATTTGGTCTGGGTATGGAAAATCATTTCGGTACCCAAATTCCATCGTTTACATCACTTAAAGAGGGTCTAAAGTTTTTGACGAAGCATTTTCATTTTAGTTACTTCCGGTTTTATTCAATATAGCTATAAAGGATATATTGGTGTCGACCTAGGTCTTTTTATTTATGTGTTCAATCAGTTTGTATTCTTCTAAAAATTAAGAGAAGAGAAAATGAAAGGGGATGTTGTTCACATTTTCAAAAACAACAAAACATTTGATAAATTTGTGTTGCAACTTTGTGTGGAGATAACTTTTGACTCGGGTATCGAAACGACTATTATAATATATCAAGTCGAAGCTCGTAACAAATTACACAATATGCTTTGGTCTCGGAATGGAAAATCATTTAGGTACCCAAATTCCATCGTTTACATCACTTAAAGAGGGTTTAAATTGTTTGACGTAGCATTTTTCATTTTATTTACTTCCGGTTTTATTCAATATTGCTATAAAGGATATATTGATGTCGACCTAGGTCTTTTTATTTATGTGTTCAATCAGTTTGTATTCTTCAAAAAATTTAAGAGAAGAGAAAATGAAAGGGGATGTTGTTCACATTTTCAAAAACAACAAAACATTTGAAAAATTTGTGTTGCAACTTTGAACGGAGATAACTTTTGACTCGGGTATCGAAACGACTATTATAATATATCAAGTCGAAGCTCGTATCAAATTACACAATATGATTTGGTCTGGGTATGGAAAATCATTTCGGTACCCAAATTCCATCGTTTACATCACTTAAAGAGGGTTTAAAGTTTTTGACGCACCATTTTCATTTTACTTACTTCCGGTTTTATTCAATAGAGCTATAAAGGAGATATTGGTGTCGACCTAGGTCTGTTTATTTATGTGTTCAATCAGTTTGTATTCTTCTAAAAATTTAAGAGAAGAGAAAATGAAAGGGGATGTTGTTCACATTTTCAAAAACACTAAAACATTTGATAAATTTGTGTTGCAACTTTGTATGGAGATAACTTTTGACTCCGGTATCGAAAGGACTATTATTATATATCAAGTCGAAGCTCGTATGAAATTACAACATTAGTTTGATCTCGAAATGGAAAATGATTTCGATACCGAAATTCCATCGTTTACATCACTTAAAGAGGGTTTAAAGTTTTTGATGCACCATTTTTATTTTACTTACTTCCGGTTTTATTCAATAGAGCTATAAAGGATATATTGATGTCGACCTAGGTCTTTTTATTTATGTGTTCAATCAGTTTGTATTCTTCAAAAAATTTAAGAGAAGAGAAAATGAAAGGGGATGTTGTTCACATTTTCAAAAACAACAAAACATTTGATAAATTTGTGTTGCAACTTTGTATGGAGATAACTTTTGACTCCGGTATCGAAACGACTATTATAATATATCAAGTCGAAGCTGGTATGAAATTACACAATATGATTTGGTCTCGCTATGGAAAATGATTTCGGTACCCAAATTCCATCGTTTACATCACTTAAAGAGGGTTTAAAGTTTTTGACGCACCATTTTTATTTTACTTACTTCCGATTTTATTCAATAGAGCTATAAAGGATATATTGATGTCGACCTAGGTCTTTTTATTTATGTGTTCAATCAGATTGTATTCTTCAAAAAATTTAAGAGAAGAGAAAATGAAAGGGGTTGTTGTTCACATTTTCAAAAACACTAAAACATTTGATAAATTTGTGTTGCAACTTTGTATGGAGATAACTTTTGACTCCGGTATCGAAAGGACTATTATTATATATCAAGTCGAAGCTCGTATGAAATTACAACATTAGTTTGATCTCGAAATGGAAAATGATTTCGATACCGAAATTCCATCGTTTACATCACTTAAAGAGGGTTTAAAGTTTTTGATGCACCATTTTTAATTTACTTCCTTCCGGTTTTATTCAATAGAGCTATAAAGGATATATTGATGTCGACCTAGGTCTTTTTATTTATGTGTTCAATCAGATTGTATTCTTCAAAAAATTTAAGAGAAGAGAAAATGAAAGGGGATGTTGTTCACATTTTCAAAAATACTAAAACATTTGACAAATTTGTGTTGCAACTTTGTATGGAGATAACTTTTGACTCCGGTATCGAAACGACTATTATAATATATCAAGTCGAAGCTGGTATGAAATTACACAATATGATTTGGTCTCGCTATGGAAAATGATTTCGGTACCCAAATTCCATCGTTTACATCACTTAAAGAGGGTTTAAAGTTTTTGACGCACCATTTTTTTTACTTCCGATTTTATTCCATAGAGCTATAAAGGATATATTGATGTCGACCTAGGTCTTTTTATTTATGGTTCAATAAGATTGTATTCTTCAATAAATTTAAGAGAAGAGAAAATGAAAGGGGATGTTGTTCACATTTTCAAAAATACTAAAACATTTGATAAATTTGTGTTGTAACTTTGTATGGAGATAACTTTTGACTCCGGTATGGAAACGACTATTATAATATATCAAGTCGAAGTTGGTTTGAAATTACACAATATGATTTGGTCTCGCTATGGAAAATGATTTCGGTACCCAAATTCCATCGTTTACATCACTTAAAGAGGGTTTAAAGTTTTTGACGCACCATTTTTATTTTACTTACTTCCAGTTTTATTCAATAGAGCTATAAAGGATATATTGATGTCGACCTAGGTCTTTTTATTTATGTGTTCAATCAGATTGTATTCTTCAAAAAATTTAAGAGAAGAGAAAATGAAAGGGGATGTTGTTCACATTTTCAAAAACACTAAAACATTTGATAAATTTGTGTTGCAACTTTGTATGGAGATAACTTTTGACTCCGGTATCGAAACGACTATTATAATATATCAAGTCGAAGCTGGTATGAAATTACACAATATGATTTGGTCTCGCTATGGAAAATGATTTCGGTACCCAAATTCCATCGTTTACATCACTTAAAGAGGGTTTAAAGTTTTTGACGCACCATTTTTATTTTACTTACTTCCAGTTTTATTCAATAGAGCTATAAAGGATATATTGATGTCGACCTAGGTCTTTTTATTTATGTGTTCAATCAGATTGTATTCTTCAAAAAATTTAAGAGAAGAGAAAATGAAAGGGGATGTTGTTCACATTTTCAAAAATACTAAAACATTTGATAAATTTGTGTTGCAACTTTGTATGGAGATAACTTTTGACTCCGGTATCGAAATGACTATTATAATATATCAAGTCGAAGCTGGTATGAAATTACACAATATGATTTGGTCTCGCTATGGAAAATGATTTCGGTACCCAAATTCCATCGTTTACATCACTTAAAGAGGGTTTAAAGTTTTTGACGCACCATTTTTATTTTACTTACTTCCGGTTTTATTCAATAGAGCTATAAAGGATATATTGATGTCGACCTAGGTCTTTTTATTTATGTGTTCAATCAGATTGTATTCTTCAAAAAATTTAAGAGAAGAGAAAATGAAAGGGGTTGTTGTTCACATTTTCAAAAACACTAAAACATTTGATAAATTTGTGTTGCAACTTTGTATGGAGATAACTTTTGACTCGGGTATCGAAACGACTATTATAATATATCAAGTCGAAGTTGGTTTGAAATTACACAATATGATTTGGTCTCGCTATGGAAAATGATTTCGGTACCCAAATTCCATCGTTTACATCACTTAAAGAGGGTTTAAAGTTTTTGACGCACCATTTTTATTTTACTTACTTCCGATTTTATTCAATAGAGCTATAAAGGATATATTGATGTCGACCTAGGTCTTTTTATTTATGTGTTCAATCAGATTGTATTCTTCAAAAAATTTAAGAGAAGAGAAAATGAAAGGGGATGTTGTTCACATTTTCAAAAATACTAAAACATTTGACAAACTTGTGTTGCAACTTTGTATGGAGATAACTTTTGACTCCTGTATCGAAACGACTGTTATAATATATCAAGTCGAAGCTGGTATGAAATTACACAATATGATTTGGTCTCGCTATGGAAAATGATTTCGGTACCCAAATTCCATCGTTTACATCACTTAAAGAGGGTTTAAAGTTTTTGACGCACCATTTTTATTTTACTTACTTCCGGTTTTATTCAATAGAGCTATAAAGGATATATTGATGTCGACCTAGGTCTTTTTATTTATGTGTTCAATCAGATTGTATTCTTCAAAAAATTTAAGAGAAGAGAAAATGAAAGGGGTTGTTGTTCACATTTTCAAAAACACTAAAACATTTGATAAATTTGTGTTGCAACTTTGTATGGAGATAACTTTTGACTCCGGTATCGAAACGACTATTATAATATATCAAGTCGAAGCTGGTATGAAATTACACAATATGATTTGGTCTCGCTATGGAAAATGATTTCGGTACCCAAATTCCATCGTTTACATCACTTAAAGAGGGTTTAAAGTTTTTGACGCACCATTTTTATTTTACTTACTTCAGTTTTATTCAATAGAGCTATAAAGGATATATTGATGTCGACCTAGGTCTTTTTATTTATGTGTTCAATCAGATTGTATTCTTCAAAAAATTTAAGAGAAGAGAAAATGAAAGGGGATGTTGTTCACATTTTCAAAAACACTAAAACATTTGATAAATTTGTGTTGCAACTTTGTATGGAGATAACTTTTGACTCCGGTATCGAAACGACTATTATAATATATCAAGTCGAAGCTGGTATGAAATTACACAATATGATTTGGTCTCGCTATGGAAAATGATTTCGGTACCCAAATTCCATCGTTTACATCACTTAAAGAGGGTTTAAAGTTTTTGACGCACCATTTTTATTTTACTTACTTCCGGTTTTATTCAATAGAGCTATAAAGGATATATTGATGTCGACCTAGGTCTTTTTATTTATGTGTTCAATCAGATTGTATTCTTCAAAAAATTTAAGAGAAGAGAAAATGAAAGGGGTTGTTGTTCACATTTTCAAAAACACTAAAACATTTGATAAATTTGTGTTGCAACTTTGTATGGAGATAACTTTTGACTCCGGTATCGAAACGACTATTATAATATATCAAGTCGAAGCTGGTATGAAATTACACAATATGATTTGGTCTCGCTATGGAAAATGATTTCGGTACCCAAATTCCATCGTTTACATCACTTAAAGAGGGTTTAAAGTTTTTGACGCACCATTTTTATTTTACTTACTTCCGGTTTTATTCAATAGAGCTATAAAGGATATATTGATGTCGACCTAGGTCTTTTTATTTATGTGTTCAATCAGATTGTATTCTTCAAAAAATTTAAGAGAAGAGAAAATGAAAGGGGTTGTTGTTCACATTTTCAAAAACACTAAAACATTTGATAAATTTGTGTTGCAACTTTGTATGGAGATAACTTTTGACTCCGGTATCGAAACGACTATTATAATATATCAAGTCGAAGTTGGTATGAAATTACACAATATGATTTGGTCTCGCTATGGAAAATGATTTCGGTACCCAAATTCCATCGTTTACATCACTTAAAGAGGGTTTAAAGTTTTTGACGCACCATTTTTATTTTACTTACTTCCGATTTTATTCAATAGAGCTATAAAGGATATATTGATGTCGACCTAGGTCTTTTTATTTATGTGTTCAATCAGATTGTATTCTTCAAAAAATTTAAGAGAAGAGAAAATGAAAGGGGATGTTGTTCACATTTTCAAAAACACTAAAACATTTGATAAATTTGTGTTGCAACTTTGTATGGAGATAACTTTTGACTCCGGTATCGAAACGACTATTATAATATATCAAGTCGAAGTTGGTATGAAATTACACAATATGATTTGGTCTCGCTATGGAAAATGATTTCGGTACCCAAATTCCATCGTTTACATCACTTAAAGAGGGTTTAAAGTTTTTGACGCACCATTTTTATTTTACTTACTTCCGGTTTTATTCAATAGAGCTATAAAGGATATATTGATGTCGACCTAGGTCTTTTTATTTATGTGTTCAATCAGATTGTATTCTTCAAAAAATTTAAGAGAAGAGAAAATGAAAGGGGTTGTTGTTCACATTTTCAAAAACACTAAAACATTTGATAAATTTGTGTTGCAACTTTGTATGGAGATAACTTTTGACTCCGGTATCGAAACGACTATTATAATATATCAAGTCGAAGTTGGTATGAAATTACACAATATGATTTGGTCTCGCTATGGAAAATGATTTCGGTACCCAAATTCCATCGTTTACATCACTTAAAGAGGGTTTAAAGTTTTTGACGCACCATTTTTATTTTACTTACTTCCGGTTTTATTCAATAGAGCTATAAAGGATATATTGATGTCGACCTAGGTCTTTTTATTTATGTGTTCAATCAGATTGTATTCTTCAAAAAATTTAAGAGAAGAGAAAATGAAAGGGGTTGTTGTTCACATTTTCAAAAACACTAAAACATTTGATAAATTTGTGTTGCAACTTTGTATGGAGATAACTTTTGACTCCGGTATCGAAACGACTATTATAATATATCAAGTCGAAGTTGGTATGAAATTACACAATATGATTTGGTCTCGCTATGGAAAATGATTTCGGTACCCAAATTCCATCGTTTACATCACTTAAAGAGGGTTTAAAGTTTTTGACGCACCATTTTTATTTTACTTACTTCAGTTTTATTCAATAGAGCTATAAAGGATATATTGATGTCGACCTAGGTCTTTTTATTTATGTGTTCAATCAGATTGTATTCTTCAAAAAATTTAAGAGAAGAGAAAATGAAAGGGGATGTTGTTCACATTTTCAAAAATACTAAAACATTTGACAAATTTGTGTTGTAACTTTGTATGGAGATAACTTTTGACTCCGGTATGGAAACGACTATTATAATATATCAAGTCGAAGTTGGTTTGAAATTACACAATATGATTTGGTCTCGCTATGGAAAATGATTTCGGTACCCAAATTCCATCGTTTACATCACTTAAAGAGGGTTTAAAGTTTTTGACGCACCATTTTTATTTTACTTACTTCCGGTTTTATTCAATAGAGCTATAAAGGATATATTGATGTCGACCTAGGTCTTTTTATTTATGTGTTCAATCAGATTGTATTCTTCAAAAAATTTAAGAGAAGAGAAAATGAAAGGGGATGTTGTTCACATTTTCAAAAATACTAAAACATTTGACAAATTTGTGTTGTAACTTTGTATGGAGATAACTTTTGACTCCGGTATGGAAACGACTATTATAATATATCAAGTCGAAGTTGGTTTGAAATTACACAATATGATTTGGTCTCGCTATGGAAAATGATTTCGGTACCCAAATTCCATCGTTTACATCACTTAAAGAGGGTTTAAAGTTTTTGACGCACCATTTTTAATTTACTTCCTTCCGGTTTTATTCAATAGAGCTATAAAGGATATATTGATGTCGACCTAGGTCTTTTTATTTATGTGTTCAATCAGATTGTATTCTTCAAAAAATTTAAGAGAAGAGAAAATGAAAGGGGTTGTTGTTCACATTTTCAAAAACACTAAAACATTTGATAAATTTGTGTTGCAACTTTGTATGGAGATAACTTTTGACTCCGGTATCGAAACGACTATTATAATATATCAAGTCGAAGCTGGTATGAAATTACACAATATGATTTGGTCTCGCTATGGAAAATGATTTCGGTACCCAAATTCCATCGTTTACATCACTTAAAGAGGGTTTAAAGTTTTTGACGCACCATTTTTATTTTACTTACTTCCGGTTTTATTCAATAGAGCTATAAAGGATATATTGATGTCGACCTAGGTCTTTTTATTTATGTGTTCAATCAGATTGTATTCTTCAAAAAATTTAAGAGAAGAGAAAATGAAAGGGTTGTTGTTCACATTTTTAAAAATACTAAAACATTTGACAAATTTGTGTTGCAACTTTGTATGGAGATAACTTTTGACTCCGGTATCGAAACGACTATTATAATATATCAAGTCGAAGCTGGTATGAAATTACACAATATGATTTGGTCTCGCTATGGAAAATGATTTCGGTACCCAAATTCCATCGTTTACATCACTTAAAGAGGGTTTAAAGTTTTTGACGCACCATTTTTATTTTACTTACTTCCGGTTTTATTCAATAGAGCTATAAAGGATATATTGATGTCGACCTAGGTCTTTTTATTTATGTGTTCAATCAGATTGTATTCTTCAAAAAATTTAAGAGAAGAGAAAATGAAAGGGGTTGTTGTTCACATTTTCAAAAACACTAAAACATTTGATAAATTTGTGTTGCAACTTTGTATGGAGATAACTTTTGACTCCGGTATCGAAACGACTATTATAATATATCAAGTCGAAGTTGGTATGAAATTACACAATATGATTTGGTCTCGCTATGGAAAATGATTTCGGTACCCAAATTCCATCGTTTACATCACTTAAAGAGGGTTTAAAGTTTTTGACGCACCATTTTTATTTTACTTACTTCCGATTTTATTCAATAGAGCTATAAAGGATATATTGATGTCGACCTAGGTCTTTTTATTTATGTGTTCAATCAGATTGTATTCTTCAAAAAATTTAAGAGAAGAGAAAATGAAAGGGGTTGTTGTTCACATTTTCAAAAATACTAAAACATTTGACAAATTTGTGTTGCAACTTTGTATGGAGATAACTTTTGACTCCGGTATCGAAACGACTATTATAATATATCAAGTCGAAGCTGGTATGAAATTACACAATATGATTTGGTCTCGCTATGGAAAATGATTTCGGTACCCAAATTCCATCGTTTACATCACTTAAAGAGGGTTTAAAGTTTTTGACGCACCATTTTTATTTTACTTACTTCGGTTTTATTCAATAGAGCTATAAAGGATATATTGATGTCGACCTAGGTCTTTTTATTTATGTGTTCAATCAGATTGTATTCTTCAAAAAATTTAAGAGAAGAGAAAATGAAAGGGGTTGTTGTTCACATTTTCAAAAATACTAAAACATTTGACAAATTTGTGTTGCAACTTTGTATGGAGATAACTTTTGACTCCGGTATCGAAACGACTATTATAATATATCAAGTCGAAGTTGGTTTGAAATTACACAATATGATTTGGTCTCGCTATGGAAAATGATTTCGGTACCCAAATTCCATCGTTTACATCACTTAAAGAGGGTTTAAAGTTTTTGACGCACCATTTTTATTTTACTTACTTCCGGTTTTATTCAATAGAGCTATAAAGGATATATTGATGTCGACCTAGGTCTTTTTATTTATGTGTTCAATCAGATTGTATTCTTCAAAAAATTTAAGAGAAGAGAAAATGAAAGGGGATGTTGTTCACATTTTCAAAAATACTAAAACATTTGACAAATTTGTGTTGCAACTTTGTATGGAGATAACTTTTGACTCCGGTATCGAAACGACTATTATAATATATCAAGTCGAAGTTGGTATGAAATTACACAATATGATTTGGTCTCGCTATGGAAAATGATTTCGCTACCCAAATTCCATCGTTTCCATCACTTAAAGAGGGTTTAAAGTTTTTCACGCACCATTTTTATTTTACTTACTTCCAGTTTTATTCAATAGAGCTATAAAGGATATATTGATGTCGACCTAGGTCTTTTTATTTATGTGTTCAATCAGATTGTATTCTTCAAAAAATTTAAGAGAAGAGAAAATGAAAGGGGTTGTTGTTCACATTTTCAAAAACACTAAAACATTTGATAAATTTGTGTTGCAACTTTGTATGGAGATAACTTTTGACTCCGGTATCGAAAGGACTATTATTATATATCAAGTCGAAGCTCGTATGAAATTACACAATATGATTTGGTCTCGCTATGGAAAATGATTTCGGTACCCAAATTCCATCGTTTACATCACTTAAAGAGGGTTTAAAGTTTTTGACGCACCATTTTTATTTTACTTACTTCCGGTTTTATTCAATAGAGCTATAAAGGATATATTGATGTCGACCTAGGTCTTTTTATTTATGTGTTCAATCAGATTGTATTCTTCAAAAAATTTAAGAGAAGAGAAAATGAAAGGGGATGTTGTTCACATTTTCAAAAATACTAAAACATTTGACAAATTTGTGTTGCAACTTTGTATGGAGATAACTTTTGACTCCGGTATCGAAACGACTATTATAATATATCAAGTCGAAGTTGGTTTGAAATTACACAATATGATTTGGTCTCGCTATGGAAAATGATTTCGGTACCCAAATTCCATCGTTTACATCACTTAAAGAGGGTTTAAAGTTTTTGACGCACCATTTTTATTTTACTTACTTCCGGTTTTATTCAATAGAGCTATAAAGGATATATTGATGTCGACCTAGGTCTTTTTATTTATGTGTTCAATCAGATTGTATTCTTCAAAAAATTTAA
The DNA here is from genome assembly GCA_033030585.1 of Hippophae rhamnoides. Classification (NCBI taxonomy): domain Eukaryota; kingdom Viridiplantae; phylum Streptophyta; class Magnoliopsida; order Rosales; family Elaeagnaceae; genus Hippophae; species Hippophae rhamnoides. Next base: position 44,299,767 of record CM065436.1, on the reverse strand, counting down.
GAGAAGAGAAAATGAAAGGGGATGTTGTTCACATTTTCAAAAATACTAAAACATTTGACAAATTTGTGTTGCAACTTTGTATGGAGATAACTTTTGACTCCGGTATCGAAACGACTATTATAATATATCAAGTCGAAGTTGGTATGAAATTACACAATATGATTTGGTCTCGCTATGGAAAATGATTTCGGTACCCAAATTCCATCGTTTACATCACTTAAAGAGGGTTTAAAGTTTTTGACGCACCATTTTTATTTTACTTACTTCCGGTTTTATTCAATAGAGCTATAAAGGATATATTGATGTCGACCTAGGTCTTTTTATTTATGTGTTCAATCAGATTGTATTCTTCAAAAAATTTAAGAGAAGAGAAAATGAAAGGGGTTGTTGTTCACATTTTCAAAAATACTAAAACATTTGACAAATTTGTGTTGCAACTTTGTATGGAGATAACTTTTGACTCCGGTATCGAAACGACTATTATAATATATCAAGTCGAAGTTGGTATGAAATTACACAATATGATTTGGTCTCGCTATGGAAAATGATTTCGGTACCCAAATTCCATCGTTTACATCACTTAAAGAGGGTTTAAAGTTTTTGACGCACCATTTTTATTTTACTTACTTCCAGTTTTATTCAATAGAGCTATAAAGGATATATTGATGTCGACCTAGGTCTTTTTATTTATGTGTTCAATCAGATTGTATTCTTCAAAAAATTTAAGAGAAGAGAAAATGAAAGGGGATGTTGTTCACATTTTCAAAAATACTAAAACATTTGACAAATTTGTGTTGCAACTTTGTATGGAGATAACTTTTGACTCTGGTATCGAAACGACTATTATAATATATCAAGTCGAAGCTGGTATGAAATTACACAATATGATTTGGTCTCGCTATGGAAAATGATTTCGGTACCCAAATTCCATCGTTTACATCACTTAAAGAGGGTTTAAAGTTTTTGACGCACCATTTTTATTTTACTTACTTCCAGTTTTATTCAATAGAGCTATAAAGGATATATTGATGTCGACCTAGGTCTTTTTATTTATGTGTTCAATCAGATTGTATTCTTCAAAAAATTTAAGAGAAGAGAAAATGAAAGGGGATGTTGTTCACATTTTCAAAAACACTAAAACATTTGACAAATTTGTGTTGCAACTTTGTATGGAGATAACTTTTGACTCCGGTATCGAAACGACTATTATAATATATCAAGTCGAAGTTGGTATGAAATTACACAATATGATTTGGTCTCGCTATGGAAAATGATTTCGGTACCCAAATTCCATCGTTTACATCACTTAAAGAGGGTTTAAAGTTTTTGACGCACCATTTTTATTTTACTTACTTCAGTTTTATTCAATAGAGCTATAAAGGATATATTGATGTCGACCTAGGTCTTTTTATTTATGTGTTCAATCAGATTGTATTCTTCAAAAAATTTAAGAGAAGAGAAAATGAAAGGGGTTGTTGTTCACATTTTCAAAAATACTAAAACATTTGACAAATTTGTGTTGCAACTTTGTATGGAGATAACTTTTGACTCCGGTATCGAAACGACTATTATAATATATCAAGTCGAAGCTGGTATGAAATTACACAATATGATTTGGTCTCGCTATGGAAAATGATTTCGGTACCCAAATTCCATCGTTTACATCACTTAAAGAGGGTTTAAAGTTTTTGACGCACCATTTTTATTTTACTTACTTCCGATTTTATTCAATAGAGCTATAAAGGATATATTGATGTCGACCTAGGTCTTTTTATTTATGTGTTCAATCAGATTGTATTCTTCAAAAAATTTAAGAGAAGAGAAAATGAAAGGGGTTGTTGTTCACATTTTCAAAAATACTAAAACATTTGACAAATTTGTGTTGCAACTTTGTTTGGAGATAACTTTTGACTCCGGTGTGGAAACGACTATTAAAATATATCAAGTCGAAGTTGGTATGAAATTACACAATATGATTTGGTCTCGCTATGGAAAATGATTTCGGTACCCAAATTCCATCGTTTACATCACTTAAAGAGGGTTTAAAGTTTTTGACGCACCATTTTTATTTTACTTAGTTCCAGTTTTATTCAATAGAGCTATAAAGGATATATTGATGTCGACCTAGGTCTTTTTATTTATGTGTTCAATCAGATTGTATTCTTCAAAAAATTTAAGAGAAGAGAAAATGAAAGGGGTTGTTGTTCACATTTTCAAAAATACTAAAACATTTGACAAATTTGTGTTGCAACTTTGTTTGGAGATAACTTTTGACTCCGGTGTGGAAACGACTATTAAAATATATCAAGTCGAAGTTGGTATGAAATTACACAATATGATTTGGTCTCGCTATGGAAAATGATTTCGGTACCCAAATTCCATCGTTTACATCACTTAAAGAGGGTTTAATGTTTTTGACGCACCATTTTTATTTTACTTACTTCCGGATTTATTCAATAGAGCTATAAAGGATATATTGATGTCGACCTAGGTCTTTTTATTTATGTGTTCAATCAGATTGTATTCTTCAAAAAATTTAAGAGAAGAGAAAATGAAAGGGGATGTTGTTCACATTTTCAAAAACACTAAAACATTTGACAAATTTGTGTTGCAACTTTGTATGGAGATAACTTTTGACTCCGGTATCGAAACGACTATTATAATATATCAAGTCGAAGTTGGTATGAAATTACACAATATGATTTGGTCTCGCTATGGAAAATGATTTCGGTACCCAAATTCCATCGTTTACATCACTTAAAGAGGGTTTAAAGTTTTTCACGCACCATTTTTATTTTACTTACTTCCGGTTTTATTCAATAGAGCTATAAAGGATATATTGATGTCGACCTAGGTCTTTTTATTTATGTGTTCAATCAGATTGTATTCTTCAAAAAATTTAAGAGAAGAGAAAATGAAAGGGGTTGTTGTTCACATTTTCAAAAATACTAAAACATTTGACAAATTTGTGTTGCAACTTTGTATGGAGATAACTTTTGACTCCGGTATCGAAACGACTATTATAATATATCAAGTCGAAGCTGGTATGAAATTACACAATATGATTTGGTCTCGCTATGGAAAATGATTTCGGTACCCAAATTCCATCGTTTACATCACTTAAAGAGGGTTTAAAGTTTTTGACGCACCATTTTTATTTTACTTACTTCGGTTTTATTCAATTTAGCTATAAAGGATATATTGATGTCGACCTAGGTCTTTTTATTTATGTGTTCAATCAGATTGTATTCTTCAAAAAATTTAAGAGAAGAGAAAATGAAAGGGGATGTTGTTCACATTTTCAAAAATACTAAAACATTTGACAAATTTGTGTTGCAACTTTGTATGGAGATAACTTTTGACTCCGGTATCGAAACGACTATTATAATATATCAAGTCGAAGTTGGTATGAAATTACACAATATGATTTGGTCTCGCTATGGAAAATGTTTCGGTACCCAAATTCCATCGTTTCCATCACTTAAAAGAGGGTTTAAAGTTTTTCACGCACCATTTTTATTTTACTTACTTCCGGTTTTATTCAATAGAGCTATAAAGGATATATTGATGTCGACCTAGGTCTTTTTATTTATGTGTTCAATCAGATTGTATTCTTCAAAAAATTTAAGAGAAGAGAAAATGAAAGGGGTTGTTGTTCACATTTTCAAAAATACTAAAACATTTGACAAATTTGTGTTGCAACTTTGTATGGAGATAACTTTTGACTCCGGTATCGAAACGACTATTATAATATATCAAGTCGAAGCTGGTATGAAATTACACAATATGATTTGGTCTCGCTTTGGAAAATGATTTCGGTACCCAAATTCCATCGTTTACATCACTTAAAGAGGGTTTAAAGTTTTTGACGCACCATTTTTATTTTACTTACTTCCGGTTTTATTCAATAGAGCTATAAAGGATATATTGATGTCGACCTAGGTCTTTTTATTTATGTGTTCAATCAGATTGTATTCTTCAAAAAATTTAAGAGAAGAGAAAATGAAAGGGGATGTTGTTCACATTTTCAAAAATACTAAAACATTTGACAAATTTGTGTTGTAACTTTGTATGGAGATAACTTTTGACTCCGGTATGGAAACGACTATTATAATATATCAAGTCGAAGTTGGTTTGAAATTACACAATATGATTTGGTCTCGCTATGGAAAATGATTTCGGTACCCAAATTCCATCGTTTACATCACTTAAAGAGGGTTTAAAGTTTTTGACGCACCATTTTTATTTTACTTACTTCCAGTTTTATTCAATAGAGCTATAAAGGATATATTGATGTCGACCTAGGTCTTTTTATTTATGTGTTCAATCAGATTGTATTCTTCAAAAAATTTAAGAGAAGAGAAAATGAAAGGGGATGTTGTTCACATTTTCAAAAATACTAAAACATTTGACAAATTTGTGTTGCAACTTTGTATGGAGATAACTTTTGACTCGGGTATCGAAACGACTATTATAATATATCAAGTCGAAGCTGGTATGAAATTACACAATATGATTTGGTCTCGCTTTGGAAAATGATTTCGGTACCCAAATTCCATCGTTTACATCACTTAAAGAGGGTTTAAAGTTTTTGACGCACCATTTTTATTTTACTTACTTCCGATTTTATTCAATAGAGCTATAAAGGATATATTGATGTCGACTTAGGTCTTTTTATTTATGTGTTCAATCAGATTGTATTCTTCAAAAAATTTAAGAGAAGAGAAAATGAAAGGGGTTGTTGTTCACATTTTCAAAAATACTAAAACATTTGACAAATTTGTGTTGCAACTTTGTATGGAGATAACTTTTGACTCCGGTATCGAAACGACTATTATGATATATCAAGTCGAAGCTGGTATGAAATTACACAATATGATTTGGTCTCGCTTTGGAAAATGATTTCGGTACCCAAATTCCATCGTTTACATCACTTAAAGAGAGTTTAAAGTTTTTGACGCACCATTTTTATTTTACTTACTTCCGGTTTTATTAAATAGAGCTATAAATGATATATTGATGTCGACCTAGGTATTTTTATTTACGTGTTCAATCAGATTGTATTCTTCAAAAAATTTAAGAGAAGAGAAAATGAAAGGGGTTGTTGTTCACATTTTCAAAAATACTAAAACATTTGACAAATTTGTGTTGCAACTTTGTATGGAGATAACTTTTGACTCCGGTATCGAAACGACTATTATAATATATCAAGTCGAAGCTGGTATGAAATTACACAATATGATTTGGTCTCGCTTTGGAAAATGATTTCGGTACCCAAATTCCATCGTTTACATCACTTAAAGAGGGTTTAAAGTTTTTGACGCACCATTTTTATTTTACTTACTTCCGGTTTTATTCAATAGAGCTATAAAGGATATATTGATGTCGACCTAGGTCTTTTTATTTATGTGTTCAATCAGATTGTATTCTTCAAAAAATTTAAGAGAAGAGAAAATGAAAGGGGATGTTGTTCACATTTTCAAAAATACTAAAACATTTGACAAATTTGTGTTGCAACTTTGTATGGAGATAACTTTTGACTCCGGTATCGAAACGACTATTATAATATATCAAGTCGAAGCTGGTATGAAATTACACAATATGATTTGGTCTCGCTATGGAAAATGATTTCGGTACCCAAATTCCATCGTTTACATCACTTAAAGAGGGTTTAAAGTTTTTGACGCACCATTTTTATTTTACTTACTTCCGATTTTATTCAATAGAGCTATAAAGGATATATTGATGTCGACCTAGGTCTTTTTATTTATGTGTTCAATCAGATTGTATTCTTCAAAAAATTTAAGAGAAGAGAAAATGAAAGGGGTTGTTGTTCACATTTTCAAAAACACTAAAACATTTGATAAATTTGTGTTGCAACTTTGTATGGAGATAACTTTTGACTCCGGTATCGAAACGACTATTATAATATGTCAAGTCGAAGCTGGTATGAAATTACACAATATGATTTGGTCTCGCTATGGAAAATGATTTCGCTACCCAAATTCCATCGTTTCCATCACTTAAAGAGGGTTTAAAGTTTTTCACGCACCATTTTTATTTTACTTACTTCCAGTTTTATTCAATAGAGCTATAAAGGATATATTGATGTCGACCTAGGTCTTTTTATTTATGTGTTCAATCAGATTGTATTCTTCAAAAAATTTAAGAGAAGAGAAAATGAAAGGGGTTGTTGTTCACATTTTCAAAAACACTAAAACATTTGATAAATTTGTGTTGCAACTTTGTATGGAGATAACTTTTGACTCCGGTATCGAAACGACTATTATAATATATCAAGTCGAAGCTGGTATGAAATTACACAATATGATTTGGTCTCGCTATGGAAAATGATTTCGGTACCCAAATTCCATCGTTTACATCACTTAAAGAGGGTTTAAAGTTTTTGACGCACCATTTTTATTTTACTTACTTCAGTTTTATTCAATAGAGCTATAAAGGATATATTGATGTCGACCTAGGTCTTTTTATTTATGTGTTCAATCAGATTGTATTCTTCAAAAAATTTAAGAGAAGAGAAAATGAAAGGGGTTGTTGTTCACATTTTCAAAAATACTAAAACATTTGACAAATTTGTGTTGCAACTTTGTATGGAGATAACTTTTGACTCCGGTGTGGAAACGACTATTAAAATATATCAAGTCGAAGTTGGTATGAAATTACACAATATGATTTGGTCTCGCTATGGAAAATGATTTCGGTACCCAAATTCCATCGTTTACATCACTTAAAGAGGGTTTAAAGTTTTTGACGCACCATTTTTATTTTACTTACTTCCGATTTTATTCAATAGAGCTATAAAGGATATATTGATGTCGACCTAGGTCTTTTTATTTATGTGTTCAATCAGATTGTATTCTTCAAAAAATTTAAGAGAAGAGAAAATGAAAGGGGATGTTGTTCACATTTTCAAAAATACTAAAACATTTGACAAATTTGTGTTGCAACTTTGTATGGAGATAACTTTTGACTCCGGTATCGAAACGACTATTATAATATATCAAGTCGAAGTTGGTATGAAATTACACAATATGATTTGGTCTCGCTATGGAAAATGATTTCGGTACCCAAATTCCATCGTTTACATCACTTAAAGAGGGTTTAAAGTTTTTGACGCACCATTTTTATTTTACTTACTTCCGATTTTATTCAATAGAGCTATAAAGGATATATTGATGTCGACCTAGGTCTTTTTATTTATGTGTTCAATCAGATTGTATTCTTCAAAAAATTTAAGAGAAGAGAAAATGAAAGGGGTTGTTGTTCACATTTTCAAAAATACTAAAACATTTGACAAATTTGTGTTGCAACTTTGTTTGGAGATAACTTTTGACTCCGGTGTGGAAACGACTATTAAAATATATCAAGTCGAAGTTGGTATGAAATTACACAATATGATTTGGTCTCGCTATGGAAAATGATTTCGATTCCCAAATTCCATCGTTTACATCACTTAAAGAGGGTTTAAAGTTTTTGACGCACCATTTTATTTTACTTACTTCCGATTTTATTCAATAGAGCTATAAAGGATATATTGATGTCGACCTAGGTCTTTTTATTTACGTGTTCAATCAGATTGTATTCTTCAAAAAATTTAAGAGAAGAGAAAATGAAAGGGGTTGTTGTTCACATTTTCAAAAACACTAAAACATTTGATAAATTTGTGTTGCAACTTTGTATGGAGATAACTTTTGACTCCGGTATCAAAAGGACTATTATTATATATCAAGTCGAAGCTCGTATGAAATTACACCATTAGATTTGTCTCGAAATGGAAAATGATTTCGGTACCCAAATTTCATCGTTTACATCACTTAAAGAGGGTTTAAAGTTTTTAACGCACCATTTTTAATTTACTTCCTTCCGGTTTTATTCAATAGAGCTATAAAGGATATATTGATGTCGACCTAGGTCTTTTTATTTATGTGTTCAATCAGATTGTATTCTTCAAAAAATTTAAGAGAAGAGAAAATGAAAGGGGATGTTGTTCACATTTTCAAAAATACTAAAACATTTGACAAATTTGTGTTGCAACTTTGTATGGAGATAACTTTTGACTCCGGTATCGAAACGACTATTATAATATATCAAGTCGAAGCTGGTATGAAATTACACAATATGATTTGGTCTCGCTATGGAAAATGATTTCGGTACCCAAATTCCATCGTTTACATCACTTAAAGAGGGTTTAAAGTTTTTGACGCACCATTTTTATTTTACTTACTTCCGGTTTTATTCAATAGAGCTATAAAGGATATATTGATGTCGACCTAGGTCTTTTTATTTATGTGTTCAATCAGTTTGTATTCTTCAAAAAATTGAAGAGAAGAGAAAATGAAAGGGGTTGTTGTTCACATTTTCAAAAACACTAAAACATTTGATAAATTTGTGTTGCAACTTTGTATGGAGATAACTTTTGACTCCGGTATCGAAACGACTATTATAATATATCAAGTCGAAGCTGGTATGAAATTACACAATATGATTTGGTCTCGCTATGGAAAATGATTTCGGTACCCAAATTCCATCGTTTACATCACTTAAAGAGGGTTTAAAGTTTTTGACGCACCATTTTTATTTTACTTACTTCAGTTTTATTCAATAGAGCTATAAAGGATATATTGATGTCGACCTAGGTCTTTTTATTTATGTGTTCAATCAGATTGTATTCTTCAAAAAATTTAAGAGAAGAGAAAATGAAAGGGGATGTTGTTCACATTTTCAAAAATACTAAAACATTTGACAAATTTGTGTTGCAACTTTGTATGGAGATAACTTTTGACTCGGGTATCGAAACGACTATTATAATATATCAAGTCGAAGTTGGTATGAAATTACACAATATGATTTGGTCTCGCTATGGAAAATGATTTCGGTACCCAAATTCCATCGTTTACATCACTTAAAGAGGGTTTAAAGTTTTTGACGCACCATTTTTATTTTACTTACTTCCGGTTTTATTCAATAGAGCTATAAAGGATATATTGATGTCGACCTAGGTCTTTTTATTTATGTGTTCAATCAGTTTGTATTCTTCAAAAAATTTAAGAGAAGAGAAAATGAAAGGGGTTGTTGTTCACATTTTCAAAAACACTAAAACATTTGATAAATTTGTGTTGCAACTTTGTATGGAGATAACTTTTGACTCGGGTATCGAAACGACTATTATAATATATCAAGTCGAAGCTGGTATGAAATTACACAATATGATTTGGTCTCGCTATGGAAAATGATTTCGGTACCCAAATTCCATCGTTTACATCACTTAAAGAGGGTTTAAAGTTTTTGACGCACCATTTTTATTTTACTTCCTTTCGGTTTTATTCAATAGAGCTATAAAGGATATATTGATGTCGACCTAGGTCTTTTTATTTATGTGTTCAATCAGATTGTATTCTTCAAAAAATTTAAGAGAAGAGAAAATGAAAGGGGTTGTTGTTCACATTTTCAAAAACACTAAAACATTTGACAAATTTGTGTTGCAACTTTGTATGGAGATAACTTTTGACTCGGGTATCGAAACGACTATTATAATATATCAAGTCGAAGCTGGTATGAAATTACACAATATGATTTGGTCTCGCTATGGAAAATGATTTCGGTACCCAAATTCCATCGTTTACATCACTTAAAGAGGGTTTAAAGTTTTTGACGCACCATTTTTATTTTACTTACTTCCGGTTTTATTCAATAGAGCTATAAAGGATATATTGATGTCGACCTAGGTCTTTTTATTTATGTGTTCAATCAGTTTGTATTCTTCAAAAAATTTAAGAGAAGAGAAAATGAAAGGGGATGTTGTTCACATTTTCAAAAATACTAAAACATTTGACAAATTTGTGTTGCAACTTTGTATGGAGATAACTTTTGACTCCGGTATCGAAACGACTATTATAATATATCAAGTCGAAGCTGGTATGAAATTACACAATATGATTTGGTCTCGCTATGGAAAATGATTTCGGTACCCAAATTCCATCGTTTACATCACTTAAAGAGGGTTTAAAGTTTTTGACGCACCATTTTTATTTTACTTACTTCCGGTTTTATTCAATAGAGCTATAAAGGATTTATTGATGTCGACCTAGGTCTTTTTATTTATGTGTTAAATCAGTTTGTATTCTTCAAAAAATTTAAGAGAAGAGAAAATGAAAGGGGTTGTTGTTCACATTTTCAAAAACACTAAAACATTTGATAAATTTGTGTTGCAACTTTGTATGGAGATAACTTTTGACTCCGGTATCGAAACGACTATTATAATATATCAAGTCGAAGCTGGTATGAAATTACACAATATGATTTGGTCTCGCTATGGAAAATGATTTCGGTACCCAAATTCCATCGTTTACATCACTTAAAGAGGGTTTAAATTTTTTGACGCACCATTTTTATTTTACTTACTTCTGATTTTATTCAATAGAGCTATAAAGGATATATTGATGTCGACCTAGGTCTTTTTATTTATGTGTTCAATCAGTTTGTATTCTTCAAAAAATTGAAGAGAAGAGAAAATGAAAGGGGTTGTTGTTCACATTTTCAAAAACACTAAAACATTTGATAAATTTGTGTTGCAACTTTGTATGGAGATAACTTTTGACTCCGGTGTGGAAACGACTATTAAAATATATCAAGTCGAAGTTGGTATGAAATTACACAATATGATTTGGTCTCGCTATGGAAAATGATTTCGGTACCCAAATTCCATCGTTTACATCAATTACTCACGGTTTAAAGTTTTTGACGCACCATTTTTATTTTACTTACTTCCGATTTTATTCAATAGAGCTATAAAGGATATATTGATGTCGACCTAGGTCTTTTTATTTATGTGTTCAATCAGTTTGTATTCTTCAAAAAATTGAAGAGAAGAGAAAATGAAAGGGGTTGTTGTTCACATTTTCAAAAACACTAAAACATTTGATAAATTTGTGTTGCAACTTTGTATGGAGATAACTTTTGACTCCGGTATCGAAACGACTATTATAATATATCAAGTCGAAGCTGGTATGAAATTACACAATATGATTTGGTCTCGCTATGGAAAATGATTTCGGTACCCAAATTCCATCGTTTACATCACTTAAAGAGGGTTTAAAGTTTTTGACGCACCATTTTTATTTTACTTACTTCCGGTTTTATTCAATAGAGCTATAAAGGATATATTGATGTCGACCTAGGTCTTTTTATTTATGTGTTCAATCAGTTTGTATTCTTCAAAAAATTTAAGAGAAGAGAAAATGAAAGGGGATGTTGTTCACATTTTCAAAAATACTAAAACATTTGACAAATTTGTGTTGCAACTTTGTATGGAGATAACTTTTGACTCCGGTATCGAAACGACTATTATAATATATCAAGTCGAAGCTGGTATGAAATTACACAATATGATTTGGTCTCGCTATGGAAAATGATTTCGGTACCCAAATTCCATCGTTTACATCACTTAAAGAGGGTTTAAAGTTTTTGACGCACCATTTTCATTTTACTTACTTCCGGTTTTATTCAATAGAGCTATAAAGGATATATTGATGTCGACCTAGGTCTTTTTATTTATGTGTTCAATAAGATTGTATTCTTCAAAAAATTTAAGAGAAGAGAAAATGAAAGGGGTTGTTGTTCACATTTTCAAAAACACTAAAACATTTGATAAATTTGTGTTGCAACTTTGTATGGAGATAACTTTTGACTCGGGTATCGAAACGACTATTATAATATATCAAGTCGAAGCTGGTATGAAATTACACAATATGATTTGGTCTCGCTATGGAAAATGATTTCGGTACCCAAATTCCATCGTTTACATCACTTAAAGAGGGTTTAAAGTTTTTGACGCACCATTTTTATTTTACTTCCGGTTTTATTCAATAGAGCTATAATGGATATATTGGTGTCGACCTAGGTCTGTTTATTTATGTGTTCAATCAGTTTGTATTCTTCAAAAAATTTAAGAGAAGAGAAAATGAAAGGGGATGTTGTTCACATTTTCAAAAATACTAAAACATTTGACAAATTTGTGTTGCAACTTTGTATGGAGATAACTTTTGACTCCGGTATCGAAACGACTATTATAATATATCAAGTCGAAGCTGGTATGAAATTACACAATATGATTTGGTCTCGCTATGGAAAATGATTTCGGTACCCAAATTCCATCGTTTACATCAATTAAATGAGGTTTAAAGTTTTTGACGCACCATTTTCATTTTACTTACTTCCGGTTTTATTCAATTTAGCTATAAAGGATATATTGATGTCGACCTAGGTCTTTTTATTTATGTGTTCAATAAGATTGTATTCTTCAAAAAATTTAAGAGAAGAGAAAATGAAAGGGGTTGTTGTTCACATTTTCAAAAACACTAAAACATTTGACAAATTTGTGTTGCAACTTTGAACGGAGATAACTTTTGACTCGGGTATCGAAACGACTATTATAATATATCAAGTCGAAGCTCGTATGAAATTACACAATATGATTTGGTCTCTCAATAGAAAATAATTTCGGTACCCAAATTCCATCGTTTACATCACTTAAAGTGGGTTTAAAGTTTTTGACGCACAATTTTCATTTTACTTACTTCCGATTTTATTCAATATAGCTATAAAGGATGTATTGGTGTCGGCCTAGGTCTATTTATTTATGTGTTCAATCAGTTTCTATTCTTCAAAAAATTTAAGAGAAGAGAAAATGAAAGGGGATGTTGTTCACATTTTCAAAAACAACAAAACATTTTACAAATTTGTGTTGCAACTTTGAACGGAGATAACTTTTGACTCGGGTATCGAAACGACTATTATAATATATCAAGTCGAAGCTCGTATGAAATTACACAATATGATTTTTTCTCACTAAGGAAAATCATTTCGGTACCCAAATTCCATCATTTACATCACTTAAAGGAGGTTTAAAGTTTTTGACCCACCATTTTCATTTTACTTACTTCCGGTTTTATTCAATATAGCTATAAAGGATATATTGGTGTCGACCTAGGTCTTTTTATTTATGTGTTCAATCAGTTTGTATTCTTCAAAAAATTTAAGAGAAGAGAAAATGAAAGGGGTTGTTGTTCACATTTTCAAAAACACTAAAACATTTGATAAATTTGTGTTGCAACTTTGTATGGAGATAACTTTTGACTCCGGTATCGAAACGACTATTATAATATATCAAGTCGAAGCTGGTATGAAATTACACAATATGATTTGGTCTCGCTATGGAAAATGATTTCGGTACCCAAATTCCATCGTTTACATCACTTAAAGAGGGTTTAAAGTTTTTGACGCACCATTTTCATTTTACTTACTTCCGATTTTATTCAATATAGCTATAAAGGATATATTGATGTCGACCTAGGTCTTTTTATTTATGTGTTCAATCAGTTTGTATTCTTCAAAAAATTTAAGAGAAGAGAAAATGAAAGGGGTTGTTGTTCACATTTTCAAAAACACTAAAACATTTGATAAATTTGTGTTGCAACTTTGTATGGAGATAACTTTTGACTCCGGTATCGAAACGACTATTATAATATATCAAGTCGAAGCTGGTATGAAATTACACAATATGATTTGGTCTCGCTATGGAAAATGATTTCGGTACCCAAATTCCATCGTTTACATCACTTAAAGAGGGTTTAAAGTTTTTGACGCACCATTTTCATTTTACTTACTTCCGGTTTTATTCAATATAGCTATAAAGGATATATTGGTGTCGACCTAGGTCTGCTTATTTATGTGTTCAATAATTTTGTATTCTTCAAAAAATTTAAGAGAAGAGAAAATGAAAGGGGTTGTTGTTCACATTTTCAAAAATACTAAAACATTTGACAAATTTGTGTTGCAACTTTGTTTGGAGATAACGTTTGACTCCGGTATCGAAACGACTATTATAATATATCAAGTCGAAGCTGGTATGAAATTACACAATATGATTTGGTCTCGCTTTGGAAAATTGTTTCGATTCCCAAATTCCATCGTTTACATCACTTAAAGAGGGTTTAAAGTTTTTGACGCACCATTTTATTTTACTTACTTCCGATTTTATTCAATAGAGCTATAAAGGATATATTGATGTCGACCTAGGTCTTTTTATTTATGTGTTCAATCAGTTTGTATTCTTCAAAAAATTTAAGAGAAGAGAAAATGAAAGGGGATGTTGTTCACATTTTCAAAAACAACAAAACATTTGACAAATTTGTGTTGCAACTTTGTATGGAGATAACTTTTGACTCCGGTATCGAAACGACTATTATAATATATCAAGTCGAAGCTGGTATGAAATTACACAATATGATTTGGTCTCGCTATGGAAAATGATTTCGGTACCCAAATTCCATCGTTTACATCACTTAAAGAGGGTTTAAAGTTTTTGACGCACCATTTTCATTTTACTTACTTCCGGTTTTATTCAATATAGCTATAAAGGATATATTGATGTCGACCTAGGTCTTTTTATTTATGTGTTCAATCAGTTTGTATTCTTCAAAAAATTTAAGAGAAGAGAAAATGAAAGGGGATGTTGTTCACATTTTCAAAAACAACAAAACATTTGACAAATTTGTGTTGCAACTTTGTATGGAGATAACTTTTGACTCCGGTATCGAAACGACTATTATAATATATCAAGTCGAAGCTGGTATGAAATTACACAATATGATTTGGTCTCGCTATGGAAAATCATTTCGGTACCCAAATTCCATCGTTTACATCACTTAAAGAGGGTTTAAAGTTTTTGACGCACCATTTTCATTTTACTTACTTCCGGTTTTATTCAATATAGCTATAAAGGATATATTGATGTCGACCTAGGTCTTTTTATTTATGTGTTCAATCAGATTGTATTCTTCAAAAAATTTAAGAGAAGAGAAAATGAAAGGGGTTGTTGTTCACATTTTCAAAAACACTAAAACATTTGATAAATTTGTGTTGCAACTTTGTATGGAGATAACTTTTGACTCCGGTATCGAAACGACTATTATAATATATCAAGTCGAAGCTGGTATGAAATTACACAATATGATTTGGTCTCGCTATGGAAAATGATTTTGGTACCCAAATTCTATCGTTTACATCACTTAAAGAGGGTTTAAAGTTTTTAACGCACTATTTTTAATTTACTTCCTTCCGGTTTTATTCAATAGAGCTATAAATTATATATTGATGTCGACCTAGGTATTTTTATTTACGTGTTCAATCAGATTGTAATCTTCAAAAAATTTAAGAGAAGATAAAATGAAAGGGGTTGTTGTTCACATTTTCAAAAACACTAAAACATTTGATAAATTTATGTTGCAACTTTGTATGGAGATAACTTTTGACTCCGTTATCGAAACGACTATTATAATATATCAAGTCGAAGCTGGTATGAAATTACACAATATGATTTGGTCTCTCTTTGGAAAATGGTTTCGGTTCCCAAATTCCATCGTTTACATCACTTAAAGAGGGTTTAAAGTTTTTGACGCACCATTTTTATTTTACTTACTTCCGATTTTATTCAATATAGCTATAAAGGATGTATTGGTGTCGGCCTAGGTCTATTTATTTATGTGTTCAATCAGTTTCTATTCTTCAAAAAATTTAAGAGAAGAGAAAATGAAAGGGGATGTTGTTCACATTTTCAAAAACAACAAAACATTTTACAAATTTGTGTTGCAACTTTGTATGGAGATAACTTTTGACTCCGGTATCGAAACGACTATTATAATATATCAAGTCGAAGCTGGTATGAAATTACACAATATGATTTGGTCTCGCTATGGAAAATCATTTTTGTACCCAAATTCCATCGTTTACATCACTTAAAGAGGGTTTAAAGTTTTTGACGCACCATTTTCATTTTACTTACTTCCGGTTTTATTCAATATAGCTATAAAGGATATATTGATGTCGACCTAGGTCTTTTTATTTATGTGTTCAATCAGTTTGTATTCTTCAAAAAATTTAAGAGAAGAGAAAATGAAAGGGGATGTTGTTCACATTTTCAAAAACAACAAAACATTTGACAAATTTGTGTTGTAACTTTGTATGGAGATAACTTTTGACTCCGGTATGGAAACGACTATTATAATATATCAAGTCGAAGTTGGTTTGAAATTACACAATATGATTTGGTATCGCTTAGGAAAATCATATCGGTACTCAAATTCCATCGTTTACATCACTTAAAGGGGGTTTAAAGTTTTTGACGCACCATTTTCATTTTACTTACTTCCGGTTTTATTCAATATAGCTATAAAGGATATCTTGGTGTCGACCTACGTCTGTTTATTTATGTGTTCAATAATTTTGTATTCTTCAAAAAATTTAAGAGAAGAGAAAATGAAAGGGGTTGTTGTTCACATTTTCCAAAACAACAAAATATTTGAGAAATTTGTGTTGCAACTTTGAACGGAGATAACTTTTGACTCGGGTATCGAAACAACTATTATAATATATCAAGTCGAAGCCTGTATAAAATAACACAATATGATTTGGACTCACTAGGGAAAATCATTTCGGTACCCAAATTCTATCTTTTACATCACTTAAAGGAGGTTTAAAGTTTTTGACGCACCATTTTCATTTTACTTACTGCCGGTTTTTATTCAATATAGCTATTAAGGATATATTGATGTCGACCTAGGTCCATTTATTTATGTGTTCAATCACTTTGTATTCTTCAAAAAAATTAAGAGAAGAGAAAATGAAAGGTGATGTTGTTCAAATTATCAAAAAGAACAAAACATTTGACAAATTTGTGTTTAACTTTGAACGGAGATAACTTTTGACTCGGGTATTGAAACAACTATTATAATATATCAACTCGAAGCTCGTATCAAATTACACAATATGATTTGGTCTCACTATGGAGAATCATTTTGGTGCCTAAATTCCATCGTTAAATCACTTAAAGAGGGTTTAAAGTTTTTGACGCACCATTTTCATTTTACTTACTTCGGGTTTTATTCAATATAGCTATAAAGGATATATTGATGTCGACCTAGGTCTTTTTATTTATGTGTTCAATCAGATTGTATTTTTCAAAAAATTTAAGAGAAGACAAAATGAAAGGGGATGTTGTTCACATTTTCAAAAACAACAAAACATTTGATACATTTGTGTTGCAACTTCGAACGGAGATAACTTTTGACTCGGGTGTCCAAACGACTATTATAATATATCAAGTCGAAGCTCGTATGAAATTACACATTATGATTTGGTCTCGCAATAGAAAATGATTTCCGTACCCAAATTCCATCGTTTACATCAATTAAAGAGGGTTTAAAGTTTTTGATGCACCATTTTCATTTTGCTTACTTCCTGTTTTATTCAATATAGCTAGAAAGGACATATTGGTGTCGACCTAGGTCTTTTTATTTATGTGTTCAATCAGTTTGTATTCTTCAAAAAATTTAAGAGAAGAGAAAATGAAAGGGGATGTTGTTCACATTTTCAAAAACAACAAAACATTTGACAAATTTGTGTTGCAACTTTGAATGGAGATAACTTTTGACTCGGGTATCGAAACGACTATTATAATATATCAAGTCGAAGCTCGTATGAAATTACACAATATGATTTGGTCTCGCTATGGAAAATCATTTCGGTACCCAAATTCCATCGTTTACATCACTTAAAGAGGGTTTAAAGTTTTTGACGCACCATTTTCATTTTACTTACTTCCGGTTTTATTCAATATAGCTATAAAGGATATATTGGTGTCGACCTACGTCTATTTATTTATGTGTTCAAT
Organism: Hippophae rhamnoides; assembly: GCA_033030585.1. Taxonomy (NCBI): domain Eukaryota; kingdom Viridiplantae; phylum Streptophyta; class Magnoliopsida; order Rosales; family Elaeagnaceae; genus Hippophae; species Hippophae rhamnoides. The sequence goes on along the minus strand of CM065436.1, from coordinate 44,282,018 downwards.
AATTTTGTATTCTTCAAAAAATTTAAGAGAAGAGAAAATGAAAGGGGTTGTTGTTCACATTTTCAAAAACAACAAAACATTTGACAAATTTGTGTTGCAACTTTGAACGGAGATAACTTTTGACTCGGGTATCGAAACGACTATTATAATATATCAAGTCGAAGCTCGTATAAAATAACACAATATGATTTGGTATCGCTTTGGAAAATCATTTCGGTACCCAAATTCCATCGTTTACATCACTTAAAGGGGGTTTAAAGTTTTTAACGCACCATTTTCATTTTACTTACTTCCGGTTTTATTCAATATAGCTATAAAGGATATATTGATGTCGACCTAGGTCTTTTTATTTATGTGTTCAATCAGATTGTATTCTTCAAAAAATTTAAGAGAAGAGAAAATGAAAGGGGTTGTTGTTCACATTTTCAAAAACAACAAAACATTTGACAAATTTGTGTTGCAACTTTGAATGGAGATAACTTTTGACTCGGGTATCGAAACGACTATTATAATATATCAAGTCGAAGCTCGTATCAAATTACACAATATGATTTGGTCTCTCTATGGAAAATCATTTCGGTACCCAAATTTGCTCGTTTACTCACTTAAAGGAGAATTAATGTTTTTGACGCACCATTTTCATTTTACTTATTTCGGGTTTTATTCAATATAGCTATAAAGGATTTATTGTTGTCAACCTAGGTCTGTTTATTTATGTGTTCAATAAGTTTGTATTCTTCAAAAAAATTAAGAGAAGATAAAATGAAAGGGGTTGTTGTTCACATTTTCAAAAACAACAAAACATTTGACAAATTTGTGTTGCAACTTTGAACGGAGATAACTTTTGACTTGGGTATCGAAACGACTATTATAATATATCAAGTCCAAGCTCGTATCAAATTAAACAATATGATTTGTTAACGCTTTGGAAAATCATTTCGGTACCCAAATTCCATCGTTTACATCACTTAAAGGGGGTTTAAAGTTTTTAACGCACCATTTTCATTTTACTTACTTCCGGTTTTATTCAATATAGCTATAAAGGATATATTAATGTCAACCTAGGTCTGTTTATTTATGTGTACAGTCAGTTTGTATTCTTCAAAAATTTAAGAAAAGAGAAAATTAAAGGGGATGTTGTTCACATTTTCAAAAACAACAAAACATTTGACAAATTTGTGTTGCAACTTTGAACGGAGATAACTTTTGACTCGGGTATCGAAACGAAAATTATAATATATCAAGTCGAAGCTCGTATAAAATAACACAATATGATTTGGTCTCGCTATGGAAAATCATTTCGGTACCCAAATTCCATCGTTTACATCACTTAAAGAGGGTTTAAAGTTTTTGACGCACCATTTTCATTTTACTTACTTCCGGTTTTATTCAATATAGCTATAAAGGATATATTGATGTCGACCTAGGTCTTTTTATTTATGTGTTCAATCAGATTGTATTCTTCAAAAAATTTAAGAGAAGAGAAAATGAATTGGGTTGTTGTTCACATTTTCAAAAACAACAAAACATTTGATAAATTTGTGTTGCAACTTTGAACGGAGATACCTTTTGACTCGGGTATCGAAACAACTATTATAATATATCAAGTCGAAGGTGGTATGAAATAACACAATATTATTTGGTATCGCTTTGGAAAATCATATCGGTACCTAAATTCCATCGTTTACATCACTTAAATGGGGTATAAAGTTTTTGACGCACCATTTTCATTTTACTTACTTACGGTTTTATTCAATATAGCTATAAAGGATATATTGGTGTCGACCTAGGTCTGTTTATTTATGTGTTCAATCAGTTTGTATTCTTCAAAAATTTTAAGAGAAGAGAAAATGAAAGGGGTTGTTGTTCACATTTTCAAAAACAACAAAACATTTGACAAATTTGTGTTGCAACTTTGAATGGAGATAACTTTTGACTCGGGTATCGAAACAACTATTATAATATATCAAGTCGAAGCTCGTATAAAATAACACAATATGATTTGGTCTCGCTCTGGAAAATCATTTCGGTACCCAAATTCCCTCGTTTAAATCACTTAAAGGGGGTTTAAAGTTTTTGACGCACCATTTTCATTTTACTTCTTCCGGTTTTATTCAATATAGCTATAAAGGATATATTGGTGTCAACCTAGGTCTATTTATTTATGTGTTCAATCAGTTTGTATTCTTCAAAAAATTTTAGAGAAGAGAAAATGAAAGGGAAAGTTGTTCACATTTTCAAAAACAACAAAACATATTACAAATTTGTGTTGCAACTTTGAAAGGAGATAACTTTTGACTCGGGCATCGAAACGGCTATTATAATATATCAAGTCGAAGCTCATATAAAATTACACAATATGATTTTGTATCGCTTTGGAAAATCATTTCGGTACCCAAATTCCCTTGTTTAAATCACTTAAATGTGGTTTAAAGTTTTTGACGCACCATTTTCATTTTACTTACTTCCGGTTTTATTCAATATAGCTATAAAGGATATATTGGTGTCGACCTAGGTCTGTTTATTTATGTGTTCAATCAGTTTGTATTCTTCAAAAAATTTAAGAGAAGAGAAAATGAAAGGGGATGTTGTTCACATTTTCAAAAACAACAAAACATTTGACAAATTTGTGTTGCAACTTTGAACGGAGATAACTTTTGACTCGGGTATCGAAACGACTATTATAATATATCAAGTCGAAGCTCGTATCAAATTACACAATATGATTTGGTCTCGCTATGGAAAATCATTTCGGTACCCAAATTCCATCGTTTACATCACTTAAAGGGGGTTTAAAGTTTTTGACGCACCATTTTCATTTTACTTACTTCCGGTTTTATTCAATATAGCTATAAAGGATATATTGGTGTCAACCTAGGTCTATTTATTTATGTGTTCAATAAGTTTGTATTCTTCAAAAAATTTAAGAGAAGATAAAATGAAAGGGGTTGTTGTTCACATTTTCAAAAACAACAAAACATTTTACAAATTTGTGTTGCAACTTTGAACGGAGATAACTTTTGACTCGGGTATCGAAACGACTATTATAATATATCAAGTCGAAGCTCATATAAAATTACACAATATGATTTGGTATCGCTTAGGAAAATCATTTCGGTACCCAAATTCCATCGTTTACATCACTTAAAGAGGGTTTAAAGTTTTTGACCCACCATTTTCATTTTACTTACTTCCGGTTTTATTCAATATAGCTATAAAGGATATATTGGTGTCGACCTAGGTCTGTTTATTTATGTGTTCAATCAGTTTGTATTCTTCAAAAAATTTAAGAGAAGAGAAAATGAAAGGGGTTGTTGTTCACATTTTCAAAAACAACAAAACATTTGACAAATTTGTGTTGCAACTTTGAACGGAGATAACTTTTGACTCGGGTATCGAAACGACTATTATAATATATCAAGTCGAAGCTCGTATCAAATTACACAATATTGTTTGGTATCGCTTTGGAAAATCATATCGGTACTCAAATTCCATCGTTTACATCACTTAAAGAGGGTTTAAAGTTTATGACGCACCATTTTCATTTTACTTACTTCCGGTTTTATTCAATATAGCTATAAAGGATATATTGGTGTCGACCTAGGTCTTTTTATTTATGTGTTCAATAAGTTTGTATTCTTCAAAAAATTTAAGAGAAGATAAAATGAAAGGGGTTGTTGTTCACATTTTCAAAAACAACAAAACATTTTACAAATTTGTGTTGCAACTTTGAACGGAGATAACTTTTGACTCGGGTATCGAAACGACTATTATAATATATCAAGTGGAAGCTCGTATAAAATTACACAATATGATATGGTATCGCTTTGGAAAATCATTTCGGTACCCAAATTCCCTCGTTTAAATCACTTAAAGGGGGTTTAAAGTTTTTGACGCACAATTTTCATATTACTTACTTCCGGTTTTAGTCAATATAGCTATAAAGGATATATTGTTGTCGACCTAGGTCTGTTTATTTATGTGTTCAATCAGTTTGTATTCTTCAAAAAATTTAAGAGAAGAGAAAATGAAAGGCGATGTTGTTCACATTTTCAAAAACAACAAAACATTTGACAAATTTGTGTTGCAACTTTGAACGGAGATAACTTTTGACTCGGGTATCGAAACGACTATTATAATATATCAAGTCGAACCTCATATAAAATTACACAATATGATTTTGTATCGCTTGGGAAAATCATTTCGGTACCCAAATTCCATCATTTACATCACTTAAAGGAGGTTTGAAGTTTTTGACCCACCATTTTCATTTTACTTACTTCCGGTTTTATTCAATATAGCTATAAAGGATATATTGGTGTCGACCTAGGTCTGTTTATTTATGTGTTCAATAAGTTTGTATTCTTCAAAAAATTTAAGAGAAGAGAAAATGAAAGGGGACGTTGTTCACATTTTCAAAAACAACAAAATATTTTAAAAATTTGTGTTGCAACTTTGAACGGAGATAACTTTTGACTCGGGTATCGAAACGACTATTATAATATATCAAGTCGAAGCTCGTATGAAATTACACAATATGATTTGGTCTCTCAATAGAAAATAATTTCGGTACCCAAATTCCATCGTTTACATCACTTAAAGTGGGTTTAAAGTTTTTGACGCACCATTTTCATTTTACTTACTTCCGGTTTTATTCAATATAGCTATAAAGGATATATTGGTGTCGACCTAGGTCTGTTTATTTATGTGTTCAATCAGTTTGTATTCTTCAAAAATTTTAAGAGAAGAGAAAATGAAAGGGGTTGTTGTTCACATTTTCAAAAACAACAAAACATTTGACAAATTTGTGTTGCAACTTTGAACGGAGATAACTTTTGACTCGGGTATCGAAACGACTATTATAATATATCAAGTCGAAGCTCGTATAAAATAACACAATATGATTTGGTATCACTAAGGAAAATCATTTCGGTACCCAAATTCCATCGTTTACATCACTTAAAGAGGGTTTAAAGTTTTTGACGCACCATTTTCATTTTACTTACTTCCGGTTTTATTCAATATAGCTATAAAGGATATATTGGTGTCGACCTAGGTCTGTTTATTTATGTGTTCAATAAGTTTGTATTCTTCAAAAAATTTAAGAGAAGATAAAATGAAAGGGGTTGTTGTTCACATTTTCAAAAACAACAAAACATTTTACAAATTTGTGTTGCAACTTTGAACGGAGATAACTTTTGACTCGGGTATCGAAACGACTATTATAATATATCAAGTCGAAGCTCGTATCAAATTACACAATATGATTTTGTGTCGCCAAGGAAAATCATTTCGGTACCCAAATTCCCTCGTTTAAATAGCTTAAAAGGGGTTTAAAGTTTTTGACGCACCATTTTCATTTTACTTACTTCCTATTTTAGTCAATATAGCTATAAAGGATATATTGGTGTTGACCTAGGTCTGTTTATTTATGTGTTCAATCAGTTTGTATTCTTCAAAAAATTTAAGAGAAAAGAAAATGAATGGGGATTTTGTTCACATTTTCAAAAACAACAAAACATTTGACAAATTTGTGTTGTAACTTTGAACGGAGATAACTTTTGACCCGGAAATAGAAACAACTATTATAATATATCAAGTCGAAGCTCGTATCAAATTACACAATATGATTTGGTCACGCTATGAAAATCATTTCGGTACCCAAATTCCATCGTTTACATCAATTAATTGCGGTTTAAAGTTTTTGACGCACCATTTTCATTTTACTTACTTCCGGTTTTATTCAATATAGCTATAAAGGATATATTGGTGTCGACCTAGGTCTGTTTATTTATGTGTTCAATAAGTTTGTATTCTTCAAAAAATTTAAGAGAAGATAAAATGAAAGGGGTTGTTGTTCACATTTTCAAAAACAACAAAACATTTTACAAATTTGTGTTGCAACTTTGAACGGAGATAACTTTTGACTCGGGTATCGAAACGACTATTATAATATATCAAGTCGAAGCTCGTATAAAATTACACAATATGATTTGGTATCGCTTAGGAAAATCATTTCGGTACCCAAATTCCCTCGTTTAAATCACTTAAAGAGGGTTTAAAGTTTTTGACGCACCATTTTCATTTTACTTACTTCCGGTTTTATTCAATATAGCTATAAAGGATATATTGGTGTCGACCTAGGTCTGTTTATTTATGTGTTCAATCAGTTTGTATTCTTCAAAAAGTTTAAGAGAAGAGAAAATGAAAGGGGATGTTGTTCACATTTTCAAAAACAACAAAACATTTGATATATTTGTGTTGCAACTCTGAACGGAGAAAACTTTGGACTCGGTATCGAAATGACTATTATAATATATCAAGTTGAAGCTCGTATCAAATTACATAATATGATTTAGTCTCACTTAGGAAAATCATTTCGGTACCCAAATTCCATCGTTTACATCACTTAAAGATGGTTTAAAGTTTTTGACGCACCATTTTCATTTTACTTAATTCCGGTTTTATTCAATATAGCAATAAAGGACATATTCGTGTCGACCTAGGTCTTTTTATTTATGTGTTCAATCAGTTTGTATTCTTCAAAAAATTTAAGAGAAGACAAAATGAAAGGGGATGTTGTTCACATTTTCAAAAACAACAAAACATTTGATAAATTTGTGTTGCAACTTTGAACGGAGATAACTTTTGACTCGGGTATCGAAACGACTATTATAATATATCAAGTCGAAGCTCGTATCAAATTACACAATATGATTTGGTATCGCTATGGAAAATCATTTCGGTACCCAAATTCCATCGTTTACATCACTTACAGAGGTTTAAAGTTTTTGACGCACCATTTTCATTTTACTTACTTCCGGTTTTATTCAATATAGCTATAAAGGATATATTGGTGTCGACCTAGGTCTGTTTATTTATGTGTTCAATAAGTTTGTATTCTTCAAAAAATTTAAGAGAAGATAAAATGAAAGGGGTTGTTGTTCACATTTTCAAAAACAACAAAACATTTTACAAATTTGTGTTGCAACTTTGAACGGAGATAACTTTTGACTCGGGTATCGAAACGACTATTATAATATATCAAGTCGAAGCTCATATAAAATTACACAATATGATTTGGTATCGCTTAGGAAAATCATTTCGGTACCCAAATTCCCTCGTTTAAATCACTTAAAGGGGGTTTAAAGTTTTTGACGCACCATTTTCATTTTACTTACTTCCGGTTTTATTCAATATAGCTATAAAGGATATATTGGTGTCGACCTAGGTCTGTTTATTTATGTGTTCAATCAGTTTGTATTCTTCAAAAAATTTAAGAGAAGAGAAAATGAAAGGGGATGTTGTTCACATTTTCAAAAACAACAAAACATTTGACAAATTTGTGTTGCAACTTTGAACGGAGATAACTTTTGACTCGGGTATCGAAACGACTATTATAATATATCAAGTCGAAGCTCGTATCAAATTACACAATATGATTTTGTGTCGCTATGGAAAATCATTTCGGTACCCAAATTCCATCATTTACATCACTTAAAGGAGGTTTAAAGTTTTTGACCCACCATTTTCATTTTACTTACTTCCGGTTTTATTCAATATAGCTATAAAGGATATATTGGTGTCGACCTAGGTCTGTTTATTTATGTGTTCAATAAGTTTGTATTCTTCAAAAAATTTAAGAGAAGATAAAATGAAAGGGGTTGTTGTTCACATTTTCAAAAACAACAAAACATTTTACAAATTTGTGTTGCAACTTTGAACGGAGATAACTTTTGACTCGGGTATCGAAACAACTATTATAATATATCAAGTCGAAACTCAAATAAAATTACACAGTATGATTTGGTATCGCTTAGGAAAATCATTTTGGTACCCAAATTCCCTCGTTTAAATCACTTAAAGGGGGTTTAAAGATTTTGACGCACCATTTTCATATTACTTACTTCCAGTTTTAGTCAATATAGCTATAAAGGATATATTGGTGACGACCTAGGTCTGTTTATTTATGTGTTCAATAAGTTTGTATTCTTCAAAAAATTTAAGAGAAGATAAAATGAAAGGGGTTGTTGTTCACATTTTCAAAAACAAAAAACATTTGACAAATTTGTGTTGCAACTTTGAACGGAGATAACTTTTGACTCGGTTATCGAAACGACTATTATAATATATCAAGTCGAAGCTCGTATCAAATTACACAATATGATTTTGTGTCCCTCGGGAAAATCATTTCGGTACCCAAATTCCATCATTTACATCACTTAAAGCGGGTTTAAAGTTTTTGACGCACCATTTTCATTTTACTTACCTCCGGTTTTATTAAATATAACTATAAAGGATATATTGGTGTCGACCTAGGTCTGCTTATTTATGTGTTCAATCAGTTTTTATACTTCAAAAAATTTATGAAAAGAGAAAATGAAAGGGGATTTTGTTCACATTTTCAAAAACAACAAAACATTTAACAAATTTGTGTTGCAACTTTGAACGGAGATAACTTTTGACTTGGGTATCGAAACGACTATTATAATATATCAAGTCCAAGCTCGTATCAAATTAAACAATATGATTTGTTAACGCTTTGGAAAATCATTTCGGTACCCAAATTCCATCGTTTACATCACTTAAAGGGGGTTTAAAGTTTTTAACGCACCATTTTCATTTTACTTACTTCCGGTTTTATTCAATATAGCTATAAAGGATATATTAATGTCAACCTAGGTCTGTTTATTTATGTGTACAGTCAGTTTGTATTCTTCAAAAATTTAAGAAAAGAGAAAATGAAAGGGGATGTTGTTCACATTTTCAAAAACAACAAAACATTTGACAAATTTGTGTTGCAACTTTGAACGGAGATAACTTTTGACTCGGGTATCGAAACGACTATTATAATATATCAAGTCGAAGCTCGTATCAAATTACACAATATGATTTGGTATCGCTTGGGAAAATCATTTCGGTACCCAAATTCCATCGTTTACATCACTTAAAGGAGGTTTAAAGTTTTTGACGCACCATTTTCATTTTACTTACCTCCGGTTTTATTCAATATAGCTATAAAGGATATATTGGTGTCGACCTAGGTCTGTTTATTTATGTGTTCAATAAGTTTGTATTCTTCAAAAAATTTAAGAGAAGATAAAATGAAAGGGGTTGTTGTTCACATTTTCAAAAACAACAAAACATTTTACAAATTTGTGTTGCAACTTTGAACGGAGATAACTTTTGACTCGGGTATCGAAACGACTATTATAATATATCAAGTCGAAACTCGTATAAAATTACACAATATGATTTGGTATCGCTTGGGAAAATCATTTCGGTACCCAAATTCCCTCGTTTAAATATCTTAAAGGGGGTTTAAAGTTTTTGACGCACCATTTTCATTTTACTTAGTTCCGATTTTAGTCAATATAGCTATAAAGGATATATTGGTGTCGACCTAGGTCGTATTATTTATGTGTTCAATCAGTTTGTATTCTTCAAAAAATTTAAGAGAAGAGAAAATGAAAGGGGATGTTGTTCAAATTTTCAAAAACAACAAAACATTTGACAAATTTGTGTTACAACTTTGAACGGAGATAACTTTTGACTCGGGTATCGAAACGACTATTATAATATATCAAGTCGAAGCTCGTATCAAATTACACAATATGATTTTGTGTCGCTAAGGAAAATCATTTCGGTACCCAAATTCCATCGTTTACATCACTTAAAGAGGGTTTAAAGTTTTTGACGCACCATTTTCATTTTACTTACTTCCGGTTTTATTCAATATAGCTATAAAGGATATATTGGTGTCGACCTAGGTCTGTTTATTTATGTGTTCAATAAGTTTGTATTCTTCAAAAAATTTAAGAGAAGATAAAATGAAAGGGGTTGTTGTTCACATTTTCAAAAACAACAAAACATTTTACAAATTTGTGTTGCAACTTTGAACGGAGATAACTTTTGACTCGGGTATCGAAACGACTATTATAATATATCAAGTCGAAGCTCGTATCAAATTACACAATATGATTTTGTGTCACTGAGAAAAATAATTTCGGTACCCAAATTCCATCATTTACATCACTTAAAGGAGGTTTAAAGTTTTTGACCCACCATTTTCATTTTACTTACTTCCGGTTTTATTCAATATAGCTATAAAGGATATATTGGTGTCGACCTAGGTCTGTTTATTTATGTGTTCAATAAGTTTGTATTCTTCAAAAAATTTAAGAGAAGATAAAATGAAAGGGGTTGTTGTTCACATTTTCAAAAACAACAAAACATTTTACAAATTTGTGTTGCAACTTTGAACGGAGATAACTTTTGACTCGGGTATCGAAACGACTATTATAATATATCAAGTCGAAACTCGTATAAAATTACACAATATGATTTGGTATCGCTTGGGAAAATCATTTCGGTACCCAAATTCCCTCGTTTAAATCACTTAAAGGGGGTTTAAAGTTTTTGACGCACCATTTTCATTTTACTTACTTACGGTTTTATTCAATATAGCTATAAAGGATATATTGGTGTCGACCTAGGTCTGTTTATTTATGTGTTCAATCAGTTTGTATTCTTCAAAAAATTTAAGAGAAGAGAAAATGAAAGGGGATGTTGTTCACATTTTCAAAAACAACAAAACATTTGACAAATTTGTGTTGCAACTTTGAACGGAGATAACTTTTGACTCGGGTATCGAAACGACTATTATAATATATCAAGACGAAGCTCATATCAAATTACACAATATGATTTGGTATCGCTTTTGAAAATCAATTCGGTACACAAATTCCATCGTTTACATCACTTAAAGGAGGTTTATAGTTTTTGACGCACCATTTTCATTTTACTTACTTCGTTTTATTCAATATAGCTATAAAGGATATATTGGTGTCGACCTAGGTCTATTTATTTATGTGTTCAATAAGTTTGTATTCTTCAAAAAATTTAAGAGAAGATAAAATGAAAGGGGTTGTTGTTCACATTTTCAAAAACAACAAAACATTTGACAAATTTGTGTTGCAACTTTGAACGGAGATAACTTTTGACTCGGGTATCGAAACGACTATTATAATATATCAAGTCGAAGCTCGTATCAAATTACACAATATGATTTGGTCTCACTTAGGAAAATCATTTCGGTACCCAAATTCCATCGTTTAAATCACTTAAAGGGGGTTTAAAGTTTTTGACGCACCATTTTCATTTTACTTACTTCCGGTTTTAGTCAATATAGCTATAAAGGATATATTGGTGTCAACCTAGGTCTATTTATTTATGTGTTCAATAAGTTTGTATTCTTCAAAAAATTTAAGAGAAGATAAAATGAAAGGGGTTGTTGTTCACATTTTCAAAAACAAAAAACATTTTACAAATTTGTGTTGCAACTTTGAACGGAGATAACTTTTGACTCGGGCATCGAAACGACTATTATAATATATCAAGTCGAAGCTCATATAAAATTACACAATATGATTTTGTATCGCTTTGGAAAATCATTTCGGTACCCAAATTCTCTCGTTTAAATCACTTAAAGGGGGTTTAAAGTTTTTGACGCACCATTTTCATTTTACTTACTTCCGGTTTTATTCAATATAGCTATAAAGGATATATTGGTGTCGACCTAGGTCTGTTTATTTATGTGTTCAATCAGTTTGTATTCTTCAAAAAATTTAAGAGAAGAGAAAATGAAAGGGGTTGTTGTTCACATTTTCAAAAACAACAAAACATTTGACAAATTTGTGTTGCAACTTTGAACGGAGATAACTTTTGACTCGGGTATCGAAACGACTATTATAATATATCAAGTCGAAGCTCGTATCAAATTACACAATATGATTTTGTGTCGCTAAGGAAAATCATTTCGGTACCCAAATTCCATCATTTACATCACTTAAAGGAGGTTTAAAGTTTTTGACCCACCATTTTCATTTTACTTACTTCCGGTTTTATTCAATATAGCTATAAAGGATATATTGGTGTCGACCTAGGTCTGTTTATTTATGTGTTCAATAAGTTTGTATTCTTCAAAAAATTTAAGAGAAGATAAAATGAAAGGGGTTGTTGTTCAAATTTTCAAAAACAACAAAACATTTTACAAATTTGTGTTGCAACTTTGAACGGAGATAACTTTTGACTCGGGTATCGAAACGACTATTATAATATATCAAGTCGAAGCTCATATAAAATTACACAATATGATTTCTTATAGTTTAGGAAAATCATTTCGGTACCCAAATTCCCTCGTTTAAATATCTTAAAGGGGGTTTAAAGTTTTTGATGCACTATTTTCATTTTACTTAGTTCCGATTTTAGTCAATATAGCTATAAAGGATATATTGGTGTCGACCTAGGTCTGTTTATTTATGTGGTCAATCAGTTTGTATTCTTCAAAAAATTTAAGAGAAGATAAAATGAAAGGGGTTGTTGTTCACATTTTCAAAAACAACAAAACATTTTACAAATTTGTGTTGCAACTTTGAACGGAGATAACTTTTGACTCGGGTATCGAAACGACTATTATAATATATCAAGTCGAAGCTCGTATCAAATTACACAATATGATTTTGTGTCGCTAAGGAAAATCATTTCGGTACCCAAATTCCATCATTTACATCACTTAAAGGAGGTTTAAAGTTTTTGACCCACCATTTTCATTTTACTTACTTCCGGTTTTATTCAATATAGCTATAAAGGATATATTGGTGTCGACCTAGGTCTGTTTATTTATGTGTTCAATAAGTTTGTATTCTTCAAAAAATTTAAGAGAAGATAAAATGAAAGGGGTTGTTGTTCACATTTTCAAAAACAACAAAACATTTGACAAATTTGTGTTGCAACTTTGAACGGAGATAACTTTTGACTCGGGTATCGAAACGACTATTATAATATATCAAGTCGAAGCTCGTATCAAATTACACAATATGATTTTGTGTCGCAAAGGAAAATCATTTCGGTACCCAAATTCCATCATTTACATCACTTAAAGGAGGTTTAAAGTTTTTGACCCACCATTTTCATTTTACTTACTTCCGGTTTTATTCAATATAGCTATAAAGGATATATTGGTGTCGACCTAGGTCTGTTTATTTATGTGTTCAATCAGTTTGTATTCTTCAAAAAATTTAAGAGAAGAGAAAATGAAAGGGGATGTTGTTCACATTTTCAAAAACAACAAAACATTTGACAAATTTGTGTTGCAACTTTGAACGGAGATAACTTTTGACTCGGGTATCGAAACGACTATTATAATATATCAAGTCGAAGCTCGTATCAAATTACACAATATGATTTGGTATCGCTTAGGAAAATCATTTCGGTACCCAAATTCCATCGTTTACATCACTTAAAGGGGGTTTAAAGTTTTTGACGCACCATTTTCATTTTACTTACTTCCGGTTTTATTCAATATAGCTATAAAGGATATATTGGTGTCGACCTAGGTCTGTTTATTTATGTGTTCAATAAGTTTGTATTCTTCAAAAAATTTAAGAGAAGATAAAATGAAAGGGGTTGTTGTTCACATTTTCAAAAACAACAAAACATTTTACAAATTTGTGTTGCAACTTTGAACGGAGATAACTTTTGACTCGGGTATCGAAACGACTATTATAATATATCAAGTCGAAGCTCATATAAAATTACACAATATGATTTTGTATCGCTTTGGAAAATCATTTCGGTACCCAAATTCCCTCGTTTAAATCACTTAAAGGGGGTTTAAAGTTTTTGACGCACCATTTTCATTTTACTTACTTCCGGTTTTAGTCAATATAGCTATAAAGGATATATTGGTGTCGACCTAGGTCTGTTTATTTATGTGTTCAATCAGTTTGTATTCTTCAAAAAATTTAAGAGAAGAGAAAATGAAAGGGGATGTTGTTCACATTTTCAAAAACAACAAAACATTTGACAAATTTGTGTTGCAACTTTGAACGGAGATAACTTTTGACTCGGGTATCGAAACGACTATTATAATATATCAAGTCGAAGCTCGTATCAAATTACACAATATGATTTTGTGTCGCTAAGGAAAATCATTTCGGTACCCAAATTCCATCATTTACATCACTTAAAGGAGGTTTAAAGTTTTTGACCCACCATTTTCATTTTACTTACTTCCGGTTTTAGTCAATATAGCTATAAAGGATATATTGGTGTCGACCTAGGTCTGTTTATTTATGTGTTCAATAAGTTTGTATTCTTCAAAAAATTTAAGAGAAGATAAAATGAAAGGGGTTGTTGTTCACATTTTCAAAAACAACAAAACATTTGACAAATTTGTGTTGCAACTTTGAACGGAGATAACTTTTGACTCGGGCATCGAAACGACTATTATAATATATCAAGTCGAAGCTCGTATAAAATTACAAAATATGATTTGGTATCACTTAGTAATATCATTTGGGTACAAAAATTCCCTCGTTTAAATCACTTAAAGGGGGTTTAAAGTTTTTGACTCACCATTTTCATTTTACTTACTTCCGGTTTTATTCAATATAGCTATAAAGGATATATTGGTGTCAACCTAGGTCTATTTATTTATGTGTTCAATCAGTTTGTATTCTTCAAAAAATTTAAGAGAAGAGAAAATGAAAGGGGATGTTGTTCACATTTTCAAAAACAACAAAACATTTGACAAATTTGTGTTGCAACTTTGAACGGAGATAACTTTTGACTCGGGTATCGAAACGACTATTATAATATATCAAGTCGAAGCTCGTATCAAATTACACAATATGATTTTGTGTCGCAAAGGAAAATCATTTCGGTACCCAAATTCCATCATTTACATCACTTAAAGGAGGTTTAAAGTTTTTGACCCACCATTTTCATTTTACTTACTTCCGGTTTTATTCAATATAGCTATAAAGGATATATTGGTGTCGACCTAGGTCTGTTTATTTATGTGTTCAATAAGTTTGTATTCTTCAAAAAATTTAAGAGAAGATAAAATGAAAGGGGTTGTTGTTCACATTTTCAAAAACAACAAAACATTTTACAAATTTGTGTTGCAACTTTGAACGGAGATAACTTTTGACTCGGGTATCGAAACGACTATTATAATATATCAAGTCGAAGCTCGTATCAAATTACACAATATGATTTGGTATCGCTTAGGAAAATCATTTCGGTACCCAAATTCCCTCGTTTAAATCACTTAAAGGGGGTTTAAAGTTTTTGACGCACCATTTTCATTTTACTTACTTCCGGTTTTATTCAATATAGCTATAAAGGATATATTGGTGTCAACCTAGGTCTGTTTATTTATGTGTTCAATAAGTTTGTATTCTTCAAAAAATTTAAGAGAAGATAAAATGAAAGGGGTTGTTGTTCACATTTTCAAAAACAACAAAACATTTGACAAATTTGTGTTGCAACTTTGAACGGAGATAACTTTTGACTCGGGTATCGAAACGACTATTATAATATATCAAGTCGAAGCTCGTATCAAATTACACAATATGATTTGGTATCACTTAGGAAAATCATTTCGGTACCCAAATTCCCTCGTTTAAATCACTTAAAGGGGGTTTAAAGTTTTTGACGCACCATTTTCATTTTACTTACTTCCGGTTTTAGTCAATATAGCTATAAAGGATATATTGGTGTCGACCTAGGTCTGTTTATTTATGTGTTCAATAAGTTTGTATTCTTCAAAAAATTTAAGAGAAGATAAAATGAAAGGGGTTGTTGTTCACATTTTCAAAAACAACAAAACATTTTACAAATTTGTGTTGCAACTTTGAACGGAGATAACTTTTGACTCGGGTATCGAAACGACTATTATAATATATCAAGTCGAAGCTCGTATAAAATTACACAATATGATTTGGTATCACTTAGGAAAATCATTTCGGTACCCAAATTCCCTCGTTTAAATCACTTAAAGGGGGTTTAAAGTTTTTGACGCACCATTTTCATTTTACTTACTTCCGGTTTTATTCAATATAGCTATAAAGGATATATTGGTGTCGACCTAGGTCTGTTTATTTATGTGTTCAATCAGTTTGTATTCTTCAAAAAATTTAAGAGAAGAGAAAATGAAAGGGGATGTTGTTCACATTTTCAAAAACAACAAAACATTTGACAAATTTGTGTTGCAACTTTGAACGGAGATAACTTTTGACTCGGGTATCGAAACGACTATTATAATATATCAAGTCGAAGCTCGTATCAAATTACACAATATGATTTGGTGTCGTTAAGGAAAATCATTTCGGTACCCAAATTCCCTCGTTTAAATCACTTAAAGGGGCTTTAAAGTTTTTGACGCACCATTTTCATTTTACTTACTTCCGGTTTTATTCAATATAGCTATAAAGGATATATTGGTGTCGACCTAGGTCTGTTTATTTATGTGTTCAATAAGTTTGTATTCTTCAAAAAATTTAAGAGAAGATAAAATGAAAGGGGTTGTTGTTCACATTTTCAAAAACAACAAAACATTTTACAAATTTGTGTTGCAACTTTGAACGGAGATAACTTTTGACTCGGGTATCGAAACGACTATTATAATATATCAAGTCGAAGCTCGTATCAAATTACACAATATGATTTGGTATCACTTAGGAAAATCATTTCGGTACCCAAATTCCCTCGTTTAAATCACTTAAAGGAGGTTTAAAGTTTTTGACGCACCATTTTCATTTTACTTACTTCCGGTTTTATTCAATATAGCTATAAAGGATATATTGGTGTCGACCTAGGTCTGTTTATTTATGTGTTCAATCAGTTTGTATTCTTCAAAAAATTTAAGAGAAGAGAAAATGAAAGGGGATGTTGTTCACATTTTCAAAAACAACAAAACATTTGACAAATTTGTGTTGCAACTTTGAACGGAGATAACTTTTGACTCGGGTATCGAAACGACTATTATAATATATCAAGTCGAAGCTCGTATCAAATTACACAATATGATTTGGTATCACTAAGGAAAATCATTTCGGTACCCAAATTCCATCGTTTACATCACTTAAAGAGGGTTTAAAGTTTTTGACGCACCATTTTCATTTTACTTACTTCGGGTTTTATTCAATATAGCTATAAAGGATATATTGGTGTCGACCTAGGTCTGTTTATTTATGTGTTCAATCAGTTTGTATTCTTCAAAAAATTTAAGAGAAGAGAAAATGAAAGGGGATGTTGTTCACATTTTCAAAAACAACAAAACATTTGACAAATTTGTGTTGCAACTTTGAACGGAGATAACTTTTGACTCGGGTATCGAAACGACTATTATAATATATCAAGTCGAAGCTCGTATCAAATTACACAATATGATTTGGTATCGCTTTGGAAAATCATTTCGGTACCCAAATTCCATCGTTTACATCACTTAAAGGAGGTTTAAAGTTTTTGACGCACCATTTTCATTTTACTTACTTGAGGTTTTATTCAATATAGCTATAAAGGATATATTGGTGTCGACCTAGGTCTGTTTATTTATGTGTTCAATCAGTTTGTATTCTTCAAAAAATTTAAGAGAAGAGAAAATGAAAGGGGATGTTGTTCACATTTTCAAAAACAACAAAACATTTGACAAATTTGTGTTGCAACTTTGAACGGAGATAACTTTTGACTCGGGTATCGAAACGACTATTATAATATATCAAGTCGAAGCTCGTATCAAATTACACAATATGATTTGGTATCGCTTTGGAAAATCATTTCGGTACTCAAATTCCATCGTTTACATCACTTAAAGGAGGTTTAAAGTTTTTGACGCACCATTTTCATTTTACTTACTTCCGGTTTTATTCAATATAGCTATAAAGGATATATTGGTGTCGACCTAGGTCTGTTTATTTATGTGTTCAATCAGTTTGTATTCTTCAAAAAATTTAAGAGAAGAGAAAATGAAAGGGGATGTTGTTCACATTTTCAAAAACAACAAAACATTTGACAAATTTGTGTTGCAACTTTGAACGGAGATAACTTTTGACTCGGGTATCGAAACGACTATTATAATATATCAAGTCGAAGCTCGTATCAAATTACACAATATGATTTGGTATCGCTTAGGAAAATCATTTCGGTACCCAAATTCCATCGTTTACATCACTTAAAGGAGGTTTATAGTTTTTGACGCACCATTTTCATTTTACTTACTTCGTTTTATTCAATATAGCTATAAAGGATATATTGGTGTCGACCTAGGTCTGTTTATTTATGTGTTCAATAAGTTTGTATTCTTCAAAAAATTTAAGAGAAGATAAAATGAAAGGGGTTGTTGTTCACATTTTCAAAAACAACAAAACATTTTACAAATTTGTGTTGCAACTTTGAACGGAGATAACTTTTGACTCGGGTATCGAAACGACTATTATAATATATCAAGTCGAAGCTCGTATAAAATTACACAATATGATTTGGTATCACTTAGGAAAATCATTTCGGTACCCAAATTCCCTCGTTTAAATCACTTAAAGGGGGTTTAAAGTTTTTGACGCACCATTTTCATTTTACTTACTTCCGGTTTTATTCAATATAGCTATAAAGGATATATTGGTGTCGACCTAGGTCTGTTTATTTATGTGTTCAATCAGTTTGTATTCTTCAAAAAATTTAAGAGAAGAGAAAATGAAAGGGATGTTGTTCACATTTTCAAAAACAACAAAACATTTGACAAATTTGTGTTGCAACTTTGAACGGAGATAACTTTTGACTCGGGTATCGAAACGACTATTATAATATATCAAGTCGAAGCTCGTATCAAATTACACAATATGATTTGGTCTCGCTCGGGAAAATCATTTCGGTACCCAAATTCCCTCGTTTAAATCACTTAAAGGGGGTTTAAAGTTTTTGACGCACCATTTTCATTTTACTTACTTCCGGTTTTATTCAATATAGCTATAAAGGATATATTGGTGTCGACCTAGGTCTGTTTATTTATGTGTTCAATCAGTTTGTATTCTTCAAAAAATTTAAGAGAAGAGAAAATGAAAGGGGATGTTGTTCACATTTTCAAAAACAACAAAACATTTGACAAATTTGTGTTGCAACTTTGAACGGAGATAACTTTTGACTCGGGTATCGAAACGACTATTATAATATATCAAGTCGAAGCTCGTATCAAATTACATAATATGATTTGGTATCGCTTAGTAAAATCATTTTGGTACCCAAATTCCCTCGTTTAAATCACTTAAAGGAGGTTTAAAGTTTTTGACCCACCATTTTCATTTTACTTACTTCCGGTTTTATTCAATATAGCTATAAAGGATATATTGGTGTCGACCTAGGTCTGTTTATTTATGTGTTCAATAAGTTTGTATTCTTCAAAAAATTTAAGAGAAGATAAAATGAAAGGGGATGTTGTTCACATTTTCAAAAACAACAAAACATTTGACAAATTTGTGTTGCAACTTTGAACGGAGATAACTTTTGACTCGGTTATCGAAACGACTATTATAATATATCAAGTCGAAGCTCGTATCAAATTACACAATATGATTTTGTGTCCCTAGGGAAAATCATTTCGGTACCCAAATTCCATCATTTACATCACTTAAAGGAGGTTTAAAGTTTTTGACCCACCATTTTCATTTTACTTACTTCCGGTTTTATTCAATATAGCTATAAAGGATATATTGGTGTCGACCTAGGTCTGTTTATTTATGTGTTCAATAAGTTTGTATTCTTCAAAAAATTTAAGAGAAGATAAAATGAAAGGGGTTGTTGTTCACATTTTCAAAAACAACAAAACATTTTACAAATTTGTGTTGCAACTTTGAACGGAGATAACTTTTGACTCGGGTATCGAAACGACTATTATAATATATCAAGTCGAAGCTCGTATCAAATTACACAATATGATTTGGTATCGCTTAGGAAAATCATTTCGGTACCCAAATTCCCTCGTTTAAATCACTTAAAGGGGGTTTAAAGTTTTTGACGCACCATTTTCATTTTACTTACTTCCGGTTTTATTCAATATAGCTATAAAGGATATATTGGTGTCGACCTAGGTCTGTTTATTTATGTGTTCAATAAGTTTGTATTCTTCAAAAAATTTAAGAGAAGATAAAATGAAAGGGGATGTTGTTCACATTTTCAAAAACAACAAAACATTTTACAAATTTGTGTTGCAACTTTGAACGAAGATAACTTTTGACTCGGGTATCGAAACGACTATTATAATATATCAAGTCGAAGCTCGTATCAAATTACACAATATGATTTGGTATCGCTTAGGAAAATCATTACGGTACCCAAATTCCCTCGTTTAAATCACTTACAGAGGGTTTAAAGTTTTTGACGCACAATTTTCATTTTACTTACTTCTGGTTTTATTCAATATAACTATAAAGGATATATTGGTGTCGACCTAGGTCTGTTTATTTATGTGTTCAATCAGTTTGTATTCTTCAAAAAATTTAAGAGAAGAGAAAATGAAAGGGGATGTTGTTCACATTTTCAAAAACAACAAAACATTTGACAAATTTGTGTTGCAACTTTGAACGGAGATAACTTTTGACTCGGGTATCGAAACGACTATTATAATATATCAAGTCGAAGCTCGTATCAAATTACACAATATGATTTGGTATCGCTTAGGAAAATCATTTCGGTACCCAAATTCCATCATTTACATCACTTAAAGGAGGTTTAAAGTTTTTGACCCACCATTTTCATTTTACTTACTTCCGGTTTTATTCAATATAGCTATAAAGGATATATTGGTGTCGACCTAGGTCTGTTTATTTATGTGTTCAATAAGTTTGTATTCTTCAAAAAATTTAAGAGAAGATAAAATGAAAGGGGTTGTTGTTCACATTTTCAAAAACAACAAAACATTTTACAAATTTGTGTTGCAACTTTGAACGGAGATAACTTTTGACTCGGGTATCGAAACGGCTATTATAATATATCAAGTCGAAGCTCATATAAAATTACACAATATGATTTTGTATCACTTAGGAAAATCATTTCGGTACCAAAATTCCCTCGTTTAAATCACTTAAAGGGGGTTTAAAGTTTTTGACGCACCATTTTCATTTTACTTACTTCCGGTTTTAGTCAATATAGCTATAAAGGATATATTGGTGTCGACCTAGGTCTGTTTATTTATGTGTTCAATCAGTTTGTATTCTTCAAAAAATTTAAGAGAAGAGAAAATGAAAGGGGATGTTGTTCACATTTTCAAAAACAACAAAACATTTGACAAATTTGTGTTGCAACTTTGAACGGAGATAACTTTTGACTCGGGTATCGAAACGACTATTATAATATATCAAGTCGAAGCTCGTATCAAATTACACAATATGATTTGGTATCACTAAGGAAAATCATTTCGGTACCCAAATTCCATCATTTACATCACTTAAAGGAGGTTTAAAGTTTTTGACGCACCATTTTCATTTTACTTACTTCCGGTTTTATTCAATATAGCTATAAAGGATATATTGGTGTCGACCTAGGTCTGTTTATTTATGTGTTCAATAAGTTTGTATTCTTCAAAAAATTTAAGAGAAGATAAAATGAAAGGGGTTGTTGTTCACATTTTCAAAAACAACAAAACATTTTACAAATTTGTGTTGCAACTTTGAACGGAGATAACTTTTGACTCGGGTATCGAAACGACTATTATAATATATCAAGTCGAAGCTCGTATCAAATTACACAATATGATTTTGTGTCGCAAAGGAAAATCATTTCGGTACCCAAATTCCATCGTTTACATCACTTAAAGTGGGTTTAAAGTTTTTGACGCACAATTTTCATTTTACTTACTTCCGGTTTTATTCAATATAACTATAAAGGATATATTGGTGTCGACCTAGGTCTGTTTATTTATGTGTTCAATCAGTTTGTATTCTTCAAAAAATTTAAGAGAAGAGAAAATGAAAGGGGATGTTGTTCACATTTTCAAAAACAACAAAACATTTGACAAATTTGTGTTGCAACTTTGAACGGAGATAACTTTTGACTCGGGTATCGAAACGACTATTATAATATATCAAGTCGAAGCTCGTATCAAATTACACAATATGATTTGGTGTCATTGAGGAAAATCAATTTGGTACCCAAATTCCATCATTTACATCACTTAAAGGAGGTTTAATGTATTTGACGCACCATTTTCATTTTACTTACTTCCGGTTTTATTCAATATAGCTATAAAGGATATATTGGTGTCGACCTAGGTCTGTTTATTTATGTGTTCAATCAGTTTGTATTCTTCAAAAAATTTAAGAGAAGAGAAAATGAAAGGGGATGTTGTTCACATTTTCAAAAACAACAAAACATTTGACAAATTTGTGTTGCAACTTTGAACGGAGATAACTTTTGACTCGGTTATCGAAACGACTATTATAAAAAATCAAGTAAAAGCTCGTATAAAATAACACAATATGATTTGGTATCGCTAAATAAAATCATTTCGGTACCCAACTCCCATCGTTTAAATCACTTAATGAGGGTTTAAAGTTTTTGACGCACCATTTTCATTTTACTTAATACGGTTTTTTTCAATATAGCTATAAAGGATATATTGGTGTCGACCTAGGTCTGCTTATTTATGTGTTCAATTAGTTTGTATTCTTCAAAAAATTTAAGAGAAGAGAAAATGAAAGGGGATGTTGTTCACATTTTCAAAAACAACAAAACATTTGACAAATTTGTGTTGCAACTTTGAACGGAGATAACTTTTGACTCGGGTATCGAAACGACTATTATAATATATCAAGTCGAAGCTCGTATCAAATTACACAATATGATTTGGTATCGCTAAGGAAAATCATTTCGGTACCCAAATTCCATCGTTTACATCACTTAAAGAGGGTTTAAAGTTTTTGACGCACCATTTTCATTTTACTTACTTACGGTTTTATTCAATATAGCTATAAAGGATATATTGGTGTCGACCTAGGTCTGTTTATTTATGTGTTCAATAAGTTTGTATTCTTCAAAAAATTTAAGAGAAGAGAAAATGAAAGGGGATGTTGTTCACATTTTCAAAAACAACAAAACATTTTACAAATTTGTGTTGCAACTTTGAACGGAGATAACTTTTGACTCGGGTATCGAAACGACTATTATAATATATCAAGTCGAAGCTCGTATAAAATTACACAATATGATTTGGTATCGCTTAGGAAAATCATTTCGGTACCCAAATTCCCTCGTTTAAATCACTTAAAGGGGGTTTAAAGTTTTTGACGCACCATTTTCATTTTACTTACTTTCGGTTTTATTCAATATAGCTATAAAGGATATATTGGTGTCGACCTAGGTCTGTTTATTTATGTGTTCAATCAGTTTGTATTCTTCAAAAAATTTAAGAGAAGAGAAAATGAAAGGGGATGTTGTTCACATTTTCAAAAACAACAAAACATTTGACAAATTTGTGTTGCAACTTTGAACGGAGATAACTTTTGACTCGGGTATCGAAACGACTATTATAATATATCAAGTCGAAGCTCGTATCAAATTACACAATATGATTTTGTGTCGCCAAGAAAATCATTTCGGTACCCAAATTACATCATTTACATCACTTAAAGGAGGTTTAAAGTTTTTGACCCACCATTTTCATTTTACTTACTTCCGGTTTTAGTCAATATAGCTATAAAGGATATATTGGTGTCGACCTAGGTCTGTTTATTTATGTGTTCAATCAGTTTGTATTCTTCAAAAAATTTAAGAGAAGAGAAAATGAAAGGGGAAGTTGTTCATATTTTCAAAAACAACAAAACATTTGACAAATTTGTGTTGCAACTTTGAACGGAGATAACTTTTGACTCGGGTATCGAAACGACTATTATAATATATCAAGTCGAAGCTCGTATCAAATTAGAAAATATTATTTGGTATCACTAAGTAAAATCATTTCGGTACCCAAATTCCATCGTTTACATCACTTAAAGGAGGTTTAAAGTTTTTGACGCACCATTTTCATTTTACTTACTTCCGGTTTTATTCAATATAGCTATAAAGGATATATTGGTGTCGACCTAGGTCTGTTTATTTATGTGTTCAATCAGTTTGTATTCTTCAAAAAATTTAAGAGAAGAGAAAATGAAAGGGGATGTTGTTCACATTTTCAAAAACAACAAAACATTTGACAAATTTGTGTTGCAACTTTGAACGGAGATAACTTTTGACTCGGGTATCGAAACGACTATTATAATATATCAAGTCGAAGCTCGTATAAAATTACACAATATGATTTGGTATCACTAAGGAAAATCATTTCGGTACCCAAATTCCCTCGTTTAAATCACTTAAAGGGGGTTTAAAGTTTTTGACGCACCATTTTCATTTTACTTACTTCCGGTTTTATTCAATATAGCTATAAAGGATATATTGGTGTCGACCTAGGTCTGTTTATTTATGTGTTCAATCAGTTTGTATTCTTCAAAAAATTTAAGAGAAGAGAAAATGAAAGGGGATGTTGTTCACATTTTCAAAAACAACAAAACATTTGACAAATTTGTGTTGCAACTTTGAACGGAGATAACTTTTGACTCGGGTATCGAAACGACTATTATAATATATCAAGTCGAAGCTCGTATCAAATTACACAATATGATTTTGTGTCGCAAAGGAAAATCATTTCGGTACCCAAATTCCATCATTTACATCACTTAAAGGAGGTTTAAAGTTTTTGACCCACCATTTTCATTTTACTTACTTCCGGTTTTATTCAATATAGCTATAAAGGATATATTGGTGTCGACCTAGGTCTGTTTATTTATGTGTTCAATAAGTTTGTATTCTTCAAAAAATTTAAGAGAAGATAAAATGAAAGGGGATGTTGTTCACATTTTCAAAAACAACAAAACATTTTACAAATTTGTGTTGCAACTTTGAACGGAGATAACTTTTGACTCGGGTATCGAAACGACTATTATAATATATCAAGTCGAAGCTCGTATAAAATTACACAATATGATTTGGTATCGCTTAGGAAAATCATTTCGGTACCCAAATTCCCTCGTTTAAATCACTTAAAGAGGGTTTAAAGTTTTTGACGCACCATTTTCATTTTACTTACTTCCGGTTTTATTCAATATAGCTATAAAGGATATATTGGTGTCGACCTAGGTCTGTTTATTTATGTGTTCAATCAGTTTGTATTCTTCAAAAAATTTAAGAGAAGAGAAAATGAAAGGGGATGTTGTTCACATTTTCAAAAACAACAAAACATTTGACAAATTTGTGTTGCAACTTTGAACGGAGATAACTTTTGACTCGGGTATCGAAACGACTATTATAATATATCAAGTCGAAGCTCGTATCAAATTACACAATATGATTTTGTGTCGCTATGAAAAATCATTTCGGTACCCAAATTCCATCATTTACATCACTTAAAGGAGGTTTAAAGTTTTTGACGCACCATTTTCATTTTACTTACTTCCGGTTTTATTCAATATAGCTATAAAGGATATATTGGTGTCGACCTAGGTCTGTTTATTTATGTGTTCAATAAGTTTGTATTCTTCAAAAAATTTAAGAGAAGAGAAAATGAAAGGGGATGTTGTTCACATTTTCAAAAACAACAAAACATTTTACAAATTTGTGTTGCAACTTTGAACGGAGATAACTTTTGACTCGGGTATCGAAACGACTATTATAATATATCAAGTCGAAGCTCGTATCAAATTACACAATATGATTTGGTATCACTTAGGAAAATCATTACGGTACCCAAATTCCCTCGTTTAAATCACTTAAAGGGGGTTTAAAGTTTTTGACGCACCATTTTCATTTTACTTACTTCCGGTTTTATTCAATATAGCTATAAAGGATATATTGGTGTCGACCTAGGTCTGTTTATTTATGTGTTCAATCAGTTTGTATTCTTCAAAAAATTTAAGAGAAGAGAAAATGAAAGGGGATGTTGTTCACATTTTCAAAAACAACAAAACATTTGACAAATTTGTGTTGCAACTTTGAACGGAGATAACTTTTGACTCGGGTATCGAAACGACTATTATAATATATCAAGTCGAAGCTCGTATCAAATTACACAATATGATTTGGTCTCGCTCGGGAAAATCAATTCGGTAAAAAAATTCCATCGTTTACATCACTTAAAGTTGGTTTAAAGTTTTTGACGCACCATTTTCATTTTACTTACTTTCGGTTTTATTCAATATAGCTATAAAGGACATATTGGTGTCGACCTAGGTCTGTTTATTTATGTGTTCAATCAGGTTTTATTCCTCAAAATATTTAAGAGAAGAGAAAATGAATGGGGAAGTTGTTCACATTTTCAAAAACAACAAAACATTTGACAAATTTGTGTTGCAACTTTGAACGGAGATAACTTTTGACTCGGGTATCGAAACGACTTTTATAATATATCAAGTCGAAGCTCGTATCAAATTACACAATATTATTTGGTCTTGCTTTGGAAACTCATTTCGGAACCCAAATTCCATCTTTTACATCACTTAAATAAGGTTTAAAGTTTTTTACGCACCATTTTCATTTTACTTACTTCCGGTTTTATTCAATATAGCTATAAAGGAAATATAGGTGTCGACCTAGGTCTGTTTATTTATGTGTTCAATAATTTTGTATTCTTCAAAAAATTTAAGAGAAGAGAAAATGAAAGGGGATGTTGTTCACATTTTCAAAAACAACAAAACATTTGACAAATTTGTGTTGCAACTTTGAACGGAGATAACTTTTGACTCGGGTATCGAAACGACTATTATAATATATCAAGTCGAAGCTCGTATCAAATTACACAATATGATTTGGTCTCGCTTAGGAAAATCATTTCGGTACCCAAATTCCATCGTTTACATCACTTAAAGAGGGTTTAAAGTTTTTGACGCACCATTTTCATTTTACTTACTTCCGGTTTTATTCAATATAGCTATAAAGGATATATTGGTGTCGACCTAGGTCTGTTTATTTATGTGTTCAATCAGTTTGTATTCTTCAAAAAATTTAAGAGAAGAGAAAATGAAAGGGGATGTTGTTCACATTTTCAAAAACAACAAAACATTTGACAAATTTGTGTTGCAACTTTGAACGGAGATAACTTTTGACTCGGGTATCGAAACGACTATTATAATATATCAAGTCGAAGCTCGTATCAAATTACACAATATGATTTGGTCTCGCTTTGGAAAATCATTTCGGTACCCAAATTCCATCGTTTACATCACTTAAATAAGGTTTAAAGTTTTTTACGCACCATTTTCATTTTACTTACTTTGGGTTTTATTCAATATAGCTATAAAGGATATATTGGTGTCGACCTAGGTCTGTTTATTTATGTGTTCAATCAGTTTGTATTCTTCAAAAAATTTAAGAGAAGAGAAAATGAAAGGGGATGTTGTTCACATTTTCAAAAACAACAAAACATTTGACAAATTTGTGTTGCAACTTTGAACGGAGATAACTTTTGACTCGGGTATCGAAACGACTATTATAATATATCAAGTCGAAGCTCGTATCAAATTACACAATATGATTTGGTCTCGCTAGGGAAAATCATTTCGGTACCCAAATTCCATCGTTTACATCACTTAAAGAGGGTTTAAAGTTTTTGACGCACCATTTTCATTTTACTTACTTCCAGTTTTATTCAATATAGCTATAAAGGACATATTGGTGTCGACCTAGGTATGTTTATTTATGTGTTCAATCAGTTTGTATTCTTCATAAAATTTAAGAGAGGAGAAAATGAAAGGGGATGTTGTTCACATTTTCAAAAACAAGAAAACATTTGACAAATTTGTGTTGCAACTTTAAACGGAGATAACTTTTGACTCGGGTATCGAAACGACTATTACAATATATCAGGTCGAAGCTCATATCAAATTACACAATATGATTTGGTCTCACCAAGGAAAATCATTTCGGTACCGAAATTCCATCGTTTACATCACTTAAAGAGGTCTAAAGTTTTTGACACAGTATTTTTCATTTTAGTTATTTCCAGTTTTATTCAATATAGCTATAAAGGATATATTGGTGTCGACCTAGGTCTGTTTATTTATGTGTTCAATCAGTTTGTATTCTTCAAAAAATTTAAGAGAAGAGAAAATGAAAGGGGATGTTGTTCACATTTTCAAAAACAACAAAACATTTGACAAATTTGTGTTGCAACTTTGAACGGAGATAACTTTTGACTCGGGTATCGAAACGACTATTATAATATATCAAGTCGAAGCTCGTATCAAATTACACAATATGATTTGGGCTCGCTCGGGAAAATCAATTCGGTACAAAAATTCCATCGTTTACATCACTTAAAGGAGGTTTATAGTTTTTGACGCACCATTTTCATTTTACTTCTGGTTTTAAACAATATAGCTATAAAGGATATATTGGTGTCGACATAGGTCTGTTTATTTATGTGTTCAATCAATTTGTATTCTTCAAAAAATTTAAGAGAAGAGAAAATGAAAGGGGATGTTGTTCACATTTTCAAAAACAACAAAACATTTGACAAATTTGTGTTGCAACTTTGAACGGAGATAACTTTTGACTCGGGTATCGAAAGGACTATTATAATATATCAAGTCGAAGCTCGTATCAAATTACACAATATGATTTGGTCTCGCTTAGGAAAATCATTTCGGTACCCAAATTCCATCGTTTACATCACTTAAAGAGGGTTTAAAGTTTTTGACGCACCATTTTCATTTTACTTACTTCCGGTTTTATTCAATATAGCTATAAAGGATATATTGGTGTCGACCTAGGTCTGTTTATTTATGTGTTCAATCAGTTTGTATTCTTCAAAAAATTTAAGAGAAGAGAAAATGAAAGGGGATGTTGTTCACATTTTCAAAAACAACAAAACATTTGACAAATTTGTGTTGCAACTTTGAACGGAGATAACTTTTGACTCGGGTATCGAAACGACTATTATAATATATCAAGTCGAAGCTCGTATCAAATTACACAATATGATTTGGTCTCGCTAGGGAAAATCATTTCGGTACCCAAATTCCATCGTTTACATCACTTAAAGAGGGTTTAAAGTTTTTGACGCACCATTTTCATTTTACTTACTTCAGGTTTTATTCAATATAGCTATAAAGGATATATTGGTGTCGACCTAGGTCTGTTTATTTATGTGTTCAATCAGTTTGTATTCTTCAAAAAATTTAAGAGAAGAGAAAATGAAAGGGGATGTTGTTCACATTTTCAAAAACAACAAAACATTTGACAAATTTGTGTTGCAACTTTGAACGGAGATAACTTTTGACTCGGGTATCGAAACGACTATTATAATATATCAAGTCGAAGCTCGTATCAAATTACACAATATGATTTGGTTTCGTTGAGGAAAATAAATTCGGTACCCAAATTCCATCATTTACATCACTTAAAGGAGGTTTAAAGTTTTTGACCCACCATTTTCATTTTACTTACTTGAGGTTTTATTCAATATAGCTATAAAGGACATATTGGTGTCGACATAGGTCTGTTTATTTATGTGTTCAATCAGTTTGTATTCTTCAAAAAATTTAAGAGAAGAGAAAATGAAAGGGATGTTGTTCACATTTTCAAAAACAACAAAACATTTGACAAATTTGTGTTGCAACTTTGAACGGAGATAACTTTTGACTCGGGTATCGAAACGACTATTATAATATATCAAGTCGAAGCTCGTATCAAATTACACAATATGATTTGGTCTCCAAATTGTAAATCATTTTGGTACCCAAATTCCATCGTTTACATCACTTAAAGGAGGTTTAAAGTTTTTGACGCACAATTTTCATTTTACTTACTTCCGGTTTTATTCAATATAACTATAAAGGATATATTGGTGTCGGCCTAGGTCTATTTATTTATGTGTTCAATCAGTTTCTATTCTTCAAAAAATTTAAGAGAAGAGAAAATGAAAGGGGATGTTGTTCACATTTTCAAAAACAACAAAACATTTTACAAATTTGTGTTGCAACTTTGAACGGAGATAACTTTTGACTCGGGTATCGAAACGACTATTATAATATATCAAGTCGAAGCTCGTATCAAATTACACAATATAATTTGGTCTCTCTAAGGAAAATAATTTTGGTACCCAAATTCCATCGTTTACATCACATGAAGTGGGTTTAAAGTTTTTGACACACAATTTTCATTTTACTTACTTCCGGTTTTATTCAATATAACTATAAAGGATATATTGGTGTCGACCTAGGTCTTCTTATTTATGTGTTCAATCAGTTTGTATTCTTTAAAAAATTTAAGAGAAGAGAAAATGAAAGGGGATGTTGTACACATTTTCATAAACAACAAAACATTTGACAAATTTGTGTTGCAACTTTGAACGGAGATAACTTTTGACTCGGGTATCGAAACGACTATTATAATATATCAAGTCGAAGCTCGTATCAAATTACACAATATGATTAGGTCTCACTCGGGAAAATCATTTCGGTACCCAAATTCCTTCGTTTACATCACTTAAAGGAGGTTTAAAGTTTTTGACGCACCATTTTCATTTTACTTACTTCCGGTTTTATTCAATATAGCTATAAAGGATATATTGGTGTCGACCTAGGTCTGTTTATTTATGTGTTCAATCAGTTTGTATTCTTCAAAAAATTTAAGAGAAGAGAAAATGAAAGGGGATGTTGTTCACATTTTCAAAAACAACAAAATATTTGAGAAATTTGTGTTGCAACTTTGAACGGAGATAACTTTTGACTCGGGTATCGAAACAACAATTATAATATATCAAGTCGAAGCTCATTTAAAATTACACAATATGATTTGGTCTCACATAGGAAAATCATTTCGGTACCCAAATTCCATCGTTTACATCACTTAAAGAGGGTTTAAAGTTTTTGACGTACCATTTTCATTTTACTTACTTCCGGTTTTATTCATTATAGCTATAAAGGATATATTGGTGTCGACCTAGGTCTGTTCATTTATGTGTTCAATCAGTTTGTATTCTTCAAAAAATTTAAGAGAAGAGAAAATGAAAGGGGATGTTGTTCACATTTTCAAAAACAACAAAACATTTGACAAATTTGTGTTGCAACTTTGAACGGAGATAACTTTTGACTCGGGTATCGAAACGACTATTATAATATATCAAGTCGAAGCTCGTATCAAATTACACAATATGATTTGGTCTCACTAAGGAAAATCATTTCGGTACCCAAATTCCATCGTTTACATCACTTAAAGGGGGTTTAAAGTTTATGACTCACCATTTTCATTTTACTTACTTGAGGTTTTATTCAATATAACTATAAAGGATATATTGGTGTCGACCTAGGTCTGTTTATTTATGTGTTCAATCAGTTTCTATTCTTCAAAAAATTTAAGAGAAGAGAAAATGAAAGGGGATGTTGTTCACATTTTCAAAAACAACAAAACATTTTACAAATTTGTGTTGCAACTTTGAACGGAGATAACTTTTGACTCGGGTATCGAAATGACTATTATAATATATCAAGTCGAAGCTCATATAAAATTACACAATATTATTTGGTATCAATAATGAAAATCATTTCGGTACCCAAATTCCATCGTTTACATCACTTAAAGTGGGTTTAAAGTTTTTGACGCACAATTTTCATTTTACTTACTTCCGGTTTTATTCAATATAGCTATAAAGGATATATTGGTGTCGACCTAGGTCTATTTATTTATGTGTTCAATCAGTTTGTATTCTTCAAAAAATTTAAGAGAAGAGAAAATGAAAGGGGATGTTGTTCACATTTTCAAAAACAACAAAACATTTGACAAATTTGTGTTGCAACTTTGAACGGAGATAACTTTTGACTCGGGTATCGAAACAACTATTATAATATATCAAGTCGAAGCTCGTATCAAATTACACAATATGATTTGGTCTCTCTGAGGAAAATAATTTCGGTACCCAAATTCCATCGTTTATATCACTTAAAGTGGGTTTAAAGTTTTTGACGCACAATTTTCATTTTACTTCCTGTTTTATTCAATATAACTATAAAGGATATATTGGTGTCGACCTAGGTCTGCTTATTTAAGTGTTCAATCAGTTTGTATTCTTTAAAAAATTTAAGAGAAGAGAAAATGAAAGGGGATGTTGTACACATTTTCAAAAACAACAAAACATTTTACAAATTTGTGTTGCAACTTTGAACGGAGATAACTTTTGACTCGGGTATCGAAACGACTATTATAATATATCAAGTCGAAGCTCGTATCAAATTACACAATATGATTTGGTCTTGCTTAGGAAAATCATTTCGGTACCCAAATTCCATCGTTTACATCACTTAAAGGGGGTTTAAAGTTTTTGACGCACCATTTTCATTTTACTTACTTCTGGTTTTATTCAATATAGCTATAAAGGATATATTGGTGTCGACCTAGGTCTGTTTATTTATGTGTTCAATCAGTTTCTATTCTTCAAAAAATTTAAGAGAAGAGAAAATGAAAGGGGATGTTGTTCACATTTTCAAAAACAACAAAACATTTTACAAATTTGTGTTGCAACTTTGAACGGAGATAACTTTTGACTCGGGTATCGAAACGACTATTATAATATATCAAGTCGAAACACGTATAAAATTACACAATATGATTTGGTATCACTTACGAAAATCATTTCGGTACCCAAATTCCATGGTTTACATCACTTAATTGGGGTTTAAAGTTTTTGACGCACCATTTTCATTTTACTTACTTCCGGTTTTAGTCAATATAGCTATAAAGGATATATTGGTGTCGACCTAGGTCTGTTTATTTATGTGTTCAATCAGTTTGTATTCTTCAAAAAATTTAAGAGAAGAGAAAATGAAAGGGGATGTTGTTCACATTTTCAAAAACAACAAAACATTTGACAAATTTGTGTTGCAACTTTGAACGGAGATAACTTTTGACTCGGGTATCGAAACGACTATTATAATATATCAAGTCAAAGCTCGTATCAAATTAAACAATATGAATTTGTGTCGCAGAGGAAAATCCTTCTGGTACCCAAATTCCATTATTTACATCACTTAAAGGAGGTTTAAAGTTTTTGACTCACCATTTTCATTTTACTTACTTCCGGTTTTTTTCAATATAGCTATAAAGGATATATTGGTGTCGACCTAGGTCTGTTTATTTATGTGTTCAATCAGTTTGTATTCTTCAAAAAATTTAAGAGAAGAGAAAATGAAAGGGGATGTTGTTCACATTTTCAAAAACAACAAAACATTTGATAAATTTGTGTTGCAACTTTGAACGGAGATAACTTTTGACTCGGGTATCGAAACGACTATTATAATATATCAAGTCGAAGCTCGTATCAAATTACACAATATGATTTGGTATCACTAGGGAAAATCATTTCGGTACCCAAATTCCATCGTTTATATCAATTAATTGGGGTTTAAAGTTTTTGACGCACCATTTTCATTTTACTTACCTCCGGTTTTATTCAATATAGCTATAAAGGATATATTGGTGTCGACCTAGGTCTGTTTATTTATGTGTTCAATCAGTTTGTATTCTTCAAAAAATTTAAGAGAAGAGAAAATGAAAGGGGATGTTGTTCACATTTTCAAAAACAACAAAACATTTTACAAATTTGTGTTGCAACTTTAAACGGATATAACTTTTGACTCGTGTATCGAAACGAGTATTATAATATATCAAGTCGAAACTTGTATCAAATTACACAATATGATTAGGTCTCGCTTGGGAAAATCATTTCGGTACCCAAATTCCCTCGTTTAAATCACTTAAAGGGGGTTTAAAGTTTTTGACGCACCATTTTTCATTTTACTTACTTCCTGTTTTATTCAATATAGCTATAAAGGATATATTGGTGTCGAACTAGGTTTGTTTATTTATGTGTTCAATCAGTGTGTATTCTTCAAAAAATTTAAGAGAAGAGAAAATGAAAGGGGATGTTGTTCACATTTTCAAAAACAACAAAACATTTGATAAATTTGTGTTGCAACTTTGAACGGAGATAACTTTTGACTCGGGTATCGAAACGACTATTATAATATATCAAGTCGAAGCTTGTATAAAATTACACAATATGATATCGTCTCTCTGAGGAAAATAATTTCGGTACCCAAATTCTATCGTTTACATCACTTAAATGGGGTTTAAAGTTTTTGACGCACCATTTTCATTTTACTTACTTACAGTTTTATTCAATATAGCTATAAAGGATATATTGGTGTCGACCTAGGTCTGTTTATTTATGTGTACAATCAGTTTGTATTCTTCAAAAATTTTAAGAGAAGAGAAAATGAAAGGGGTTGTTGTTCACATTTTCAAAAACAACAAAACATTTGACAAATTTGTGTTGCAACTTTGAACGGAGATAACTTTTGACTCGGGTATCGAAACGACTATTATAATATATCAAGTCGAAGCTCGTATCAAATTACACAATATGATTTTTTGTCGTAGAAGAAAATCATTTCGGTACCCAAATTCCATCATTTACATCACTTAAAGGAGGTTTAAAGTTTTTGACCCACCATTTTCATTTTACTTACTTCCGGTTTTAGTCAATATAGCTATAAAGGATATATTGGTGTCGACCTAGGTCTGTTTATTTATGTGTTCAATCAGTTTGTATTCTTCAAAAAATTTAAGAGAAGAGAAAATGAAAGGGGAAGTTGTTCACATTTTCAAAAACAACAAAACATATGATAAATTTGTGTTGCAACTTTCAACGGAGATAACTTTTGACTCGTGTATCGAAACGACTATTATAATATATCAAGTCGAACCTCGTTTCAAATTAAACAATATGATTTGGTATCACTAGGGAAAATCATTTCGGTACCCAAATTCCATCGTTTACATCACTTAATTGGGGTTTAAAGTTTTTGACGCACCATTTTCATTTTACTTACCTCCGGTTTTTTTCAATATAGCTATAAAGGATATATTGGTGTCGACCTAGGTCTGTTTATTTATGTGTTCAATAAGTTTGTATTCTTCAAAAAATTTAAGAGAAGAGAAAATGAAAGGGGATATTGTTCACATTTTCAAAAACAACAAAACATTTTACAAATTTGTGTTGCAACTTTGAACGGAGATAACTTTTGACTCGGGTATCGAAACGACTATTATAATATATCAAGTCGAAACTCGTATAAAATTACACAATATGATTTGGTCTTGCTTTGGAAACTCATTTCGGAACCCAAATTCCATCTTTTACATCACTTAAATAAGGTTTAAAGTTTTTTACGCACCATTTTCATTTTACTTACTTCCGGTTTTATTCAATATAGCTATAAAGGAAATATAGGTGTCGACCTAGGTCTGTTTATTTATGTGTTCAATCAGTTTGTATTCTTCAAAAAATTTAAGAGAAGAGAAAATGAAAGGGGATGTTGTTCACATTTTCAAAAACAACAAAACATTTGACAAATTTGTGTTGCAACTTTGAACGGAGATAACTTTTGACTCGGGTATCGAAACGACTATTATAATATATCAAGTCGAAGCTCGTATAAAATTAGACAATATTTTTTGGTATCACTAATTAAAATCATTTTGGTACCCAAATTCTATCTTTTACATCACTTAAAGGAGGTTTAAGGTTTTTGACGCACAATTTTCATTTTACTTACTTCCGATTTTATTCAATATAGCTATAAAGGATATATTGGTGTCGACCTAGGTCTGTTTATTTATGTGTTCAATCAGTTTGTATTCTTCAAAAAATTTAAGAGAAGAGAAAATGAAAGGGGATGTTGTTCACATTTTCAAAAACAACAAAACCATTTACAAATTTGTGTTGCAACTTTGAACGGAGATAACTTTTGACTCGGGTATCGAAACCACTATTATAATATATCAAGTCGAAGCTCGTATCAAATTACACAATATGATTTGGTATTGCTTAGGAAAATAATTTCGGTACCCAAATTCCATCGTTTACATCACTTAAAGAGGGTTTAAAGTTTTTGACGCACCATTTTCATTTTACTTACTTCCGGTTTTATTCAATATAGCTATAAAGGATATATTGGTGTCGACCTAGGTCTGTTTATTTATGTGTTCAATCAGTTTGTATTCTTCAAAAAATTTAAGAGAAGAGAAAATGAAAGGGGATGTTGTTCACATTTTCAAAAACAACAAAACATTTGACAAATTTGTGTTGCAACTTTGAACGGAGATAACTTTTGACTCGGGTATCGAAACGACTATTATAATATATCAAGTCGAAGCTCGTATAAAATTACACAATATGATTTGGAATCACCAAAGAAAATCATTTCGGTACCCAAATTCCATCGTTTACATCACTT
This sequence comes from Hippophae rhamnoides, assembly GCA_033030585.1. NCBI lineage: Eukaryota > Viridiplantae > Streptophyta > Magnoliopsida > Rosales > Elaeagnaceae > Hippophae > Hippophae rhamnoides. The sequence continues at coordinate 44,245,860 of CM065436.1, read as the reverse complement.
AAAGGGGGTTTAAAGTTTTTGACGCACCATTTTCATTTTACTTACTTGAGGTTTTATTCAATATAGCTATAAAGGATATATTGGTGTCGACCTAGGTCTGTTTATTTATGTGTACAATCAGTTTGTATTCTTCAAAAAATTTAAGAGAAGAGAAAATGAAAGGGGATGTTGTTCACATTTTCAAAAACAACAAAACATTTGATAAATTTGTGTTGCAACTTTGAACGGAGATAACTTTTGACTCGGGTATCGAAACGACTATTATAATATATCAAGCCGAGGTCGTTTAAAATAACACAATATGATTTTTTATTGTGTAGGAAAATCATTTCGGTACCCAAATTCCCTCGTTTAAATCACTTAAAGGGGGTTTAAAGTTTTTGACGCACCATTTTTCATTTTACTTACTTCCGGTTTTATTCAATATAGCTATAAAGGATATATTGGTGTCAACCTAGGTCTGTTTATTTATGTGTTCCACGAGTTTGTATTCTTGAAAAAATTTAAGAGAAGAGAAAATGAAAGTGGATGTTATTCACATTTTCAAAAACAACAAAACCTTTTACAAATTCCTGTTGCAACTCTGAGCGGAGATAACTTTTGACTCGAGTATCGAAACGACTATTATAATATATCAAGTCGAAACTTGTATATAATTACACAATATGATTTGGTATTGCTTAGGAAAATCATTTCGGTACCCAAATTCCATTGTTTAAATCACTTAAAGCGGGTTTAAAGTTTTTGACGCACCATTTTCATTTTACTTACTTCCGGTTTTATTCAATATAGCTATAAAGGATATATTTTTGTCGACCTAGGTATGCTTATTTATGTGTTCCACGAGTTTGTATTCTTCAAAAAATTTAAGAGAAGAGAAAATGAAAGGGGATGTTGTTCACATTTTCAAAAACAACAAAACATTTGACAAATTTGTGTTGCAAATCTGAGCGGAGATAACTTTTGACTCGAGTATCGAAATGATAATTATAATATATCAAGTCGAAACATGTATAAAATTACACAATATGATTTGGTATTGCATAGGAAAATCATTTCGGTACCCAAATTCCCTCGTTTAAATCACTTAAAGGGGGTTTAAAGTTTTTGACGCACCATTTTCATTTTACTTACTTCCGGTTTTATTCAATATAGCTATAAAGGATATATTGGTGTCAACCTTGGTCTGTTTATTTATATGTTCAATCAGTTTGTATTCTTCAAAAAATTTAAGAGAAGAGAAAATGAAAGGGGATGTTGTTCACATTTTCAAAAACAACAAAACCATTTACAAATTTGTGTTGCAACTTTGAACGGAGATAACTTTTGACTCGGGTATCGAAACCACTATTATAATATATCAAGTCGAAACTCGTATAAAATTACACAATATGATTTGGAATCACTAATGAAAATCATTTCGGTACCCAAATTCCAACGTTTACATCACTTAATTGGGGTTTAAAGTTTTTGATGCACCATTTTCATTTTACTTACTTCCGGTTTTATTCAATATAGCTATAAAGGATATATTGGTGTCGACCTAGGTCTGTTTATTTATGTGTTCAATCAGTTTGTATTCTTCAAAAAATTTAAGAGAAGAGAAAATGAAAGGGATGTTGTTCACATTTTCAAAACCAACAAAAAATTTTACAAATTCGTGTTGCAACTCTCAGCGGAGATAACTTTTGACTCGAGTATCGAAACAACTATTATAATATATCAAGTCGAAACTCGTATAAAATTACACAATATGATTTGGAATTGCTTAGGAAAATCATTTCGGTACCCAAATTCCCTCATTTAAATCACTTTAAGGGGGTTTAAAGTTTTTGACGCACCATTTTCATTTTACTTACTTCCGGTTTTATTCAATATAACTATAAAGGATATATTGGTGTCGACCTAGGTCTGTTTATTTATGTGTTCAATCAGTTTGTATTCTTCAAAAAATTTAAGAGAAGAGAAAATGAAAGGGGATGTTGTTCACATTTTCAAAAACAACAAAACATTTGACAAATTTGTGTTGCAACTTTGAACGGAGATAACTTTTGACTCGGGTATCGAAAAGACTATTATAATATATCAATTCGAAGCTCGAATGAAATTACACAATATGATTTGGTGTCGTTGAGTAAAATCAATTTGGTACCCAAATTCCATCATTTACATCACTTAAAGGAGGTTTAAAGTTTTTGACCCACCATTTTCATTTTACTTACTTCCGGTTTTATTCAATATAGCTATAAAGGATATATTGGTGTCAACCTAGGTCTGTTTATTTATGTGTTCAATCAGTTTGTATTCTTCAAAAAATTTAAGAGAAGAGAAAATGAAAGGGGAAGTTGTTCATATTTTCAAAAACAACAAAACATTTGACAAATTTGTGTTGCAACTTTCAACGGAGATAACTTTTGACTCGTGTATCGAAACGACTATTATAATATATCAAGTCGAACCTCGTTTCAAATTAAACAATATGATTTGGTCTCACTAGCGAAAATCATTTCGGTACCCAAATTCCATCGTTTAAATCACTTAAAGGGGGTTTAAAGTTTTTGACGCACCATTTTCATTTTTCTTTCTTCGGATTTTAGTCAATATAGCTATGAAGGATATATTGGTGTCGACCTAGGTCTGTTTATTTATGTGTTCAATCAGTTTGTATTCTTCCAAAAATTTAAGAGAAGAGAAAATGAAAGGGGATGTTGTTCACATTTTCAAAAACAACAAAACATTTGACAAATTTGTGTTGCAACTTTGAACGGAGATAACTTTTGACTCGGGTATCGAAACGACTATTATAATATATCAAGTCGAAACTCGTATAAAATTACACAATATGATTTGGTATCACTAAGGAAAATCATTTTGGTACCAAAATTCCCTCGTTTAAATCACTTAAAGGAGGTTTAATGTTTTTGACGCACCATTTTCATTTTACTTACTTCCGGTTTTATTCAATTTAGCTATAAAGGATATATTGGTGTCGACCTAGGTTTGTTTATTTATGTGTTCAATCAGTTTGTATTCTTCAAAAAATTTAAGAGAAGAGAAAATGAAAGGGGATGTTGTTCACATTTTCAAAAACAACAAAACCATTTACATATTTGTGTTGCAACTTTGAACGGAGATAACTTTTGACTCGGGTATCGAAACCACTATTATAATATATCAAGCCGAAACTCGTATAAAATTACACAATATGATTTGGTATCACTAAGGAAAATCATTTTGGTACCAAAATTCCCTCGTTTAAATCACTTAAAGGAGTTTTAATGTTTTTGACGCACCATTTTCATTTTACTTACTTCCGGTTTTATTCAATTTAGCTATAAAGGATATATTGGTGTCGACTTGGTATGTTTATTTATGTGTTCCACGAGTTTGTATTCTTGAAAAAATTTAAGAGAAGAGAAAATGAAAGTGGATGTTATTCACATTTTCAAAAACAACAAAAAATTTTACAAATTCGTGTTGCAACTCTGAGCGGAGATAACTTTTGACTAGAGTATCGAAACAACTATTATAATATATCAAGTCAAAACTTGTATAAAATTACACAATATGATTTGGTATTGCTTAAGAAAATCATTTCGGTACCCAAATTCCCTCATTTAAATCACTTTAAGAGGGTTTAAAGTTTTTGACGCACCATTTTCATTTTACTTACTTCCGGTTTTATTCAATATAGCTATAAAGTATATATTGGTGTCGACCTAGGTCTGTTTATTTATGTGTTCAATCACTTTGTATTCTTCAATAAATTTAAGAGAAGAGAAAATGAAAGGGGATGTTGTTCAAATTTTCAAAAACAACAAAACATTTGACAAATTTGTGTTGCAACTTTGAACGGAGATAACTTTTGACTCGGGTATCGAAAAGACTATTATAATATATCAAGTCGAAACTCGTATAAAATTACACAATATGATTTGGAATCACTAAGGAAAATCATTTTGGTACCCAAATTCCCTCGTTTAAATCACTTAAAGGAGGTTTAATGTTTTTGACGCACCATTTTCATTTTACTTACTTCCGGTTTTATTCAATATAGCTATAAAGGATATATTGGTGTCGACCTAGGTCTGCTTATTTATGTGTTCAATCAGTTTGTATTCTTCAAAAAATTTAAGAGAAGAGAAAATGAAAGGGGATGTTGTTCACATTTTCAAAAACAACAAAACCATTTACAAATTTGTGCATCAACTTTGAACGGAGATAACTTTTGACTCGGGTATCGAAACCACTATTATAATATATCAAGTCGAAACTCGTATAAAATTACACAATATGATTTGGTATGACTTAGGAAAATCATTTTGGTACCCAAATTCCCTCGTTTAAATCACTTAAAGGAGGTTTAATGTTTTTGACGCACCATTTTCATTTTACTTACCTCCGGTTTTATTCAATATAGCTATAAAGGATATATTGCTGTCGACTTGGTATGTTTATTTATGTGTTCCACGAGTTTGTATTCTTGAAAAAATTTAAGAGAAGAGAAAATGAAAGTGGATGTTATTCACATTTTCAAAAACAACAAAAAATTTTACAAATTCGTGTTGCAACTCTGAGCGGAGATAACTTTTGACTCGAGTATCGAAACAACTATTATAATATATCAAGTCGAAACTTGTATAAAATTACACAATATGATTTGGTATTGCTTAGGAAAATCATTTCGGTACCCAAATTCCCTCATTTAAATCACTTTAAGAGGGTTTAAAGTTTTTGACGCACCATTTTCATTTTACTTACTTCCGGTTTTATTCAATATAGCTATAAAGGATATATTGCTGTCGACCTAGGTCTGTTTATTTATGTGTTCTATCAGTTCGTATTATTCAATAAATTTAAGTGAAGAGAAAATGAAAGGGGATGTTCTTCACATTTTCAAAAACGACAAAACATTTGACAAATTTGTGTTGCAACTTTGAACGGAGATAACTTTTGACTCGGGTATCGAAAAGACTATTATAATATATCAAGCCGAAACTCGTATAAAATTACACAATATGATTTGGTATCACTAAGGAAAATCATTTTGGTACCAAAATTCCCTCGTTTAAATCACTTAAAGGAGTTTTAATGTTTTTGACGCACCATTTTCATTTTACTTACTTCCGGTTTTATTCAATTTAGCTATAAAGGATATATTGGTGTCGACCTTGGTCTACTTATTTATGTGTTCAATAAGTTTGTATTCTTCAAAAAATTTAAGAGAAGAGAAAATGAAAGGGGATGTTGTTCACATTTTCAAAAACAACAAAACCATTTACAAATTTGTGGGTCAACTTTGAACGGAGATAACTTTTGACTCGGGTATCGAAACCACTATTATAATATATCAAGTCGAAACTCGTATAAAATTACACAATATGATTTGGTATCACTAAGGAAAATCATTTTGGTACCCAAATTCCCTCGTTTAAATCACTTAAAGGAGGTTTAATGTTTTTGACGCACCATTTTCATTTTACTTACCTCCGGTTTTATTCAATATAGGTATAAAGGATATATTGGTGTCGACCTAGGTCTTTTTATTTATGTGTTCCACGAGTTTGTATTCTTGAAAAAATTTAAGAGAAGAGAAAATGAAAGGGGATGTTGTTCACATTTTCAAAAACAACAAAACCCTTTACAAATTTGTGTTGCAACTCTGAGCGGAGATAACTTTTGACTCGAGTATCGAAATGACTATTATAATATATCAAGTCGAAGCTCGTATAAAATTACACAATATGATTTGGTATCACTGATGAGTGCTCAAAAAGCACTAAAATAACCATGATTTTATGCACTTTAATTGATTAAAAATATATATATTTATATGTTTTATCATATATTTATATAAATTTGTCTTTTTCGGAATCACGGGTATTTTTATTGTTTTTCAGGTATTTTGGCTTAAAAATGCAACTTAAAGACTCAAAAAGGAATACTGGAAGCAATACATCACAAATATATTAATAAATAAATGCGTAAAGGTCGACAAATATGGAAAAATTGGACAAAATGGGTCAAAAAGGTCAAAAATGTCAAAAAGGAGAAAAACGCGCCGCCGTGCCGCCGCGCCCAACTCCGCCCCAAGCTGCGCGCAACACTGTTATCCGCGACACTGTTCATCCGCGGGACTGTTATCCGCGGCACTGTTCATCCGTAGTCTTGTTCATCCGCGGCTTGTTCATCCGCGCGTCTTGTTCATCCGCGACACTTGTTCATCCGCGTTACTTGTTCATCCGCTGATCTTGTGCAGCCGCGGTACTGTTCATCCGCGATGCTTGTCAGCCGCCCTGTCATCTTGGCGTCATTGATGACGTCAAGCAATCACTAATCCGCGTTTTTACATTTTTTTAACATTTTTTTCTCTATTTTTTCTCTCCATCCTCACCTATAAATACCCCCCTTCCCTTCACTTCAAAACACACCTTCAAACACCTCAAAAACCACACTTCTCTCTTCTTTCTTTCTCTCATTTCTTAGTTTTTAGTTTTTTTTAGTTTTTCTTATGTTTTAGCTAGTTTTTCTTAGTTTTTCTCTTAGTTTTTAGTTCAATTGTCTTAGGTTTAGAGTTCTTCTCTTTTTGAGAGGAACTTGTAATGTTTTTGTAATAATTTAGATTTTTGATTCAATAAATGGAAGTGCAAATTCCGCTTGGAGGTTTTCTAGCAACGGGAATAGCGTCGAAGTACTGTAAGGATTTTATTTACAGTTATTTTTATGCTTTATTCTTACATGTTATATTTAATTTGTCTGTGATTAAATTTAACTGTGCTAGCTGTTTATAATCATGATATAATAATAACGTTGTTATGCTTGCGAAATATTAAATAGGTGAAAATTTCTAAAATGAATTGATTTTATTTTTATTCAAGATTTTATATTAAGGATGTTAGAGAGAAATATATTATTTTTCATTACAAACTTAAATCTGAAAGTTAGACTTTAAGGTTTAGTTATCCGGTCTAATTTAGAGTAGTGCTCTTTTATTTGTTGGTACAATCACCCGGTAGTTAGAGTGAAGCTCTATTTCAAAAGTTTTTATAAGAATTATTATGTGGAAATGTATTGACAACATGTTTTCAATAGTGGTTTTAAAACTTGAAAGTTAGTACTCGGATAACTAAATTCTTGGGTTTAATTTGGACACCTTGGATAAAGTTTAAACTGTCTAACCCCACCAAAGGTGGCATTTAAATGGTTCATTTTCAATCTCTTAGAAAAAGGAATTAATTTAATTAACCAAATTAGTTATCAACCCCACCCATAGGTGTTAATTGATTTGTTTAGTTAACAAAGAATATCTAACCCCACCAAAGGTGGTATTCATACAAAAAAGGGAGAATCAATAAATATCAATTCATATCTTTAATAACCTAGATAATACGAGCAAGCATAATTAACTTAGTTATTATATCCATAAATACTCCACTATTTATAAAAGATAAAATTTGCATGAATGTTTATTGAATCTATGTTTAATTTTCTGTTATTAGATTAAAAACACAAAACCCCAAAATATCGTGACAGGATGTTTAGGATTTAATTTCATTTTTTTAAAAGTTTGAATAATAAATTAAAAACCACATACATTCCTTCCTTAGATCGACCTTGGGAGTATACTTATCATTTTCTACGAAATGATTCGTGCACTTCATGAGAGTTTTACAAATATTAAAACCAAAGTATTTGCGAGAATTGGCGATCTGGGTTTTACCATCAAGTTTTAGCGGATTCTTGGTGAAGGAAAAGCGTTTTTAATTTATTTATCAAAATTTTAAAAATATTTTTTGTGCTGTAAATAATTGTGATTTTTTTTGTTTTTGTAAAAAAATAAAAAACAAATAAAAAAATTTAATCAAATTTCAAATTTTAAATTTCATAAGAAATAATAAAAAATAAAAAAAAATTTTTAATAAATTTTAAATAAAAATAAAAAAAAATAAAAAAAAATAAATAAAAATAAATAAAATAAATAAAAATAAAAAAAATAAAAAAAATAAAAAAAATAAATAAAAAAAATAAAAAAAATAAAAATAAAATAAAAAAAATAAAAATAAAAAAATAAAAAAATAAATAAAAAATAAAATAAAAAATAAAATAAAAAAATAAAAAAAAACCAAAATTTTAATTCTTTTTTATCATAATTTTAATTTTTTTTTAAATTATTTTATTTTCTTTTACCTTTTTCAATTTTATTTTATTTTATTATTTTTTAATTTTCTTTCTTTAGCTATATTTGTTTTTCTTCTTGATTTTTATTTAACTTACTTAACTTAGTTTTTTTTTTAAGATTGTTTTTAACATTAACTTAGGTTTTTACTTAAATTTTCATTAACTTAATTAACTTTTTTTTTTTTTTTTTACTTCACTTAACTTAATTAACTTAGATTTTTTTTACTTGACTTAACTTAATTAATTTTTTTTTAACTTAATTAACTTAGATTTTTTTTACTTCACTTAAATTAATTTTTTTTTACTAACTTAATTAACTTAGATTTTTTTTAACTTAACTTAATTAACTTAGATTTTTTTTTTTTAACTTAATTAACTTAGATTTTTTAATTCACTTAACTTAATTAACCTTTTCTTTAAACTTAATTAACTTAGATTTTCATTAACTTAAAGTTTTATTTAACTTAACTTAATAACATGAAAAGTAAAGATCTAAGGGAGTTCTGTCTAGGAGACTAGTTCTTGGAAGCCTTTGTGCCACTAGTCTTTCCTGGGAACGTTGTTCTGTCTAGGAGGATGGTTTTTAAGGAGCCTTTGCACCACCATTCTTTCCTGGGAGCACTCTTGGTTAATACTGATTATGTTATTTAAAAAAAAACAAAAAAAAAAACAAAAAAAAAAAACAAAAATTTTTGAACTATCTCCAAAATTTTAAAGTTTTAATTACAATCTAAGGAGCTAGTTGCTTTGTTTAATCTAGGTACAATTGTGTTTTTATGCCTTAATTATTTGATTTGTACCTAGATGTGGGTTATCTAAAACTCAAAATATGCCTCTAGTTTTAAGTACAGAAAGAAATCTGAAAATCAATAGGGCATGACTAAAAAAGTATAGGTAGACAACCTTGTCTTACCTGCAGGTTTGATTGACTCAATGATGAGGGGACATTGAGTTTACTTAAAATGCAATCCCCAAGTTACGTCTTGCTAAGACGTTAAACTACTTATTTGGATGGGAGGCAACCCATCATTTTAGGTAATTTTCTTTTATTTCTTTTATTTACATGTGAATAATTTTTAAATTGTTAAAATTAAAAATATTTGTTGAGATGTTAGAAGTTCACGTGATAAATACGTATACACTTTAATGATGAATATGATGGATGCACCTGCATTTTCCATTACTACTTGCACTTTCTCAAGAAATAGGTAATCTTTCTTCTCTTTTCTCTTTATCTTTAATTTACAGTTGTTACATTGAGGACAATGTAAGTTCTAGGTTGGGGGTGGTGAAAAGTTACCATGCTTAATTAAAAAAAAATAAAAAAAATATATACTTTTTGTGTGTTTGGTTTTATTTCTATTCTGTGTGATTTAGTAATTTTTGGAATATAAAAAAAAATATAAAAAAAAAAAAGAGTTTCACAAAAGTTTATCATTTCTTTAAATCAAATTTAAGTAAATAGTTAAGTCTTTTGTACTGTTAGATTAATTTTTGAAAACATATCATGAAATATTTTGTAATTATTTTTGATAATTAGTTAGTTTTTGTCATAATTAGTATTTCTTGATAAGATGTTGAAATTATATTAAACCCAAAATCGGTGTTTATGAGTTTTTTTTAGTGGAGACTACCTTTGTGAGATATAATTTGAGCCTAATTTCCTTTATTCAGAGTGAAATATATATTTTTTCTACTCCAAACACATTTCTTATTTCTTCAAATTTTTAGATGATCTACATAGGTATTAGCATTGAATGTATAAATTTTTTCATTTTAATAGAGTATCATATATTTTTGATTTTTATTTTTACTTGGATTAAATGATTTGAGTAGAAGTTGATAGTTTATGCTTTTATCTCATTTATGCATGACTACTACAAAAAAAAAAAAAAAAAAAGACATATACGGGGTTACCTAAACCAAGATCAAACAGAAAAAGTCACAAAATTAACCACTCACCAAAATCCAAAATATGTACAATCTGTACATGGGTTGACTCTCTAAGAAATACACATATTGAAAAATATCTATGAGAAAAAAAAGAGAGATAAAAATAGTATCATCTACATACTATAACCCGCATTGCCTACAAAGTTGTGAGTAAAGGCTAATTACAAAAGAAAGATATAAGAAGTAATTCCCAAGAAGTCATTGCAATTTCTTCATTTGTAAAAGGCATATATCTTGAAATTCTTTCTTAATGAGTTTGATTTATGCATGAAAATAATTTTTATATATGATATCTTTATAATTTGTACATTTGATTCCTTTCATGAGATCAATGTTAAAATAACACTTTGAGCCTTTATTCTTTATACATATGCGAACATATTAGTTCATTTCTATACATCAACTCTTTCGCATATAAATTAGTATGAGTGTTTGAACCCATAGGATTCAGTGTTTTGAGAGTATTGACTTGTGAGGAATAGAGTCGAAGCGAATTCTGATTCATGACACTGAAATTGGGTGAAATTAAATGGATACATTTTTGATATGAAATATGAAAATGATTTTCGACTAATTATTATAATAAATCATGATTGTTTAAAGAGATTAAGATAACTTATGCTTGAGATTTTAATTATGATCTTAAAGGAGATTAAAAAGTATGAGACATTTTTGTGAAATGTTGTTAATTTGTGATTTTGTTGCAAACTTAATTTTTAAGTTGTTTGTTTTTATTGTTTCTTTTGTTTTTACATTTAGTGCAATGTTTGTGGGTATCATTTCTGAAAACCCTCACGAGACTCAAACTCGTCCACTAGGGCAACCTAGGGGTTTAAAGGCTTGTTGCATAGGCTAAATGCAACCGTGTCAATCCACGGAAGTGATTTAGGATAGTTTAATTTTTAGTTTTTATCGCTTCTCTTGCTAAGGGACTAGCAAGAAGGCTGGTTGGGGTTGTGATGAGTGCTCAAAAGCACTAAAATAACCATGATTTTATGCACTTTAATTGATTAAAAATATATATATTTATATGTTTTATCATATATTTATATAAATTTGTCTTTTTTCGAATCACGGGTATTTTTATTGTTTTTCGGGTATTTTGGCTTAAAAATGCAACTTAAAGACTCAAAAGGAATCTGGAAGCAATACATCACAAATATATTAATAAATAAATGCGTAAAGGTCGACAAATATGGAAAAATTGGACAAAATGGGTCAAAAAGGTCAAAAATGTCAAAAGGAGAAAAACGCGGCGCCATTGCGCCGCGCTGGCGCGCCAAACTCCGCCCAAGCTGCGCGCAACACTTGTTCATCCATGGGTACTTGTTCATCCATGGGTACTGTTCATCCGCGACACTTGTTCATCCGCGGTCTTGTTCATCCGCGTAGTCTTGTTCATCCGCAGCACTGTTCATCCGCTAGCGTCTTGTTCATCCGCGACCTTGTTCATCCGCGTTCTTGTTCATCCGCGATGCTTGTGCAGCAGATCTTGTTCATCCGCTGATCTTGTGCAGCCGCCCCCTGTCATGCTGACGTCATTGATGACGTCAGCAATCACTAATCCGCGTTTTTACATTTTTTTAACATTTTTTTCTCTATTTTTTCTCTCCATCCTCACCTATAAATACCCCCCTTCCCTTCACTTCAAAACACACCTTCAAACACCTCAAAAACCACACTTCTCTCTTCTTTCTTTCTCTCATTTCTTAGTTTTTAGTTTTTTTTAGTTTTTCTTATGTTTTAGCTAGTTTTTCTTAGTTTTTCTCTTAGTTTTTAGTTCAATTGTCTTAGGTTTAGAGTTCTTCTCTTTTTGAGAGGAACTTGTAATGTTTTTGTAATAATTTAGATTTTTGATTCAATAAATGGAAGTGCAAATTCCGCTTGGAGGTTTTCTAGCAACGGGAATAGCGTCGAAGTACTGTAAGGATTTTATTTTCTTTACAGTTATTTTTATGCTTTATTCTTACATGTTATATTTAATTTGTGTGTGATGAAATTTAAGCGTGCTATTGTTTATAATCATGATATAATAATAACGTTGTTATGCTTGCGAAATATTAAATAGGTGAAAATTTCTAAAATGAATTGATTTTATTTTTATTCAAGATTTTATATTAAGGATGTTAGAGAGAAATATATTATTTTTCATTACAAACTTAAATCTGAAAGTTAGACTTTAAGGTTTAGTTATCCTGGTCTAATTTAGAGTAGTGCTCTTTTATTTGTTGGTACAATCGCCGGTAGTTAGAGTGAAGCTCTATTTCAAAAGTTTTTATAAGAATTATTATGTGGAAATGTATTGACAACAAGTTTTCAATAGTGGTTTTAAAACTTGAAAGTTAGTACTCGGATAACTAAATTCTTGGGTTTAATTTGGACACCTTGGATAAAGTTTAAATCGTCTAACCCCACCAAAGGTGGCATTTAAATGGTTCATTTTCAATCTCTTAGAAAAAGGAATTAATTTAATTAACCAAATTAGTTATCAAACCCACCCATAGGTGTTAATTGATTTGTTTATTTAACAAAGAATATCTATCACCATCAAAGGTGGTATTCATACAAAAAGGAGAATCAATAAATATCAATTCATATCTTTAATAACCTAGATAATACGAGCAAGCATAATTAACTTAGTTATTATATCCATAAATACTCCACTATTTATAAAAGATAAAATTTGCATGAATGTTTATTGAATCTATGTTTAATTTTCTGTTATTAGATTAAAAACACAAAACCCCAAAATATCGTGACAGGATGTTTAGGATTTAATTTCGTTTTTTTAAAAGTTTGAATAATAAATTAAAAACCACATACATTCCTTCCTTAGATCGACCTTGGGAGTATACTTATCATTTTCTACGAAATGATTCGTGCACTTGCGAGAGTTTTACAAATATTAAAACCAAAGTATTTGCGAGAATTGGCGATCTGGGTTTTTACCATCAAGTTTTTAGCCATTGGGAAGGAATAGCGTTTTTAATTTATTTATCAAAATTTTAAAAATATTTTTGTGCTGTAAATAATTGTGATTTTTTTTTTGTTTTTGTAAAAAAATAAAAAAAAATAAAAAAAATTTAATCAAATTTCAAATTTTAAATTTCATAAGAAATAATAAAAAAATAAAAAAAAAATTTTAATAAATTTTAAATAAAAATAAATAAAAAAATAAATAAAAATAAATAAAAATAAATAAAAAATAAATAAAAATAAATAAAAAAAATAAAAAAATAAATAAAAAATAAAAATAAAATAAAAATAAAATAAAAATAAAATAAAAATAAAATAAAAAAAATAAAAATAAAAAATAAAAAAATAAAAAAATAAAAAAATAATAAAAAAAAAACCAAAATTTTAATTTTTTAAGTTTAATTTTTTTTATCATAATTTTAATTTTTTTTTTAAATTATTTTATTTTCTTTTACCTTTTTCAATTTTATTTTATTTTATTATTTTTTAATTTTCTTTCTTTAGCTATATTTTTTTTATTCTTGATTTTTATTTAACTTACTTAACTTAGTTTTTTTTTTTTAAGATTGTTTTTAACATTAACTTAGGTTTTTACTTAAATTTTCATTAACTTAATTAACTTTTTTTTTTTTTTTACTTCACTTAACTTAATTAACTTAGATTTTTTTTACTTGACTTAACTTAATTAATTTTTTTTATGGTTATTTTAGTGCTTTTTGAGCACTCATCAATCACTAAGCAAAATCATTTCGGTACCAAAATTCCCTCGTTTAAATCTCTTAAAGGAGGTTTAATGTTTTTGACGCACCATTTGCATTTTACTTACTATTGGTTTTATTCAATATAGCTATAAAGGATATATTGGTGTCGACCTAGATCTGCTTATTTATGTGTTCAATCAGTTTGTATTCTTCAAAAAATTTAAGAGAAGAGAAAATGAAAGGGGATGTTGTTCACATTTTCAAAAACAACAAAACCATATACAAATTTGTGGGTCAACTTTGAACGGAGATAACTTTTGACTCGGGTATCGAAACCACTATTATAATATATCAAGTCGAAACTCGTATAAAATTACACAATATGATTTGGAATCACTAAGGAAAATCATTTTGGTACCCAAATTCCCTCGTTTAAATCACTTAAAGGTGGTTTAATGTTTTTGACGCACCATTTTCATTTTACTTACCTCCGGTTTTATTCAATATAGCTATAAAGGATATATTGGTGTCCACTTGGTATGTTTATTTATGTGTTCCACGAGTTTTTATTCTTGAAAAAATTTAAGAGAAGAGAAAATGAAAGTGGATGTTATTCACATTTTCAAAAACAACAAAAATTTTACAAATTCGTGTTGCAACTCTGAGCAGAGATAACTAATTACTCGAGTATCAAAACGACTATTATAATATATCAAGTCAAAACTCATATAAAACTACACAATATGATTTGGTGTCATAAAGGAAAATCATTTCGGTACCCAAATTCCCTCGTTTAAATCACTTTAAGGGGGTTTAAAGTTTTTGACGCACCATTTTCATTTTACTTACTTCCGGTTTTATTCAATATAGCTATAAAGGATATATTGCTGTCGACCTAGGTCTGTTTATTTATGTGTTCTATCAGTTCGTATTATTCAAAAAATTTAAGTGAAGAGAAAATGAAAGGGGATGTTGTTCACATTTTCAAAAACGACAAAACATTTGACAAATTTGTGTTGCAACTTTGAACGGAGATAACTTTTGACTCGGGTATCGAAACGACTATTATAATATATCAAGTCGAAGCTCGTATCAAATTACACAATATGATTTGGTGTCGTTAAGGAAAATCATTTCGGTACCCAAATTCCATCATTTACATCACTTAAAGGAGGTTTAAAGTTTTTGACCCACCATTTTCATTTTACTTACTTCCGGTTTTATTCAATATAGCTATAAAGGATATATTGGTGTCAACCTAGGTCTGTTTATTTATATGTTCAATCAGTTTGTATTCTTCAAAAAATTTAAGAGAAGAGAAAATGAAAGGGGATGTTGTTCACATTTTCAAAAACAACAAAACATTTGACAAATTTGTGTTGCAACTTTGAACGGAGATAACTTTTGAATCGGGTATCGAAACGACTATTATAATATATCAAGTCGAAGCTCGTATCAAGTTACACAATATGATTTGGTGTCGTTGAGGAAAATCAATTTGGTACCCAAATTCCATCATTTACATCACTTAAAGGAGGTTTAAAGTTTTTGACCCACCATTTTCATTTTACTTACTTCCGGTTTTATTCAATATAGCTATAAAGGATATATTGGTGTCAACCTAGGTCTGTTTATTTATATGTTCAATCAGTTTGTATTCTTCAAAAAATTTAAGAGAAGAGAAAATGAAAGGGGATGTTGTTCACATTTTCAAAAACAACAAAACCTTTTACAAATTCGTGTTGCAACTCTGAGCGGAGATAACTTTTGACTCGGGTATCGAAACGACTATTATAATATATCAAGTCGAAACTTGTATAAAATTACACAATATAATTTGGTATTGCATAGGAAAATCATTTCTGTACCCAAATTCCCTCGTTTAAATCACTTTAAGGGGGTTTAAAGTTTTTGACGCACCATTTTCATTTTACAAACTTCCGGTTTTATTCAATATAGCTATAAATGATATATTGCTGTCGACCTAGGTCTGTTTATTTATGTGTTCCACGAGTTTGTATTCTTGAAAAAATTTACGAGAAGAGAAAATGAAAGGGGATGTTGTTCACATTTTCAAAAACAACAAAACCCTTTACAAATTTGTGTTGCAACTCTGAGCGGAGATAACTTTTGACTCGAGTATCGAAATGACTATTATAATATATCAAGTCGAAGCTCATATAAAATTACACAATATTATTTTGTCTCACTAAGGAAATTCATTTTGGTACCAAAATTCCCTCGTTTAAATCACTTAAAGGAGGTTTAATGTTTTTGACGCACCATTTGCATTTTACTTACTATTGGTTTTATTCAATTTAGCTATAAAGGATATATTAGTGTCGACCTAGTTCTGCTTATTTATGTGTTCAATCAGTTTTTATTCTTCAAAAAATTTAAGAGAAGAGAAAATGAAAGGGGATGTTGTTCACATTTTCAAAAACAACAAAACCATTTACAAATTTGTGTTGCAACTTTGAACGGAGATAACTTTTGACTCGGGTATCGAAACCACTATTATAATATATCAAGTCGAAACTCGTATAAAAGTACACAATATGATTTGGTATGACTAAGGAAAATCATTTTGGTACCCAAATTCCCTCGTTTAAATCACTTAAAGGAGGTTTAATGTTTTTGACGCACCATTTTCATTTTACTTACCTCCGGTTTTATTCAATATAGCTATAAAGAATATATTGGTGTCGACCTAGGTCTGTTTATTTATGTGTTCAATCAGTTTGTTTTCTTCCAAAAATTATGAGAAGAGAAAATGAAAGGGGATGTTGTTCACATTTTCAAAAACAACAAAACATTTGACAAATTTGTGTTGCAACTTTGAACGGAGATAACTTTTGACTCGGGTATCAAAACGACTATTATAATATATCAAGTCGAAGCTCGTATCAAATTACACAATATGATTTGGTTCCATTAAGGAAAATCATTTCGTTACCCAAATTCCATCATTTACATCGCTTAAAAGAGGTTTAAAATTTTTGACCCACCATTTTCATTTTACTTACTTCCGGTTTTATTCAATATAGCTATAAAGGATATATTGGTGTCGACCTAGGTCTGTTTATTTATGTGTTCAATCAGTTTGTATTCTTCAAAAAATTTAAGAGAAGAGAAAATGAAAGGGGATGTTGTTCACATTTTCAAAAACAACAAAACATTTGACAAATTTGTGTTGCAACTTTGAACGGAGATAACTTTTGACTCGGGTATCGAAACGACTATTATAATATATCAAGTCGAAGCTCGTATCAAATTACACAATATGATTTGGTGTCATTAAGGAAAATCATTTCGGTACCCAAATTCCATCGTTTACATCACTTAAAGGTGGTTTAAAGTTTTTGACGCACCATTTTCATTTTACTTACTTCCGGTTTTATTCAATATAGCTATAAAGGATATATTGGTGTCGACCTAGGTCTGTTTATTTATGTGTTCAATCAGTTTGTATTCTTCAAAAAATTTAAGAGAAGAGAAAATGAAAGGGGATGTTGTTCACATTTTCAAAAACAACAAAACATTTGACAAATTTGTGTTGCAACATTGAACGGAGATAACTTTTGACTCGGGTATCGAAACGACTATTAAAATATATCAAGTCGAAGCTTGTATCAAATTATACAATATGATTTGGTGTCGTTAAGGAAAATCAATTTGGTTCCCAAATTCCATCATTTACATCACTTAAATGTGGTTTAAAGTTTTTGACGCACCATTTTCATTTTACTTACTTCCAGTTTTAGTCAATATAGCTATAAAGGATATATTGGTGTCCCACCTAGGTCTGTTTATTTATGTGTTCAATCAGTTTGGATTCTTCTAAAAATTTAAGAGAAGAGAAAATGAAAGGCGATGTTGTTCACATTTTCAAAAAAAAAAAAACATTTGACAAATTTGTGTTGCAACTTTGAACGAAGATAACTTTTGACTCGGGTATCGAAACAACTATTATAATATATCAAGTCGAAACTCAAATAAAATTACACAGTATGATTTGGTATCGCTTAGGAAAATCATTTTGGTACCCAAATTCCCTCGTTTAAATCACTTAAAGGGGGTTTAAAGATTTTGACGCACCATTTTCATATTACTTACTTCCGGTTTTAGTCAATATAGCTATAAAGGATATATTGGTGTCGACCTAGGTCTATTTATTTATGTGTTCAATTAGTCTGTATTCTTCATAAAATTTAAGAGAAGAGAAAATGAAAGGGGATGTTGTTCACATTTTCAAAAACAAGAAAACATTTGACAAATTTGTGTTGCAACTTTAAACGGAGATAACTTTTGACTCGGGTATCGAAACGCGTATTATAATATATCAAGTCGAAACTTGTATCAAATTACACAATATGATTTGGTCTCGGTAAGGAAACTCATTTCTGTACCCAAATTCCATCGTTTACATCACTTAAAGAGGGTCCAAAGGTTTTGACGCAGCATTTTTCATTTTAGTTACTTCCGGTTTTATTCAATATAGCTATAAAGGACATATTGGTGTCGACCTAGGTCTGTTTATTTATGTGTTCAATCAGTTTGTATTCTTCAAAAAATTTAAGAGAAGAGAAAATGAAAGGGGATGTTGTTCACATTTTCAAAAACAACAAAACATTTGACAAATTTGTGTTTAACTTTGAACGGAGATAACATTTGACTCGGGTATCGAAAGGAATATTATAATATATCAAGTCGAAGCTCGTATAAAATAACACAATATGATTTGGTTTCGTGATGGAAAATCATTTCGGTACCCAAATTCCATCGTTTACATCACTTAAAGGAGGTTTAAAGTTTTTGACGCACCATTTTCATTTTACTTACCTCCGGTTTTATTCAATATAGCTATAAAGGATATATTGGTGTCGACCTAGGTCTGTTTATTTATGTGTTCAATCAGTTTGTATTCTTCAAAAAATTTAAGAGAAGAGAAAATGAAAGGGGATGTTGTTCACATTTTCAAAAACAACAAAACATTTGATAAATTTGTGTTGCAACTTTGAACGGAGATAACTTTTGACTCGGGTATCGAAACGACTATTATAATATATCAAGTCGAAGCTCGTATCAAATTACACAATATGATTTGGTGCCATTGAGGAAAATCAATTTGGTACCCAAATTCCATCATTTACATCACTTAAAGGAGGTTTAAAGTTTTTGACGCACCATTTTCATTTTACTTACTTCCGGTTTTATTCAATATAGCTATAAAGGATATATTGGTGTCGACCTAGGTCTGTTTATTTATGTGTTCAATCAGTTTGTATTCTTCAAAAAATTTAAGAGAAGAGAAAATGAAAGGGGATGTTGTTCACATTTTCAAAAACAACAAAACATTTGATAAATTTGTGTTGCAACTTTGAGCGGAGATAACTTTTGACTCGGGTATCGAAACGACTATTATAATATATCAAGTCGAAGCTCGTATCAAATTACACAATATGATTTGGTCTTGCATAGGAAAATCATTTCGGTACCCAAATTCCATCGTTTACATCACTTAAAGAGGGTTTAAAGTTTTTGACGCACCATTTTCATTTTACTTACTTGAGGTTTTATTCAATATAGCTATAAAGGATATATTGGTGTCGACCTAGGTCTGTTTATTTATGTGTTCAATCAGTTTGTATTCTTCAAAAAATTTAAGAGAAGAGAAAATGAAAGGGGATGTTGTTCACATTTTCAAAAACAACAAAACATTTGATAAATTTGTGTTGCAACTTTGAACGGAGATAACTTTTGACTCGGGTATCGAAACGACTATTATAATATATCAAGTCGAAACTCGTATCAAATTACACAATATGATTTGGTCTCACAAAGGAAAATCATTTTGGTACCCAAATTCCATCGTTTACATCACTTAAAGAGGGTTTAAAGTTTTTGACGCACCATTTTCATTTTACTTACTTCCGGTTTTATTCAATATAGCTATAAAGGATATATTGGTGTCGACCTAGGTCTGTTTATTTATGTGTTCAATGGTTTTTTTATTCTTCAATAAATTTAAGAGAAGAGAAAATGAAAGGGGATGTTGTTCACATTTTCAAAAACAACAAAACATTTGATAAATTTGTGTTGCAACTTTGAGCGGAGATAACTTTTGACTCGGGTATCGAAACGACTATTATAATATATCAAGTCAAAACTCGTTTGAAATTACACAATATGATTGGGTCTTTCTTAAGAAAATCTTTTCGGTACCCAAATTCCATCGTTTACATCACTTAAAGGAGGTTTAAAGTTTTTGACGCACCATTTTCATTTTACTTACTTGAGGTTTTATTCAATATAGCTATAAAGGATATATTGGTGTCGACCTAGGTCTGTTTATTTATGTGTTCAATCAGTTTGTATTCTTCAAAAAATTTAAGAGAAGAGAAAATGAAAGGGGATGTTGTTCACATTTTCAAAAACAACAAAACATTTGATAAATTTGTGTTGCAGCTTTGAACGGAGATAACTTTTGACTCGGGATTCGAAACGACTATTATAATATATCAAGTCGAAGCTCGTATCAAATTACACTATATGATTTGTACTTTCTTAGGAAAATCATTTCGGTACCCAAATTCCATCGTTTACATCAATTAAAGAGGGTTTAAAGTTTTTGACGCACCAATTTCATTTTACTTACTTCCGGTTTTATTCAATATAGCTATAAAGGATATATTGGTGTCGACCTAGGTCTGTTTATTTATGTGTTCAATCAGTTTGTATTCTTCAAAAAATTTAAGAGAAGAGAAAATGAAAGGGGATGTTGTTCACATTTTCAAAAACAACAAAACATTTGATAAATTTATGTTGCAACTTTGATCGAAGATAACTTTTGACTCGGGTATCGAAACGACAATTATAATATATCAAGTCGAAGCTCGTATCAAATTACACAATATGATTTGGTCTTGCTAGGGTAAATTAAATTGGTACCCAAATTCCATCTTTTACATCACTTAAAGGGGGTTTAAAGTTTTTGACGAACCATTTTCATTTTACTTACTTCCGGTATATTCAATATAGCTATAAAGGATATATTGGTGTCGACCTAGGTCTGTTTATTTATGTGTTCAATCAGTTTGTATTCTTCAAAAAATTTAAGAGAAGAGAAAATGAAAGAGAATGTTGTTCACATTTTCAAAAACAACAAAACATTTGATAAATTTGTGTTGCAACTTTGAACGGAGATAACTTTTGACTCGGGTATCGAAACGACTATTATAATATATCAAGTCGAACCTCGTTTCAAATTAAACAATATGATTTGGTCTCACTAAGGAAAGTCATTTCGGTACCCAATTTCCATCGGTTACATCACTTAATTGGGTTTAAAGTTTTTGACGCACCATTTTCATTTTACTTACTTCCGGTTTAATCAATATAGCTATAAAGGATATATTGGTGTCGACCTAGGTCTGTTTATTTATGTGTTCAATGAGTTTGTATTCTTCAAAAAATTTAAGAGAAGGAAAAATGAAAGGGGATGTTGTTCACATTTTCAAAAACAACAAAACATTTGATAAATTTGTGTTGCAACTTTGAACGGAGATAACTTTTGACTCGGGTGTCCAAACGACTATTATAATATATCAAGTCGAAGCTCGTATCAAATTACACAATATGATTTGGTCTCGCTAAGGAAAATCATTTCGGTACCCAAATTCCATCGTTTACATCACTTAAAGAGGTTTTAAAGTTTTTGACGCACCATTTTCATTTTACTTACTTCCAGTTTTATTCAATATAGCTATAAAGGATATATTGGTGTCGACCTAGGTCTGTTTATTTATGTGTTCAATCAGTTTGTATTCTTCAAAAAATTTAAGAGAAGAGAAAATGAAAGGGGATGTTGTTCACATTTTCAAAAACAACAAAACATTTGATAAATTTGTGTTGCAACTTTGAACGGAGATAACTTTTGACTCGGGTATCGAAACGACTATTATAATATATCAAGTCGAAGCTCGTATCAAATTACACAATATGATTTGGTCTCGCATAGGAAAATCATTTCGGTACCCAAATTCCATCGTTTACATCACTTAAAGAGGTTTTAAAGTTTTTGATGCACCATTTTCATTTTACTTACTTCCGGTTTTATTCAATATAGCTATAAAGGATATATTGGTGTCGACCTAGGTCTGTTTATTTATGTGTTCAATCAGTTTGTATTCTTCAAAAAATTTAAGAGAAGAGAAAATGAAAGGGGATGTTGTTCACATTTTCAAAAACAACAAAACATTTGATAAATTTGTGTTGCAACTTTGAACGGAGATAACTTTTGACTCGGGTATCGAAACGACTATTATAATATATCAAGTCGAAGCTCGTATCAAATTACACAATATGATTTGGTCTCGCTAAAGAAAATCATTTCGGTACCCAAATTCCATCGTTTACATCACTTAAAGGATGTTTAAAGTTTTTGATGCACCATTTTCATTTTACTTACTTCCCGTTTTATTCAATATAGCTATAAAGGATATATTGGTGTCGACCTAGGTCTGTTTATTTATGTGTTCAATCAGTTTGTATTCTTCAAAAAATTTAAGAGAAGAGAAAATGAAAGGGGATGTTGTTCACATTTTCAAAAACAACAAAACATTTGATAAATTTGTGTTGCAACTTTGAACGGAGATAACTTTTGACTCGGGTATCGAAACGACTATTATAATATATCAAGTCGAAGCTCGTATCAAATTACACAATATGATTTGGTCTCACTAAGGAAAATCATTTCGGTACCCAAATTCCATCGTTTACATCACTTAAAGGAGGTTTAAAGTTTTTGACGCACCATTTTCATTTTACTTACTTCCGGTTTTATTCAATATAGCTATAAAGGATATATTGGTGTCGACCTAGGTCTGTTTATTTATGTGTTCAATCAGTTTGTATTCTTCAAAAAATTTAAGAGAAGAGAAAATGAAAGGGGATGTTGTTCACATTTTCAAAAACAACAAAACATTTGATAAATTTGTGTTGCAACTTTGAACGGAGATAACTTTCAACTCGGGTATCGAAACGACTATTATAATATATCAAGTAGAAATTTGTATCAAATTACACAATATGATTTGATCTCGCAATGGAAAATCATTTTTGTACCCAAATTCCATCGTTTACATCACTTAAAGGAGGTTTAAAGTTTTTGACGCACCATTTTCATTTTACTTACTTCCGGTTTTATTCAATATAGCTATAAAGGATATATTGGTGTCGACCTAGGTCTGTTTATTTATGTGTTCAATCAGTTTGTATTCTTCAAAAAATTTAAGAGAAGAGAAAATGAAAGGGGATGTTGTTCACATTTTCAAAAACAACAAAACATTTGATAAATTTGTGTTGCAACTTTGAACGGAGATAACTTTTGACTCGGGTATCGAAACGACTATTATAATATATCAAGTCGAAGCTCGTATCAAATTACACAATATGACTTGGTCTCTGGAAGGAAAATCATTTCGGTACCCAAATTCCATCGTTTACATCACTTAAAGAGGTTTTAAAGTTTTTGTCGCACCATTTTCATTTTACTTACTTCAGGTTTTATTCAATATAGCTATAAAGGATATATTGGTGTCGACCTAGGTCTGTTTATTTATTTGTTCAATCAGTTTGTATTCTTCAAAAAATTTAAGAGAAGGAAAAATGAAAGGGGATGTTGTTCACAATTTCAAAAACAACAAAACATTTGATAAATTTGTGTTACAACTTTGAACGGAGATAACTTTTGACTCGGGTATCGAAACGACTATTATAATATATCAAGTCGAAACTCGTATCAAATTACACAATATGATTTGGTCTCGCTCTGGAAAATCATATCGGTACCCAAATTCCATCGTTTACATCACTTAAAGAGGTTTTAAAGTTTTTGATGACCATTTTCATTTTACTTACTTCCGGTTTTATTCAATATAGCTATAAAGGATATATTGGTGTCGACCTAGGTCTGTTTATTTATGTGTTCAATCAGTTTGTATTCTTCAAAAAATTTAAGAGAAGAGAAAATGAAAGGGGATGTTGTTCACATTTTCAAAAACAACAAAACATTTGACAAATTTGTGTTGCAACTTTGAACGGAGAAAACTTTTGACTTGGGTATCAAAACGACTATTATAATATATCAAGTCGAAGCTTGTATCAAATTACACAATATGATTTGGTTTCGCGAAGGAAAATCATTTCTATACACAAATTCTATCGTTTACATCACTTAAAGCGGGTTTAAAGTTTTTGACGCACCATTTTCATTTTACTTATTTCCGGTTTTATTCAATATAGCTATAAAGGATATATTGGTGTCAACCTAGGTCTGTTTATTTATGTGTTCAATCAGTTTGTATTCTTCAAAAAATTTAAGAGAAGAGAAAATGAAAGGGGATGTTGTTCACATTTTCAAAAACAACAAAACATTTGATAAATTTGTGTTGCAACTTTGAACGGAGATAACTTTTGACTCAGGTATCGAAACGACTATTATAATATATCAAGTCGAAGCTCGTATCAAATTACACAATATGATTTGGTCTCTCCTCGGAAAATCATTTCGGTACCCAAATTCCATCGTTTACATCACTTAAAGAGGTTTTAAAGTTTTTGATGCACCATTTTCATTTTACTTACTTACGGTTTTATTCAATATAGCTATAAAGGATATATTGGTGTCGACCTAGGTCTGTTTATTTATGTGTTCAATCGGTTTGTATTCTTCAAAAAATTTAAGAGAAGAGAAAATGAAAGGGGATGTTGTTCACATTTTCAAAAACAACAAAACATTTGATAAATTTGTGTTGCAACTTTGAACGGAGATAACTTTTGACTCGGGTATCGAAACGACTATTATAATATATCAAGTCGAAGCTCGTATCAAATTACACAATATGATTTGGTCTTGCTAGGGAAAATCATTTCGGTACCCAAATTCCATCGTTTACATCACTTAAAGGAGGTTTAAAGTTTTTGACGCACCATTTTCATTTTACTTACTTCCGGTTTTATTCAATATAGCTATAAAGGATATATTGGTGTCGACCTAGGTCTGTTTATTTATGTGTTCAATCAGTTTGTATTCTTCAAAAAATTTAAGAGAAGACAAAATGAAAGGGGATGTTGTTCACATTTTCAAAAACAACAAAACATTTGATAAATTTGTGTTGCAACTTTGAACGGAGATAACTTTGGACTCGGGTATCGAAACGACTATTATAAAATATCAAGTCGAAGCTCGTATCAAATTACACAATATGATTTTTTCTCGCTGAGGAAAATCATTTCGGTACCCAAATTCCATCGTTTACATCACTTAAAAAAGGTTTAAAGTTTTTGATGCACCATTTTCATTTTACTTACTTCCGGTTTTATTCAATATAGCTATAAAGGATATATTGGTGTCGACCTAGGTCTGTTTATTTATGTGTTCAATCAGTTTCTATTCTTCAAAAAATTTAAGAGAAGAGAAAATGAAAGGGGATGTTGTTCACATTTTCAAAAACAACAAAACATTTTACAAATTTGTGTTGCAACTTTGAACGGAGATAACTTTTGACTCGGGTATCGAAACGACTATTATAATATATCAAGTCGAAGCTCGTATCAAAATAGACAATATGATTTGGTCTCGCTTTGTAACTCATTTCGGTACCCAAATTCCATCGTTTACATCACTAAAAGTGGGTTTAAAGTTTTTGACGCACAATTTTCATTTTACTTACTTCTGGTTTTATTCAATATAACTATGAAGGATATATTGGTGTCGACCTAGGTCTGTTTATTTATGTGTTCAATCAGTTTGTATTCTTCAAGAAATTTAATAAAAGAGAAAATGAAAGGGGACGTTGTTCACATTTTCAAAAACAACAAAATATTTTAAAAATTTGTGTTGCAACTTTGAACGGAGATAACTTTTGACTCGGGTATCGAAACGACTATTATAATATATCAAGTCGAAGCTCGTATCAAATTACACAATATGATTTGGTCTCTCTAAGGAAAATAATTTCGGTACCCAAATTCCATCGTTTACATCACTTAAAGTGGGTTTAAAGTTTTTGATGCACCATTTTCATTTTACTTACTTCCGGTTTTATTCAATATAGCTATAAAGGATATATTGGTGTCGACCTAGGTCTGTTTATTTATGTGTTCAATCAGTTTGTATTCTTCAAAAAATTTAAGAGAAGAGAAAATGAAAGGGGATGTTGTTCACATTTTCAAAAACAACAAAACATTTGACAAATTTGTGTTGCAACTTTGAACGGAGATAACTTTTGACTCGGGTAGCGAACCGACTATTATAATATATCAAGTCGAACCTCGTTTCAAATTAAACAATATGATTTTGTATCACTAAGTAAAATCATTTCGGTACCCAAATTCCATCGTTTACATCACTTAAAGGAGGTTTAAAGTTTTTGACACACCATTTTCATTTTACTTACTTCCGGTTTTATTCAATATAGCTATAAAGGATATATTGGTGTCGACCTAGGTCTGTTTATTTATGTGTTCAATCAGTTTGTATTCTTCAAAAAATTTAAGAGAAGAGAAAATGAAAGGGGATGTTGTTCACATTTTCAAAAACAACAAAACATTTGATAAATTTGTGTTGCAACTTTGAACGGAGATAACTTTTGACTCGGGTATCGAAACGACTATTATAATATATCAAGTCGAAGTTCGTATCAAATTACACAATATGATTTGATCTCGCTAGGGAAAATCATTTCGGTACCCAAATTCCATCGTTTACATCACTTAAAGAGGGTTTAAAGTTTTTGATGCACCATTTTCATTTTACTTACTTCTTGTTTTATTCAATATAGCTATAAAGGATATATTGGTGTCGACCTAGGTCTGTTTATTTATGTGTTCAATCAGTTTGTATTCTTCAAAAAATTTAAGAGAAGAGAAAATGAAAGGGGATGTTGTTCACATTTTCAAAAACAACAAAACATTTGATAAATTTGTGTTGCAACTTTGAACGGAGATAACTTTTGACTCGGGTATCGAAACGACTATTATAATATATCAAGTCGAAGCTCGTATCAAATTACACAATATGATTTGGTCTCGCTCGGGAAAATCAATTCGGTACAAAAATTCCATCGTTTACATCACTTAAAGGAGGTTTATAGTTTTTGACGCACCATTTTCATTTTACTTCTGGTTTTAAACAATATAGCTATAAAGGATATATTGGTGTCGACATAGGTCTGTTTATTTATGTGTTCAATCAGTTTGTATTCTTCAAAAAATTTAAGAGAAGAGAAAATGAAAGGGGATGTTGTTCACATTTTCAAAAACAACAAAACATTTGATAAATTTGTGTTGCAACTTTGAACGGAGATAACTTTTGACTCGGGTATCGAAACGACTATTATAATATATCAAGTCGAAGCTTGGATCAAATTACACAATATGATTTGGTATCGCTATGGAAAATCATTTCGGTACCCAAATTCCATCGTTTACATCACTTAAATGGGGTTTAAAGTTTTTGACGCACCATTTTCATTTTACTTCTCTTCAGTTTTATTCAATATAGCTATAAAGGATATATTGGTGTCGACCTAGGTCTGCTTATTTTTGTGTTCAATCAGTTTGTATTCTTCAAAAAATTTAAGAGAAGAGAAAATGAAAGGGGATGTTGTTCACATTTTCAAAAACAACAAAACCTTTGACAAATTTGTGTTGCAACTTTGAGCGGAGATAACTTTGGACTCGAGTATCGAAACGACTATTATAATATATCAAATCGAAGCTCGTATCAAATTACACAATATGACTTGGTTTCATTGAGGAAAATAAATTCGGTACCCAAATTCCATCATTTACATCACTTAAAGGAGGTTTAAAGTTTTTGATGCACCATTTTCATTTTACTTACTTCCGGTTTTATTCAATATAGCTATAAAGGATATATTGGTGTCGACCTAGGTCTGTTTATTTATGTGTTCAATCAGTTTGTATTCTTCAAAAAATTTAAGAGAAGACAAAATGAAAGGAGATGTTGTTCACATTTTCAAAAACAACAAAACATTTGATAAACTTGTGTTGCAACTTTGAACCGAGATAACTTTTGACTCGGGTATTGAAACGACTATTATAATATATCAAGTCGAAGCTCGTATCAAATTGCACAATATGATTTGGTCTCGCTATGGAAAATCATATCGGTACCCAAATTCCATCGTTTACATCACTTAAAGAGGTTTTAAAGTTTTTGTCGCACCATTTTCATTTTACTTACTTCCGGTTTTATTCAATATAGCTATAAAGGATATATTGGTGTCGACCTAGGTCTGTTTATTTATGTGTTCAATCAGTTTGTATTCTTCAAAAAATTTAAGAGAAGACAAAATGAAAGGGGATGTTGTTCACATTTTCAAAAACAACAAAACATTTGATAAATTTGTGTTGCAACTTTGAACGGAGATAACTTTTGACTCGGGTATCGAAACGACTATTATAATATATCAAATCAAAGCTCGTATAAAATTACACAATATTATTTCCTCTAACTAAGAAAAATCATTTCGGTACCCAAATTCCATCGTTTACATCACTTAAAAAAGGTTTAAAGTTTTTGATGCACCATTTACATTTTACTTACTTCCGGTTTTATTCAATATAGCTATAAAGGACATATTGGTGTCGACCTAGGTCTGTTTATTTATGTGTTCAATCAGTATGTATTCTTCAAAAAATTTAAGAGAAGAGAAAATGAAAGGGGATGTTGTTCACATTTTCAAAAACAACAAAACATTTGATAAATTTGTGTTGCAACTTTGAGCGGAGATAACTTTTGACTCGGGTATCGAAACGACTATTATAATATATCAAGTCGTAGCTCGTATCAAATTACACAATATTATTTGGTATCACCTAGGAAAATCATTTCGGTACTCAAATTCCATCGTTTACATCACTTAAAGGAGGTTTAAAGTTTTTGACGCACCATTTTCATTTTACTTACTTCCGGTTTTATTCAATATAGCTATAAAGGATATATTGGTGTCGACCTAGGTCTGTTTATTTATGTGTTCAATCAGTTTGTATTCTTCAAAAAATTTAAGAGAAGAGAAAATGAAAGGGGATGTTGTTCACATTTTCAAAAACAACAAAACATTTGACAAATTTGTGTTGCAACTTTGAACGGAGATAACTTTTGACTCGGGTATCGAAACGACTATTATAATATATCAAGTCGAAGCTCGTATCAAATTACACAATATGATTTGGTCTCGCTAGGGAAAATCAATTTGGTACCCAAATTCTATTGTTTACATCACTTAAATGGGGTTTAAAGTTTTTGACGCACCATTTTCATTTTACTTACTTCCGGTTTTATTCAATATAGCTATAAAGGATATATTGGTGTCGACCTAGGTCTGTTTATTTATGTGTTCAATCAGTTTGTATTCTTCAAAAAATTTAAGAGAAGAGAAAATGAAAGGGGATGTTGTTCACATTTTCAAAAACAACAAAACATTTGATAAATTTGTGTTGCAACTTTGAAAGGAGATAACTTTTGACTCGGGTATCGAAACGACTATTATAATATATCAAGTCGAAGCTCGTATCAAATTACACAATATGATTTGATCTCGCTAAGGAAAATCATTTCGGTACCCAAATTCCATCGTTTACATCACTTAAAGAGGGTTTAAAGTTTTTGACGCACCATTTTCATTTTACTTACTTCCGGTTTTATTCAATATAGCTATAAAGGATATATTGGTGTCGACCTAGGTCTGTTTATTTATGTGTTCAATCAGTTTGTATTCTTCAAAAAATTTAAGAGAAGAGAAAATGAAAGGGGATGTTGTTCACATTTTCAAAAACAACAAAACATTTGATAAATTTGTGTTGCAACTTTGAACGGAGATAACTTTTGACTCGGGTATCGAAACGACTATTATAATATATCAAGTCGAAGCTCTTATCAAATTACACAATATGATTTGGTCTCTCTCGGGAAAATCATATCGGTACTCAAATTCCATCGTTTACATAACTTAAAGGGGGTTTAAAGTTTTTGACGCACCATTTTCATTTTACTTACTTACGGTTTTATTCAATATAGCTATAAAGGATATATTGGTGTCGACCTAGGTCTGTTTATTTATGTGTTCAATCGGTTTGTATTCTTCAAAAAATTTAAGAGAAGAGAAAATGAAAGGGGATGTTGTTCACATTTTCAATAACCACAAAAAAATTGACAAATTTGTGTTGCAACTTTGAACAGAGATAACTTTTGACTCGGGTATCGAAACGACTATTATAATATACCAAGTCAAAGATCGTGTCAAATTACCCAATACAGTTTGGTATCACTAATTAAAATCATTTCGGTACCCAAATTCTATCTTTTACATCACTTAAAGGAGGTTTAAAGTTTTTGACGCACCATTTTCATTTTACTTACTTCCGGTTTTTATTCAATATAGCTATTAAGGATATATTGATGTCGACCTAGGTCCGTTTATTTATGTGTTCAATCACTTTGTATTCTTCAAAAAAATTAAGAGAAGAGAAAATGAAAGGTGATGTTGTTCAAATTTTCAAAAAGAACAAAACATTTGACAAATTTGTGTTTAACTTTGAACGGAGATAACTTTTGACTCGGGTATTGAAACAACTATTATAATATATCAACTCGAAGCTCGTATCAAATTACACAATATGATTTGTTTTCGTTGAGGAAAATAAATTCGGTACCCAAATTCCATCATTTACATCACTTAAAGGAGGTTTAAAGTTTTTGACCCACCATTTTCATTTTACTTACTTGAGGTTTTATTCAATATAGCTATAAAGGATATATTGCTGTCGACCTAGGTCTGTTTATTTATGTGTTCAATCAGTTTGTATTCTTCAAAAAATTTAAGAGAAGAGAAAATGAAAGGGGATGTTGTTCACATTTTCAAAAACAACAAAACATTTGATAAATTTGTGTTGCAACTTTGAAAGGAGATAACTTTTGACTCGGGTATCGAAACGACTATTATAATATATCAAGTCGAAGCT